>JAVKLA010000088.1:23101936-23248098 GCA_034782735.1 Sagittarius serpentarius | reverse complement strand
TCCCCGCCGCGGGGCGAGGCCGCGGAGATGTCCCCGTGAAGTGGACCGCTGTCACTTAAGCTTAACGTCGTGGTGTTATCTGTCGGCCCTGCGGATTTATATCAAGTCTCCCCGTGGCTCAAAGCCCCTTTTATTGAGATTTTTCACCTCGCCCCTTAATCAATGAAAGACGAGCTTGGCCGCCCATCCCCAATTCCCTTCAAATCCCTCCTGCCAACTTGGTCCGGGTCTGCCGACGGTGCCCGAGGTGGCTTCCAGAGCCCGGGGCTGCTTCTTTCTTGGGGCTCCCCTACACACACGCTCTTCCCTGTGCTTAATTAGACGTTACTGTGCGATAAAACAGCAGTGAAAAACCCCAGCGCACGGTCCCTTCCGACACGTCACCATGGCTGGAGTAATTGCATCCCATAGGAAAGCAGGTGCAGGGGAAGGCTAATGAAGGGGGTGGAGGTACTCCCGTGGCCCGGTTATTCTTTTTTTTTTTTTTTAACCTCCTTTTTAATTAAAATACAATGAAATACCCCGGCCTCCCACCGAAACAGACATGACGGGCTGGTTCGAGGCGGGCGCCATCACGGAACAAGCCCGGGCGCTGGTTCGGGGTCTGGATTTCAGCGGGGGGAGAGGCACGGAGCTGCTGCTGCCTTTGCGATGCCGCTGGTTGCAGAGGGATCCGCGGCTGGGAGGGGCCCCCCGGGGACGGGGCTTGCTTAGCGAGGCGGAGAGGCAGCAGAGCTGGGTGTGGATGGGGTGCAGGGAGGGGGCGGGGGGGGGGTGGGGTGCGGGCTGCCCTCCGCAGTCCCGGGAGCGGGTGCCTTTTCGGGGGGCCAGGCTGTGAGCTGGCCGCCACGGGAGCTGGGGTGGTGCCGGCCGGCGGGCAGGTCCCGGCGCGGCGCGGCTGCGGCTTTCAGGCGGTTCGCGTGGGGGACAGCGCCCAGCAGGGACCCGAACCGCCGGGTGCGGTGCCGCTTCGGCACCGCTCGGCTCCTCCCGGCGGCGGCGGAGCGCTGCGCTCGGCTGCCTTCGGAGAGCGCTCGGAGGCGGTCGGGGAGAAGCCGAACGGGCTCGGAAATAGCCGAAGTGGCCGGTCGCCGCTCGGCGATCTGTTGCCCTGCGCTCCGGTAGCCGCCCCGGGTGTGCGTGTGTGTGTGAGTGTGCGTGCGCCACGGGGGCAGATCCGGGCCTTCAGCCCAGCTCCTCTCCAGCCGGAGTGGCTTAGCGGGTGACCCGGATATTTCTGTATCAGCTCTGTGGCCGCTGTGTCCAGCCCTCGGGGGTTCACAGGGAACTAAACCATCATCCCCGCCTGAGGCAGTGCTCTTCCCAAGGCACTGCAGGGTTGGGAGGTCTCGCTGTGAGGAGGCTCGCTTCCAGTGCACAGCGGTCTCCGCAGCTTTTCCTGCTGACATTTGTGTACCCTACTTCTGTAAAGGCTCCAAGCTTACTCTTTCATGGTTTGAAAGGGGGCTTTTCCACCCTGACAGTTGGATTTGGGGCCGCGGTGGGGTGGGTTTGGTTTGCACTTGTGTCCAAAAGGTGGATCAGTGGAGATGTTACTGCAGATGAACACCAATAAATTATTTAATCTCTAGGAATTGCTTCTGCAGAAGCATGCTGGAATGGCGGGCGATGGGGTTTGGTTGAAGGGAGAGGCTGTAGGTACCACAATAGCAGTGCAGCAGTGCATACACACAGAGCCCACAGGCAGGAGGGCAGGCGGTGATCACGCTGGCTTACACAATTAGTGTACAGTGACTCTTGTTTTTCCAAAGAGCAGAACCATTGTTTTTTGAAGCAAATTGCATCAAGATAATAACCTGTTTGCTGGACTAGATCAGTATACTGAGGACCCCATGTTATATATATATATGGTTTTTTTTTAATACATACATCTATGCATATGTATTATTTTCCGTGAAACAGACTTAAAGTAATGCATGCAAGGCTTGCAGCTTTGTACCTGACTTGAAAATGTGGAGAAGGCTGCTACAGTGAAAGGGCTGATAGTGTCAGAAACTGGGAGGCGTCCGTCAGTGTGGAAACTCCAGTGAACTGTGCGGAGGCTGGGGTGGGGGCAGCGGTGTTGCTATGAGCACGGCAGCAGGCATCTGGAGAGAGCCGCGCAGCTGTGGGCACCGGGGAGAGTGATGTGCAGGGAACAACTCGGGGAAATTAACATTTCTGAAAATTAATTTAAATATAACGTAGGCATTAGCATTTCACCTGGTCAAGCTCCATTAGACAAGCTTGCTGCGAACCTAATGAATTCTTAATAAAGATTAAATCGCATGTTCATTAGATTTTGATGAAAGAGACTGCTATTTTATTTTTTTAATACTGTGTTATTGGTGTGCTTCTAGATAATAAATCTCATTCTCATGAATGGCTAAAGCAGCTTCGCACTTGGATATTGCCTTGAAAAGAAGCACAGGAATCTGTAGACAGATGAGAGAACACTAAGACAAAGGAACAGAGCGCAGACATTGTTACAGAGGACTAAGAAGAGGTTACACGCTGTCCAGTTAATCCTTGAAATATTAGGTAGTGGGAGAAGAAGTGACAGGTGGAAATTACAATAATTTGAGAATGCAGCCAGGATGGGGATTAGGATTTGTAAAATTAATTAAGGATGTTTTAGTGAAATATTTGGAGATACCTTTCAGCTGGTGAGCAAGTAGTTATCTAGCAAAGAAAGAGGTACTGGCAAATGGCAGAGAGGTGGAACCGGAGGCTAGCGTTTACATCTCAAACAGTGGCAGCATAGGCTAGGAACGGCACTTTTCTTAGCACCCAAGGTCATTTTGACACCCTTAACCCTTGCACTTTGACTACACCCATCTTGGCTGGTTAGGTTTACTTGCTATTTTTTCACAACCTGTCCTGCCCTGCAGATACTTTCACCCGTGCCTCACAATGCAGGGTCAGGGCCAAGCTAGTCAGGGGAACTGTCCCGAAAGGTGCGGTTGTGCCATGCAAGCCAATGAGACTCCATGGTGTGCCACAGTGTTCAGGATTAGGCTGTGACCAGATTCTGTTTTCATTCGGCTTAAACTAAAAACCAGCTTTAACCATGCAAATCTGGGAGCCCCTTTGAAGATCCAAGCCAGAGGGTGAGAGTTACCGGATGAGAGAAATTCGTCTTTCACTCCCACCACCCCATCTCAGCAAATTCAGTTTGACGTAGGACTGCAATGGGTGTTGACATTTTTTTAGATCTTATATCTTGAAATAAATGTTGAGCATATGCAGAATTTGGAATACGTGATCTTCTTTTCTGGAATACCTGGACTGTAGCATGGAATCAAGGCTGCTGTTATTCTAGGATATTTTTGTGGGGACTTATAACTCTAGCGAATGTGTTTGCTCATCAAAAGCCCCAGCCTAGGAAGACACCAAGCATATCTCCGTCTGTTGCGGCTCAGCAGAATACTTAAATGCATGCAACGGTCCAGTGGTGAGCAGGGATGGACTGCTGGGGTGGGGACAGCATCCGCTGCCATCAGCATGAAGCTTCTAGGGAATTCAGTGTTTAATTGCGCTAACGCAGAGAGGCTGAGTTAGCTGGCGTGGCTTCAAAAACAAGCCCTGCCACCTACTCAGCAGCAGCCGTTCTGGATGGCGAGCCGGGGCAATACTTCACCTTCCCAAATGAGTGGTTAGTGATGGCTGTGGCATTCAGGAGACATGGCTTCACCTGCCCACAGGAAGAATCTTGGGGTTTGGGGTTTGGTTTTGGATTTTGCCTCTGCAGAAGCAGCAGCTTCTGTCCCCTGCTGAGCTGGGAGCAGAGAGCTGGGTCCGGCTCCCTTTCACAAGATGCCGGAGCTTCCAGCCCTCCATGTCCTCCAAAACAGCTGTGTCTGACTTCGCCAGCAATGCTGGCAGTACCTCAGCTTATAGGCCTCTTTGCTGTGCCATTTTTTGCGCAATGTTTTTATGTTATGTATGAGAAGGATGGGAATATGCAATCAGGAGAAAAATGCCCTAGCGTACAATGCTTATCTTTAAGTATCTACTATCTTCTCCCCAACAGCCATCAGTCCCAATAGCCATCTGATATATTGTTTTGACCTTTTTCAAAAAGCCCCTCAAAACAGCCCCAGGCTCTACTTGCTCTCTGTGTAACTGAATTAGTTATAATCTAATGAACTTCTTCAGAGTGAGAAGCAGTCCCCGCCCACTGGTTTTACATCCCATCTCAACAATTTGATGGTAAATGCCATTGAAACGAAATGATGTGTTGTGAACACCCACTTGAGTGCTCCTTGCTGCATGTCTGTGTCTCAAAGCTGTAGTGATTTCACACTTGCAGCCCCTTCCCCCGGGAATACCACACCCCCATGGGGTCTTATAGCGTGGGGCTGCTTCGCCTCTGCGGCGTGTTCCCGGGGAGAGGACTGCGAACTGCATCTTCGTGGTCTGTCCCGCTCCTCAGTGCAGCTTTTATGCCCTGTGGCACGGGGTGCGGACCCCCACTTGGCCCCACTGCCTTGCTGCCATCTGGGAACTGCTTGATCGCAGTGTGAGCTGGCAGCCCAGAGGCACGAACCTCACTCGAGCATTGGGTCAGGCAGAGCTGTCCTTCTCCTTCCTTGTTGCCTGCTCTGTTTTCCAGGATTTCTGTGACTTAAGGCCCAAAGTAGGGCAGCGGCAGGCTGCGCCTGGGCAGTATTTGAAGTGGGTTTCAATAAGCAGGGGAAAGAGCCGCAGCCTTTCTGATGAAGTTGTGTCATTCTCCCAAGACCTGCTCCAGTGCACTCTGCCCTGGGTATGGATTTGGCACCGTACGTATGGCATACTGTTGCTCTTCAGACCCCAGCAGAGAGGCAACTCTGGTGGGGCTGTTTTGGCAGTGAAGCCTGTATCTGGTAGCAAACCGCCTGCTGCGGCAGTTCTGGGGTGTAGGGATGGCAGCTAATCAGTGCATTGCCTGCCTTGAGGAAGGCACAGTCTCCTGCCAGGGCATGAGAGATCATCCCAGTGGAGTCTACTGCAGGAGGGGGCTCTCCTCTTGCTGCAGCTTTTTCCCCACCTCCTTCCCAGATGCTTTCTTGCATCCCTGGGTGCTGTGGGTGCCATGTTCCACGCCCTGCAGTGGCACAGCGCAGGGAGATTGCCTCTGAACCAGGCAGGACTAAGAGCTGGGAACAGAGGAAAGTGAGGCTGTTCATTTTGGCTAGTGGTTGCAAAGGGTAATCATGTTTTCAGCACTTGTTTCCTTCCTTTTGGATTATTAATTGTGCTTATAAGCCAAAACATTAACAACCATAGTTCGTTCTTTTATACTTAACGTTCTTGTTATTAGACTGAGAGAGATTCCAGAGAAAAGCAGTAACAATATTAGCAGGCAAGACAGAATACATTTTGGGTTTTTTCTTTTTCCTTGACAGTTCTTAATTTGTTTCTTGTTTTAGGGACTCATGAAAGTAAAAATATCTTTCAGTGACAACAGTGAACTGCATAGCTTCTCTCCTCTTTCAACCTAGTTTTAAAACCTTAAAAGAAATTTGCCTGTCATACTCTGACATGACACATCTAGTCCTGTTGGAAATGTTTTAGCAATCTAATGAGATGAAAGCGGTTCTTTTAATGAGCTCTGAAGAAAAAGACAAATCTGCTGCACAAGTGTAACCAGGGATCTGTTTTGTTTTATGGCTTGGCTAACCCAGAAGTTGTAAGAGACATTAGACTGAGTCATGACAAATTTAAAAAGGTTGTGGTTTTCCTTTTCAGTCTGTCCTTTCCCATCTGTCTGGGATACAACTTCGTATCTGATGTGAGTTCTCCAGTATGCTTACCTGGGGAATATGGGGAATATAATCAGAATGGGGGAGGAATGAAAAAGACAAATAATGGAGGTAGAGGCACTTTGTTGGCTCTTCTGCTTGGTCTGGTCGAGAGAAAGAGTGAAGAAGAAATGCTTCACTGCTGGCCAAGGGAGGAGCACGTTGCTGGTCACCTGAAGAATAAGAGCCAGGCAGTCAATAATGTCTTACAGACTCATAGTTAGCTACCTGTGTTAGAGCTAGTTTTCTTAGCCGCCTTACAGAGTTACAGCCTACCTCTGTAAGTATCAAGCTCCCTTGGTTTCTCCTGGGTTTGCAGGATACAAAATCACAAATGAGTGTTGAAGCTGGTGGATTGGCAGCCAGAAAGCCTGATGCAAATGCAGGGTCTAAGAGCTCGATCTTGCAAACTTCTGAGTTCACTCACCTCCTGGTCAAGCTGTGAGGAAGGGAAAAAGCTTTTCTTACAAGCCAGCAGCAGTTCACAGTGCACAGAAAGACCTATCCTTTATACTCTGAAGTCCGTGATTCAACCCCGCGTGCAACTGAGTGCAGGAGACAGGATTTGGTCCTTTATTCATTATGAGAGTGTGAAGAGGAGCTCTGGAGGAGCTCTGGCAGAAAAGAACTGGCAAAACCTCTCAAATTCAGGTGGCCAAGGCTTTTAAGAGTCTTGTCATTCTTCCTGGTGCAATTGCAAATCTCCTGAGATTTGCAGTTTTCTGTAGAGCCTGAAATTACTTCTGTGGAGCCTGGACTCGCATGATGACTGGGCGAGCTCTGTTTTCAGGGGTTCTTTGCTTCATTCTCTGTTTTGTTTTTGAGAGAAAACTTTCAGCTCTCTTCACTTCAGAGAAAAGTTAAAAAATAAATATCCTTATTCTAGCCTAAGGACTCAAGAATTGGGAGTAAAATAAAAAACAGCCCAAACGAAGACAAGGAAACCAAATACATCTCAATTGCTTGGTTGTTTTTGAAGCCCATTTCCTTTTTTTTTGCATTAGCAAGATTGAAACCAGCAACCTCACTTATTTCAAATCGATTTGAATGCCACATACCCCAAATCCTCTCTTTGACCTCACCAGACTTTGGGCCAAGTTCTTCCTACACTGAAGATTATGTCTGTTCAATGTACAGTTTTATGAGATCTGATGAATTTCAAATGTTTGTGTGGCACTTGGTGGGACACTGAAAATGGCTAAGTTTCATTCACAAAAACAAAACCAGGAAACAAAAAGGTCTGGAAATCACATTTTAAAAAATATCAGCACATTAAACCTGAGGCAATTTTCTTGCCTCAAAAATTCTTCTGTTTCATTCCTAGAGGGAAATACTGATGATTCTTAGCATGATTTTCCTAATGCTGAAGAAATGCTCTGCCTGATGTAAAAGTCCCCCTAAACTGTTAATTGAGTCATTCTCATTTTATTTTTAAGACCATTCATGCAAATGGGAGATGTAGGGAAGTTGGAGGATTGCAATACTGATTATAAGATGCTGTTAGGATTCTGCCTAAAATCAGAAAATGCAAAAGGCTGAAAAATGCTCCTGGATAACACAAAGCAAAGGAACTGATGATTTCCACTGCTGAGCAAAAGGGAGAAAAAAGTCCTTTAATCCAAAGCTCAATCATTATGTGCTTATTGCGATAATAGAATTAAACTCTTGATGGAGGCGTTTCTTAGCTTACCAATAAAAATGCTTACCCTCCCCAGCTTTCAAGTTAATTGGGAAAGAACTGAGGAGCACTCTCTCCGAAGGGAGCCCAGGAAACTGTGTAGTAAGCTGACTTTACGCCTATTTTCAAATTGCTAATCAATAATATTTTTGACATTGAAAGAGAAGGATTGGCAGAGCTGAAATTGCTTTGTTATTCTTTATTCTTCGGCATGTCCTGCTGTGCTTGGTCACCAAAAATTATATCGGTTCATCAGGAGACCTTTCATCTGAGTATAAAACCTGTAAGCTTAAAACAAAGGAGCTGAAGTACACCAGCTTGAGAGAGAGAAAAGAGGTGTGGGTAACATGGGGTCCTCCCATGACTTAATGAATTTGGGCCATGGCTATTAGTAACCCTCCTCTCCCCTATCAGGTCATCCCGTGGGATTCTGTGTTCTCAGGAGCCAAAGACAATTTATCGTATATGCTGTTTGTTACAGGATAACTTGTGCAATCTTTCAACAGAAAATCTGCTGGTTAATGTTGCAGGAGTTGCTTTTGGGGAAAGGCTGGGAGACGCCGATCCTAGTAAGTGTGTCAAGAGGCTAGTTGCTGTTCTCTTAAGAAAGCCTAAAGGTATTGGCTGACTTTGTTTGGGATTGTGGTGTTCAGGGAAAACTGAGAGCAGGTTTCAGCAGAAACAGGATCCAGTGCTGGTAGGAAATACAGGGTTTCATAATGAGGAAAGGGATTTTCTTCTCTTAGGCATGTAGCAGGCTACTTTGTGTAGAAATGCAGCAGTATGTTTCGCAGCAGGAGGCCATGAGGGGTGTCTCCAGGAGCTGCTTTAGTGAGCGGAAAGGGACTCAGCAGGCTTTCACTGGTCCAGAACACCCTACTCTAGAAACACCCTATTCAGCAATTTCACCACCCCAGTGCTAGCACCGTGGCAGGGAGGCTGGGAATGGATGTTTCACCTCTGTGCATGTCCCTCCTCTGAAACATAGCCCCCCAGTGCTTAAAACAGTCTGAAAGGCAGAGCAGTGACTCAACATGCTTTGAGGCTCTCCAGCAACTTCAGACTTGTATTAAATGCTCTTGTCTGCAAAAGCATCATTAACAGCAACTTGTACACACCATAACAGTCTGGTACAAGACTTCAAGCATTTCTGCTTCAGCTGGGAATCGTTACAGAAGGGGATGAGATAAGAATGGGCCTGCATTGAGGAAAATATCACGAAAATGATAAAAATGTATACTACCTCCTAGAAGAATTCAGTGATTTATCCTCTCCCTGTTAGAGCTGATTGGAGTTAGTAGCTCCAATTTTAAAGCATTAAGCAAAAGTGCATAGGAAAGGCTGAGCGCACAAAATGGATGTTAGGCAGAATAATCTAGATAACAAATGAGAGGTTTTATTGCTAGATTTCTGGACCTGTGGTATGCGGTAGCTCACAGTGATGTAGTGATGTTTCCTCACTGCTAGTACAGCGCTCCTTATTCATTACAGCCTTGTTCTTTGCCATCTCGGTAGCGTGGGCCTTGCTGTGATCCGGCTCCTACCTTTACAGCAAAGGTGGTGCAGTTACCTCATTTGGAGGGCTCTCAGTGAAATAGTACCATGACTGTATTTCTGGAGGAATTTTGTGGGGAACGGTGCAGGCCAGCTCTGCGTCTCTCCAAAGTTCATGGTGAGATTTTGAAATCACTTTCAGGGCACCATGATGTGGATCTGCATGCCCTAACTGGAGATCGCGATAGCTAAGCCTACGTGAATTTGTCATCCTCTTTCATGCTCCTCTGCAGCTGGCGTGGCAAGGCACGTGCTCTTCCATAGCATGGAGGTTTCTGCTTAGCTTCGTCCACAGCAGGGCCATACCATCCCCATAATGAGTTTCAAATGTAACAGAATCAGGTTGGCTACTTAAGTAGTGCAGAACTGAGCTTTTGATTCAATATATTTGGGGGATCTATTCTTACTCACAGCCTCTTTATATCTATAAGCAGTGCAAAAGGGTATTATGGCAGGGGTGGTTATGGTTATAGCTTGCTGCAGCTACTACAGCTGTTTCCACTGGCCAAATAGAGCTCTTTCCACATGCGCTTTGTGAGGATGAGAAATTAGTCACTTGTTGGCACCTTGGTAAGGTGCACTGATGCCCATGGGGCTTGAGGGTTGGCATGTCTCCAGCATTGACTGATGGCATCAGGGTCACGTTAGAAAAGAGGAAGGGCCCCCAAGACCCCCGTCCTGCCAGCAGGCCTGTGCTTGGTAGGAATTGCCCTGCAAGCGTGTTGCTGCATTGCTGGGACCAGCCAGGTCTTACCTCTGCAGTGAGGTGGGATGTGCAGGAGAGATGAAAGCTGGTGTTGGCACTGGGGGATCCAGGTACTGGTAGTGAATCAAGATTTTGGTGTGTTCCTTGGTGATAGTGACGTCTGTTCAGTGTCTTTCACCGCAGCTAATTATTAAAAGAAAACAACAACAAAAAAAATAAAGACAAGGATAGAAACACCAAGAGAGAGCCCATAAATGATAAAGAATTAGAAATCAGTAATTTTCATATGGTTCAGTGAATAATTCAGAATTTGGGCTTTATTTATCTACTACTTCTGTTTACTGATCCTTTAAAGAAATAAGTTTATTTTTAATTCATATTTGGATAAACAAATTATAAAGTTTTTCCTACATGACAGAGCATGAAAATTGAATTATTACCCTGCTACTTTTAGTTCTGATCATCAGG
Source organism: Sagittarius serpentarius (assembly GCA_034782735.1). NCBI lineage: Eukaryota > Metazoa > Chordata > Aves > Accipitriformes > Sagittariidae > Sagittarius > Sagittarius serpentarius. The sequence continues at coordinate 23,237,906 of JAVKLA010000088.1, read as the reverse complement.
ATCGAATTGTACTATTTTTTCCCAACTGTGATCAAACAAATAGGTGAGGCCTTCTGGCATAAACAGATATTCAGGATTAAATTTAAACTCTCATTTTTTTAAGGACCTCTGCATAGGACTTTGAAATAGGCTTTTGGAGTTTCCAGTAAAAAATAGAAAAAACTTCTCACAAAGTGTCCATAACAATGATACAAACCCAGCCAAAGTGGTATATTTAAATTCCACAGTCACTGGATAAATATACTGAGATTTTTAAAATAACCAAGATCATAAAGTTTTTATTGGCTCCCTTATTAACTTGGGCACAAACCCATGCAGCGCAGAGCCTGTTTGAAGCTCTCTAACACATCCTGCTCCGTCTGTTCTCCAGGAGAATCCTCCTCATTCAGCAGAATGATTGTCTTGATCGTCCGGAAGACTTGCGCAGTGCTTAACTCTCTGCTGTCAGTTTTCAGAAGTGCTGAGCCCCACAGCTGGCTGATTTCAAGACAGTAACAACTACTCAGTACTGCTGAGAGCGAGGCCACGGGACTTGCAGTGCTGCCAAATTAGAGATGCTACTAATCTGTATGTAGTTAAGTCCCAGCATTAGACATAGCTCATGTTTCATTCACGCTCAGATCCCAAACCCCAGAACAATTGAGTTTTCTAATAATGTTCACATCAGCATCAGTGGGCTTGAACAGAACTGGGTTATTGCACACAAATAGGTTTGCTTGCACCTAAGCTTTGTTGAAGACCACATCATCTCTGCTTGTGCTGACTGCCACCCAATTTTAGTGTCACTTTGTATATCCAACCTTTGTCCAAATATTCATTCTGTTTCTTATGCGTCTTGAAAACTAGAGATCAAGAAAAAAAAAAAAGATTCTGGTTGTTGTGGCCTTTTTCATGCCACCCTCATTTCCTTTTTGCCTCAGGGGCTCTCAGGTACCAGCTCTCAAATTTATTTCAGTTACGGTTATTTGCCATGTTACGTGTATCAGGAGAAGAAAAAATACTGTCTGGTTTTAGGAAGAGCAGGTTTAACTGTGGCACTTTATATATGTATTTAATGACTTCAAGAAATGAGGTACTGTGAAATCATTTGGGACTAAATCTTGCCTATTCCCCCTACTTGGTACTCACAAAGCTGCATCTGAAATGCAGTGTTCAGTTTTGGGTCTCCTAAACCAAGGGGTAAACCCCTGGTGAACTGGGGCTACCAAGGTGTTTGGGGCTGGTGCGCAGGTTGAGTGAGGGGAAGCTGAGGGAGCTGAAGAAGAGAAAGCGGAGGGAGACCTCACTGCTCTCTTCCACCACCCAAAGAGGGCTAGAGATAAGATGAAGCCAGACTCTTCTTAGAGATACACAGTGAAAGGATGAGAGGCAACAGACACGCCCTTCAAGGAAATTAAGATAGAGCATAAGGAAAAAATGCTTCATGGGGAGGTTGATGCAAAAGTGGAACTGGGGCCAGGGAAGGGGAGAATCATCATCCCCGGGGATTTTCAAAACTCAACAGGACAAGGACCTGCGCAACCTGACCTACCTGAGACAGTAGCTCTGCTCTGGGCAGGGACCTCTAGCCCAAGTTATTCAATGATTCTACAACAAAAAAATCCAAATTATTCTCCTTATTCAATGTTCCTAACTTCTGCTTTAACTAAAGAACTACCCCTCTACTTGGAAACCAGTTGAGGGACAACGTTGCACAGCGTTACCAGAGTTTTCCCTTAGATTGCATAAAAAGCAAGGCTTAGCTGGGAGTATTTGGTTATTAATTCCCTTCACACCACTTTGGTTTGTTTCTTTGCTTCTAGGTGTTGTTTTCTTGGATTTATTCCACGCAGCATTTCACAGGCAGCCTTCTGAAATCCTAAGCTGGGGTTTGATTAACATCTCTTTTTGTTGGTGGTGTGGGTTTAAGTCACCTCTCTCTGTCCCTGCTCAGCTATGGTAGTATGGTGATGCTTGTATGGTGATGTATGGCAGTGCAGTGAACCAGACTCTGATGCTGATCTGGGTTAACGTAACTCAAAAAAACCCCACAAAAAAACAAACAAAAAAACCCAAACGCATAAAGAAACATCCATCAACTGCTCCCATAAGTCAGCAGTGTACTGAAGGTTGAGATGAGAGATTGCGTTGAAAGATTCAGTCACTCCTGGCTAGTTCTGTGTGTTAGGGCTTAATTTTTGAGGGTAAATCAGTCACATTCAGACTCTGAAAAGTAGTTTTCAGAAGTCTTTCTATACCTTTAGGCATTTAAATGACAGGTGTTTTTTTTTCCAAACCAGCCTTATTTTCTCCTGTTAGTTCCTGTAAAAGAAATGCAAATCTTTCACTGGCTTGAAATTTCTGTGTTATTTTAAATAAATTTCCTGTGATCCACAACTCAGTAAAAAGAAAAGTGCAGCCGTTTGTTGCTGTTTCAGTGTATTTAGACCATCTTTTATGCTTTGGGGGTCAAATCCATTTAATCTGGTTATGCTATTTCAATCACATTTACATTTTTAATACAAAGCTCAGGTTTGCTTCACACTAGAATGATTCTCTCGGTTTTGTAACAAGCTTTAGTTGTCCTGGGCTTTGGAGACTTCTCTCTTATTTCCCCTCAGCCTTAGACGCAGTCTTTGTAAATTATAAGGTAACTTTCTGCTACCGGGTTGCCAAACTGCTGCAGAATGCTGATTACACAAGTGTTGAACAGCATTCTGAAATTCCATTTATTGGGTGCAAATTTTGAAGCCTGCATTAAAAACCTGGTATTGCTGTGGTTAGCCTCACAGTGGTGCCCAAGGTGGTTTGCACAGGTCTTTGCTGTCCTTTAAAGGGAAGAGCACTGCATACAGAATCACTGTCTTCACCCAGTATCTCATTCAGACAGTGAGCTATCCGAATGCTCCCCTTGCCTCACAGGGGCTCACCAGTTCACAGCTTCAGTAAGACACCTTTTGTGTTCTTACTGTAAGCAACCCAGGCTAGAAAGTCTTTCTTGTGAAAGATATTGGTCACATTTGTAGCCTCAAAAAAGTTCCAGAAGGAGCCTGCCCCATCTCCCTTTCCTCCATAAGTTTTGCATTTCCTCTTTTCCTTAAAAGAAGCTTTCACACAGTAAGCCTTTTTCCCAAGAAGACGCTATGTGTTAAGTAGCTTAGGAAATAACAACAAAACGCACCAGACAGTCTAGTGTTTTCTGAAGGCCCACTTGCTTCTGAATTTGAGCAAACCACCTATCCCATTGCCTTTTGTACCAGTGTCCTTCCAGCTTCAGCTGAGTTCCTGCATTGTCCCCTGAGGGAACGGAAATTAAGGCCCCAAATACTTACTTACTTGACTTGTAACATCACTTATAAACAAGCAGGAGAGAAATGGCCAGCCTGGCAAGAGGTTTGGCACCACCAGTCAAGACAAGAACTTAGTGCAGACAGTGAAATGCAGACAAGAGGCAGAAAGAGACAGAGCTTGATCTTTAAAAGCAGGAGTCAAACGAGGAATCATGATCAAGTTCAGGCTCTGGATAACAAAATGAGGTTGTTTCCTAAGCAGTCATCCAGAAGACTGACAACAGCTTGTTACAACAGTGCACAGACTGGACACTGGCACCTTTATGTGAACCTTGCTCAAAGCAAGTGCCAAGAATAAGTGGATCAGAGCTGTCAGAGCTGTTAAGAAGGGCAAAGGCTGGCAAGAGAAATGGCAACCCCCCATTCACAGTGTTAGATGTGCATGGGAGGATGTGACAATAAGAGAATGCCAACAACAAGAGAGATCCTAGCAAGCCCCCTTTTCATGGTAAGTCTTGAAGACTAATTTCCTAAATGAGGCTGCAGAAGCAGGACCCAAAACTCTGCAAGCTAAACCACAAAATGATACCATGTGTTTTTACTTTCTTAGAATACATCCTTCCATAACCAACACTGAAGCACAGAGTAATGGGAGAGAAACTGTTTCAATTCAGCTTCAGTTACAAGCAAGCCTTCTCTAATCTCTGATTTATTCTCTGCTAGAGGACCTCCTTAATATAAATTATCACACGTAGTGGTCCTGACTGTAAGTGGAGAGACACTGGACCATTTGCTCAAAGTTCCCGCAGTATATATCCAACAGCAGTGTGAGGAGTGTAAAAATAAATGCAAACATACATAGGAACAGAAGCAGATCTTATATCCAATAGCAAAGTTGCACTTAATTATTAATGACTGGAGTGCTGTAGTCTTTCACTTGGTAGCAAAACGTACTCTGAATATCTCTTAGGTTATGTCAGATTGACAGAGCATCACTGTCAAAGACAATGTCAACTTTTCAGTGATGGATCAAGTGCCGTGTATAAGAGCAAGGAAGGTGAATATTCAAATGAGAATCTCAATTTCCTCTGATAAAGAGCCAGGAATTCCAGGTTCAAGAACTGATTGATGAAAGTTGCCCTTGTCATGGACAAAATGATAAACAGCTTCAGAATAATGAATTGCAAGCAGAAATTGTACTAGTCAGTGATGGAGTAGATCATGGAAAGGTCATTTTGTCCAGCTCTGTCCTAATGCAGAACTCTTCTTGATCACATATTCCTCAGTGTTCTGTGTGATTTACTTGTAGATGACCTAAAGTCACCAAGATTTTCAATTGTACATCACTCCTAACTGCAGATAGATTTCACATTAAAGAACTTTCTCCAATAGCCTGAAATTTCTGTCTGAAATTTCCCCTTGCTTCTCCTAATCCCTTCTCAGCACAGAAGAGCTCTTAATAGCATCACCTGTTGGAGTAGACGTATGAACTGATGAATCTCTGGGCTGAACTGTATCTTTCCTAGCCTTTTTACCAAAGTTTGGATGGAGAAGTTGGTGGGGCTTTCCTTTTCCTGTACTGAAGATTTCCAACGCGAGTGAGGCTGTCCTCAACCGCAGACAGGAATTGTTCAGTCCCCACAATGGAAGGAAGTGGTTGGAGGAAGCGATACCAGTTCAAGGTGAAAGCTTTCAGTGGTTACATCTCAGATCCCTCTTAGTGAATTTGTAATAGGCTGTGTCAAAGAAAGCAAACTCAAAGCTGAAAGAAAAATTATGCTGATGGCAAATGAATCTTAAGTAGAGAGGTCATGGCTAGACTACATTTTGAGTGCTTGCCTGCCAGGAGGTCAAGGCAGCTTTTGGGGATCGTGGAGGAGAAATCTAGAAGTGATTCTTTTTAATGCTATTCCAAAGACCTAGCTGGCTAGGCTGACCCAGCAAATCAGAGACTGTAAACCCATACATGGCTTTTTGTCCTCTGCATTGACCAATGTATAGCTCTGCAGTCCTCCACGTCTTACACGTGTTTCAGAGAGAGCAGTGGAGTTAATAAAGAGACTGGTCTTTCTGAAAAGCAGGCTTCAAGCTTCACAGAATGAGCACGGGTGTTATTTGGCCTCTTGGTGCTTTTCTAAAAGTAGAAGATGCCCAAGAACTCGCTGTATCTGCAGCTGGTGCTTGCCAGAAATGCTTGTATGATCTGTATGGATGAGTGGAGAAACGGGGGGTGGGAGGGGGAAAGGCCTTGGAGGGGAAACAGCTGAGGAGATACAAATGAAAATTCAATTAAACAGAAGACAAGGAAAATTCAAACTAGCATTGATGCCCTGCTCAGGCTGCTGACGAGTCTTGATTTCATCTCTAAACTTAGTGAACAAAGAAGGCAACGGTGAAGAAAATAAATGACCGCTCTGGAAGGAGCTAAAGTAGATGACCAGGAAGATAAAAACATTCAAATAAGGATCTTCTTTTATGATATGCCTAGGGCTTATAAAAATTCAACCAGAACAATAGATCTTGGGCTTGTAACGATTCCTAAGCTTGTCCAAAGTACAAGAATTTTTTTTTCCTAGAGGACTGAGTTTATTTACCAATGGAAGACTTGAAATGGACACTGAACATAACCTCTGGTTGCTTTCTACCCTATGTAGCCATCAGAATGATGCTAACTGGAGATACTGAAATCAGAATGGTGGAATTTTGCACTCATTTTGCCTTCTGCCCTCAGTTACGCTGGTATGGCATGTAGAAAGTGATCTGTTGTGGTTGTTCTGGTTGCTACTGGTTTCCTGTTTCATGGGAGAGGTGTGCAAATGCTCAGTGTCATAAGCTGTCGCACCCGAGAAGCTGAATGGTCTTTTCTCTCTTAAGATAAACTGTCATTCCTCCAGAAAGTGGTTGTCATCAATTTATTTCAGCTTGATTTTGCTTTTTGCCAGCTGTGTGAGGAGCATGTTCAACATAACCAGTCATTGCAATAGCTTAATTTCTCCCATAAGTATTTTGCTTCTTTTGGAGTGTCACCACAATCCCATTTAAAAGCCTGCTAATAGTAATTGAAAGCCATTTTAAGCTTGCATGTAGTATCAGGGTTTGAGCTGTGTTTTATTTCTGTAAAGCAGAAATAATAGTTAGCTATGACAGATACTAGGAAGCTAAACAACAGCCAGGGCTACCACGCTTTTGGAAACCTACATTGCTAGAAGAAACTCACAGTATATAGGCTTAATCCAGAACCCAGTGAAATTAATGTGAATCTTCCCAAGGACTTCAGTGGGCTTTCGATCAGTTTCTGAGTGTAAAGTGTGATCAGCAGTGGCCAGAAAGAGGTTAGGCACAAAATAATCAGGAACCTTGCCTTTGCAAAGAGGGTGCCTGTGTCTTCAGCCTGTGTTTAAGAGGGATGTTGTTGATCCTTCTACAGAAAGCAAAGGGGAAGGGAAGTGAAAGGGTGCCAGCTGGGTTGGACTAACCCGTGTTTAGACCAAGTGGTCTTCTAGACCTCTTGCAACAGGATACCAGCTTTGTTGGGAAGGAGAAGTCAGCTGATGCTATCTGTTCAATTCCTCGTTCTTAATTATTTTAGCTGATACCATCTATATGCTAAGTCAATCCCAGTGAATGGCATTTGAAACATCCAGACCGAAGTCATTACATTATCACATTCAGGCCAGGCTTTAAGTAAAAGAGATTTGGCTTGTTCTTTACACTGCTTGGCCCCTGTCCCAAATGTACTGCCATTATAACCGAGGATTATCTGCACTAGAGGTTTTCTTCATTTCCATTAGGAGAAAAAATTTCATTCAGCGCAGCGAGGGCAGCCTGAGATGGCAGGAGGAGATTGGCTGCATGCTGACGCCTTTGTTATCCACCGAGCAGAGCCTGACATCCCCTGACACTGCCGGGGGCTTGGCAAGGGGCTGATATTTATTTCAGTGTGTGGAACACATTGTTTTCCAAAAGGGAGGAGAATCGGCCCTTTATTGAACAGGAGTCACTGGGCAGCTAGTGACTGAACTGCAGTAGCCGGGGTTTGTTGATATAGTTGGCTTTTCAGCAAGCGCCTTTGTGGGGCTTATCTTTTCTTTTAGTCTGCATCTCTTTGGTGGTGTTTAATGTGGATCTAGGTTCTCCCTGTCTTTCTCAACTCCTCTGCCTTTTCTAACATAAAAACACAGGGACAGAAACAGAGGGACTCATATTTTTCAAGCTTAGGGATCTCCATAAGGCGTCTTCCCTGAGATACGTAACGAACTCCTCATACAGAGGTACCATCTGTCCTGCCGTGGGTTGCCTTAGTTCAGTGGGTTTCTCCAGTCAATTTGCAGACCGTGAATGGCCCGTACAGCTCTAGTAGGCAGTGTAAGCTGGTTTCAAGATTGCACTACACCCACACAAAAAGGGCTGCTGCTTGCTGATTTACACCAAAGCTGCAGCAAAGCACTGCGGCCTCTTCTTCATCACGTAACCCCTTGTAGCAACCACCATGACACATTTGTGTTAAAGTGGAAGCCGGCTGGTGTAGTAGCCTCACGCCTTCCCAGAGCCTAGACACTGCACACGTGGTCTGTCCCCCTCTGTCCTGAGAGACGCCATATGAACATAGGACAAGCTACGGGAACACTCTGGAGCAGAGACCAATCTACACTGAATTCACTTAAAAGTTGAGAAAAACCAGGCTTTCGGTTTTGGCATTAAGCACTGAACCAGCAGCGGTGTATGTGTGGAAACTAGGAGGAGTTTTTCTCTCTGGTATCAGGGAAGCATTAATATAGCCCTGTGTGACAGATTCATCATACAATCATCCCAACTTGGCCCAGGGGGGCCATTTTTCAGGGGCTTGATCATCCCAGGAAAGTCTTGAGTTTGGAAATACAAACCCAGAGGTGAATCGAGACACCAGTCTCAGACTGCTCTGGACCAGTGGCTTACAGGGCAGTTCCTCCAAGACACAAACCCAAAAGTGAAGAACAACTGCTTTTCTCTGCCAAATAAATGGAAACCTGGCTACAAGAGTTGTCCAGTGACCCTGCACACACAGCCGTCTCATCGCTGCAAGGCTCCAGGTACAGCCAGTCTGCAGATCTGCCCTCAGGACCAAATGTGCTCTGCAAGCCTGCACCACACTTCAGAGTAGGGTTTGGCATGTGCATTGTTCATGCTCAAGACTAAATTCAGGTCACTATCTTGTTAGGGTGGCTGCTAAGGTAAAGATTCAGAGGGCCAGGTGACTCACCAACCAGTTCAGCAAGTGTTCTGAGTTCTTCAGCTAGGAGGTTCTGCTATAAATACATTTTTGCATGGAGGGGAGAATAAATAAGCGTGCAGATTGCTTTTACTTACCCTTTTTTGTCCTAGAAACATGTCAACAGTAAAGCAGACGGGGCAGAGTATTTTGTCATGTGGCCATAAGGAATAGCAGTAAAGTGCTGTTTGCTGACCAGGATGGAAGTGGGACTTCAAACCCAAAATGAGAGAACTTATGATCTGTAGATCTGTGCTAAGATAACCGATTCAGTGCTTGATGTCTCTGGGAACCCAGTAGATAAATATGCCATCTCAGATACCCAAACCAATTTCATCTGATATTGAACTTTCCATTTCCAGTTGAGTTCTTACATTATGAATCTTTTAAGTAAATCTGTCCCCATACTGCAAAACATGGGAAACAGAGCTCTTACCACAGCTGGGGGAGGAAAATAACCTGGTTTTTTAATGCCTGCAGAGAACAAACTGAAAGCATCCTAGGCCTGTCCAGCCTAGCTGAGGTGTGGAGGGCTCTTTTGGGCAGTCCAGAAATGGGAAGGGGAGCCTGTCCCAAAGGGCAGAAGTGTGCCAGTGCCCAGTGCAGCAGGCGGGAGTCAGCTGCAGACGTGGAGATGCAGTCAGGCTGTGCAAGGCAGCGTATTCCACACTCCGGGAAAGCTGGGTTGGGGTCCAGCAGCTCAGCAAATTCATGAAGTCTCAAGGAAGATTTTATCCGAAGGTGCTGTTGGATTATTTGTTGGCATTGCTCTGATCAAATTTGCTTTGTTGCCATAATAGTAAACACGGTACATGTGAAACTCGGGGCCATGAGCCAGTATAAAAGGATAAGATAATGGATGTTGCTTGAGCCTTTTACCGTCTTTGTAGTTAGAGCAGTTGTTGGAAGGCACTAATCCCTCTGTGCTGATTATCGACCTTTGAATGAATCCTCATACACTCTCCAGCAGCAAAACTTGTGGGTTTTCAGGCTCAGTAAAGCTCAATAGAACCAAGACCTTGCCATTTATTTTCACTGTTACTATTATTTTTCTATTTCAAAGCAGAGTTTTCTGCTGCGAATTCCCCACTGTTTGATCACAAAAGCAAGCAATGGAAATTGTTATTTTTCACCCTGAACCTTTTGTCCTTTTTATTTTTATAATCCACGTGAAACGACTTTGCTGGTCATTAGCCGAGTTAGTAAAGCAAGCTTTCTTTGTTGGATAGCAGGGAAACATCAAATGTCTGGTTCCGTGGTAGCAATTTGCTCTTGAAATAAAGCAAGCGTTGATAAGTTGCTACCCTCAGCTATATTTGTCCTAGTAAATAAACATCATCAGGATTTGAACACAAATACACATTGTTTTGCCCTGTTTAGCTATTCTGAGATTGTGTCAGGCTAACAAAATTTCCTCCACATCAAATAGACTTGTTCTGTCGCGCTCTCGTTTTGCACGATGTGTGTTTCTGCGCACCTAGCCAAGGATGTATTTTTTTAGGCATTTATCAGCACAGCAAATACCCCTGGAAATGCATCCCATTAATGCAAAGCGGTGTGTGCTTTTGGTGGATTTGCTTTTTAGAGGCCAAGGTTTCTATCAGTGGAAGGATTTGCCCCTGTGCTGCCTTGGAATGGCAGATTTGCTTAGAGGGAACTGTGATTTGCCAGCACAGGGCACATGGGGGACATCACACCCTCGGTGCCCGCACTGCCTAGCCATCTTAAGGACAGCAATTGATACATGCTGGCTTAAGCAGGGCAGAAAATCCCTGAAGATCTGTCTTTGAGAAAAAGATTCAGTTGTCCAGGATACCCATAAAAAAGGTCATTAACCATTTGGTGATAAGCTGTTCAGCTTAAAAGTGAAATTCCTCATTTGAAGCTTACAAAATCAGGATCGCACTTCTTCCCTGACAGGCAGCGGGATCCAAAATAAAACAAAGCAGCAGCAGGAGACCAAGCAAAACACGACAGTGACACTTGTTCCACTTGGAGCAGCAAAGCCACCGCTAATTTGGGCTGGAAGATCGGAGCACATGGCAAGAGGTGGTTTGATGGGTTCAGTAGATAAACATACTGGGTCAGCCCCGAGCTGCAGGTGCTGCACGCTCTGCAGCAAGGCAGATTACAGCAGAAATAGGCAAATTCCACCCCTTCACCATCACTAAATTTCCCATAGCCCTTCCTAGAAAACTGAAAGGAATTACACAGCTTCCAGACCGAACCCTGCCATTTATTGGGGGTTTCAGCTCTTTTGACATGCTGCAGGATTTGCAGTGTGCATTGCTCTCCCCGCTCGCTTAAACAAACATATGCCTGTACTTGAGAAGTTGGCTGCCCCATCTGCTGCGCACCTGAGACCCAGAGAAAATGCTTTTCTTCACACTTGTGATTAGCAGTAATTAGATTGGGGAAGTTCCTACTGATGGAGGAAGTCTGTCCTCCATGGAGGACCATCCGGTGGAACTTAGTAAGGGAGCAGGGACAGCTCTATTACAGTGATTAACTCAGGGTTTCGCTGGAGCGCACGCAAGCTGTAACCTGAGGAAGATCCCGTCATGCTAGGAACTGTACATCCAGCACACTAAGACAGTGTCTGCTGCAGAGGCATATGTTCTGGCTGATCCTCCCTTTTAAACCTCCAGATTAACCAAATCATGCCTTGAGCAGTGGAAACAGTGAGTTCCAGCTTCAGGGAGTTTCAACTCAAGAGTGAGCACCAGTCTGGTTCCTCGGGGGTATGTGCCTGTCCCTGAGTGAGGGAACGGGGAGGGTTTCTCTCCTCTACCCTGCCTTGCATTTTCCTAACATTTCTAGGAGCTCAGAGCCTTTGAGACCTCAACTAGACTTGGCAAAATTGGCCGATAAACTGAAACATTACCAAAAGAGGGGCAGGAGGAACACGCAGGAGCACACGGGCAGACACGTGGCAGGTCATGCTCTAACCTGGGGACCTTGACCAGACTGAGGAACGCGTCAGGGGAACCTATCGCCTGCCTTTCCAAAACCACTGGACAAATATTAAACCTAATTACTTGTAGGCAAGTAGACATACTAAAGCTACTCTGAAAACGTTCTCCACGGAAACATTTTTTTTGACAAGGAAAACTAATTCTGGACTTACTAACCAGTGTAAATAAATAGAATCACACTGATGAACAGACACTGCTTAATTGCCTTCTATAACATAGCTGGGGAACTAGAAAACAGGAGCTGAAACTCCAGGCTCACAGCCCCCTTCTTAGTGCCTCCCCCTCCGTTTTCCCTGAAAAACAGCAAAAAAGACCAGATCCACCTTCTGGCAGAGATCAGTTACACACTGCTTTTTAGCAGAGTTTCAGTATATTACTCTCCAATTTAGGCCAAATTCAGAAGTGAATCTGAAGATGGTTAAGATGCATGTCAGAAGCAAATTGGTCAGAAAATGGATGTCGGGTGGGCGTGAGTAGCACGGCACAGTGTAACTCACAACACTTCAGCACTCAGTGGGAGAGCAAAATTGGTTTAAGTGAGAATAACTTGCATGGATTTGGGGCGGGGGTGGATCTAGAAGTACAAACTCTGAAAATGGCCTTTTTCTTAGAGGAGGAAAAAAGGAGAGGCTGGGAAGGGATCGGTTTGTGGTGAGAAGCGAGTACCAGCTACCAGGAACAAAGGGTCCTGTTTGCAGGATGTGCCCTGAGGAAAATGCAGATCTGTTCCAGTCTCCCAGAGCTGCCTCTTTCTACTCGACTTTTCTGCTGTGCTGTGAGCCACCCTCCCTGCCAGCCCCACACCCAAGCAGAGTGCAGAAATATTCATTTAGGGTTTGTTGATTAAAACAAAGCCACGGAAGAGCACTGCCAAAGCTGGAGGCAACTGGCAGACCCCAGCCCATGCAATTTCGTTTCGTAGTTTCCTAAGAGAAGGAATAATGTTCAGTGCTGATTGCTTTGGAGTAAAAAAAAAAGAATTGCTGTAGTAACAGAAAAATGCGGAGCTTAGATTTTGCGTAGATGGCTTATTAGGTCAGAGCTGGAACACGCTTTGATTTGTATTCCTGATGATTATACACGGGCAGTAATTGGCCGAAGAAGCAAGGGATCTTTGTTGCTTTTGTAGTTTAATGAGGAAAATATTGTGTAATGTGATGATTACTTTCTAATCAAAAAGCAGAGGAACAGAATGGGACAGAAAACCTATGAGTGAATAAAGACTGTAGTTTTAATTAATATTTGCTTGTGCTAGTCAGTTGCTCTGTTCTGTAACCAGTTGTTAGCCCTAAATACAGCCTAATGTTATATAATTATTATATAAATTAATATTTAATATTATGCTTAATATCATAGAAATATTTCCCATAATATACTAAGCATTGTGCCTATACATACTTCTACTCACATGTACGGGCCCATTTAAGCCAACAGGACTGCTCAGGGACTAAAATGAGGCATTTATGTTTGCAGGATTGGGGTCTTTTGTGTCTTGTGCTTGAATACAGGCAAATCGTTGCTTATGTTTGTAAAAGCAATATATAGCCTCTCTACAGGAGAGCCCTGCATCCTGGAAAGTGAGGCAGAGACATTTGCTGAGCCAATTTGGAGCCAGATTCTGTCCTCACTTAGGTCCAGCGTGCTACTCCCCACAATCTAGTGGGATTACCCCACTACCCAACGGTAGGATATTTTGTTAAAGGAGTGATTTGCTTTCATGTGGCAAGACTAGATGGATAGATGAGAATAATACCTGTCCAGAGCATTTTTATTAGCAAATCTCAAAGCACTTCACAAAGTGAGACCAGTATGATTGCTTCATTCTACAGGTGGGGAAACTGAGGTGGAAAGAGGCTGAGGGACTGGCCTGTGCATCTGGCAGGACGTTGGCCAAGCCAAGGGTCAAACCCAGAAGGTCTCCCATCCCCTCCCTCCTCCACATCCTAACCACTAGTCCTCACTTCCCAAAACATGTCCCCTTTCAGCAAGATGAAGGCACAGGCTCATGTCTTCGCACTTAGTGCCTCTTGGAGGGGGGCTTTGTAGCTCTCAGCAACTGGCCCTTTTGTCCCACAGAAAAGCAGAGCTGTTTGCAAAGCTGAGCCTCAGGAAGAGAGGGAGTAGGATGCCCAACACACCACCGTGTTTTAAACAAAGAAGCATGAAGGATCAGAAGCAATAAAATGTCAGTGATCCCTGCAGCATTTGGAAGAACAGGTTGGTGCCTCTCTGGGTTGGAAGAACTGTTTGTTATGGCCACTTACATTGTCAGGAAATATTCAGCATGACTCTTTGCTACCTTTGAGTCTTGGAGGAAATGAATCTGATTCACTGAGCTTTCACATTACATACTGCTGCGGAGCTGTGGCTGGCCTGAGAGCTTCTTAGCTGATAACCTGCTGGATTTTAAGTAACAAAAAAATCCCTATCCCTCTTTGAAGCATAATCTAAGTAAATATTACTTGAAATGAAGAAGCAGCAGGGTTGGTCATCTTTAAAACAGGCAGAAGGGATTATGCGTTTCAGTTTGACAGCCAAAATTTTGGAGCAATCAATGAATGTAACTGGACCTTTACTTTAGTAAATAATTGTATATAATAACCAATTTGAGCTTGGTGATTCATTTCTTTAAAAAAAATAAATTGTAATGTTAAGATTCTGTGGGTGTACTCTCATAATTTCAGTGCTCACTATGCTCAGAAGCCACTGCAAGGTTCCTGCTCCTGCTATTGTTGCAAGTCTCATGATACCTCCTGGATTTTCCTTAAAAGCCCCTGAAGGCATGTGAATTTGAGAGACCTCAGTTCCAGGGCTCTTTTTGGGGGGAAAAAAAATCTCATCCTCTGTAATAGCATAGAAGTTGACAATGGGCCCATAAACCTTAAAAATCCAAATATAACTAGAAAGCAGTATTTTTGTTCATACTTTAAAATAAGATATTTGAAAAATGCAATTCTTACATGCTTTAGAGCAGCAATTTCATATCAGTCATCTCTTTAAATGCCTGAAAATCTGCAAAACATCTAATAACCAAGTTTTTTTTTTCCGACTTGTGTACGTACCATTGCCAGTGACCATGACTGCTTGGTCATTACGTGTTTCATCCCTCCCTGAAAGTCTTTTGCCTTGAACCAGCATATGTCCTGGGGAAAAGGGCATTTGTAATCCTACGCAAGGCCTCTTTCTGGCTTTTTGCTGTCTTGGTCTGGAGGTTGCAAAATTTAATTTTTGGCCCTAAAAATCAGCAGACCAGAGCCTGCATACCCCCCAGGAACAGAGCCGTTGCATAAACAGGCACCATTTGCAGACAGACAGTTTTTGAAATTGCTCTTTCAGAGTATGATTTCTTCCCTGTAGCCCTTAAATCACTAAAGTGGGAGTGGTGCCTGCCAAAAAAAACTTTTAAAAAAGAATGGAGGGGAAGGGGAAGAAACATCATCCCCTTTGCTGGCATTTCATAGAAGGCATGCCTTGGCATGAGCCAGGGCTAGGACTGCTTACACTAACAGAATGGGGCCAACTGCCCCCTGCGTTCTTTGCAACAACGCAGTATTTTCCTTATAAAATTGCAGAAGTGTTAATTATCTGGACTCAGTAATAGCAATAGGTATTTATTGAGGCTTGCTGCTTTCCCACATGAGCAGGGTCTGGATCCCCAGTGGAACCATTCATCAGCGGGTTTGACAATGACAGTCCGCTGCGGGGCTTTCTGAGCACAACAAAGATTTCTTCACAGCTTTGAGCGACCGGAGCTGGCTCCCGCTATAGTACAGATTTAACAAAAGCAAAAGGAAAGAGAGTAACTCGCTAACATGCATATCTCTTTCTGTAGTGTATTTCTTTCTCTGTACTTCTCATAGCACTTCATACAAGATAGAAGAGTGGTGTTGCCTGCATTTTACAGAGGGGAAACCGAGGCCCAGAAGGGGAAAGCGACTTGTAAAAACTTTTGGGCTGATGACTGTCAGAACAAGGAGCAGGAGCACTGGCCAAGTCCTAATGCCCTGGCAGACCCACGCATTCATCCAGCTGTAGTGAAAGCCACTCTATTTCCATGCACTTGAACTGTGAGTTACAGGCAGAAGGGGAAATATAGAGAGTAATGCAAAATTTTATACCCTTGTTTCAGTATCTGCCAAGCCTCTACTTTCTTCCTCCTTCGCCATATCATTTACTTTGGGGACAGGCTGCACACATGCCAATACAGTATACTTTGGGCACCACGCATACGCATACCAACCAGCTTCCAGTTTCACTTTTCTGTGAAAGCCAGAGGCTTTTCTCCAAGCAATTTTTGCTGCTGTTGTTGATGCAAAACATTTCAATTAATCAGGAATTTTAATTAATTGTAACCCTGCTGAAAATGCCAAGACAAAAGCACCAATATAAGGAGACAGTTGCTCAGGTCAGAGCAGCCCATCTTCAGTTAGCTGTGCTCGCTCTGAGATCATACAGTGTAATTACAGACACGGCACAGGGAAAGCACTGAATTCTGAACGGCCTTTTAATGTCGTAGAGTAATATGATGGTGTTCTTACCAAGTCAGGAAGCCTGTTTTGAAGCTCTGATGGTGACACTGGGTTGGCATACTGTTAACTGGAAAGCCACATCCCAAAAGGATTACAATGACCTTTTTTCTAGTTCTTCAGCTGCTTTAAACAATCAGTTTCACCAAACCACTTAAAATGTTCTGCTTTTTTATGAAGCTGAAAATCGGGTCATTTCTAGGCTGATTTCCCTTGCAATGAATGAATTAGCGTGGCTGCATGTTTCTACCTTTGGCTGAGCCACTTTGCAGGGACACGTTATACATCTTGGCATGTTAATGGCTGACAGAGATCCCCTTCTTGCTAAACATGTCTAGAAAAGAAAATAATCTCATTCTGGCCTTGTTGCTTGTCATTTGGCCACAATGCCCAGCAAATTATGGCTCCTTTGGTAGTGAAGTAATTGAGGTTCATCTGCCCAGTGATACGAAGGCCTGGACCTGCCAGCACTCAGCACGCAAAGTGATTCAACTTTCTGAGCCTTAAAGTAATTTTCTACCCTCTTAAAATGGTTTTAATGCCTTGGTGCACAGTCTGGACAACCCCCAGCACACCATGAATAATAGATTCCAAAAATCTGTAAAAGCTTTATTTATTTAAACACCTAACTATTTAGAATTTGTTCATATCATTGGCATATTTACCCTACTTTCCCTGCAGTAAAAGGTCTCAAAAGGGTTTCCACCTTGTAAACCTGCTGCGAGCAGTGTTTACAATCTGTTGGCTGATGTGCGTCTAAGGCCCACAAGTGGAGCAAACAGGATTTCACTCTCAGTGAGTTTGCAGTCCTGCCCCTTCCCTTTCTGGGGAGCTAGTTGGATGGGTTGCTTTTTTCATCATAGAAACTCCTCTTCAGAAAGCTAATGACAAAGCCACAAGGATTTTCAGGGTCTTTGCTCACAAAACAACTTCATTCCCCAGTTTTCTTCCAAATACTGCCGTGGGGCTCATGTGAACTAATGCAGAGTGCAGAAATCTGGGTTCGGCTCGCACCTTTTCCACTAACACTCTGCTGCTTTTTCTCACCATTTCCCCTCCCGCCATGGCACGTGCTGTGTCCTGCTGAAGAGCAAGCTTATCTGCACAGGGAAAGCCTCTCACTGCGCACTTCGGTTGTGCTCCCTTGATCGTGGCTGCCTTTCCAGGCTCGGCTCAGGCCTAGTGATAAGCAATTTGGAGGCTTAGCCATAAGCAGGTACAAGATTACGGTGACTCGCTAAAGAGCAGAGGGGACAGGTGGGAGGAGGGGAACCGTGCCCCATCTCAGGGCTTTCTTCCTGTACAATAACTGGTGTTTGCTTCTGAGCTGTGTGCTTGCTCATGGGGCACAGCTGGCCAGGTCAGCCACATCCCCGGCTGCATCTGAGAGCTTTGAGATGAACTTCAACAGGAGCAGGACCAGAAGCGTTTTCGTGCACTGAGACTACTTCTTCTCTTGCTATTACTAGTGTAAATCCACAGAGCTCCACCGACCTCAGCAGTGCTGCTTCGGAGGGTGAAAGCAAGGATAGCCACATGCTATAGCCTGGGGCTGATGGTTTACTCAAATTGATGAGCTCTGCTTGAAAATAGCTCTAAGTGACTCAGCTCTCAATCTGTTTAGACCAACTTCATGGACTGAGGTGGAAATTGAGCCTGAGTAAAGTTACTCCTCATCCCCCAGGTTATGCCTGGAAAGCAGCACTTTGCCTGTGCACTTTTCATTGTCACAAGTGGTACCTTAATGGCAAGACCCCCTGGCTTAAAACTGCTCAGCTGATCATTTCCATCATCTGAAGGCAAGGCTGTGCGCTTCAGGGTTTTCCTGTACTACCGGGTTATTGCTCCGATTCTGCAGACCACAGTTACTGCCTGGCATCCTTAGCTGAGCTGATTCCACCCGACACAGCTCACGTGAGACTATCTACCCCACCGGGGCTGTCCGTGCCTTCAGCTGCGGGAGAGGCAGCTCGTTGGTTTAGCTGTGTGTTACACGGGCACAGGCAGCAGCTGAAGCTGAGCTCACTCAGCCTTCTCCTCCGCTGTGTGCCACGGAGTCAGGCAGAGAGGGAGCCGAGTGTGTGTCAGCAATGGGATCCCTGGGAAACTGTGTTAGGATTAGTCACAACAAATTGCTGTGGCGAGCACCGAATATCACTTGGCTCTACAAAGCTTTAACTTGATGGTGGAGAGGTAGGGGAGAGGCTGGAGCTGGTATTGTGACGGGGGAGCAAGCCAGCAGGCAATTTGCCCTGGGCAACGGGTGCAGGGAGCAACCCCTACTAGGTTCCTGCTCCCCTTTCCAAGCAGGTACAATAAAATACAGTCATGTTAAACATACTGTTAAACAGCAGAACACTTCCCATTTATAGGGAACACCAAGGTGAAATGCAAAGGATGCCTGGAAAAGGAATGGCAACACTAAAAGCTTAGTCTTGAAGAGCTGAGGGAGAGGAGAGGAGACAAGATGCTCTTGCTACAGGATCCGTTAGAGGTGCAGAGGAGGGAGTTTGTGTTTAGGTAGTGCAGACTGCAGAGGTTCCTGTCCTGGCAGGGGGAGATAAGGAGAAGCATAAACAGAAAACCAATTTCCTTGTGACCACCCCTTCTACCTGGCAGAGGAGCAAGCTGGGTGAGACAGCAACTGCAAAGGCTGGTGTTGGAGGTACCCACCCAGTCCCACATTTCTAGGGTGCCTTAGGCACAGAGCTCTTTTTTCTAGGGAAAGTGCTTTACGTGTAGAGACACTCCGGGCTTTAAGAGGAGTCTCCTGTGCAGCACAGCTTCCACAACTGGGGGCCTTTGCTTTTTTAGGTATGACAAATACGAGCTAATCCCTGGAACCCCCCCAGCCACAAAGGTGATTTTGGTTTCTGACTCTTGGACAGTAAGGCCCACCTTGTGCCAGGTGTGATTCACTGCGCAGGGCCAGCCAATGTCCTGCGAATTCATGCTGTGCAAACACAGCTCTTGCTCTACACCAGGAAAAGCTGATGGTTGTATTTTCCTATGGTCACTTCTCTTCCTCCTCCCCATGTAATCTCCACTCATTGTCTCTTCTTATATTACTTTCTCAATCTTCATGTTTTCTGTAAACAATTTTTTTTTATTGTTTTTCCCTATACATGACAATTTTCTTCCTCTAAAACCTGCCTTTCACTTTTCCAGACATTTGGGGGTTTCTAATATCTTTCCTCCTTAACAGCTTTTTTTCCTTTCCTTCCTTCTTCCTGTTTTCTTTAGCCACAGGTTTTCGCAGCTCTTACAACTCCATTATCCTCTCCCAGCCTTCCCGGGAGGGGCTGGAACGTACATCCCACTTGCCTTCCAAATGTTGACAAGACTTGTTTTGGAGGATGAGTGACTGACAGACAAACACCAGCCTCAAATACTCTGAATGCTCTGTTACTAATAGCTTTATTCTTGTCAACACAGTAAGCAATATAACCCTTGAAAGGGATAGGCTGTATTTTTAGCCAACCTTAAACTCAGCTTCTAAAAAACAGCTTTATGCTCAGCTCTCTGTCTTGCTCACTGGTTTCACATTTCCCAAGCAGAGAGTTAGAGGACTGCTTTTCACTTTGACCTGGGGGGGATGCATAATTAGACTCTTGGAAGTATGTTTTCTTCAGACGCCTTGCAATGCTGCATAGGTGGGACCCTGAAGCTGAGCCACAGCTTGTAGCTGAGTAGGAGGTAGGAGGCAGGAGATGCTCGTATCTGGGGCTTTGCTGCATGTTTGTTCCCATGACTTGGACCTGCCCAAAGGAACAAAAAGGGGTGAAGTTTGAACCCTACTAAAAATAACTAATTGATAAGAGAGCGCCAGTGTTTCCCCACCAGTTGCAGTCACCACCAACTTCTGATCTTGATTATTTCAATGTATCTTGAAGAAGTTAAAATTTAGAACAGCTTAGGGAAGATAAATAAGGATGTTTCTGTGCTGGCCTCGGATATGCCTGACCTTGCCTTCCTCCTCTCCTGTTGGTTTTAGGACAAGCCAGATTAAGGAGTGATCTCTTCCAAACAGTATTCAGTTTGTTAAGCTTGTAAACAACAGCAAGCGTGTGGGAACCATTGCAAGATGGGTAAAGCTTAAAAATCCTAGCCGAGATTTCCCTGTGGCGTGCCTTAAGGAATGTGTGCTAATTAACAGGGCTAATTCGTTGTGCGGTGCTTGTCTCCCGGTTCTCTGTGCAGTTCCTCTTCCAGCCTGGTTGCTCAGGTCCCCTGTTGCTCGCCAAGGCCGCCACAGCCTTCAAAAAACAGGCTCCCCGTGGAATGTTACTGGGGACAAGGATGGGGACCTTCCCCTGGAAGGAGGCACAGGGGCTCGGCCTCTGTAGTCCCGGCCCAGCTGTGAAAGCTCAGCAGTGTCCCTTCAGCCAGGCACCCCACGCACTCTACCTGCCCTTGCAGCAACCGAACTCCAAGCAGCGCTTTGACACCCAGCCAAAACGATAGCATTTCAGCTTTGCTGTAGTCTGTCTTCTTACAGCACTTCATGTCAACACATCCTTCGCTTGAGCGGTGCGGGATCGGAAGCAGCATGCTCAGCAAGGGTTTTGTGCTCGCTGCTCTTTTAGGCTGGAAAGAAGCCAGGGATCATCAGGGTTGGGGTGGCTGGTTTGTGGCTGGTCTGTTGGGGATTTTTTCCCCCTGCTCCCTCACTAGGGACACAAACCGAAAAGACTTTTGCAGTGGCAGCATTAGAGGCTGCTGCGTTTGAAGTGCTCTCATTCATTTGTAAGGGATGACTTGTTTATGGTTGTCACGGTTTAACCCCAGCCGGCAATTAAGCGCCACGCAGCTGCTCACTCACTTCCCCCCCACCCAGGGGGATGGGGGAGAGAATTGGAAAAAAAGGTAAAGCTTGTGGCTTGAGATAAGAACAGTTTAATAGAACAGAAAGGAAGAAATAATCATAATAACAACAACAATAAGAATAATAATATACAAAAGCAGCAATGCACAATGCAATTGCTTGCCGCACGCCGACCGATGCCCAGTTAGTTCCTGAGCAGCGATCCATCAACCCCCAGGCCAACTCCCCCTGGTTTATATACTGGGCATGACATCCCATGGTATGGAATACCCCTGTGGCCAGTTTGGGTCCGCTGTCCCGGCTGTCTCCCCTCCCAACTTTCCTGTGCCCCTCCAGCCTTCTTGCTGGCTGGGCCTGAGAAGCTGAAGAGTCCTTGACTTAGTCTAAACACGACTGAGCAGCAACTGAAAACATCAGGGTGTTATCAACATTCTTCTCATACTCAACCCAAAACACAGCGCTGTACCAGCTACTGGGAAGACAATTAACTGTGTCCCAGCCGAAGCCAGGACAATGGCAAAATAGCTCTGAAGCAATTGTTACCATGCAAATAGAGAGATACATCTTTTTCTTTTATGGATTACCCCTGAAGCTCTCAGTGCAGGGAGGGAAAAGCATAACCACTAGCCTAGGAAAACAAAGAGGGATTACAGAAGTGAATGTTGCTGTACTTAGTAATGAAGGACGCCATCAAAAATTAACAAGCAACCATATAAACAGCACCGTGTAAGACATGGTATTGAGCATAGAGTGACCGTGCAATGGGCTGCTAAGTGCCCACAATTGTTTTTATTGGCTTTCAAACTGAGGGAATGTTTTTGCCGACATGATATGGTCCTGCTCCCAGTGCTCCTCAGTATTGCCATTCATTTTTGGGGTAGTAGTACAAGAAGTGTATAACTCAGAAGAAGATATGGCTCAAAAATACCAGGGAGGAGCTGCAAGGGCTGAGGAAGACAGCATCTGAAACAGTGCTGCTGACACGGCCCAGAAAAAACAATGAGGTAAAACGCGGTAACAAATAAAAAGGTGCTGCATTTAAGAGGCAAAAACTAGATTGTCCCAGAGCTGCGACTGTTCTATATGTGCTTCACCCAAGTTAAGCCCAGTTCTTAAGTAGGTACAGTCTGTACCAAGCAGGTGCCCTTCAGGAAACAGACCCAGCGCTTTGGAGCCAAGAGCCCAGATCTCAGTGAGTACAGCAAAGGAAACCTCCCCTTGCTGGCTACACGAGCTGTAGCATTCCTTCTCTGTGAAATACCCTTTATCCACTGTTCTGCACAGGCGTGGAGCAAAGCAGACATCCTTCCCCAAGCATACCCTGCTTTAAGATGCCACAGCTGCACGTCCGCTCGGGAGGAGGACGGCAAACCGTGCCTACTGGTTACAGAGAGACTGCTGGGAAGGGCTTTTCCCTCCAACCTAAGAGGCGTCTTTTCTGCTAGCACGGCTTTTTCTGTTCCTTTGGCAGTTCCAGCTGTCTATGGAAAATCCAGCCCAGCTGCAGACTTTAAGACATTGTTTTAGGACAAGACCTGCCAGGAGGAATGAGGCATTTTGATGGCAAGTGGCTTATGCTGTGACTGTCACATGTGCACAGGAGGGGCTATGTTTGCCTTTGTGCCTGCTGTCCTTTCTGTATCTGGAAAAAGCAAGAGCCAGTGCAGTATTTTCCTTTGGCCTTTCAGCACTGAGTGTACCAATAATAGCACAGTCACATAGTCAGAGTTTAGGGGAAGAGACTGTGTCTTCTTCACAAGGGACAAGGCCCTAGCGCACATGGGACAATGCTGCTACTTGCATAATGAGCAGAACATGATGGTCCTCAGCAAGTTTCTCCAGTTGCCTTTGCTCTTGGCCTAAAGCTTTGGTGCCCTTGGTACCTGTGTTGTGGGAATGTAAATGTGAAAGGCAAGTCAGTATTCATATGCAAAAGCTTCCTCTATTCAAGAGGAAAGGTCAGAACAAGTTTCTTCAACCTTCAAGAGAGTGGTGGGCTGAGGGACAGCCAGGTTGTCCATTGCTTGTTTTGGAGAGACCGTCAGCTCTAGCCCATGGTGATAGGCAAGTGGGTCTAGTTGGAAGCCAGTTCTGCAGAATAAAGACACCTTCCCTCCCCCAAATCAAGGAGAGGTCGAAGAAGAGCTTTTGGAGGACAGTGTGAGATACATTCAGACTTCCCAGGTCAGATGGGTTCACAATGTGATGTAATTGATTGCATTGCAGGCAGTGCCTTGGGAAGCCCCATCGCTCTTGCCTCTTACAGTGAACAAAACCCCAAACCCCACAGCTGGCCAAAAAAATCCACATTTTCCTGTCTCACAGGACACCTGTCCTGTTTGTAGCGCGTGCATGAGGACAGGACACATAGCCCAGACCATTAAAGAAAAGGAAGTTATATAGGAGGATGGTAGGGCCAATTTCTGTGCTAAAACTTGACCGACATCCATGCTGCAGACCTCCAGCCAAATTCTCTGCTGAGGGACTGCCAGGTTCAGCAAATATATGGAACCAGGTCTGTATGCAGGTGTGAGTGACCATGAGTCCTCGGAAGCCAAATGACGGAAGATCATCCAGAGACTTTTGCCACCATGTTTCTTCAATGGATTTTTACTCGCCAGAGGTATTTTTCATTTCTCTGACCACTCTCTGGTTTTCACCCCCATTTTCTATGTATTCCCTGTCTGATCCCTCCCACTGTTGTTTTCCTGAGCATTTTCTAAGCCTGCTGCAAATCCAACGGCCCTGAAGTTCTTGTTGAACTTTTGAGCCCACCCTCTTCAAGTGGGTACTAAATCAGGCAGGACAAGTCAAGCGAGCTCTAATTCTGATGACAGGAATTGTGCTTTTGGAAAAAAATTGACAAACATTCTGCATTTAGACAAAGCTCGTCTAAGGGAGAGAGAATGGTTATATTCTGCAGCTCTGGTCTGCAGAGCGCCAGTGTTCAAGTAGGACATTTTAATAACATCCTTCATGGACAAGTGTTTTGCTTGGAACCCTTTTTTCCTCCCTCCACTCAGACAATTGTCAGCGAAGGGACTCGCAGGGAACAAAATGGAATTAAATCTATTCAGAAAATTAGAACAGTCTGCATTTCTTTCTTTCTGTGCTGGATTCATTACTAGCGGGGCTATCATCTGCATTTTTTTGCCTGAAGCACACTCCCACTCTTACCTTTTCACAGCAGTGCTGCTATTCTCACAGATAAACAGGTCCTCCCTGAGTGGATTATAGCTCTCAGCCAAAGACAGGCTGATGACAAGGGAAAAACAAACAAATGCATTCCCAGAGCCTGATCCAGCTCTTTGGGAAGAAAATAGAAACCCTCATGGATTTCAGTAGAGTTTCAAAGAGCCCTTAACAATCCCTTTGCTGACGGCTAATTGCACGGGGCCCAGGAAATTTGGGTTGTAAGGACTCGGCGTCGAGTACGTTGTGTCTTTCCATCATCCGGAAGGTAGCTCAGGAGGCTCGAGCCCATGGTTCCCCCCAGCAGCCGCGCTACGCACCGGCTTCATTTGAACTCGGACACATTTGCTTTCCATGTGACGCGATTCCTTCTGCTGCCGCAGGTTTGCAAGGTTTTATGAAACGGTGAGTTCCTGGGCGGACAAACTGATGGAAAGAAAGATCCAAACTGCCAAAGGCAGTGACTGAAGGGAGCAGGGTAGTGAGGGGCGACACTGAACGAGCCAAGATCGACATTAATATTCACGCTCCAAGAAAAGGAGAGTGAGTAAAATAATAAAATGAGGGGCAATTGAAATAAAAATAAGCCAGAAATGTGTATGTTGAGGGAGGGGACAGGAGAGATCTGAGTTGAATGATCAGGAAATCTTGTTGGGTTTGAGGTGGAAATAACCCTCCGAGATGAGGCTGTCCTCCGAAGCCCTGGCTGGAGGGTCTGCCTGCCTCCTGCTTACGCACCCACTGATCTGTGTCACTTCTGCTGCTACTGGTACATCTTTCCAGCCTGGCTATTTAAACAGCTAGTTTCTTTTTATTTCTCCCACTCAGTTCTTGTGTGCTTCTACAGCTGGGACCAGTGCTTTCAGTGGTAATAGGCTCACTATTGCTTTGAATTAGGATTTTTATCAGCCCACTGTTCCTGTAATTTACCATGGTTTAGAGTGGTAATGAGGATTTGGGTATGTAAAGAAACCCTGAAGTACACATGAAAATCAACACAAGGGAGTGCAACTCTGAGCCTTGTGCATTAGTGACTATGAATGGGTGAGTGAGTGCTTAGCGCAGGAAACCAAAACAGGGGAGACAAAAAGCCACACATAATCTTCCTGGGCTGGCAAATGCTGTTTATCTTATTTGTTTAAATGACTGGAGAACAGAAAGCTTTGCTTTGCTTTCCTTTTGTTGCTCTGTAGCCAGTGTTACAGTTCAGCCTTAGCTGTGCACAGTTGCTTGCATGACTTTGGCAAGGAAGCCATCCTGGGCTGGCCCAGTATGGGACTGGGAGGTGATCTGGAGAGTCCCAGAACCATGGGCCTGAGTCCATCGCCCCACCACAGAAACCAAAAGAATCGAAGGATTTCTTTCGGTCTTACTATGTCTGAAGAACCACAAATAAAAAACAAGGGGAGGGGAAGTTCTTTAAGATTAATGTTCTTTTGGGGTAAAAAAATGTGAAATGCTTCCTTGCCAGGGAGAGTTTCTAGCAACAAACATCAACTGTGGTCACAAATAATCCTGCCGGTGGATATGCGCCTGCTTTGCGTGGACAGCAGCATAACAGCACGTGCAAGTGGGGTGGAAATGCATTGGTTTGCTACCAGATTCCATAACAGCACAAATTGTTTGTAGCATTCTTGGCACTCAATTAGTGCTCCCATCTATAATTTCAGAAGCCTCATTCTAAGGGGGAGGGGGGAAATACATCAGGGCTGTTATTTCTGCTGGCAACGCTGGTACTAAAAATAACTACGTGTATGACATTATGGAAGCTGTATTTGAGTTCGTCAATAGATAAATTTTGACTGGACAGCAGGAAATATTTCTAATGATGGAATGTGTTACACTGTGGATTATTATTCCTGGAGAAGAGGTGAAAGCCTCATTGCCAGGGAGCTTTAAAAGGGAGGATTTAGGGATGAAGAGGAGGGAACAATCCTGAATCATGCCCTGATATTCTGAGTGTTTGGGGGTCCCTGAGAGGTATCAGGGAAGAACGACCATAGAAATCTCAATTCCATCAGCCAGATGAAGCAGCCCCACGGCTGGGTCTGGTTCCTGGGGTTGGCAGTGGCAGACTGGGGCTCCAGGGCCCAGGTCCCCCCTTCAGAGGGCCAAATCCTGTCCGCTCTCGGGCGTGCATGGGCTGCCTGCTGCCACACATTTCCTGGCAGGAGCTGCTGCGGCCACAACACCCCCAGGCCAACAGCTCGATTGGGCTGCGGTGGTGTTGCACGAGCTGCTGCGGAGACTGACCAGATAACTCTCCCTGCCCACGAGAGATGCTCCTGGCTGGGCTGGAGGTGTCTGGGCAGATACGTCTGCCATCCGCCCCTCAAAAGGGACAGCACCTCCACGCCGAGGTCCCATGTGGCTCAGGCTCCAGGGTGTGAGGTGTGGGATGGGGAGCCCTTGGGACGTCACTGCCTGCACGTGCGGGAGTTCCCTCGCGCTGTGGTTTGGTCGCGGGAGGGCATGCCGGAGCGGTTTCAGCACGTGCCGCCTTGTAGAAGTCCCGAAGAGGCCAGGACACCAAGGGAAGAGAGCAGCTGTGCCCCAGCCATACCCGGACCTTGGAGATGCTCGCAGAACATTTTTCCCAGGGGACCCCTGCTCGGTTCATCAGTCCCATTCCCACCTTCCCCATTCCCTTGCCCCTTTCTCAGACTCCTGCTTTGGCATTAGTTGGGATAAATGTCATTTCCAGTTCCCCACTCCAGTTCCCAAGTAGAGGCGGCTGTGAGAGTCCTGCCGGAGCAGAGACGGACTCGTCCACCCAGCCTGCCTTCCCCAGCCCTGCCAGGGCAGCCGAGCAGCATTTAGCGTGAGTTATTCCATTTAACTTGATCAATTGATTGGTTAATGAGCCACTTGTTTGCCTTAGGTTACTCAGCACTATTGCCTCTGCTTATAGATTAGGTGCTGCTTTTTATCACACATTTCCCCATATCCCTTAGGTTGTAAACCTGTTATATAGATATTAGGAAGCTACAGTCATCACTGTTTAAAGGGGACATTGGTGGTGCTGTTAAATGCTAAATCACCACTCTCTTACCTATGTTTCCCAAGTTAAGATCATCTTGGTGTGTGTTTTCTTTTCTTCCCACCAACATCCCCCCAAAGGGCAGAGGTGCGCCTCCCCAGACCTTGCGGTAGCAAAGCTGGGGGCTGTTCTTGTTCGTGGGACGGCAGGCAAAGGGAGGGAAGCCACGCCAGAGAGGAAAGAGAAGGTCTGCGCTCTTTGGAAAACTCAAAAGCTTGGAGAAACTAGTGAGATGTCCAAACTTTCCTAGATACTTTCTGGAAAAACAGAAGCCTACCCCATCAAAATGGTACATCATCCAAATGCCAGCAGTGCACCCACTGTGTGGGTGGGAAGAGAGAGTCAAAGTGGTCTACGCTAATTAAACCTCAGCCCCTATGAATCCAATCAAACCTCTCCAGAAGGCAGGAATGTTTTACACCAGGGACAGCTAAATAATACTGGAGATAAGCTTAAACTCTGACAGTCGGGTGTGGAGTAAATTTATTACGAGGCAGATTTACCAGATCTGGCTGGATGCTTTCTAATGCGGTTCAGACAGCCGCTTTGAACTGCGACGCATCTTCTTCTCGGATACTTTTGGGAGAGACTTATAGGCATTTGCAAATTAAATCAATAAGCAATTTCTCAATTGAAGATGAGGACACAGGGGATGACAAAGACTGATGAAAGTAGTAGGAGGAACATACTCATTTTCTGAGATGTTTGTCACAGCGGTCGCTTCCCAGCATAACGGCCAAACACATTTACACATCCATTTAAATGCACTTCTGCTCTGACTCACTGTGTCTACCTAGAAAGCCAGTGGTGGCTTGCGGAACCAGAACTAGTCCGTACAGCCAGCGACAGCTACGTGCGCCGTGGCACCTGCTGCTTCAGCCAGGCGCTGGGGCCACCCGGCAGTGCAGCAGCGGAAGAGGATGGGGAAGAGGTGCCAGGCGTGCTCTCCGACGGCTGTCCCGGGAGGCTCACTTCCCAGCAGTCTCCGCCTCGTTTCTTGGTAGTGCAGTGCTCCTGGGGCTCCCATTAACAGAGTATGGGCCTGGGAAGGAGAACTTAAGTGCCGGCTTGGCTTTAAGCCAGGCTTTCAGATGCAGGAGAGTGTCTGGCCAGTGTACCCCAGACACTCGATTCTTGATCGCTCCCTTCTCCGCTGGCAGGAGCTGCTGTGCCAAAAGCTGACATCAAGCTCTAGGAAAGTGCAGGGACCCGTGCCTCGCCCAGCGAGCGTGGGAGAGGCGGCCTCTAGCCCTCGGTGTGCCTGGGGGACAAGGGCACCCTAAGGATCCCGTCAGGCTGGCTGTGTCACCCAGGGACGCAGATGAGCTCCTCTGCTTTCTGCCAGTGGCCAGTCCTTGGTCCACTGGTTTTGTAGGAACTCTCCTGGTTAGAGCCACGTTCTTCTCTCCTGCCGCCACCGAGAGGTCATGGGACGATTCTTGGATCTGGTTACAAAGCCCCAGCTCACTCTTCAGAGCAAGGACAAATAATTATTTATGGTCTTTTGGCAGTGGGTGCATTCATTGTGGCGTATGTTTGTATTCTTCCACTACTCAGTACAGTCACGGGAATATTTGGCAGCACATTGCCTCCCAGTTCCACCCAGTGCCCCAGCAGCCTCATGGGGAGGCACTGACCAGCTGTCGTGGCTCAGAGAGACAGCAGCACAGAGAAACACACAGCGGAAGCCGAGAGCAGAGCCCTTGGTGTCCTCTGTGCCAGGAAATGCCACGAGACACTGAGGATGCCCGAGGTCTTCAAATCCTTTTTCAAACAGTATTGCGTTGGAATAGCTTGGCTGAAGAGCTTGGGGAAATGCTGGGCAAAAATTGTTCCTTCATCCTTCTGAGGGCAGTTGAAGATGGGAGGCTTGGAGCTGAGGCAGGGCCTTCCCCCCTTGCCACGGATAAGGTACCTCTGTCTGGATGCGGATGCCGAGTTAGATCAGTCACAGTCTCGTCCCCCACTGGTATTTTCTAAACATCAGCTGCATTTGAGAGCCCCTGAAGAGTTAACGTTATTTGACTGAATCCTTGTGGCAGGCGCCAGGGAAAAGCTGAGCATTTGTCTTCCCTTCAGATAACCTGTTCTCTGAGTACAAGTGTAGAAGTTATGATTTAAATATATCCAAATGCATGTAATTAATCACAAGTGCAACATACCTCCTTCCTGCTGCAAAACCTTATTAACAGTGTGGGCGGAATCTTAAAATACTGTATCTGCCACGTTTCAGCTCAAACTCTTCAGCTTGGAAAGCTTCAACCAGCGAGCAGACCTGAGCAGCCAGGCAGCAAGGGTTCAGACCCATGGCCTGGCGTTACTCGACACAGGGGCCCAAAGCAAGCTTTCGCCACCTCCCCTTTGGAGACGTCTCTACCTCTGCTCCATCCAAGCCATGTTTCAGCTGTAGGCAGAGACTTCCATGAGGCTCCAGTAAGTACAGACAGCAGAAACTTTGCAGCCCCGCTGCAAGACATAGCACAGTTAGGCAGGCAAGGTTTGGTTTTGGGCTGCCTGCAGCAGCAAGAGCGACAGAGGCCAAACTGCTGTTTCTCTGCCCAGGGCTTTTATCACATCTACACCAGACCTCCTCATTTTGATTGCAAAATTTTCCATCAATGGAGGATCCATTGCAGTCTTCGGAGATTTTTTCCCAGCAGGCAGATACTCTCCCTCGGACTGTGATCTGTGGGGTGTGGTGCTTGATTATAGCCTCTAATGGAAAGGCAGCACATGGCAGAACTGGGAACACCGTGACTTGAAGATCTCCGAGCTGAGATTAGTGGAGGCTAATGTCAGCTTGGCAGCACACCCAGGGGCTTGGGGCAAGCACACTGCTCGGAGATGGAGCCCCTGAGCTGTAATCATGCCAGGGAAGATGGACAGGATATGAAGAATGGCATAATCGCTCTTTCCAGAGTTGACTCCTTCTCAGCTTAACATGTTAAAACATCAAAAGTACTGAAAAAAAAACCCCATCTGCTACCAGAGCTAATCAAACACATCAATTATTGCTTCAGAAAGACAGTTGCTGCTACATTTGATATCCCAAAAAAGCAAAGCTGCTTTAAAGCATCTTTTTATTTTAGCTGAGTGTTTTCATGACAGCACAGGATTCCCAATGAGCACTAGTACAGCTAGGACACACAGAAAAATATGTCAGCTGTGCAAAGATCAGCTCTAGACACAGGGGAAGTAACTCGGAGTCCCAATGGATTTCAGTAGAATGGGGGGCTTTGGAAGGAGGTTTGTCGCATGAGGGCTAGGAACCAGGTACATCCTACCAAAGCCATGCTTTGATAGACTGAGAGAGTCATGCACTGACCATTAATATATGGGTAAATTACACAAGGTTGCTCTGTTCTTACTGTGGGATTTGGTGCTGGTACTTGATTGTGAGGATGAAATGCACGGGGCGATGAAGAGGCTATGTCCCTTGTTTCCTCTATTGTCCACAGAATATTTGCTTATGGAGAGCAACATCTGAAAAGGTTTTGAAAGGCAAAGTCACCTTCCAGCTGTCAAAACACTTCAGATGAGGCAGATGGGAAACAAAAAATATTATTTAGGTTTGGGCAGTAAAACTGACATTGAACCCATTTGCCTCATTTTTCAGGCTTTGATGATAGTTAATGACAGCTTACAGAAGTTGTAAGTGATCTAAAAAAGCCATAAAAAGCTGCTTTGTGTCCTTGTTCAGGGGATGAATTTAACAAAACCATTACGGGGCTTTAAAACACTGTTTTGACTTTCTAGAACCAGCTGTGGGATGATCCAGCTGCAGTTGGATCCCCCTTGCATCTAAGAGAACATTTAAGAGGATTAATCCCAATAATTTTAATTCAACAAAATGACCTTATGTAACGTTACTGAGGAATTAATGAGAATTCTCTCATGTGGGTCATCACTGGCCCGGTGGATTTTTTTTCCCCAAGGGATCTCATTGGTCTCAGGAAGAGCGTGGACAAAGTAGATTGACTATGCAGCACATTGCATGGGATCAGAAGATAAGTCACTCAGAGCAGGAACCCTTTTTCCTCCACTGAATTATTATTTGGGAACACACAAAGAAGAATGCAGCTGTCAGCCTCCACTGGTGCTATTTGAAACCCTTTTGGCTCCGAGGCTTTTTCCACAGAAAAATGCAATCTCATCTAATGCAAATGCTGCTGCAGGAATCTGTGTAGTCCAGCTGTCTTGTTTTAATGAAAAAAAATCCTGATCTAATTGTTTTTGACTGTGTTTCTTTGCTGTTCTTACTGAGCCGAGCAGGATGCATATTAAAGCTAATTAGGTGCATGTAGGGTATTCAATATTTGATCTTAATATTAAAGGCCCCAGGAGAGGGCACA
Organism: Sagittarius serpentarius; assembly: GCA_034782735.1. Lineage (NCBI taxonomy): Eukaryota > Metazoa > Chordata > Aves > Accipitriformes > Sagittariidae > Sagittarius > Sagittarius serpentarius. The sequence goes on along the minus strand of JAVKLA010000088.1, from coordinate 23,206,479 downwards.
TTATCAAAGTTACACAACTGAGAATTTTAGTAAAACCAAACTATGCCAGTGGCCCGACACTGCATAAAACCCAAGTCTCTGCCACTCCCTGCTTGGTGCGGGAGGGGGGGGGTCTGGGGCAGCCTCTGCCTGCGTCCCTTGCTTGCGCCTTTTGCTTCCCACCTGGGCAGATTTGGCTTTTGGGAGCGTAAGAAACTGATTTGGGGCAGCAAGAATGAGGGTCTTGTATTACTTCTGTATCAGCAAGTGTGATGGATTTTTTTTTTCCCCCTGGACTGCACCCCTATACCACCATCGCCTATCTCTGTGCTTTAGGGGAAGGGCCTGAGGTTTGGTTTTGGTACTGAGCCAGCACTCGAGGTCAGGTCCTCAGCGTGTGTGTATCAGCGCACCTCCACCGGCCAGCACGCAGCCTGACCTGCATGGGAACCAGTGGCTCCCTATGAACAAGGAGCTCATTTATACTGTCACTAGCACTTGGGAGCAGGGCAGCGCGTCCAGGTACCAGGACTCTTCTGGACACAGTGGTCTCTGCAGGGAAAAAAACTGTCATTAAGGTGACTCGGGTGGGTAAAACCACTGGTTCGGCTGGCTCTGTGCGCAGTTAGGCTTGGTGTGGGTAATACTTACTCTCATGGGTAAGCCATGGGACGCTTCATTTTCCTGACTGTGTGGTGTTAAATTTCAAAGGATGACTACATCCCTATTGAGTTTGGGTGGAGTACCAGCACAGCAGCTGGATTTGCTCTGCCTGCTCAGCCTTGCCTTCTTTTGAAATATCAGTACTGGTGTCTTTCATTTATCAACAGTAATTAATTACTTTCAGGATGCGGTAGATTGTTTATGCTCTTAAACTTGTTTTATACACACACTTAAAAACAGAGTATTTCACTCCACTGCTTCCTGTTAGAAAACGTAAATGCTGAAACAGTCCTCACAGAGCAAAGATGGGAAGGGTCGTTGGTGCATCCCAAGTGCGAAGTACAAAAACCAAGCCAACACCCCAGTCCGATGAAGGACACATGGCAGGGAACTGAGCCTGCAGTCCAGGAAATCATCTCGCTTCCCAACTACAGCGTGCAACCGAAGTGGGGATCACCCCTCAAGTCAGCCCAAAGCCGAAATTAAACATTGATGTAGAACTCAATTAAGAAATGATAATAATTAAAAAAAGACTAAGAGCTGCTTCCAAAAAGCCACAGGACTAAAGGGACAGAGCACCATGTTGGGAGTTGTCTTTAGTGGACTTGTTTCTGGGTTTCGTCTGTATTAAACTGGAAATGAAGAGTATTCTGCATATATTTTATACACCTGAAAACAAGCTGAAATCAAAGGGTTTTGGGAAGATGCAGTGTCTGGCCCCTACGTGTCTAGGAGCTAATCATCATTAGCTCAATAGCTGCTCACCTGCAGGCAAAAATAAGATGGTAGCAACATCCATTCTGAGTAGACACGAGAGAGTTTCTTATGACACCATTTTCTAGCTCTCTGGCCAGCGGATGAGGAGCAGAACCACATGCCTAGCTTTAACTAGACCTCATGAAGGCATCAGAGTTACTTACAGGCATTGATGTTAGGCACAAATTTAGCTGCCTTAGAAGAGCAAGAATTATTCTACCCTGTACAGGTCCATGAAACTTTTGCAACTGATTTGAATAAGCTCGACCATTTCCAGGACCGTAGATTTTGGCAGCATTTCAATTGCCTGTTATTTTTTTAACATGAACCAGCTGGTTAGAATAATGTCTTTGCATGCAAGAAATATTTTGGTGGTAAGAATTCAGTTTTGAGTGGCCCAAAGGTATTTCCTCCAGAAAGGAGATTTCCCCCAGCTAGGAGTCTATCACAGGGCTCCATCAGTATTTCTTGGACTGCTGTTAAAAACCCAGGTTGAAAAAATTATGCTTTTTAAAATGGGCTCCATTTGCAGTTTTTAGATGACCCTGACTAAGGAAGCTGTTTTTCTTTTCAAAAAAGCAGGCATGTAGGCAAACAGTCATCTTAATCTCCATCTCGGAGAATTTCTTGCGGGAATAGGATGTACAACGTGTCATTCAAGCAAAGCCAGAGGGGAAGAAGAATGAGAGTTTTGAGAGAATTGCACCCTGTCATGGAGGTCTGAACTGTGCCTTTGCAGTCTTTGAAACACAAGGTCATGGGCATCTGCGTTGATTTAGTTCAACATAATCCAGGAGGTTTTAATCGCATTTCAGGCTATTAAATGAGAAGAGAATCACTGGAATTTAGCTTGATAACTCCCCTGTAAACAAACTTTTTAACCTCGTATCAAGATAAAAATAAATTTAAAAGTAGCTGATTACCTCTAGCAGAAGATTTTCCATCAACATTTGATCAACCCCTTCCCTTCCATACATATTAAAGTCAGATTTTTGCATTACTATTTCTCCCCATTTGCAAACAAAGCTTACAGAGTTTTCTTCAAAATCAGGCTTTTTTCTTTTGACTCAGGCTGTGCCCAGCCTCACCAGAATAACCTGCTTGATTCTGGTATGAAACAGAAAAGATTATTTTTGAAAGAAAAAGGGAGGAAGAAAGGAGGAAAAAAAATCAGAAGAGTTTGCTGAGCAAAAATAGATTTGTATGTGTGTTCGTTCCAAAATTCTTCACCTAAAATCCATCTTGGATCAGTCTATACCCTAAACGGATACGTATGAATGGGGCTCTCAACAGCCTGAGCAAAAATGCATCGGTGGGCAAATGCTCCGTTGTCCCTTTCGTGCCACCTCCCTTCTGCCATGGCCCCCGTGATCTCCTGCAGTTGCAGGCAGCACTTCACACCCTGTAGCCTCTCACGCTCTTTGCATCGGCTGGGAGGTTTTCCCTGCCCACGCTGTCCGTGTGGACTTCGGGAGCTCCCCACACAGAGCACTTGGGAGACCCGCGCTTTCCTGCCGTGGAAGGAACTGCTGCAGAGGAGCACACAACCATCCACCCAGGCTGAAGCGGTGCTGCGGGTGCTGCGCAGGGTACCACCACCAGCCAAAACCAGGCAGCGTCCTAGAGCCCTGGGAGGTGAAACTCAGTGCTGTGGCACAAGGCTCTGTGCGAAAGCTGTGCAGTGACCTTTAAGTACCTTAATTTGCCCAGATGAAGGTGAGGAGCGAGGGCTGCTCTTAGAGGAAGTGGACCGTTCATTTGCAAGGTACTGGCTTGCGATACGCTACGAGTGTAATGATCTCCTGGTGATTTCTTGCCTGGTTTTATTCAAGCAAATCACTGTGATTTTAGGGACGTGCATTGGTATGGGAAAACTTCATTCAGCTGGAAACGTCTTGCTGATTGAAAGTAAATCACCTTAGGTAAAACAGAAACAGTACGGGATTTATTTTCTCTGGTAGGCAATTGGGAGTCCCTATGTACGTCTTTTACAGGGATGCAGACAGTCTGAAGCCACACAAAGTTCCCTGAATTTAGCAGGAAACACTTCGGAGGCATTGGCTCGAGGTTTTGGAGCAATGACAAAGTGCAGGAGATGAGGCAGGGCTGGGTCAGTCAGGAAAGGAGCACCTCCATGCAAAGCTGTGAAAGGGATGGAGGATACCGAGCGCTGGAAGGAAGAGGGGGAGAAGGGGTGTCCACAGCAGGCCCCACTGCTGAGTGCTGCCATCTCTCTCCCTCTGGCACAAGAAGGGCAAGTTTTGTGAGATTAAATGTCTTCAGACCAGCCGTGTTTAAGGAACTTCTTACCACATACTTAACGGGCTCTGCTGGCGCCGTCTCAGAAAGACAAACACTTCTCCTTGAGAGCTCTTGGAGGGTAGGTGAGGTACCAGAAAACGGGGAAAAAATGTAAACATGGTGTCTATCTCTAAATATAGAAGGAGAAAAGAGGAGTAAGAATTATAGACCAGTCAACTTCTAGAAGCTTTCGAGAGAACTGAACTATCAATCAAACAATTTGCAAGCACCTAGGAGATAAAACGGGAGATGAGTGACATCCAGCATGGATTATACAAAAATGAGGCATGTTAAACTCATCTCATTTGATTTCTTGGCAGAAGTAGGAGAGGAATAGTTGGTGCCATATCTAGATTTTGGGAAGGGTTTGACACGGTCCCACTTAACTTTCATAAAGTGACCTGGAAAAACGGTCTAGATAAAACTGCTTCAGATCTTACGCAAAAATGGATGAGTAGCACAACTCATTCCCAAAGAATACAGTTACCGGTGGCTCATGGTCAGAGCAGAGGGCTCTGTCAGCCAGGACTCTGCAGGGGTCTGGGCTGATTTCCTTCAAAATTTTCATCAATGAAAAATGGATAAAATATGTAATTACACCTGGCAGTGACGTGGAGCTGGGAGAGGTACTTCAGCACATCAGAGGATAAGCTTTACAGCTTAAAACAATCTTGGCAGGTTAGGGAAGTGAGGACTGGGTCTAGTCTGGGGCTCTGTGCCTCAAGACGGAGGGGGACCCAGTTGGAGAGGGTGTAGGGAAGAGTCATTGCATTTACTAAACCTGGCTTAGGTTGGAAGAGCTGGAAGGAAAGCGGCAGGATAGCTTGTCTGGGGCTGGAGCAGGGACCGGGGGAAACTGTCACCTCTGCTCCAGGAGGTTTTCAGGATAGATGGACAAGTATTCCTCCCAGGAGTGACCTAGGCAAACCGGCTCCTTGCTTGGATCAGTCCAGGCTGAGATCCAGCCCTACTGTGCTGGAGCTGTCGTGTGCTTTGTTCAAAGCTGCCATTTCACAACCGCTGGGGCAGTGCGTGTCAGCAGGGACATACGACAAAATTATCTTTGGCTTTGCCTTTTTAATACATTCGTTTTGTAGTGAAAGGCTGAAGGCATGTAAGTGCTTTGTTGAACGGAAGCCAAAGCAAGCTGCCACACAGAATGCACCCCCTGTTTCCAAGTATTTCATTTATTTTGTAATTAAGCAATAATCGCTGAGGCACTGGGCACTTCTTCAGGATTAATGACTTGCTGGGGGATGGCAGAAGATCTGATCTGCAGTGGAACCATTTTCCCCAGCAAATACCTGTCTGTTAATGCCATTCTAAAATGAGTATGACAACGTAACATGCAAACATATGGGGTTTGCTGTTAGCAGCTGAGGGATAGGGAGCAGGCATTAATAGGTACATTAGACAATCTGGTTGCTTCAGTTGTCTCTCACCATTCCATTCAGAGCACGGTGTTTCATTAGTCACTTGGTGAATGAAATGGCTTTTTAATTGCTCAGAATCGCTTTTAAAAATTACAGCATTGTCTCCCCCCTCCACATCCCCCGGGGATCCTCTTAAATCCCTTTTCTTCCTTTGCCTTGGAGAGAACCGGCTCTAGCGTGGCAAAGAGGAACCTGCCTGCAGCAGTTTCCTTTGTATTTCAGACACAGGAAAAAATACAAGCCGTTTAGAAAACAGAGGATTCACATGTTTAGTGCTGAAAACCCTCTGTTCCCATTAATTTGCGGGTTGCTTAAGAAGTAGCCCACCCTGCCTGAACCTTTAAAGACTTCCCAGTCTCGAAGCCCTGATCACTTCTATTAGTTCCTACACCCTGTACATTTTTAATGGTCACAGCTCACTACAGTATCCAAACCCCACTGCTTCTTGTGTCCCGCGGCACCCAAGCTGGCTCAAGCCACCCCCCATAACAATATACCTCCCAAGAGTGTTGTTGGAGCTTTAGATGTCCTCTAGGCAGTAAAGCATAATAGCAGGCAAGAAGAAAGGTGTATGCCAAACGGGTGAGCAGCAGCGTGAACATTTCCAAAGGACTATGGAACAAACTGCCACAGGAGTTCAGCCATCAGATCGCCAAGGCAAGCAAGAGGAGAAATATTTGCTAAAAGCATATGGGACAATAAACCAGTTCACAGTGTCCTAGCAGGCTTTGGAACGGCACTAGTCAGTGGGGATTTACTCGCTCAAATATTAGGTAATGTGCTAACTGCATGATTGATTAATCCGTAGGTACTTCCTACAGCAAGACTTCAATACTGGCATCCGCAGTGCTGCTTTCAGTTGCCGTGGCTGCCTTCCCGGAGAGATTTTACAGAAGAACAATTGGGGTGTTTTTTTCTCCACGCTTTTTTCTGCCCCCTTTAAAAGTAATGCTTTTATGTCTGTCCTTTGAACGGTGTCAGCGTGTTGCCCAGTCAGCAGTATGTTCACTGAGGGATCCCAGAGCCACTCTCCATCGCTTAATTCTGCCCCTTCAGCACAAGGAGCTCTGCCACTTGATAGGGAGCTTACTGGCTTGGAGCATTTAGAAACACTGAGTATTTAGAAGTGAAAATGTCAGGCCACAACTTTATGGCGCAAGGCCAGAGATGGATTAAACTCTGAAGAAGACCAAAGCTGACCTCTTTCCCTATAGAGCTGTTCAGCCCTCTTCTTGCCATATCAAGTCCCTAGCTGATGCCTGTAAGCCAGCCGGAGGTGTGGGCACTGCTCCGATCTCCACCAGCGTGGTCAACGGCTGGACCAAACGAATTTCAGCAGCATCCTCTTGCGGCCCTTACACTGCCCGTCATGCCTGTCCTCTTCTCGCCCCTTTCTTATCCCCCTCTTACGTTTCCTTCTCTTAGTTGCCCCAGAACTAACGTTTAGTCCCCCCTGCCCCAAAATCCAACCCCAAGCCAACCAACCAGAAAGAATGAATTATTTCTGGTGATGCTTTTGCTAACGCCTGCCTCCCTCCCACAAGACCCCTGCTCTGCCGAGCTCCTTGCTGTCATGCTCATAGCTGGGAGGAACTGGTGCTCTACAGTCTCCCTTGAATTCAAACAGGATTGATGCAGATCCTTGTGCTTTGTGCCAGCCGTAACTCTTCAGGTTTGACTGCAACTTTTGACAAAGAACACATTTCCCAGAAGTTCAGCAACTTGTCTGAGTAACAGTAAATGATCCATGAGATCCAGTGCCGACACACACGGCTCTGCTGGCCCTCCGCCTTCCTCATTACCCCAATGTTGCTACTGCAAACCTCGGCGCAAGCACTGGATTCGCTCAAAATAAAAACTACAGAGTACAAGGTCTGCTATTGCCCATAACTCATCAAAATCAAAACTAGCTACAGCAAAAATTTTGATAAATTGGCAAGTCTGGATTTACTAAGTCAGAAAGGTTTTCATCCACCCCTGCTCTTCTCAGCCTAGGTGAGACAAACCAGCAGCCCCTTGTGCCTTTTCCAGCATGCCAGCACCATTCCCCCTTCCTGGGGCTGGGGTACCCGAGCAGGGGGCTCTGCCTGGTTCCTCGGATCAGTAGCTTAAAAATTTCCTGGACACCAGTTGATTTGAACTACTACTGCCTGTCTTGGGCTGTCTTTGCTTGTAGTCATATCTTTCCAGGACTCAGAGGGTGTTGGAGCAGCTTCTCCCAGGAGCTCAGTTGTTCAGCGATGAGCGAGCGAAGGTTGTGGTGGGGAGGGCAGAGAGTCGGTCGCTTGTGTTAGAGAATCTTTCTGTGAGCTTCACATCACGGGAAGTAGATCTATGTCTTTGTCAGCATGTTTCTATCAGCCTTGTTCTTCATGCAGTCCTCTGTTAATAACACAGGGCTGGCACCCAGCCCCGTTCTCCCCTGCCATCCCAGCAATACATCTATTGGAAAGCTTACTGGGATCCCCGCTAGTGCTCCCTCTCCCCGGGGCGATGCCGGCACTGGTAGGGACCTTGGTTTGTGAGTATCTGATTTAGAAAAAAAGGAAACAAAAATCCTGTTATAGACAGGATGCTGGGTTTTATCAGTGACCAGATCTGTTACTGAAGAACTCGGTTGTCCAGTGAGATCTGAGGATGAGCAAGCAAGGACTTCATTTCAGCTAAGCAGATCATCCTCTCTGCCAATATTTTAGAGACAGGATCATAACTTATGTCTTCACTGGGAAGAATTACTGTCAAACAGAATTAGCTCTGCAAATCCTAGCTGTTTTCTAGGCACACCCGGACTTAGTCCTTGGGTTACTTAGAGACGAAGAAACTATAGGGGTCAGTCTTCTGACCTAAGCAAGGGACTGCAAGAACTCCTTTTGTGGGGTTTGATAGAGACCAACGCACAGAGCATCCAGCACGCAGAGCTGATGGGACTGTGGATCTCATTCCCATGTTGTTTCGGAAAGGGATAACAGAACGTGCCTTGGGGCGGCAAAACTCCCAACACTGTTTTTAAAAGGAGAGGGAAGGAGGGAAAAGGTATAAAGGGCTGTAAATACTTTTAAGTGCTACACAACTAAGTCACTTCCCCTATCCATGCCTGTGTCCCCATGCATACAGGGGTATTTCGACTGGTTCCTTTTGTAAGGCACCCCAGAACTTACTATGAAAAGGACTAGACAAGAGCTAGGGTTTTCTGTCACTTGTTTCGGTGGTTAAGATCTGGTCTGATCTGGTGGTCATTGTAAGCATTGAACATAGTTCCATAGACCTTGACAGGAAAGGTAATGTAGGATCTGGAAACCTCCCCGCTGTGACCGGTAAGCACGCGAACACCAGGCTCTCCAGGCACCGGCATTTGCAGTTGGGTTGGGAGGGAAGTAGCATACGCGCCGACCCTGCAAAAAACCTCCTTGAGAGAGAGCAAAAGGGATGCTGATTCCAGGCACAGGGCTCAGACACACTACTGGTGAACAACCAGAAAGGTTTAAAAAGAAATGCTGACTAAATTCAGTGAATCGAGCTAGCAGATGTGCTCTTCAAAAGAGCACAGCTCTCTTCGATATGTCTCCCCTATTGAAATGACGTTCTCAAGAGGTTTTTGTCCTTTGCATTTTCTTCAGGATCATCCATGAGGATGGCTTCTCTGGAGAAGACGTGAAGCAGTACAAGCCAGTGGTCTACAGCAACACTATACAGTCACTGGCAGCTATTGTGCGTGCCATGGATACCTTGGGCATCGAATACGGTGATAAGGAACGACGGGTAAGTTAAAATCACCACTGATTGGGTATAGAGAGCTGAGCACTTGGAGACTCCAGAGCACAAACAGGAGGCATTTGCACAATCTGAGTACCTTGGAGGGAAAAGGAGGGAGGGGGGAAGGTTTACATCACCGTTGTACGCCTATAGAACATGCAGTTTGTGCAACAAACAGAGACATAGTCACAATTGCATATGACATGCCGTTCGTACACCTACGCTAGGAAGTGTAGCCCTGGGGACCTCTGTGTCACAGCAGCCACAATCTCTCATGCCCTGGCACTAGCCAGGCCAGTACAAAGAAAATTCTGTTACCTAGGGACAGCCTAAGGCAGAGGTACTGACACACTTGGGGAAACAGTGAGAACGTGTGTCCTGTCTACTGTGCATGTGCTGGATGTGCAGGCTGCAAGGAGAAATGTCTTAGGGAGAGGTCTTGCTGCTGTTCAAATCCCTACTGCCAGCCTGCTAATATAGGAAAGCTTTTAGGATTAACTTGACTTTTGCGGGGGCTTGACTGGCTTTTACTCACACGTTCCCCCTTTCAAGTGTGCCCAAGCAGCAATTTTGCTTGCAACAAGAGGCTGTATTACTTCAGTGATGTTCGTATGGACAGGGTCTTAGGCAGCAGCGTTAGCATGTGTCTTATCAGAATGACTATGTGATGTCTGGCAGCCTTCTCGTGCCACACACCCAGGCAAGCCTGTCCTTTTACAGTTGCTGCTCTGTCGTTACTTTAACCAGCTCCCTATTTTTAAACAGTGGCTCCTCTGTGAGGTGCCCCTGCCAGCCTCTGCCTTTCCGTTTTGCGTTTCTGGCTCAGACCAAGCCCACACAGAGCAGGTCAGATCCCTAGAGAAGTCAAGACCACTCTTTTTGCATGCTCCCATCCCAGAGAAAGTAAAACTACTTGGTTTCATTGGAATTAAAATAATGTCAGATTAAAGACCCAGTAAGGGCAAAGTCTATATGCCACTAAGTTTATCATGACTATTTTTAGGTAGCTATCAAATGACAGATGTATGACATACCCCAAACTCCTTATCTGAGGGTTGATAATAAAAGCATTCACTAGAAAGGACGCCAGAAGCCTGCTGTGGTGTTACTGTATGAAGAGGTACCTTATTTCTGCCGGTCACAAAGGGGTATTTTGATTTCTTTGCATCTAGGCATTTTTTCCCACAGGAACTCTAAATCCTGGAGACATTTCCATCCTAAACGTAGAGATGATACCATAATGGTGTTCTTGTGAGCTTGCCGAGAACTAATGCTGATGGCTTTCGAACTGAATACATTAATCTGTTGATTACTCGGTGACTCAGCTCTCAGCAAGGCAACATATCTTGTCTCAGCTAAAAACCTGTGCCCAGGAAAACAGAAACAAATCATTCTCCATGTCTGGTAAATAGTCTGTGGCAGACAGCTTTAACATGTAAATTTTTTATTTTTTTTTAATGCGTGAAGTCTTAATTCGAGGAGGGAAACTCAGCACTGCTTTAGTGCCAGGCCTGGCAAAGTACAGGGTGTGGAGGGGGAGAGCTGTTACCAGAACTGCCAGGAACGAGGGATGAAGTACTGGGCTGCATAAAATGTTGCGTCCATTCGTATTCCTGTGGAAAAGATTCCAAATGTTCCTAGGTTCATACGATAACTCAGGATGGAAAGGAGCTCAGGAGGTGTTTAGCCCAACCTCCTGCTCAAGCAAGGTCAGCTCTGAGGTTGCTCAGGGCTTTATCCAGTCGGGTCCGAAATCCTCCAAGGATGGAGGCTGCACGGCCTCTTTGGGCAACGTGGTCCTCTGCTGTACTGTCCTCATGATGAAAAGGTTTCTCCTTCTGTCTAGTGTGAACCACTTTTGTTTCAATTTATGCTTTATGGCAGTAGGGATCTTGAGTTACGCCTTGCAAAGTAAAAAGCAAGTTAGATTAAGTTCTCCCCAACCTAGTTTCCCCTAAGGTGTGTAGTCCTGGAGGAATTACTCCTGTCTTATAATGGTGTCATGCTGACTGTGTACAGACAAGCTTGCAACAAACCAGTATGAATCAAACAACAGTCTGGGAGGGCTGATTCGGAGTATCTTCTCCCTTTGTAGATGAGAGTAACATTCCTTCATCCAGCAGTTGATGAAGGGGAAAGAAACCTAGTCTCTCAGGCTGTGGTCTTCCACTTGCTCCTTTCTCTTAGTCAACCTCCACAGAAAGTTGCTAGTATTAGTATGAAATAGTATTTATTTTAATCTTACAAAGAAGCGCATGGCTTCTGCTACCCCTCTTTTGTCATTAATGCACAGCTGCTCTAAAGAGAGGCCATTAAACAGGCGATTTGTTGAGTATTATGCTACATGGTTCATCCCTTTTCAGGCAAAGCTTTTCTATTTTAGAAGTCATTCCTCAGCCAAGGGTTTCCAATGCAAATCTTTTAGTGGGGGATTTTCCCCTACTCATCACTTAAGCCCTGAAGAGAAGAGAGGTCGGGAAGGGGAGCTGGGGCTGCGGCGGCTCGAGCCTGATTCAGCAGCAGGGAAGGAGGGGGCATGGGCCCAGGACAGGTTTTCCCCAGGGCCTGCTTAGCTATTACAGCTTCCCCCACCCCCACGTCATGGGAGATGCATCTGCCCCTGTATCCCATCCAAATGGCACCCTGACAATGTTCAGAGAAAAAAAAAAAACAACAAAACCTACTTAATAAATGCAAATGAGATGATTTGTGCTTTTGTTATTGAGGTAAAATAACCAAATCCTCTCACACTGTTCTCATTTTTCTTCTGCCCATAATTATACCTCCAGTATTTAGTCTAATAGAAGCAAAAGACCAGGGGAAGAGTCCGGACTAAACCCCTTAGCCTTTGTCAGTCAAAGTGAGATCAATGTAGGAAATATGAGCTAAAAAGACAAATCACGAAAAGCAGGTGCTCCAGGTCTTGCTGACCCTTTCTGCTGATAAGGACCTGTCCCCCGGTTAAGAATAAAACAGTCTACGTGTAGGGTTTCACTCCTGTACGTGCTCCTTGTTCAGGTGAGCGGGTTTTCTTGCAGCTCTGCCTGGCTCATGAAAGGTTCATGGCCTGCGGGCAGCCCCTAGGTCCTCGTTTCGTATCCTTCAGAGCAGGGAGGCAGGAGCACGTCCCGCCAGCTCATGGCACGTTACCGCCACGCACAGCCCAGGAGGCCAGTCTGAAAGTCTAGAAAAGCTGTGCAAGTGTGAAGTCACAAATCCTTTACGTGTTGCAAGAGGGCAGCAGGCGGAAAAGGAGCAGTCAGTGAGGAGACAGGAGCCGGCTACGGGAGGAGCGGCGTCCATGGGTGTTCGTCATCTCCAGAGCCATCCCTGCCCTGGATCTGATCCCCGACTAGCCAAGACCAAGGGGTTACACAAAGGAAGAGGGGCAGAGACTTGCTCTTACCTGGCTACTCAAGAGCCTCCAGCTGCCCCTTAGGGCACTACTCAGTCCTTACCTTTATAATCAGATTAAAAGGCAGGAAAGAGTGAGGCCGTAACACATAGCCTCTGGATTAAACAGTTCTCTAAAGTGCAAATGTATTAATAAAGCAAGCTCCTCACCAATTCCCTTCCAGTGTACCCAGGTGGAGCAAATGGGAAATGGGAGATGTAAAGCCAGGAATCTGGAAGTCAGTACAGGTGTTTGAATCTGATCAAGCAGGAAGGGCAGGGAAGTAATGGATTTTCATCTCTTCATTTGAAGAGCCAGTTCCGAAGTCCGGCTTCAGAAATCTCAGCCAGAAGAAGCGTAAAGTCTCTTCCTCGGTGGGTCAATGCTGACCTCAGAAGCTGCTTGGAAATGCAGCACCTACAATCCCATTCGGGTGAAATGCCAGAGCTGCAGCCAGGCTGGGGGGTCTGGGGGTGTCCACAGCTTGGAGTGGTCCCGGGTGGCAATGAGCCTGCCCAGGCAAGCATGCTGCCCCGTGCAGGCTGGTATGAAAACTGCTGTAGAGCATGTTCATATTAGCATAAACCAGACAGAAACAGGCTGAAATTGTTCAGAAATTACTTAACAGGGAATCCCGATATCAGTTGTGTGGCTCAGGTACAAGTGTCTGAGGTGGCAGGGTCACAGGTCCAGCGCTTGGGGTCCGGAGGTGGCAGGCGGTGACCTTCAAACTGAACTTTTTTCCCAGTGGGAGTCTGGAAATGTCTCTGCTTCATCTATGAAAGGGAAAACTAAAAAGCTGCTAAAGTGTTAAAAAATTTTGATAGGGAATTCTTTTCTTTCAGGCTTTGTAGCAAAAATGTGTCTGTCGTGACCTTATGCTGTATACAGTGTGTAGCTCCTGAACTGTGAGCTAAACAAAGATGTCCCTGGAACATTTTGAAATACTGGCTAGTAATACTCAAAAAAATCTGTTTAGTGTAATTGAACAGCCCACCCAAGGTGGCTGGCAACGGGGGCCGCATGCACTGGAGCTGCATCTTAACCTGCGTCTGAACAGCAGGGTGCATGCAGAAACCCGGTGCCTCCAGCCCCGTCCCCTCTGTGCGTGCCGATGGCAGTGGCAGGACCGATGGCAGTGGCAGGACCGATGGCAGTGGCACGCAGCCACTGTCACCTGCTGCCTTCCAGTATCTGGAAGGGAGCAGTGTGTGGGAGGAGCTCTCTTTCCTAAGACCTGCTCCTGTGTAACTGGCTTTTTCTACTTGTCAGCTCAAGATATTTGTGGGTTTTACTTCATTTCAGGCAGCTATCTGTTTAGACCAGCTGGCTCCTACTGTGTGTTCCTAACCCAAGCTCTCTGACAAATGCAAAAAAGCTGCTAATAACTTCGGGCAGGGCAGGCGAGGTTAATCAGGCACTGCCGTGCTGGTGGGAAGCCTCCGTTTGCTGCCTGGTAGCTAATGGGGTGATCTGGGGAATAGACGCAGGATTCCTGGGGTTCTACTCCTGCAGTGGGGATACGGCCAATTCTTGCTGGTCTTGCTGTTGTAAGTAATGGGAACTTCACCACGGTGAAGCGGAACTTAGGGCTGCTTTGCAGAGGAGCAGGATGGCGTGGGAGAAAAGGCAAAATGGAATAAGGGGGGCATTAGCCACCCCATTTTTGCCTGGTGTCAGCATTTGTCCGGGTGTCCAGCTGCAGCTGAAGTCTGCTTGCTTGCTGCATGCGATAGCCACAGCACGCATGTAACCATTCCGGCTGTACTGGGTCTGCTGAGTTCATCACTGTAACAGTGCCGGACAAATATTTCAGCGTGCCCTTCGCTGAGCTGTAAAGATCTGTCACTCTTTTCCATTAAGACCAAAGCCATCTTTCTCGTGCACCTCCCTCTTCATCCCTCCACGAGGTGCATTTCAGTTACCATCATTCATGTTTCTGAGCGGTGGAGACAAAGAAAAGGCAGGGCATTTCTTGAGAGGTGGGAAACATAAAACAGAAAGGAAAGCACTTGTTATTTTCACAGCCTGCCTTGTTGCCGGGGAGATGGTTGGCTCATTCAAGAAAGGCTTGTTGTTGCTGGCTCAGATGGCCAATGTATTGGGAATCATTGCTGCCAAATAAGGGTGCGGGAGAAAGGGAGACAGCAAAGAACAAGGGAAAGCCCAGAGCAAGCTCTGCCTGCGTGGTCATAGTGCATGACCCACAAGCCCCGCTGCGCCAATTTTGGAGTCCCCCTAACCAAAAGCTGTGCCTTCCACATCCCACTAATGTATTTTCCTCCTTTAGAAATCCCTTGGGCCCCTGAAAACACAAACTCTTTCTCTAATCAATGATCACAGTAAAGTAACAGCAGAGCGTAAAGACAGTTTGTGATAGCCCTTTGCGCCAGTTAAAATTGCCTGAAACAGTCTACTTCCATGCCTTTGCTCTTCCTCTTAGGGAGAGTCAAACTCACTCATCGTCAGGAGAGATCCCAGCCAAGTCGGCTGAGACCCGCGGCCGGACTCAGGAGACCTTGCCTTGCTATTGCAGCAAGAATGGCACAGCTTGGCTCTGCGCTCCTGCCAAGCTGAAGTCGTGGTCATCAGCAATAACATACGATGACCTTCACCTAGCAAAAAAGATCACCCCAGAACTGGTGTGTGGTTCGCTGTAGTCATGCTACTAATAAAGATCGCGTTTAGAAGGGAGACAAAATAAGCTTGTGTCATGGCTATAAACACATCATGGCTTGCTCTCGCAGACAGAATTTGGCCTAGAAGAGCCATCCAATTAAATAAGCAGGTTGTAGGGTCGGAGGTTGCCAAGTCTTCACGTAGAGTTTTACTTAGGCTAAGTTCATCAATCTGTCCTCCTTTCCAACCTGGGTAATTACAACAGAAAACTGGCGATTCATTTAGGGCTAAAATGTGATCTTAGCTCTGGCACCACACGGATTACTGCTATTTATAGGGCAGCAGTAGCGATGATGAACAACAGTCAGAATCGCAGTCTTCTGCAAATTGCCACAGCGCTTGTGAGCAGAAAGAAATCCTGAGTTTGTGAGGGAGGGAGATGATACCAGCTCTGAGGAAAAGGGGAGGGATGGGGACTCAGACAGAAGTAGCCTAGAAAATGTAATAGCAGTGGAAACAGCTGGGTGCTCTAGGCAAGCGACTGAATTGCACGGACACCGCTGCGCCCAGAGGCAGTATCAGCTAACCTTTCTGCCAGCAGAAGACTATCAATCAGTGACAGAGCTCTAAAATCCCAGACTTCCACAAGGTGACCCATTGTACCCAGTTTTAGTTAAAATTCCTAAAGAATGAAAAAAGGCCATGTGAAATGGAGCCGAAAGGAGGCAGGGGAGAGTGGGCGGCAGTCGCGTAGCAAGTTGGAAACACATGTCGTGTGGAAGGCTGCTCTCTGGAAGGTGCCACCTTGCTGAGCAGTTGACGTGCCAGCGTCATGTTTTTCACATTGGTCCCGCTTCGGGATGATAGCTATGGTGTTGGCATGGCAATGCTTTGATCCTCACTCAAAAGTAAACACTGGGTCTGCTTTTTGGCTTCTCCCGGACGCTGTGGGCTGGTGGTGAAACGGGCAGCAGTCAGGGGACAGGGTGGGATAGAAGCTCACCTGGTCTTCCAGTCCCTCTGTGCAGTCAGAAACCTGTTCCTAAGAAATACATTTCTAGGGAAAAAAATATTTTGGTGCACTTCAGCATCGTTTGTAAGTGAGCCAGATGAGAATAAGTGATGCAATCACACCTTGAAATGCCACTCAGATCTTTCTTTGGTGAGCGCTTGGCATCAGCCAGGCACTGTAGATTGGTGACACTTGCCGTCCATGCTGCCTTCCCAGTTCTGAGATTAGCTTTATAGCTAACCGTCTTATAAAACCACTGACCAGAACAAATGCCATCAATTAAAATCAGCCTTTTAATTTCCTTTTGAAGAAAAACAGAGAAGGGAAAGAGATGTCTCAGGGGATCATTGATAAGAGAGAGACCACAGTCATCTCGCTCCAACTCCAAGCTCCGGATTGAATCTAATCACATCTTTCACCACCTAGAGAAGACTTTAAAGAAAATGGTGCCTGAGTCTTCCCAGAGACACACAGTGAGAGGACAAGGTCACTGGTGCCAGGAAAGGGAATTCCAGCTGGACACGGGCTTGGGCTTGTAGCGCTTTCCCTCTTCTCGCCATGCCGTCAGCAGAGATCAGGACAACCCGCTCTTGAAGGGCCGCCCAGCCCTTTGGTCATTAGAAGAGTCGAGGGACAAGAGAGGTCTGAGGACGTTTGTGTATGGGAGGATCAGTGAAAAGGGGGAATACCCAAAAGGTGATTTTTAAATTATGAGTATTGCCTTCCTCTTCAGATAGCTGCCAAGAGAAAAATCTGGTCAGATGAGTTCGCCTGGCATTGTTTGTTCCCTGGCTGGTGGAAAGCACAACCTCTTTAGGTGCAAATCCATCTTCAGAGCTGCTTTTTTTCCTCTGCTTCCAGCTGACATTTCAGGCTTGTTTTCTGAGTAATGAACGACACTAGTCTTCCAAAGGATCCTTGAAAAGGATCCTCACCTCCCCCAAACCTGTCCAACATCCCTGTTCACCTGTGAAAATGCAGTCCCCGTGCCGTAGGGAGGTTAGTCTTTCCTGCTCCTTGCTTGCAAGCTCTCTCTTTTCACTGAGAGAGGGATGTATTTTTCCTCCACGAGCTTTATGTGTTTGATACTGATTTTTTGGATGATGCAGGGGGTATTTTTAGTTTGAAAAGAAGAAAAAAAACCCAACCCGACCCAACCCTGTTCCCTTGGAAGAAGGGCTGCCTGCCTTCCCCTGTGAGATTGGTTATTCAACTGCAGCCGCAGTTAGGGCTGCCAGGGAGGTGGTGTGACAGGGAAGCACTCGGCACACAGGGGAGAGCGAAGCAGCCACAGGACTGTGACATTTGCGGTGAATTAATGAGAGATGGGGTGTTGCTTTCCATTCCCACAAGATAACGGTGGAAGACGCCTCCTCTGGGAGTCCCCGGAAAACACCAGAGTGGGACAACACAAAGGACGGGGCTTTCGAAAATATTTGGCAGAAGAGCACAGCTGGAACAGAGCCCCGAGAAGGTGAAAACCTCCTTGCTGCCTGCAGAGGGGCTTCCTGGCAGCTCCTGGATCCAAGGTGGGATGCAGGTCAGGCGAGGGCCGTCTCCCCACCACCATCCCCTCCTTCCCGGAGGACGGCACGCCCTGGCCAAGGCGGATTTCAGCCCATCTGATGGGGCTCAGCACAGCCGCTCCCTGCAGAGCAGGCAGCAGTGGCCTTGCCCTGGGTAGCATCTGGTGTTGGTGAACACAGTCAGATACTGTTTGTACTTCTCTAGAGCCTTTCTGTCCATGAAGGGATTGAAGGACCTGTAAGCCAGAACAAAAAATACGTCTAGTTATTTGATACACTGCGCAACTGAGGCACTAAGGTTAAACACATGCCGTGGCAGAGGCTTAAAGATGCTTATACGAGTTTCTGACTATATGGGTGATTGGGCACTTGCTAAAATCCTTCCAGAAAGTCACCACCATGTTTGAGACTGGATTTCAGGTTGCATCTGGCCACGGCCTGATGCAGACAGGGTGCTGTCTTCAGGTATGATTGTAAGTCAGCTCTCCCCACAGCAATTGCAGATAACTACAAACTACTCAGCACATTTCAAATACATGTCAGTTATTAAGTGGATTTATTTCCATCTCTCCTGGGAAGTGTTGGGAAGTGCTGCTGAGTCATGCTGCTTACTCACCAGTTTTAGGGGTGCCATTTAAAATATTTGTTTTCCGAATGCCTTCTGTGATGTTCCTGTTATTTGAATGTCTCCAGATGTACAATGAAAACATTTATACAGGGCATCCCTGGCCTTAAACAGATCTCTGCTGTGTAACTCACAAAAAAGCATAAAACAAACGTCTTGGGACGGGACATCTCCCTTGGCGCTGTCATTTGGTGTTTATTCAGGGACTGTGGTGAGGCATAGCACAGTCTTTGCTCCGAAACAGCAAGAGCACAGGCAGGCTGGGCTTGCGACAGCTTGGGAGGGAGGAAGGAGAGCTGGGGCGGGTGCCTTGCTGTGCCTGGGCATGTGAGAGAGGAGGGATGGGGAACATGGCCCTCGCTTACACCGGGTGCTAATGAACTTAGGACACAAGATTCTCCTGCAGTGGTCTGCTCTGGCCACAGACCCCAAAGCAATTCGGCCGCCCCAAGGGACACGACATCAGGTGCCCTTGCAAGAGCACCAGGTCCAAGGGCACGGCTGAAGCCAGGCGCTCGGCCGCCTCGGGCTCTGCGCAGAGCAGGTTGCATCGTTAGCTCCGGCGGGGAGGCGTGCGGAGGCCTCGCTGACAGCCCAGTCCCTTCGCACGCTGAAATCAGCCCAGACAGGGGAACAGACTGGAGCGGAGGAGCCATTTCGTGGCCTGTGGCTGTGAAGTCCCATCCTTCCAAAAGGGGAATTTTGCTGAGCTGGCGAGGCAGGAAGACAGAGGCTCCCAGCCAATACGCTGCCCTTGAGGATATTAAAATGTGCCGATGCTGCGCCCAAGCCCCGCACCACCCTGCTCCTCCTAAGGAGAAACCTGTCCCTCCAAAGCGAGCGGCTGCTTCTCGGAGCCTGGGGGAGTCAGCCAGGGAGGGAGCTCCGGCAGCCACCGCGGGGACGGCTGCCTTCCCCCGAGCAGAGGCACAGCAGGATGGCGTTCCCTCGAACGTGTCCCTTGCACTGCATCAGTCACGAGGACGGCAGAAGATCTGCCACACTTGAAGACTTTATTACCCGAATACAGGTTTTACTGAGGCTATTAATCAGTATTGCGTGCATTGGTAATAACTGATTAAAGATACCACGTGGGAACTCATTTAACAGCTACAATTACTGCTTTGGCATCAGCCTCACCTTCTGAGCGGGGCATGAGGTTGTCTCGCCGTGCAGCAGGGACCAGCCTCACCCAGGGCAGCAGGAGCCCAAAGATGCCATTCACCCAGGTCAGGACTGCCGCGGCGGGAGGCCAGGCAGGAGTTCCCGGCGTTTCATTCAAAGGAAGGAAAGAATCAAGCTCCAGATGAAGATTAGAAACAACAGACCCTCAAGAGCTGCTGTAAAACAGTATCATTTTGCACCGTGGCAATGTTTAGCCTTGCAGTCAAAGACAGAGAGGGAAAATGTGCAGGGAAAAAAGCGCAGGACAGGCAAATCAGCCTGTGTCTGGTTTAGGGGTTTTGATAGATAGTCGCTGGGGGCCCCAGGATGCCTGATCCTTCCCCGACAGAGACCCGCATCCGCAGCACGTCTCCCCGGAATCGCTTCAGGCAGCACAGCGCACCCCTCCTGAGTGTCAAAACCCACTCAGGAGCCAAAGAAAATCTCACCCACAGGCTTTGAACAAATTCCCTCCTTTCTGCTGTGCTCTTCATTTTCCAGGGCTGTAGGAGTTTCTGGTTTGCAGGATATTGTATCTGTGTTGATGGCATGACTGTTGCTAGATACTTTTCCCTTGAAATAAATAATGAAGAAATAATTCCCCTAGGTTGGCTATTTATAATTAAGTCCTCATTTTCCTATAGATTGGTTTAAGACTAGATTAACTCCATTGATTAGAGGGGAATTACCCTTGATTTACGCTGAGATCATGGGAATGGAGAATCAAGTGACGCACAGGAACAGTCCCACAGTAACACGCTCCAGTTAGCTATATGGTTGTCATCTGCTTGTGAGCCCATCTTTCTGCCTTTTGAAACTATTCCTGGGCAGATGTTTGCTCCTTTATGGGAATGGAGTTTACTAATCCTATCTTACCTGCTGGATATACATTACATATGCTCAGACAGGTATCTAGGCTGTTGGGTCATGTGTTGAATACAACCAGTTACTTTTTAGTTAGGCTGACAGCAAAACAGGAGCAAGACTGTCCTCCAGAGAAATTGCTTCCTATCTGAAGAGGTTTTACAAGTAGGGATGGGAGGGGAATGTATTGCACGGAGCATGTATTGCATCCATTAACAAGAGCAGACAGACTTACAGCTCCAAAATAGCTCTTCACAGGTTTGGGAAGCAAAAAGGGTCCCATCCTGTTCCCTCCTACCTGCCGGCAGCTGCTGTGCTCCAGAGAAGGGAACCTCCTTGCCAAGCCTTCCTCGGGAAGGGCACAGTGGGACACGGCCGTGCTCGCTCCCCTGGGAGCGCGGCTCAGCCCGGCTCCCACCCGTGCCTCTCTGTCCGTGCGATCAAAGCCGAGCAACAGGAGGCAACGGCAGAGAAGTAGGGAGCGTTTTCTGAGGCCAGGAGAATCTGGCGAATTTTATTGAGTTTTTGTTTCAAATTATGAGAGCTTTTAACACAGATGATATTCCAGACAACAAAGGAAAATTTTTCTGAGAGGAAAGAGATCCCAGTAGTCACCATCCAGTGAGGCTGAGTTAGTTCTGTAAAGTTACGAATTAGTTTCTCCCAAGTGAGAGCCAGGTCTCATTTCCATTCCTCCCTTCTACATGTCATTGCATTTGTGTACTTCTTTTTCTTTCATGCAGGGCAGGTTTGGCAACACAGCCTATCTGGAGGCGCAGTGTGACATTTCTGTGGAAGCCAAAGACAGAGGAATTTTAGTTTAGTTTTTCCTCACCACCTCACCAGCACCTTAGCCAGAGGTCTTGAAGCCATTTTTCTCCTGGCTTTTATTCTCCTTAATTACTGTTATTGGTACTATAAGCTTCGGAAAGCTTTTCTCTTGCCAAGTTCCACCGCCGTATTTATGAGGCATGCAAAGGTTTCTAACCGGTGATATTTGTGCTGTCCTTGTTCGAGTCCCTTAGTTTTAAACAGACTTTTGTTTTACTACAGCTTCCCTCGATGCGCATTGCAGGCAACCCCTCCCAATGTGCACAGCTTTTTGCTGGCGACTTCAGGTTCTGCTTCTCTTAGCTGCTGTGGCACGCGTGTGTCTTCCCATGCTCACTTCCACTGGAGAGATCCTTCACCCGGGAAATGGCATGGGGTTAAACCTGCTGTCTGTGGTTGGTGCGCGCCTGCCGCTATTGCAGGCTTCTTTATTTAATTTACTCCAGAGGCAAAAGACGTACCAAGGCTGAAAAGACCATATTCAGCATTACAGTGGATCGTGAGCCAAGTTCAGGCTGGTCTTGTGATGACTGAGTAGGCAAAAATCCTTATTTCCTCAACTTTCTCTCCAAGAACAAAACCTCAGGGAAGGCTATAGGACAATCTGTAGCAGCACGCAAGGCTCTGCAGGGCTCAGCTGCTCTTTATGTTGTTGCAGACTAAGCGACGAGCACCTTCTATTTCTTGTTGGTGATCCAAGCAAAAAATTTACATGCACAAAACAATCCCAACCCTAAAGCCCTGAATTGTGTACCAGGAGGAGGAAGCCTATCCCCCAGCATGAGGACTCTGAGCAATTTCAGCATCAAGATTCTTGGGCCATGAGGTTTCAGAAACCAAGAGGAGCTGGACCCAAACTACACCTCTGCTCATCTCACAGTCACAGGCAGTACGCACAGGCATTTTATCATACTGAATCAGCTTAAAAGCCACCTCTTGGGCTGACACCCCTTTTCTGGCTCCCCTCTTCCCATTCCTGAAGGAGCTGTAGGGTGCAAAGCCTAGCCCAGCTCAGGCAGTTGCCGCACTCGGCATCCCCCAGCAGCCTGCAACTGCAAGGCAGCCGTGCCGCTGCACGCAGACGTCTCCGATGGTCCTTCCCTGGGCACCGCTGCGCGGTAAGGCTCCTTGAGTGAGCCACTCCGAGCACATTTCAAACCAGAAAGCACTATCAGCTGACACATTTATTTGGGAAAAAGAAGAAAGATGATGAGGACAGAGCTGCTAATAGTAATCCACACAGGCAGCAGCTCTGAGCTGCCTTTCCACCGCTAAGCATCTGTCCCCTAAAATCCTGGGCAGGCGAGACCCCAGTTCTGGGGTCATGCTGCTTGTCAGCCTGCATTTTCAGCTTCATTTCTCTGGGCCGATCCAAGAGCACAAAGGATGGCGGGAGTGGACAGGCTATTGCGCCATGGCCCTTTCTCCTTTGCCATCAACTTTGCAAAGAAAGAGTGGGCAGCAAATAAAGAGCGAGGGCTGATGCGGAGGGGAAGCCTTTCACTCCACGCTGTCATTATCTGGCTTGCCTTGAAATCCTCCAAGAGATTGCCAGGAATTAGTTCCAGTGCTAGTGAGTTTTCAGTGACCCTTTAGGAAGAGAATCGAGCTCAGGAGCCAAGTCCACCAGCTTTCTGCGAATTAAATTCCAGATGTAAACAGATGTTCTCCCCAGCAGCCCTCGCAAACCTTATTATGCGCATCAGGCCACCGTGCGGTCGTAAGCCCATTTCCATCAGAATCCCTATCCCACCCACCAGCACTGAACTGGGTTCTTCTCTTGGCTGTTCTAGCAGCGGGGTGATTGTCCACAGACAGTCTTCTCAGGTGGGCAGCGGCAATGCTGACTTTGCTCTATCTCTTCCTCGCTGAACCAGACAGATCCTCTCCTCCGGGGCAGGGGCTAGGGGAAGCATCGGCACTTCCTTCCAAGGCAAGTGGCAGGATTCAGGTGAGCTTCATTCGAGCACCCGCTGCAAACGGCAGCCCGAGTCCGGGCATGCCGCAAGGAGACACCGACGTAATTTCTGTTTCCTCTCAGGTGGCCTGGAAGGGGAGGCTGCTAATGAAAAGTGCCCATTAATGCTTGCGGTAAAGGTGTTAGCTCTGAGGGACGAAATTCTTCCAAAGCCACAGAGACCCAGCCCTTGGCCTCTGTTGTGGGTTACCATAATACTGGGTATGAAGCAGACATCAGGACGTTGTGTGAAACAATTAGCTGAACTGCCAGCATCTTGGTGCACACACGCAAAACGACAACTATAAATCCAGGGCATGTGCGGCAGTGCCTAGCACCTAAAATCTGGATGGACGTGTGCTAGGAGCGGTCAGAAATAAACCGCTTGATGTGCAGAAGGAAAGGAGATCCAATTTCACGCGGAGGACCACCAGCAAAGTTTCTTAGATGGTTGTTTCCAGCTCTTACGGGAAAGAAAGGGGCAGTAGGTTCTAGCTGAATGCTAAGCAGGATAGCAAGTGGTGGATTGGTAAAAGTAGCATCTCCGTAACTGTAAAAGGTTGTTCTAAAGGTCAGATCTGCATGTACTCTCTAGCTCTGTGAATAACTATTCCTTTCATCCACAAGCTGAGCTTTTGACTAGGATGGGCTGAAATAAACAGGGCTAAGGCTGTCCCATCCATTGTCGCTGGGAATGGCTTGTCTCCAAGAGCAGGCTCTGCCTCTACAGATACAACACACAACGTGGCAGAGAGCAACCCAAGAGGGCAGATGGCTCACGTGGACCATCCTCACCACCAAGCCTTCATCTCCGGGCTTCAAAATGCCTGAGTGCCCCTCTGTGGAGAGACGGCGATGCCGTTGTGCTCGCTGCCAACACACCCCGAGCACACACCTCCTGGTCAACACCCCTTTGAAAGCGCGGGCAGAAACCAGAAGCCTTTTGTGCTGAACACACCGCCCAAGACTTACTTATCTGGAGCTAGGCTTCCTTTTCCACCCCACTAAGGTGAGATGTCGGTAAAGAAACCCTGGCAATCCTGCCTGCATGTTTTCTCTCTCTTTCCAAGTCAAAAGAGAAGGGCCCCGCAGCCCTGATGGCGCAGACGGACAGACTGACAGAGCTACTCTGCACGGAGGGGGCAGACAAGGCTCTGATGTTTTTGCCACCTGAGTTCCTGGGGTAACACAACCCGGCTCCTCCCGTGCTTTTATTGATGTCCTTCTGTTGCCACGGCAACAAGGCGCTTTAATTAGAGAGTGAGAAACAAAATTAAAACCGAAGCAGTTTATTAAATGTCAAACCCAGTCGGTGTGTCTCACAGAAATGCCCCCAGGGCACTGAGACGGGAGCGCGGTGATTCTCCG
Organism: Sagittarius serpentarius; assembly: GCA_034782735.1. Lineage (NCBI taxonomy): Eukaryota > Metazoa > Chordata > Aves > Accipitriformes > Sagittariidae > Sagittarius > Sagittarius serpentarius. Next base: position 23,182,234 of record JAVKLA010000088.1, on the reverse strand, counting down.
GGTGTTCCTTCAGGAGCAGGACTCCTCCAGCGAACAGGCAGCAGTGCCAGGGGCGAAGGGGACAGTTCCTCCGGGTCTGCACGTTGCCGTCGTCTCCAAAGGAGCCATCCTGCCTTCTTCACACATCAGTCCAGGCACGTGGGAGCCAGCCAGGCCCTGAGATACCTGTCTCAGCAAAGCCATCCCTATGTCCATGTGTAGGCGGAGGAAGGCAGATATATTTGCAAGCTACGCTAAACCTTAGCGGCCTGCACCGTGAGGAGGTCCTGCTGCTACCACCATCTCCATGTGCCCCGGAGGGCAAGTCCTCAGGCAGTGGCAGAGCCATGCCCGCTACTAACAGAGCATCTGGCCCAGGACCCCTCCATATCAGCAGCCCTATCTCCTAGGCTGATAGAGGTGAAGTAGGCTGGGAGATGATCTCCCAGTGAAAGCGACTCCTCTTCGAACAAAAACTTTAAAAATGTTGTCAACGACCCCTTAGTCTATGCCCAGAAGAAAAAATAAGCTGAAAGACTTAATTCTTGCTTGAGGAACTAGAGAAACTAATCTTTGCTATCCTGGGAAACAGCCATCCAGGGTTTGAGGCAGGAACACCTTAAAGTGCTCTGGTTTCTGGTGAGAAAGCCAATCCTGTAATACTCTTTTGCATCACCAGATTTCAAGAAGCAACTTTTTGTTGGTCTATCCAGCTGGCCTATTTATAACCAGCTTATATATTATTAAAAGTGTGTAATTCACAGTGCTTTCTAATTAGATGTTGTAACTACAATCCTATTTCACGCCACTCTAATTTGCTCCATCACAGTATTTTAAAGTTTTGTATTAACTGTATCATGCAGGGAGAAGCCTTCAAGGGTTTGAAGCCAACAATTATGCACCGCTTTGATTTGTACATAAAACTGATGGGAGTTCACATGGCGACATCCCACCGTGACGTCTGAAAACCTAGGATTAAAAGACACTGTTAAAGCTCTGTCCAAAGTCAGGGGTCACTTAGTCCAAAGCATGGCAACTCAGAGCAAGCTTGCCAGGCTAGAAGAGATTTTGCAATCCCAGTCACTTCTGACCTTTCTAAAAGGACTGAATTTTCAAGAGTCCATATTTGGTAGATCTCCAGAGCAATCTACATCCAAGTTTGTGGCTGACATTCAAATCTCTAAAAATGGAAATGGGCCTCCGCCACTTGAACTTGAAGATTATTCATTATAGAGGGAAAGATCTTGGGAGTATCTGGGCTAATGTGGTTAAGCAAACATGACTGGATCAGCAAAGGGCAGGATTAGACATTACCCATTAACACGCTGGCAAGTGCAAAAGCAGAAGAGGTGTGGGCTGATTCTGTTATGTTGTTATAAATGAGTGTGTGCATACAACTGCTCACCTTGTTTGTGCAGACCAGATACCCACTTTGACTCATTAAAAGGCTCCTCAGTAGGTGTGGACACCAAAGATTTGTTAAATGCGCTGGCGAAATCGGCTGTAGAAAGTTTTCCCATGCATGTTTTAACCTTGGACCTCTGATATGCTCTTTGCAAATGTTTATTGAAAAAAAAAAAAGAACCACACACATTTCCCTGGTAATCATAGAGTGAAAAAACACAGTAAGACTGTAGAGTCCCTGTGATATTTTCAGGGAGCTGTTCGCAGCTATCTCTTTAGCTTTTCCAATTTGGGAAAAACAAGTTTCTGAAAGTGCTCTATATCTGCCTTTGCCTCCACCTCTGTTTTAGGGACTGAAACCTTTGAAATCCTGCAGACGTGTGTTAAGACAGCAGAACTGGTCTTGCCAAGCTTCTACATTAAAGAAAGCAGCAGCCCTAGGTTAGGGCCTTCCTTAGCTGAGCTGTTGGAAGAAAACAGTGAGAAGTTGCCAGGGGATCATCTCTCCCTCTTCCCCCAGCCCTCCCTGCTCCAGGCACGCCAGGCACGAGCATCCCTGCGCCGAGGGCAGATCCTCAGCCTGTGGACGTCCAGGTCCGTTGAAGTCAGTCTGGCCCCAAGGCTTGTTTTGCTGTTTTACAGCAGAACAAATAGAGCAACATTTCATAATGTCCTAATGAGGCACACTGAAGAATGCCCAGGAGACAGTGACAGTATCAGTGTTCCTTGGCACAGAGAGAAAATCAAAGGCATTTGTTTGTTATCTGAAATGTCAATCTCTGTTCCTTTCAGTGGAGGGCAGACATTTTTATAGTGTAGGTTCCTGGAAGTACTCAGATGTCGCTGTTAGTGCGTTCAAAGAGCATTGTTTATTTTCAGATGTACCTATAGAAACAGACTGAAGCAAGGAAATATTCAAAGCCATTATGGGGTTATTAAGCTTTAAGTAGCACTTTGCACTCTGCATGGCCCCAAAAGACCTAATGCTTGTGGACCCGTTCTTCTTCCCATTGAACGGGAATTACATCATTGACTTGAGAACACCCTAGTAAGAGAGGAGTCTTTGCCCACTAAAGCACCCGGGCTGGAGCCCAGCGGCACCCCAGCAGAGATCAAATTGAAAAGACATCAACTACATCTGGCCAGGACAATAAGGGAACATCTGTCCTGTTCTGTCCTGTACGAGTGAGCGTTTGGGAGCAACTGGTCTCAATCTCTGCTTTACATGTCAGGATTAAAACCCATGCCGCGAAGAGACATCACTACAGCCACGCACATCCCACTGCGTTACAGTACAGTACAGTACAACACAACACAGCTCACGGGCATGGGATCTGCCAGTGTCCCAGTATCAGCCCCTTCCCGGGTGCCGGCGAGGTCCGAGTCCAACAGGCAAGGCCAGCTCTCCGAGTGCTGTTAATCACCCTCTTGCCTGCAGAAAAGGCAGTGGTACCTCTGCGTCGTGACAGCTGCTAAAGTCTCACCTACGATCCTGATGGTGCCTTTAGAGAACATGCTGTTCATTCCGTCAAGCTTGCTGCTTTTTTTAAAGTTTTGATACTTGTTAAACATCTTCCACTTCTCTAGCCTTGGTAATCAGAAGACATACCCCAAAGGCGAGAATACCAGTATCAAAATACCTTTGGGGTCGGGCTGAGGCTCGTGCTGGGACAGGGACTAGGACCAGTACTGGATGCATTTGCTGGGAGGAGCTGACAGCAGGTAACCTCAGATGAATCACTTCAGGTTTGGGCTCAGAAAGCTCTAGAGATCTGCTGCTCAAGAAAGTGGCAGAGACAGACTGGGCTCCGTCTCCTCCCTGACGCTGGCGAAGGGGTATTTGTCAACCTGGTGTAGCTGCAGTTACAGGTGGCAACGGGAGAGTTTGCTGCCGTGCCAGTCTCAAAGGAGACGTGCTGCAGGATGTGCGCATCCAAGCAGGCTGATCAGAGGGAAGAGTCAAAGCCTGGGGAAGGTGAGCTGAGATGACCTGTTCTTCAGAACAACTGAAAACATCCTGTTTAAACTCCTGAACAGTAAAGGCTGCTGTATTATTAAGAAGCCAGGCAACTGGAAGGTGTTTTATGCTATTAAAGGAAGTACATCTCCTGCAAAAAGTGTTTCCTAAGGAAGCAATGCCATTCTGCTGAGGTTGACCTTGACAGAGATTTCTCCATTCTCAGGTGGATCTGGGAAGAAAGTATGTTAATAAACTCACTGCCGAGCATTTTGATGTTACTCTGTACACTCTGCTCACTCTGGAAGCCCAATTAAGCATAAAAGAACAAGGAATTTTTGCTTATTTAATAACGATTTTTCTGAAAGTCACTATTTAAAAAACCCAGCAGATGAAATAGCCCGCCACCCCTTGCACCGAAGCCAAAATTATCTCAGCTAGGTCAGGTATGTTCATTGTGCTTTCTCCAGTTAAAAAGCTATCATCCATCAGGATGGTAATCGTCCATCCACCCATCCACCCATCCATCCATCCATCCATCCATGCATCCATCCGGACTGTATCAGCCATCCAGCTTGTAAAAACGAACACTCCTCTGTTATTTTTGAGGACACACAGGCTGTTCCACAAGATCAGCTCATGCCCACTATTTCAGAATGCCTCTGCAAGAGACTGAAAAAAGGAGAAGAGTGGTTAAAAAAAGCAATTCAGACATTAACAATGTCATGGCAACAGCAAATTAGAGCCTCAAAAGCAGAGCTCAGCTCACTGAAGGTTTAGGGAGTCACTGCACTGCAGGACTGAATGAAATATTCAGCACATGAAAGAGGTCCCCAAATGTTTTTTGTATTTGTGATAATGACACCAAGCTGACTGCTATTTATGTATATTTTTGCCTAACCATGGATTTTTTTTCCCTGCAAAAGATTTTAAAATAGTGTGCTTGTCAGGTAAACGTGGGTCTGTTTTGATTCTTGGGGAACTTTGGCATTTGCAAGCATAATCATAAACATCGGCTTTTGTTCACGCGGAAAGCAACTGTTGTAGCAAAAATTAATAGAAGGAGAAACTGAGCATTTTGGGAAAAGTTACCCCGCTAGGTATTTTGTATGTTGAGTAAGATGATGTAACAGGAGGTGACAGCCTGGCCTGTAACCAACAGTGAGGTACGCAATATCAGATTCTCTGTTGTCACCTACTGCTATGCATGTGTACAAGCAGAGCGTAAACCTCCTTTGCTATTTCTTTCCCCTGGTCACCCTATAGCAACTCTTCTAGGTTTCTCAGCCTTTTTCTTCCCGATGAGGTCAATCATGTCAAGCTGTCCAAGTATGAAGTGGCCATTCCCACCACGCATAAGCTTTGCTTGCCTGATCGTTACTTCAAGCTTCTTTGTAGTGCTTGGTCTCTTGATTATATTAGCTACCCATGGCTGACACCAGTAATGGGATGGGAACAGGGGAAAAAAAACTGCTTTGTGAAAAACATCCTCTAGTTTTAATTTGGGCTTATGCCAGGCTGGCAGGGAGAGAAAAACTCCAGCAGAGTATGTTCCGTACAATAAGGAAGACTGAGAACTGAGATGGTACTCAATTGTTATTTGTCTTGTGTTTGTATCCTTCTTTCTGTGTTTTGTCCTCCGCACCTCTCAACTTTTGCTCTTCCCCTTTGCCATATTAGCTTGGGAACTTGAAACAAGGTTTGAAACACCTTGGGACTTTCTGTCCATGTAAATGGTCTCTCATGGAGCACTCCATGCTAGTGGTCTACAAGGTCACCGCTAATTTTTTCAAACTCATCTGCCTGATACTGGATGGAAAAGTCTCTGAGCATCAGAGGCTGTGGCAACATTTGCCCATTCAGTTGCCACATCCGGAGATTCTCTTGCCTTTGAAGATGGCAGGTGTCTTTTAGCTATGTCTCTACTTCCCCTTTGTCCTCTAAATTCTTTCAAGTCATGTCTCACAATGCTGGAATCTTCTGGTTTTGAACTTGACCTTAAAGTGAAATTTTATATAGTGCTTACGCACCCCCTGAGTCAGAGGAGTCAGGTCAGTTTGGAGCTGTGAACTTTCCCAATATGTTTCCGACCAAGTCCTGCCTCCCAGTGACTCAGTACCAACAAGCCTTCAAGCCTCACACCATTGATGCACAGGCATTAGAAAGACAGCAACCTAGCAGACTTTAAAAGTTACAAGCTTTTATCGTTTGCCAGCTGGGAACTCCTGATACCTAGAACCAAATCCACTGTCCTCTGTACTGCTGGAGGGGCCGGGAAGCACTTAGGTTTTCAATCAGTCAGTACCAGAGCTGCCATTGAGCAAGGGTGGAAGCTTTTGGTGGCTTGTGCAATTCAGCTTAAGCAAGATAAAGAGGGCTTTCAGACTGCAACACCTTAAGTTAGGGCACGGTAGAGTTTGAAGTTTGCTGTTTCTTGCACGCTCCCTGTAGCACTTACCGTTGGCACTCTCGGGCACCATCATGGGGTTGTCTGATGGAGGGATTTTTTGGCTGGATGTGGCCAGTGGGTTGCTGAACAGCCTTAGGGTGGCAAGACAGCTTCGTGTTTCCAGAAGGTGAGCAGGGAAATTGCACATACACAAAGCAAGATCCGAACAGTATAACCAAGAGCAAAAACTAGCTGCAAAGAGAAATAAAAGGTGTTCAGAAGTCAAAGTCGGAGGAGTTCCCAAGGGTCCAGCCTCCAGTTTATGGTACAGTTTCCCATTTTCCTCTTCTTTAGGAAGTTTAAGAAAAGCAATACTAGGGCTTAGATTTCACAGCTCTTGGGTTTCCCTCTCCTCCCCGTCTGAGCTCCTGACTGCTCTCAGTTACAGGAACCCTAAAACCAGAAGTACCTCCCACATTGCTGCAACACCCAAGCAGTTGAGCCAGAGCCCAGAAAAGCTTTGATTGTGAAGGTGATAGATCTTATTCTCTTCCGAAGAAAACTATCTAAGACTTAGTTTTGTAGGCTCAAAGCCATGACCTGGGTCCCACTCTGAGTTGGGAGAGGACACAAAGCTGCCTCCAGACAAACAGCCGGCTGGAGAAGAGCAGTCAGGTTGCAGGCAGAATTGACGGGGGGCAGATAGCTTGGGTAACCCTTACAAAATGGACATTTTTTCCTCTCCAGATTGAGAGAGGTGGCTATTTCGGAGGATCTATTGCATGCAGATAGACTAAAAGGGTTAGAAGAGAAGGATGATAGTGAAGGGAGAGAGAGAAGACATCAGCTATATCCGTCCAACTTTTAACTTGGTTGCCTATCAACAGCTCCATCTTCAAGAGAATAACTCTGCTGTCAGGAGCTTCAGAGCCTCTCTGTACTCTGCTAATCTATTATTGCTTGTCAGAAGCCCCTTAAAGCAGAGTATGGATTTTCTAACAGAAGCCCTAATTGCTACATTTGAGCATGACTTATCCTCTCGAGTACATAGAGCCCTTGAGTTATCTGAGACAGCAAGAGAGAGGTGTACCCTGAGCTCTCCCCTGCATCTGCTCTGCTCTCCCACATCCTGCCCTCCTCAGTCCCCCAGCACAAAAGCCCTTCTGGTGCGCCGGTCTCTCCATTTATGGGGCTCTGGTAACCATCATTAGCAGATGAGATTACGCTGGCTGTGTAATCACCTGATAAAGAGTTCCCCGATAAGGCTGGGCCCAAAATATCTGGCAGAGCATCTTTAGGCTGAGACTAGCTGTAGCTGTTACTGGTCGTGAGTGCAGGGGCTGCTCCCCAGCCCGCCTGACTCTGATGTGCACTTGCCCACAGACACAATTCCTAAATCCCACACCTCTCTGTCCAACTTGCTTGTGCTGGTACAGGAAATATCTCTCGGTTTTGCTAACCCTTGGTCATCTGCCTTTCCCATTGCTATTCCTTCCAATAAACCTGCAGGGTTCTGGAAAGTGGGTTTGGTGCTTTGTTTTTATGCGAGGCGTGTATTTGCACGAGGCTCAGGCAGCCTTTGTTCCTGGGTGTGTGTGCCCCGTGGAGACGCACCCAGTAGTGCTCTCCTGTGTATGTGCTACCCGGTAACTTAGGAGAGTTTTGTCTTTATCAAGCTCCCCAGGAATGTATGAGGAATGAATGCAACTTAGGCCATCACAGCGGTATGTTCCCCTGACATTTTCTTGGAAAAGCTTGGTTGCTGTGTGAACTGCATGGGGGAAGAGCTGGCTCTGGGTACAGATACATCCCTGGTGCTGCCTGGGGCGTGATGTTACACATATCACTCTGGAAAGTAATGTGCTGTTGGGAGCACCTTTTTCTTCCACCACTTCTTCGTCAGCACCTCCAAACCACCCACTTCTCCATAGCTTTCACCTACCTTTTGAAACTCCCTCTCAGGTTAGATTTCCATCAGCGCCTTCGAGAAGAAAAGGCTGCCGACCTCACTGTCACCCCACGTATGTCTCAGAGCTGCGCACAATGCCTGTCCCTCCCGCAACGCCTGGTACCAACAGCGGCCAGGGGACCTGAGCAGCCCAGGAGCTCTCCTGGCCCTACGCCTTGGCTCTCACCCTTTGAGGACGCTGTGGACTCTTAAACCACTGTAGAGCCCCTTCGCTTTGCCCGTCTCGCACTTGAAGTGCAGTAGATGGAGAAAGTATGAGGAAAGGGGAACATGTTTTCTTTCCGGTGACGTGCTAGGTAGCATCACCGATGCAACGCTGAAGGATGAAGCTAGGGGTTGCTTCCTATCCCCGCTGCAAAACCACACGGGTGCTATGCTTGGTTCTTCACCATCAGGGCGAGGGTACCTGAGATACTTCTTGCTACTTAAATGCATGCTATCGGCAAAAGCTGCCTGATGGATCAATTAGCACAGAATTTCTGGTCTTGTTAGCAGAAGGAGCTATTAATAAGCAATTACCTGCAGGTTTATGTGTCTGCAGATGGATGTGTCCACAACTCTGTAACCCTTTAACCTTGACGTAGCCGTTTTGCGTAGGGTGGAAATGACCACCGAGGCCAGCAGTGGCAAGCGGCGTGTGCAGCTGGAGGTAGCCGGTCTCTTGGTCTTCTGTCACTGTTCAAGGATAAACTTTCCTTCTTCTTGCTGTCTGGCATGAACACACTCTGAATGGTGGACAGGAAACTGATATTTTTGGATGTTTCGATCATCAAAACAAATCAGAGCCAGTTTTTCCTGCACATCCAAGTGAATGAATTTAAAAACAACTCCCCTTCCCCTACATGGAAGGAGCTGAGCTAATGCCACCACATGCACTCTATCCAATTTTATTTATTCCCCTGGAAGTAATTTTCTGTCTAAAAATGGAGCTTTCTCAAAATCCCACAATTTTCAGGGAAAGTGGTTCTGCTGGAGTTTTTGACAGTGGAAAGCTGAACAGAACAGTTTGAATATCTTAATTTTTGCTACATAGCAATACCAACACTTAGCTGATAAGGGGAAGTGAGAGGAAAATTAAAATTGAAGGAAAAAATTAAAAGAGGATATTTTGTCATTACTCTAATGTAAACATTTGATACTTCTTAAGTGAGAGAACTTAATACTATCTAAACGTGGCTTGGAGAGAACCACCTGCCAAAATCTGTTGGCACACTTGTTTTGCAAAAACCAGTGTAATGTCTTGTCATGGCACAGAGAAGAAACCCCAGCATCCAGCTGGCTCTGGCGGACACAGGATTGGCAAAGCTGAACAGACATCTAGTGTCAAAAAAGAAAAAAAAAAAGAAGCCTGAATTAGCGTGAACATCATCTCTCCCTCCGCACCTGAACTGATGAGAGCGATGAGTGCTCACCTTCTTTGCAAGTGTTCCTTGAAGAGGCTGGTGGCACCTTAGCCAGGCACCCACGTAGGCAGTGTGAAAACAGCCCCTGCTCCCCTCCTCTGCAGGGGAGAGTCCTGGACGCCGTTTGTGGTTGGCGCTGCTTGTTTCTCCCAGGAAAGCGGATCCTTCATCTGGCACCTGAGCCTCTCGGAGCGGGCTGCAGGCTTCCCACCAAGCATCTGTCTCCTAGTCCTGCGGATGGGCACGCTCCAACCTTCATCTCGCACAGTCCTGTTGCCTCGACGTGATGGAAGAAAGTATCGCACAGACACAGGAGGAGCGGGCTCACGGTCTCTGGTTCTCCTCTCTTGTATTTTAATGTGAAGAGGAGTAACTTCACCAAAGCCACTGGAGGTGCCAACTGTGAGGGGGCGGAAACAGGGCCCCTCCGTCTCTGTACTTTTCGGGGTTGGAGATGTTCACCTTCAGTTAGAGAGATGGGGAGTAAGAGGAGAAGGTGGAAAGTGTCAGTGAAGAGACAAGAAACATACTTGGAAGGAAAGAGAGAGTAATTAAACAGGGACTGAAAGCAGGCATTTATTGTACTTCTGGAAATGCTTCTGAGCCTGAAAGCATCTGAAGTACGGGAAGAACGGAGTGTTGCTGTCATGGTCCCAGGAGAGCGGGGCACAGTTCTTAAAGTATGTGAACTTCAGAGAAGCGCAGTCATCTGTTATGGCTGTGAGGCCTCTATTTTATTTTATTTTTAATTAAAAGGATGTTTTGAATTTTTCCCGCTAGCTGTTTCATTTCATTCTCTGATCTAGTCAGAAATCAACTTCTAGGAAGGACTGGGCCTGGAGAATAACTCAATGGGAAAACGCTAATGAACCTCTGAAATGAAGCTCTCTGTCGGAGACATGGTTCAAATACAGCACGTGGGGACTTCAGCGCAGTGGAGACGCACCCGCTGGGGCACAAGGCATCTCTGCAATAGGCAAGCTACTCCCCACTCTCTGCTTGGGTACTTGGAAGATACCCTGAGTGTGTCTCCCAGGAGGGAAAAGCTTGGCATGAAATGCCGTCTGGTCCGTGGGCCCCGCTGGGAGCAGCGTGCCTATGCTGAGACGTCAGTAGCTTTCCACTTCAGCTCCATGAACACAATTCCTGTGCATAACTGTCTGAGCGTCTTTACCCTCTGAAGATCTCTGAGATTTCAGCCGCTTCCTTTGACGATATAAATAATGTGGTCTATTCTTAGCTCTACAGCAGTATATTCAAATCTTTATCTAAATTCTGCAGAATTTTCCGTTTCAGATGTTTGGGCTTCCAGAGGCAGACTGTTGCTTATCCCATGCATGGCATTATTCCTTTGATACATGATCTGAATATTCAGTTATCAGACCAACTACTGATTTTTCTGAAATTTACAAGAAAAACATTAAACTTTGATTAAGTGAGAATTCCTGCTGGACTGATCAGCAACGAGACCAAAATTGAGTTGTGTTTTTAATAGCTTCGCCAATTCGCAACGCATGAGGAGTGTCTGGATGTGAAAGCCTGTTGCCAAAAATCAAAACTCTGAACACCGAGCAGCGAAAGACGTATTTATTTCACTCATCGTAAAAATGAATGCCTGCTGCTCTAGTGCCAGAGCGTGGCCAGGCCAGGTGGTATCAAAGGTGCCTTTCCAGGGGCAGCCCCAGGAGTGAGCGCTTCACATTAATTATACATGCAGCTCAACTTAAGTGGAAACAAGATGGGATCCTAACCTTCGGCATTACAAGGTGCTGAACAGCATGACGTGGAGGAGCAAAGCAACAGGAAAATAACCGCTTCTTATCTGGATCTTCTTATCAATGGCAGAATGATACGGCATTGTCATCCCGTGGTAACCCAAGAGACCCGGGCTGCTCCAGGCATCAGTCTTAGATGCCTTGCACCAGAACTAGGAGAACGATGTCCATTGTGGGCATCTCCGAAATGCGAGTGAGGGTTACTGGCTGTGAGGCACATGCACCTAAAAGACACTTTTGCAGGGTGTAAAGGTTTATCCCTTATAGCTAACTGTAGTGTGAACCCAGCTCATTATGGGCAGATAAACATCTGCCTAATTATGCCTTCCCAGAGATCGGACTGACATCTTAAAACACAACACTCGCGCAGGCAGTTCATTTGCTTCTGCAATTTGCAGGTGTAAAAAAAGCAAATTCATTTCAGACATTTGCTTGGGGAACAGATGAATCAGTGAAAGAGTAGAGGACAGAGACGCAGATATATACAGTTGCATCATCAATTAAATGACTGAAAACAGCTTAGAAGCTCATAGCTCTGTCAGCTGCTGGTTTACAAGCTTAGTGAGAAGGTGTAGTGCCTGTGCAAGGGCTCCCTTTGGATCTCGTGCCTTCTCTGAGCCCTTGCAGTACCCAGAACTATGTTTCTTAACAGGGTTGAAGATGATGATATGGGTGCTTTCGTGTACTGATGACACAGAACTGTTTAGAGAAAGTAGGGAGTTTACTAAAGGGGGGTTGAGATATCTGAATTTGGTAAGAGACGTTAACGTCAGGGGAACACACATCCTTCAGCAGCTGTGAAGCTCTTCCCATTTGCACTCTGGCAGTCGGTGTCTGGGCACAGGAGCTATCATTCCCCCAATTTTCCCCACCCCCACAACATGGCTCCATCTTCCAGCATGACACCGAGCAGTAAGGAAAAGCACAGAAATGCCTTTTAACCTTCAGCCTCCATCAAATCAGAATTCCCTGACGCGGTGCACTAACGCATAATGTACAAGCACTTAGCGCGCTCCCACCTCTTCCGCGCGTGGAAGGGTTAATGAGTGAAACGAATCGTGTCATGGCAGGGCCGGATTCCTTTGGAAAGCTCCTCTCCCCTTCCAGAGCCTCTGGATTCATCTTTCTTAAATAAACACACTTCAGAAATCTTTTGGAGTGTAAATAAGTCAGGGCAGCAGCAAGAAAGCAATTGCCAGTGAATAATTTGTAGAGCTGCTTGCAGCTGGCCCGTCCTCCTGGGGCCAGACCTGCTGGTTGGCAATGCCCTGTTTGTACCTTGATGATCTCGGCACGTAAGCGCCTTCAATTAAAGAGGTTTCCATGATCCCCACTCATTTTTTTCCTCCACCCTCCCTCCCCCTTTTGAGCTGTAATAGCCAAGACACTGTTGACAGCGAGTACTTCAAACAATAACCTTCTGAATGATTTAGCAACGCAGCTCCTTCAATAACAGGTTCCTCTTGGATGAAACACATTCATATTTATGTAGGACAGAGGTTTTGGAATGCTATTAAATTTACATGGCGAGCTGGCAGGGCGGCCATCTTCATCCGTTACGGAGAAAGGGAAAAACAGCCTCTTCACAGCAGCAGGGAAATATTTACAAACACAGAAAAATCCTGCCAGTGTTCATTACCCCAGCTGGGGCATGAGGACAGTGAACATTAAAATGGAAAAGCTTATTAAATTATGGGTCCATCAGACTGGCCTAGCAGGGTGGGATGGAGAGCTGGGTGGTGTAAGTCATGCATGGGGTTTTGTCGCTTGTTTGACAAGCACCTAATGTCAGAGGGGATTTTGTGCGCCTTCTCACAGAAATGAAGAAGGAAGAAAAGCAAAATACTTGCTGAGGTGCAGCGAGGGTAGGTAGAGCCATCATATCACACAAACTCGGGTTTGGGGATGGATGGGCAGGTGAAAGTAGCATGACTAAGGGTGCAGAGAGGGGAACTAGCAATCCCACGAAGGAAGCAAAGCTCGGTCCAGTGCACAAGAAGGCGGGAAGAGAATGGGACCAGCACCTGACACCGCAGCCCAGAAGGATGCTTGCTGTAGAACACGGTGCCTTAGGAGTTCATTATCCCTAACCCAGCGGCGTGCAAAGCTTGCAGGTGGATTTTGAAGACAAGACTTACCAGACCCATGACAACAAACAGAAGCAGGGTTGACACAACATTGCCTGCTGTAGATCATGACCTCTTCAGCTGAGACTGGAGGAAGGAGACAGACTCATCTCTCGGGGCTTCAGCATAGCATTAGCTACAGATACAGCCAGACGATTCCTAGTCCGGCCAGAGAGCCCAAGAGCTTTGCGTGGAGCTAAAGAGTGAGCCAAAACACAGGGCGTGAGGCTCTGCGGCAGTGCAGGGATGATGGACTGTGATGGAGGGGAACACGGGTCCACAAGTGGCATGTCCCCACTTCACCTCCCGTGTCGGGGCTGGGAGCAGAGCTGCTGGAAAGCTCTTGTGCCGCCTCTGCATCACAGCAGGGCACGGTCGTCAAAGACATGGCACCTTGGTGCTGCAGAGGAGTTACGTATCAGGTAACCATGAGAGCGGGTTCAGCACGAGCAGCCAAAGGCCCAGCAGGTAACGCCTGCGCTGACTGCTCCGCAATACGGCACCAACGCAGGCGCTGACGACGACCAGCCCCATGTGCATTTGCTGTGTCTGGGGCCGGGGGGAGCACCGCGCTGCCCTCCAGCTCGGCCGTGCTCTCCCGCCCCATGGCACCGTTCCCTGGCTCGCGAGCGCTGGCAAGCCAGTGCATCAGCTACACCACCAGCTTGGTGTCGTTTGAAACGGCAGTGCCTAAGGCTGCCCTCTCCTCCAGCGACTCGGGCCAAGCCAGGATCAGTTCACGCAAGGACAGATTGCTCAGGCAGGCTTTCCAGCGAGGAAGGAGAGCATCGGAGGAGGGATGCCGGGCTGCAGAGCGCACAGCATCCTTCCCCACCTCGGGGCTGGCCTACTTTTCCCTTCGGTAAGAGGGGACTGGTGTTGGGAGGAGAGATGCAACCCTGAGCAGGTGAGCGCCCACGACCTTTGAAGGGCCCGAGAGCGGGGAGGCATTTACAGTGACGCCACGGCCAGCCTCCAAAGCGTGCAAATTACTTTTTGTCTCCTTGAATATTCTTTGCGGTGTCTGTGAGCTCTGGAAATGCTAAAAGCGCTGGAGCAGCTCCAGCTGAAACAGATAACTTGGTGTTTCTCATTTGGCAAAGCAACGTTGTCACCTCCCGTCCTAAACTGTTACACGTGGTAACCGGGCTGCTCAATAGCCCCTGCCCGTAAGCCTGGCGGTGGCTGCCTTCCGGCCGTTTGCACAGTGGTGGCTTAGTGGTAAATAAGCAGTTTGCCCAAAGTTAGAAATACTACGGAAACGTACGATCTCTTTATCATAAACTCACTGGGCTGTAGGTGGCAAATAACTTCAGCAATTCCCAAATGGCCTCAAAACGTAGCGGCTGCAGAGAGGCAAATTAGTCATTTTGTGCTCTAAATACTTAGCGCTAAAAATGAAGAGGTGGAATAATGTCCTGGAGAAGCGGATCAGGATGCAGCCAAAAGCAAACCCCATCCTCATTTGGTGTAAATAGGTGCGGAGCAGCAGCAGGGCCAGTGCAGCAATGCCCATTTACACCCACTGCCCAGCCGGTAACACGAGCATCGCTGACTGAGCAGCGTGACAGGAGAACAACCCATAAGGTGTTCCGAGTATTTATACTGAAAACCAACGGTCTCCTCTCATTTCTGACCAAGCAGAGTTTGAAACGGAGGCAAAAAAGATGACTTCAAACGTGCTGCCTGCTGACGGGCTGAGGGATGCGAAAGGCACAGCGTGAGGCTTTTCTCCTTGGTGTGGGAAATAAGGAGGGGAGAGATAGGAAGCTGGCATTGCGGAAGGGAATTTAAAAAAAAAAAAGGACTAATGAGTACAGGCCATGGTGTGCCTTCAGAGGGATCAATGCGGCAGCTTTCCGACGTCGGCTAACTGAGGCAGCAGTAATGCGGACTGGGAACGGTGGAGCCCGCGGCTCTCGCCCTGGGACGGGCAGAGCAGGAGGCGCTTGGAGCCCACCGGTCCAGCCGGTGGGTATTGTGTCTGCGGGCTTTGCGCTGGGAAAGGAGCCTAGCACGGGGGCTCTTTTACTCGTTTGATTAGCTCCTTTTCCTTTGGCAGCTGAAAGGGTGCTTGGCAGCACCAGGGCTTCACATCTTGTTGAGCTGAATAGGAGGGAGCAGGGTTTTGGCAGGGACAAAAGAACATACCACTGCTCCATCAATGGCCTCATTACCAAACACTGTGGCTTGCAAGGAGCGGCAAAGCACGATGGAGAGCTTTCTTCCGGTAGGCAAACAGGGGCTGGAAATGCATTTCCAGCTTGACCTATTACTCTGGAGATACCAGCTCAAAGGGAGGCTGAAAGCTTGACAAATTTTATCTGTGGAGGAGATGTGAGCACGTATTGTCTGTCTCTGGGCTGAGGGCCTGGAAGCCAGCCGGTGTGTGTGTGTCTGTCTGTCTGTCTGTTGAGAGCAAGCAAGTGAGCTAAGCCATCTGAAGCAGAAGGGTGGCACAGAAAATTGAGGGGCAGGCAGGTTTCCAGAAAGGGACTGGAGTGCCCTGGACTGCTCAATGGGTGCTCAGCACCTGACTGTGTTAGGACCAAGGGTAACAGCTGTATTGTCTCCTGTTCGTGCCTCTTGAAAAATAAAACAACACGAGAAATTAGCCAGCAAATACTCTGAAGAGGTAGCTGGTCACCCAGCTGGCTGTATTTTAGCTCTAATTTATTCTATATATTTATTATAGTATAAATCAATACTATTTGTCATTCAGACTTAATGACAAGACTGCCCATGCAGATGCCATTAATGACCTGAGCAGATACATTTTTAAAGACGTCTAGGTGAGAATTTTTAACAAGCCAATAATAATGTATGCTGCAAAGTCTGCTTTCTCTGTTGTTATGTCCAAGCGATGGGATTTTCAGGAACATTCATTATTCCCTGTTGATAACAATCTACAGCCGAGGCCGGTGTGAATCAGGTTAGGTTGATACCAAGTGCTTTGGAAAATCCCAGCCCCTGTGTTAATATTACGAACTATTTTGAGAGCCCGTTGTACAGAGGCTGGCACCAACTACGCAACATATACCATGTCGAAGTGGGGCTGAGCGCTTTTAAAGTGTATTTGCAAGTGAAAACTTGATGGGGTCTGTGGGAATCATTTCATGTAGAAGTGAAGTTCAGCCGTGTAAGGATGACAGTTACAGCAGTGAAAGGTGATCCAGGAACACTGCAAAGGAGTTTAGGGCAGAAAATTATCAAGTGAACGACACGCTCGGCGAGTACTTGTAAGAAGGAAGAACTGGAGGCAAGAGGGTAAAATGGCTGTCCTGGTTTTGATGCAAACATCCAAGTCCCGTGCTTTCCTGATTCCTAAAATCACGTCTTGTCCCTGCCGGTCCATCCCCAAGCCCCAAGAGCTCCCAGTCGTCCAGGCTTGCCCCCACCGAGTGTCCCCTGGGAAGAAGGGGAGCAGAGTGACACGTCAGCCTGGTCGTCCCCAGCTTTTCCAACAGACGGTGCCTCCCTGCCCTGCGCCCTGCAGCCGCTGGCAGCAGAGGGGCTGCCGGCTCACCCGGGCAGCGTCTTCTCACGAGTCAAGGCAGGGTGACAAACCGGCTCTGCCTGTCGCACGCTCGGTCGGGCTCGGGCTCCGGGTGGGGAAGATGTGGCGACAGCAGACAGGCCTGCTGTACTTCCCCGCAGGCAGACTCCACGTGGCTGGAGGCAGAGGCAGCCCTCCACCTCCGGGCAGGGCAATGGGGGCCAGATTCCAGCCTTGCTCCGCTGGGGCAATTCCGGAGGAATTCCCTGGAGTTAAGCTAAATTAAAACCATTTCGAGGAGGGGGAGTGAGAAGCAAACCTCGTCAGCTCAAAACTTGCTCAGATAGAGCTCTGCGTGGCATACCAAGATGAATAACAAATAGCAGTCTTCCATCCATGCGGATGGATTTGCTCTGCCCACAGCAGAGGGTGCGGAAAAAAAGTGTGAGGGGAGCATTTCCCAGCAGCTCTCCCTCTGCAAACCTCTTGCTCACACGGTATTGACTGAGAGAAAGAAGGTACAAAGGAAAGACATTGGTTAAATAAAACGTTTTAACATCAGGCAGGACATCAATGGCCGAGTCTTTCATCATCCCAAAGAGTCTCTGGGGAAAAGGAGAGGGCAAGCGCGAGCCCGAGGCTGGCTCCAGCCCAGGGCAGAGACCAGCACCAACACACACCGATGTCCTCCCTCCCTCCTGGCCACCCCGGGGAAATGCCCGGGCTCCCTCCTCCTCCCCTCCCCATGTCGGGAGCACTCTCCTGGCGTGGTGCAGCTCCGTGTCGGTCGTGCTGCCGAGGAGCCGGCAGCCAGCTCTGGAGGAGCTCGTGACCCAGTGCCTGTCGTGTTCCCGGGCCATCCGTGCCGCCTCCTGGGACGCGGAGGAGAAGCTCCGGCAGCTCACTTGGCATCATGATCCTAAGCTTTTAGGCGTTCCCATGAGAGACGAGGGAGAGGAAAGGCAAGAGCAGGGCATCTGCAGGCGAGTGTCTCGGCTGGTGCTGGGGAGCCTCTCCCCTCCCAGTCTGGTATCAATCCCACAAATGATCTCAGGGGCATTTTACTGCGGCAGTCACTTACGTAAGGGCAACGTGCACGTTAAATAGCCCCACGGCAGAGCCACAGACCAGCCCGCCCGCCCTCTTCGAGGGAGGGTGCTGTCAGACAGGAGCCACGGGTGTCACTGGTGGGATGTGGAGGGCAGAAGGGTCTGTGCTTTCCCCGTGCCTGAAGCCGCAAGTCTGCCATCCGGGCGGCTAGCTCGAAAGGCCGTAAGAGCGAAACCATCCTTGCAGCCATAGTGGAAAAAACTGATTCTGCAGCTTGGATTGCACGCAGATACTCACATACTGCACAGCTCTGGAAACCTTAAGAAATGGGAGAAAACACGTTTCTTTCTTAATGGGAAGAGCTGGAGGGATGCTCCCTTGCTCTGGCACCTCCTGCCTCACTGCCCTGGGCTGTGGAGGGGAGGAGGCAGCTCTGGCAGAGGGAACCTGGGGTGGTTAAAACCCATAGCGTGCTGCAGCCCCGCCTGAAAAGCTCCTGGGACCCAGGAAAGCTGTGTCGGACAATGGATTATTTTTAACTAGCTCGAATCTCCAAACACTGTAGCTTAAAAAAAAAAGAGGGGGTGGGAAGAAAAGAATAGCTGATTTGTGCAAGCTCCCCTGCTCCCATTAAGTCGGTGGAAGTGGTGCTATGCATTTCAATGGGGGCAGGACTGTGCCTCTCATGAGATAAATTGCACCCTGTCCCTTTGCATGCTCTGCGCAGCTAGTCCTGGCTTGCTCAGCTTCGCTCTTCCCCCCCCCCCCGCTACGAACACCCCTCCCTCCCTGATACGCTCCCCAGCAGATCTTTTTGTTGTTGTTGTTGTCATTGAGCTATTCGTTTTCCATAGGCTGCCTTCATTCCCATGGCCTTTTGCAGCTAGGAGACAAGATGTTGCCTTGGAAACAAAGCCCCTTGGATGTTTTGGAGTCTCTGGGATTGCTCTGTCTGCTCCCGAGTACTTTTAGGTTATTTTTATTAACCACACAAAGATGCAGCAGGCTTGTAGCCAAGGCAGAAAGTAGCCCTGGGAGGTGGAGGGAAGGCGAGCATCTTACTGGCATCGCGTACTCCGCTGGGGGTATTTTTTTGCAGTGCACGGCGGGCGGAACGCCTGCGAGAAATGGCATCTCCAGAGCGTGCTGGGCACGCAGGGCTGTTCCCGGGGCTGGCGGCAGGCAGGCAGAGCCGCAGCGGTGCCATGGAGAGAGAGGATGGCCGGGAGAGGAAAAAGCAAAAGTAACAGAGAAGGGAAAGAAAAGAGGAACTAAGAATGGCAGGCATTCGGGTTTGTCGGGGTTTCTCACTTTCCGACCGACCGACCGTGCCGTGGAGAGACCACCGCGCACGCCGCTGCCGAGATGTACGTGGTGGCTATCGGCCCAGCCTACTTATTTTAGAGGAAATCGCGTTTCCAGACCCGTTAGACAACCGTGAAAATCTGCGCTCCAGGGTTTTAGCGGCAATTCTGCTCTGTGCCGCAGGGTGAGTTGGGGGCAGCATAAACAGACCCCCAGCCTGAGCTTTGCTCCCGGCCGGGCAGCCGGAGCACGCCAGCTCCTCCTGCCCCAAATCTCTCTGCAGGAGAGGTCTGACCCTTCTGCAAGGGGGCTTTGGGAGGCGGTGAGAGGCACGCTGTTCCCGTTTCCACTTATCCAGAAGCATCACTGCGTGACGCTGCCAAATCCTGATCCCTCTGTGGAGAGCATTTCGGAGTAGGCTTTTACTCCTTCATCTGCAAAGATGTAAAAAAAGAAACAAAACAAAAGCAGATTAAAAGAAGCTCCCTAGTCCCTTGCTGGTACTTGAAATATTTCCAAGCCAGCAAAAGCATTCCAGAAAAAAGTGAATATATATTGTTTTCCAAAAAATGATCAGTACGGTATTAAGCCTGTGCCTTGGTGCTCATGTCAACATGGTCCTCTGCTCTGTACAGCCACGAGGGAGGGCTTCCAGCCTCAGCGGCTGCATGACTTGCGGAGCCAGGGAGGCCGGCACAAAGAGCAGGGGAGCAGCAGAGGGGAGGGAAGGAAAGCACTGAAAGAGGATGGGCCTGAGAGTCGGCAGGCGAGGACGGGCAGCGTCACACTCGCAGAGGTGACCACCACCGGGTCACAGCCGTGGAGAGGTTTGACCACGGCGCTTGAGATGTTGCGGCTATTTCCATTCTTGACGACAGACAGGCGCTGATGCCATCCCCACCATTTCGTGGGGTTTGAGGTGCTCTGCAATGGCAGCAAAATGTTTGGGGGGGGGGTGTCCACCCTATATTCCCCATATGTGTTGTGTAGGATTACACACAAGGGAGCGATTTTGCTGTTTTGTGGCATTTTGCATCATAGCTGAGCCTCACAGATGCCCAGGCTAGCAAGATGCTCACAGATTTTCTTATCCCTTCTGGTGCATCCTCACCGGAGCGAGAAAGTCTGCCTCATCCTCACAAGTGTCATAAATGCTGGGTGCTTTTTCCCCCATTGTTGCTGATTTTCCTTGTCAATACTGTGTGATGCCATGGTTACAGAGATGTAGGACTAATCCAGTGACAGCAGGTTATGGGCTTTTTGTTTTCAACATTCTTTGATGCTATACTTGTGCCAGAAGAATAAATAATAAATACACACAACAGCATCAAAGATTTCTTCTGGGCCCCCAGCCTATTTCTGTCTATCCCTGTTAAGCCGTTATAAAGATATTTCTCTGCCAGATGCTTATTTTACGGACTATCCTGTCATCTAACGCTGCACCTGAGGTCCCATTTTATCCATTCTCTCTGAAAAGAGCAGTTAATAAAAGAAAGTTCCTGTTAATATCCCCAAGAACAGCTTCCCCTGGAATGGCAATGTTCCCACCCAACCCACCAGATTCTTCTCCTTCCCCTTCCATTTCTCTTGCTTTCCCTCTTCTTCCTCCTCCCATCTCCCTCCTCCCAACCAAAGGGTTGGGGAACTTTCGTGATGCTCTTGTAAGGAAAATACAGGACAATTTTTCACTGCAGCAACCTGAAACAATATATAAGCAAATCTGTTAGTGTGTGAAGTGCCTCAGCTCCAGTAAGGAGGAACTTGCTGGGGGTTAGTCTCTGTAATCCCCACTGATCAAAGGAAGAGCTCCTCCAAGCCTGTTAGAAGCACCCAGGTCTTGATTTTGCTGGAGATACAGCAGCACGGGAGAGATTTAGCTACAAATTTGTCTTTCATCTGCTCTAAACTCTGAGGCTCCTTCGAGGCAGCCACAGACACCTCGACCAGCCCCTTCTCAACCTCAGCCCCATCAGATGCAGCTTCCACTCGCAGCAGGACCTCCGCCAAATGCGCCTCCACCCCCACATCTTTGAAATTCTGGTCCTCCCTGCAGAGGAGGGTTCACAGGCAGCTGGAAATTAAGAGGGAGGGAAGCTAAACGAAGGTTGTAGTAGTAAGAAGTCACGAGCAAAATTTTGCTAACCAGCCACTCAATGAATCACATCTCGTTTCAGCCCATCCCCTTCACGGCGTTCATACGATGCTTCTGGAGACCGCAGAGGCCTCTGGGGTCACCCTGCGGCTCCATCGCTGGTTGTGTGCGGCCGGAGACCAAAAAGCAAAACGTTATCAAACCAGTGCAGGCAAAGGCAGTAAGCATATGCGTTGCTCGGGCAGCTTGCTTGGGTATCTGCATTGGGAACTGCTGCCAGCGACAAGCTTAAAACAACCGCAGGTTTGCACACCTCCATTTGCACACTTGCATCATCCCTTTTTATAGAGGTTCCCGAGAAAATATTGATACACCGAAAGCTGGGTAAAGCAAAGCACTGCCATCCTTTCTGAGGTCCCTCTTCCCAGAGTACTTCTTCTTTAAACAAACTTGCTTCAGTTTGCAGAAGAAACTCAGTTCCCCAAGTGCCCTTGCTGCCTGACGCGATGCCCCGTTAGTTAATATTTAGCCAATTGCCGGGACAGCTCTTAAACCACGTGCCGGCAGGTCCTCTTGCCCTGAGTGCCTGTATCCTGGCCGTGTAGGTGTCGGAACTTTTCGTACCTTGTTTTGCTCCTGTAAAGTCTAAGTCAAACCCAAGGAGAACCCCTTCGTCTGCACTCAGCAGTGGTCGTCGTGTAAGACATTTGGTGAAAGAGTACAGGACTGAAAAGCAGGAAATTTGAAGTGGTGAGAATCCAAATTAAAACTGTAAATAAGCGGTGGATGAAGGACTCCCTGATAAGAAAGTTCTTGTCGTACTTATTACTAGACCTGAACAGAAATGTTTGATGAATTTGCTAAAAAACACAGTCTAAAAGAACCCCAAACCATTTGTAAAATCCGGTCAAAATCTACAGGTAGTCATGGCCAAGAGGAAATCATGTGAAAATCTGGAGAATTTTTCAAAAGGATTTTGCATTCCTGAAAGGCCAGAGTGTTTTGTTTTCCAACTTTTCATTTGGAAAAAAATATTTGTTTGAAAACTGACCTACATTTAAAATGATAATACTGAACCTCCAAATAACTCAAAACAAACCAAGGTGTTTGGTAGGGCTCAAGGTAAGTGCTTTGGCTGGCTGCGAAATGAAATTTTTCGGAGGATTTTGGGTCCACAGAAGAATGCAGGGGAACATGTTTGATCCAAGCTGATTTTTCACACCACCTGATTTTTCGGTTCTGCCGCCAAGTGGAAAATCCAGTATTATTTGGCTGCTGTGATACCTGCTCTTACACCAGCAACGCCAGAATTAATTCTGAGGCACCCTGTCAGGCAGGAGGCTTGGGTATGGACACCAAACCCAGCGACTGCTGTAGCTGTTTCAGTAGAGAGCAGTAAGAAATCCTTACCCCAATATCCCAGTTATGGGTTACAGAGAAGAGAAGAGGCAACAGGGAGCTAAAATTTAGCAGGACTGGGAGGGGGCGGGCGGGATTTTTCCTCTCCACCTTGTCCTTTTAAGTATGTATCTTCGACACAGATAACCAAGTAAAAGAGGACCATAAAATGAAACAAGGGTCTTTCTGATTGAAACACCGGCGCTGCCTTCAGGGACAGATGACTGTAACCCACAGGCTTAGTCCGTCATCGTACGAGGCACTGATAAATCTGCTAGATTAATTGTAGAGTGGAGATTAGCACCCACCGTTCAGCATCAAGCTCTGAGAATTAAACTAATTACTAGGTTCCAGCGCTGCATGGCTTCCCAGCAGGAAGGCGCTGCCCTATAAATCATCATACATGAGCGGCATTTAGCCAGAGATGTTAAAAAAAATCTGGCTTTGTCCTGGGAATACTCCCACCATAGGGGCTGGTTTCCCTTTCTGTTCTGAAGACAAAGCCCGTTTCCCACTTTGAGGTGGGAAAGCTTGGAATGAAACCGTGTCCCCTCTGCCCTGCCACCCTTACGCAGTCTCCTGGAGGGATGTTGGTGTGGAAAATCTTAAAGACATTTGGAGAGTGGAAGAAGTGCAGGCTAAAGCCGTCGGGAATTCCTGAACCCGGAGCGGGTTCCCGGAGAATTGCCATCACTCCCACTCAGCTCGTCCGCAGCCGTTTGCTTTGCAATGAACGTAAAGGAGTCATTTATTGTACAAATGCCTGGAGCCGATGCAGCTTCCCCACCTGCTCTCCCACTACGGGATAACAGGCATTTCCCTGTTGTTTACTGTGACACAAACACTCCGGTGCTGCTACATTTTATGGACTTTTACCGAGCAGAGAGGATTTTACAGAGAGGGGAAGGGCAGTAGGCCGCAAGGATTTTGTTCTCTCATCTTTACGTCTTTCCGGCGTCCTCCTCGGCACCGCGGCAGAGCACTTCCCTGCGAAGCCACGCGGGCTCATGTCCCCCATCTGTGACTTTCTCTCTTGTCCCCTCGCCAGTGGGCAGCGCTGGCTGTGCCTGCATGGCCCGGGAGTCGTCAGCGAGGGATGATGGGCTTGCAGGTCCCGTACCCGGCCCTTTTGCTCGGTGCTTGCAGGACAGAGGATACGTCAAAGCATCCCACTCTCAGAGGGACGCTGGTGGAGTTTGCAGCGGCTCTGGGTCTCTCAGGGATGCCATCTTCTTGAACTAGAAGTGACTGGGACAGACAGAGTGCCGTTTTCCCACCTTCCATTGCAGCTAGTGGGTCAGGACCTATTCTGAGACCATTTAACACATGCTTTCTGGCTTGCCCATCCTTGCTTGGAAAAATCAGGTCAGCTATCCACCATGTTTGTCTCACCCAGCTCAGGAGTGCTTCAGAGCTCCTCAAGAACAGGGGAGGAGGCTACGATTTCCTAGAACAAAGCACACTTGGGAAACGACTTGCCCTTCAGCGGCATCCCTCTTGCAGGTGGAGTTCTGTGTTGTTGGGTGGCGGGTTTTTCCACCTCTCTGGTGAGTGAAGTGCGGTTTCCTACGGGGCGCAGGGCTGCAGGAACTCTTACAAGGCTGGTGGTCAACTGGCAGCCCAAGAGCTTGGTCTAGTCCATGCATTATCCAGTCCCTGGGCTGTCAGGTGGTCAGTAGTCCAAGCAAAGAGGGAATATTATTGCACGTGTGTTGCAGGAGGGGAAAAGAAGTTTAGACCCGCGTAAGAGCTAGCAAATTTTATTTGATCAACTGCAGTATCGTACAGAATGGGTAGGAATAGAAGTAGTACCAAACAGAAAGCAATTGGCCTGCTTTAAGAGCCGTAGTAGTCTCTATCAGTCCTGCTCAACATCTCCCCAAATAGGAAGCAGCAGACAGAAAAAACCAGCTGTAACAAGGTTTCAGGACAGAGATCCTAGACCAAGTACCAGACACACAGAAGTTGTTTGGCCAAGACGGTCAGAGGTGATGGGGCCATCTTGGCTCCAGAAGGATATGAAAACCTTTACTAATTGCTAGCCAGACAGCATAACCTTGGGAGAAGGTCTGCCCGTCACCGTGGCTGTCGGGTTACGTTTTCTGTACAAAACAGCCTATCTGCTCACAGCCAGCCGGCAGCCCTTTGGCGTTGTACCCAACTCAACCAACCTTTTTATGAGCTGTTTTACACGAGCAGGGTAGAAGATGGCTAGCGTGACGCTGGGGGAAGCCAACCATCTCTAACTTAATTTGTTAGGCTTAGCTTTGCTGTGTGATGCAAATTGCTAGAGCGCGCTACGCTGAGCTTCGCGTCAGCGTAAACCCATCTTTCCCAGACCACTGGGATCTGTGTTGGGAGCTTTCCGGATCCGTCGCCGACTAACAGGGGTGCAGAGGAGGTGTAGTTTGGGTGCCCACCTCAAGGTACTCTCTAAAGAGATATATTTGAATAAGCCACTGGATAGTTTTTTACTAGCTCAGCGCCTTCCAGGGCCTCTCAGCAAGCCAAATGCCAAGCAGAGGTGGGAGGCCTTGACTGAATGTTCTGAAGGTGGATGGAAGCGTGGAGGAGGAAGGAGAAGGTTGTCTCTCCTGCGATGCACAGCAGCTGCTTCACGCCAGACAGATTTCCACAGATTGAGAGGTCAGCTCTGAAACACAGATGTGTGAGAAAGAGAGGGAGAGTGAGGGGGAGTTATACGTGTAGCTATTTATTCAGCGTCTAGAAAAACTTCTATGGACTTGGAGCAGGGCCCTGGATGTCTCTGGAAGAAGCGTATTCACCAGCCCTGCTTTGTTTCCAGAATGAATTCAGGCTGAAAATGCTGTGAAAATAACTGGCTTTTGCTGTGATGCAGCCATACTTCAGCTGGGAAGCAGGGCCCGGATTTCTGAGATGCTCTGCGAGGAGGAGGAGGAGGAGGTTTTCAGTTTATGAGCCACCTTCTGCCCCCAAGTTATGGGACCTCCTTTCTCACGGAAGCAGCAGGGACACGTATAGCTGTGCCCTGAGGTCAGGATCTAGGTCCCCCAAGAAGGTCCCCCTC
This sequence comes from Sagittarius serpentarius, assembly GCA_034782735.1. Lineage (NCBI taxonomy): Eukaryota > Metazoa > Chordata > Aves > Accipitriformes > Sagittariidae > Sagittarius > Sagittarius serpentarius. The sequence goes on along the minus strand of JAVKLA010000088.1, from coordinate 23,156,842 downwards.
CAGGGACACCCTTTGTGGATGCTGGATGTGTTCAAGACATCAGCTTGATTTTCCCCAGGTTCCTGACTGGTGATGGCCACTACTTTTTTCACGAGCTTGCCGATAGCTAGTACTGTGCCTCTGATTTGTGTTGCACCACCAGCAAAATGGCGGTGCTTATCATTTCCCCCCAAACATATGGTTTTTCTGAAATGTTCTGCCATGCAGCTCTGAGTACGGCCAGCCACCAGAAGAAATTGCCCCAGTGTTAACCTTTGAGATAGGCTGAGTGACAAGTATGATTAAACAGAGTAAATAACAGCAAAATGATATTTACTGGGATTTCGTTCTCCAGAAGGAAAGCACGGTACAATATGACACACTGGGTCAGCTCTCCTGTGGGTGCAGCTCTATAGGGTTTAGCAGATTTGTACCATGTAGCTTCACAGAAGGCTTTGTCTTTCCCTTAAATTCTCCCCTTCCAGAGAACTTTTTATAAAAAAGAAAAAAAAAAAAAGTCCCCTAGTTAGTGTCCAGGCAACTTCAAAGGATCAGAGCCGGGATTTACCCTGGGGCGGTCGGAGAGGAGGGGACCTGAGTCCCACTCCAGGGCAACTCTGCGGCAGCCGGGGCAGGAGCAGCTCTGCTGGTACCTTCGCAGGCACAGATCGTGGCTGGTGGTGAGGAACAAACAATTAGGGGTGGTCTGTATTGGCACCATGAAAAATAACTTGCTTGCAGAGACAAACGTGACTGCCGGTAACATCAGGCTGCTAAGAAGAGCCCCTCTCCCTTCCAGCAAGGTAACAAATTAATTGGGCTCTGTGGCTGTTGCAAGCAAAGTCGCAAGTTTGCTTGCTGAGCGCAGCCTGTGCGCTTGGTGACAGTGACATATGGGAGACAATTAAATAACTGCGGTTACGTCCGGGTTAGGGAGAAAACAGATCCCCTTACGAACTGGATTGATACCATGTGGCTGGTGCAAAGGTAGACACTCAGCCCAGGGTTAGAACGGAGACACGCTGACTTCCCCCCGTTTACAAGCTTCTTGTTCACATCTGCCTATGGATTTCGCTGTCGTATAAAACCCCACCCTGCCCTGGCCCTGCAGAGCCCTCTCCATTCCCCAAATGGCGCGGGGGTTCCTTCTTCAACGAAGGGTTATTTGGTCTTTTAGCTTGATGGCTAAAGCCTGGATGTATAATTTACCATCCCAGGGTTTCTGAGCTCAGCTGTTTCCCCAAAGCCAAGCCCAGCCAGCCAGCTCCAGTTCTCCCGCTGTCGGTGGGACACGTTCAGCATTCAGGAGTGACACAGAGCTGAACAAATCCTGCTCTCGGTAACAAGCGACCCAAAGGCAATCAGCTCGGGGGTTAGGGTTTGACCCGCGGTGGAAAACACGGGACGCATGGGAAAGCTGCGGGGATGGGCTGGGATGCTCCTACCAGGTAAGAACCAGGCTGAAGGAGACCGGCCCAACCCCTTGCCCTCCTCCCAGCCAGCTCGTACCGAGGGAGAGCAGCTGGGGAAAGGCGGCGGCAGCAATGGAAGGAGCAGCCCTGCACCATTTTGTGACTCCTCCAGCAATCCCAGGGGCAGAGCACAGCCTATTTTTAGCTCCCCAGGTAGCTGAAATACCACCGTGATGTTCATTAACGACAACCCCATCGGATGGGAACTGCAAGGCGGGGGGGGGTGGGGGTGGGGGTGGGGAGGGCTGCTTGGTCTGTTTTGTTTTGCTTTATTTAATTGCTGGCTCCAGTACAGAGGCAGAGCGTGGCAGGAGGCTTGGCTCCTCTCACCTCGGGAAAAGCGGGAGCGCCAGACCCGGGGGAGGCGGGAAGGGAAAAGTCAATCAGGCAGTATTTTAAAATCTACCTGCTGGGCCCAGGGGGGGCTGGAGTTTTTAATGTCATTCCCAGCTTGAGATGCAGCCTGGAGAGTGAGAAAAGAAAGGGATATCTTCTCTTCTTGGATCCTTAATTGCTCGTTAAATCATCTAACAAATGCCTGAACTCCTGGATAGCCCCATGCTCCTTGACAGAGGGGCTTCATCCTTGGCAGGGGGGAGGAGTGTTTTTAAAAATACTCGTTTCCCCTGCGTTTTCTGGGTCTGTAAAATCGAGAGTTCAATGGTTCACTCTGCAAAATAAAACTAAGTGTGGAATGTTGTTATTACCATTCAGCAGGAGCAATAAACTTTCCTACGAGCCGATCCCCTGCTCCAGCCTGTCAACTCCCGGTCTGCCCTGCAGGCAGCTGCCCGCGCTGCGGGAGCGCAACCTCTCCCATCCCCGAAAGGGACCTCCGGTGACTGCAGAGAGCAAGTGCCAAAATAATCCCCTGCCCTACGAGCTCAGCCCTGCTTCTGGCCCAAGCGGACCTGATAACCACAGCCAGAGGCGCCTGCCCCTGCTCACTCCCGTTCTGCCCTGTCACCACTGTTCACCTTCTGCTCAAACCCTCTTGCGTTGGCTCTTAAGTCGCAGGGGACTGCCACAAGTCTCTGTAGTGGAAAAGGGGAGGCTGCTATTTCCCAGCACAGAAAGTGTGATGAACACACCGTTCCCTCTGATGCTTTGCAGAAAGCAACCTGGAGTTAAGTGCCCGAAGCACAGAAGAAGCCCAGACCCTGTCCATAACAGCTGGAGAGCTTCAAACGTGCTTTGCCATCACAGACAGATAGACAGATCTGTGACTTACACCTATAATCCACCCCCAGTAGTCAAGATAACATACGAAAGACCTCCTTCCTACCTGACTGAAAGCGTGGATGCTTTTTCTGCACCACCCGTGCACAAATAACAGGGCCACGCCGGACCGCAGCCCGGAGCAGACTGGCCATTAGCAGGTTCTGTGTTCTTTAGAGTCCGTGAAAAGAGCAGAATTACAGCTTCAGCAGGGCAGGCAAACCATACTGATGATGTATGAATATTCACTGAGCTCACGAAGCACTCCGAGGCAGAAAACAAGCTTTTGAAATTAACTGAACTCTTCAAGGTTCTTCCTTTGTCTTGGCTTTGAGGTGTGAGTCACCAATACTGTTTCTCCAAAACGAGCAGAGTCGGTACAGAGGGCTGGGAAGATTCCTGGGCACTAAAATATGAAGTTAAGTATTCTGCGAGAAAGACTTTATGTTCATAAAGTCTTCAAAGCATAGAGACTCCCCCCCATTAAGTTTTATGGGATAGTGTCTCCATGTAGTAGTGAGACTTCTTCAGCCCGTAAAGTCAGGAGACTTGAGGCTCTTTCTCTGAGCATTAAAATCTCCAGCAGCTTCAGTCTCCAGTCCTTGCTGTTTGGTGCCCCGCTATTTTTCAACAATTTCAGTGTTCAATAAAGGGAGGCTGCAGAAGAGTTTTGATCCCGGCCATGCAGGCCATGTCACACACCGTGTCATCCCCACCCATGCAATTGGGTTATTGTGGTGCTCTTCAACATTGACGCTCTTCCACTTGTCCTTGTACTCGTGACCTAAGAAATAAGCTGCTTGCTTTGCCACAAAACCTGTAACGCCTTGTCGCCAGTGCTCAGGCGGTACCCAGGGAGAGCAACCCATTCAGCAGCTGGGCTGTTCCCATCATAGCTGCTGAATCTGAGCATCAGGCAGGAGCGTCAGCAGCACCTGGCAGGGCAGAGGAACAGGACAGAGCCTGTTGTAGCCAGGAAGGATGTTGTCGTGGTTTAGCCCCAGGCAGCACCTCAGCCCCACGCAGCCGCTCACTCGCTTCCCCCGCACCCGGTGGGATGGGGGAGAGAATCGGAAAACAAAGTAAAGCTCATGGGTTGAGACAAGAACAGTTTAATAGAACAGAAAGGAAGAAACTAACAATGACACTAATAACAACAATAAAATGACAAGAATAATAAAAGGGATTGGAATACACAGAACAAGCGATGCACAGTGCAATTGCTCACCACTCGCCAACCGATGCCCAGTTAGCTCCCGAGCAGCGCTCCTCCCCCGGCCAACTCCCCCAGTTCGTATACTGGGCATGACGTTCCGTGGTATGGAATACCCCTGTGGCCAGTTTGGGTCAGCTGTCCCGGCTGTGTCCCCTTCTCCCAACTTTCCTGTGCCCCTCCAGCCTTCTTGCTGGCTGGGCAGGAGAAGCTGAAAAGTCCTTGGCTTAGTCTAAACCCGACTGAGCAGCAACTGAAAACGTCAGGGTGTTATCAGCCGCCTTCTCACCCTAAACCCAAACCACAGCGCTGTGGCAGCTGCTGGGAAGACAATTAACTCTGTCCCAGCTGAAACCAGGACAGAGAGAGGAGCTCTTCCAGCAGGAGATGCACGGGCTCCCCAGGAGCTGCCTGCCCTGAGGTTCCTACAAACATGGATCTAGTGAGCAGAGGCAGACCAACCTGTGGACATGGCTGATGGCTTCTTCATTTGTCTGCCCACTGAGGGTGGCTTTCTGCTCATGAGACGGGTCGCTGTGATGGACAGGGGTTGTTTGTCCATGGGACAATGACAGCAAAGCGTGGGCACTGCCTGCACTCCCCGTTGCGAGACTCGTGTTTCTGGTCAGCGTTTGCTGATTTGAACCAAACACCCTGGAAGGCGAAGACTTCCACCTGCGTTTGTCCAAGAATGGATTTGATCTAGCAGACAAAAGAAAAGACAGTAAAACCAGGAGGTTGTGTTCACTAGTTTGCTGGAAGCACACATGAGGAATAAGAGCTCCTCTTTTCCAGTTAGTTATAGCAATAATAACTGGTTTTGTTTCGGCTGGTAGAAATATGAGACTTTTCCAAAATTTTCAAAGCAATGAAAGAAAAACTCTGCAGATTAGCTAACACCCCTGGGGTTTCAGGAGTCTTGGGGGGAGGGGGGGTCTGGGAGATCCACTTACTGCAAAGCAAGCAGAGGGGGCGTCATGAATTTGGGTGTCCTGCTTTGCAAATGAGTGAAGCATCAGCCACTGTGCACTGTTACAGTAGGGCTGAACTCAGCTGTTCCAAGGCTGTCTAGACGTTCCCATCCTAAATCTGAGACATCTTCCAGATCTGAGTTCGTGTTAGAACACTATCCTCCAGGAAAAGTTGCTGTTCCAGCGAATCGCATTTTTCTCACCGAAGAAGATTCCATCCAAAGCCAGCCAGCTGGCCTTGCCCTCGCTGCCATACTCCTTAACCGCGGGAGGTTCCTCTCCCTCTGAGTCACAAAGCACGGCAGCCAGCCAAGGTGGTCTGTGTTAACATGAATTAGCCCCTGTCGCAGGGGCTCATAGCAAAGAACAAGAATTCTGGAACAGCAATAAACCAGCATCTGAAAAAATTTGTTTCTGGAGCCTTTCTGCTGTCCTTTCTGATACAAACGGCCCCTACTTCCGCAAGGTTACACACTTAAAATTCTTCAATTGTTTTAGAGCCAATTACCTTGAGGAAAGTATTTTGATTTTCCTTCCATGCAAGATAGCCGTTGAAAATAATAAGCATAGCCCTCCCAATGTGACCAGCTGCTGAGCGATTCATCAGCAAGAGCTCTGAAACCACAAGCGGTTAAGACAGGTATCGTTGCAGGATATGCATCGCTTTGCTAACAATTTAAAATATACTTGTACATATATGAATTTCCTTCCGTTCCCAAGAAGCCCCACACATACACAGTGCTGACTGGTTTGTCTGCTGAATAGAAATATTTGTTGACGCGAGGTGGATTGCACAAATAACCTCTTTCCTTGTGGCTTCCTTGCTCCATCCTCCTTTCACCCTTTCTGCGTGGATCCTAAAGCCCCAGCCCGTGAAACACAGCCTCTTTACTCCTGATGGTTTGGTGAACTGTTTCTGAAATCTCTGGCTCCCAATTCTGCCTTGAGCGTCTATGTGACCTCTTGTTTCTTTCCTCTGCAGGCTGATGCCAAGATGGTCTGCGATGTCGTAAGTCGGATGGAGGACACAGAGCCCTTCTCTCCAGAGTTGCTGTCGGCTATGATGAGACTCTGGGCAGACTCTGGCATCCAAGAATGCTTCAACCGATCCCGGGAATATCAACTTAACGACTCGGCCCAATAGTGAGTATCCCTGTCCGTAGTCTTTTTTGTTAAGAAGCTGCATTTGGGCTTGTTAAAGGTTAACTGAAGTTAATGACCTCATAGCAGTGGATCCGAACACGCTTCTGCTTACAGACTGGGATGCGTGTTGTGTCACAGGCTGCTTGCAAGGCAGAAAGGATCAGGCAGGACGTGCATGTCCCCTCTGGCCAGTCTGGGGTCAGGTCCTTGACCCCGAGGCCGAGTTCCCTAACTGCTCCCAGACGGCTCAAGGTAGGTTCCTACAAACCTGGATCTAGTGAGCAGAGGCAGACCAACCCGTGGACGTGGCTGATGGCTTCTTCATTTGTCTGACAGATAACGGGAGGGTGTGATCACCTGCCCTGTATAGCAGTACGGCTCTTGGGTTAGCAGTACGGGTCTTGGGTTTGCTTTTCTGATAGCCGTACGCTGTACTGACAGGCAGCTGGATTACAACCGAGGGTAAGGGATGTCTTTGCTTTTACAGTGGCATTGCGTTATTCTCATAATACAGTCGGTGGCACCTCTACCATTAGGGACCACATCCAGATGTTTTTTTAATAGTGGTTGTCTGAGTCCGTGGCTTCCGTTCATCCCATCATAAGGACAAGACATCTACTCGGAAATGGCTGCTCTGTCTGTGAAGAAATGTTGAGTGTCTCCCCAGTTTCAGTTCAGACCCATTTCTAATGATAATTCATCCAATCTGTTTGCCTCCACCTAAGCAAGGAGTCTAAAGCTTTTCATCCCGTAATTTCCATCACAGCAGCTATTGCAGTCAGGCAAAATGTCCCCTGGCCCTGTGCTGTGTCCTGGGCAGCAGTCAGTAAAACGTGGTTAAGTATAAGCATAAGGAACAAGCAAGCACAGGGTGATGATCATTTCCCCAGTTATAGCCTTGGACCTTTTGGCAGTCAGGGAAATAGAGGCTTCCCCAGGTGGTGACAGGGGAATGCTACACTCATGCTTTTGGCTTTCACAAGATCCCATGTCAACAAGTTCACCAGCCGATCCGTGCACTTCTGGAGTTGTTACTGCGTGTTTGGATTGTCTGGCATCTCTGCTTCGGGTTTTCCTGGATGTCTATCAAAACAGGAACCCAAGCACCGGCGTGGCTGATGGTTTTGTTCCGTGTGGTGGGCCTGATTGTCCCCAGTCTGCACCAGCCCTTCCCATCCAAGCTGGCAGGGCAGCTAGGGAGCGCAGGATTATCTCTGCTCTTGCCATGCTGCAGCAGAAGGCGAGTGATGACACATCACTTGGCATTGACTGAAAAACCAAATGGGAAACCTGCAGATGTGTGGTTGGTGTCACAGCATCCTACCCAACCATTTCTCACCATGAGCAACTTCATCTCAGTGGTGATCCTGACATTATGCTGCCTTTTAATCACTACTAGGTGGACATCCATGTTTAATCTATATTTCATCGCCTGTAATAGAGAGATCAGCCTTCTCTTGCCAGCAATTTTTTTTTTCCCCACAAAAGAAGGGTCTGATGGCATAAACATACCGTTAGAGGTATAAATTATACAAGATGCCAGTCCTAATTGCATTACAACCTTGTGGAAAATTCTTCAATTGTTTTAGAGCCAATTACCTTGAGGAAAGTATTTTGATTTTCCTTCCATGCAAGATAGCCGTTGAAAATAATAAGCCATAGCCCTCCCAATGTGACCAGCTGCTGAGCAATTCATCAGCAAGAGCTCTGAAACCACAAGCGGTTTCTAGACGTCAACCGGAGAGGCTCTGTGCTGTGGTATCCGCAGCAATATCAACGTGTGGTTGCAGCCCAGCAAAAAGAATGTCGGTGTCTTTAACAAAACCTCTTGCACCCAGAGAGGGATGCACGATCCTCCTTGCCGGGGGTGGGCTGCGCTGCCAGTCCCCTTAGCCATGCCGTGAATCGTGCTGTGGCTGGACACTTGCTTTCTCTGGGCTAGGTTGGATGGTGAAGCTGAAGATGATAACAAAGTCCTTCGTATTTATGGACCTGCTGCCGTTTAGGAGCCTCTGGTGGTCCCGTCACCAGGAGCAGAGCTGCTGTCACAGGGCAGGGCACTCTAACACGTCCTGCTGCACCTCTAGGCCCTGGTGCCGTCACACCAGATGGTGATGCAAGTGAGAGCTCAGTTGGCACTTATTCACGCCCAGTGGACTCCCACTGAAAAGAGGCATATTTTTCATTTAATCCTTCAATGCTTTGGGGTTGTTTTCTTCTGCATGAGTGAAAGATTTGAGACAGTTTTCTATTTCCTCCTCCCACCCCCGGGAAAGGGCTTATCTTTAGTGACACTGATATTGGATTTAAAACACTAGCAACTACAAAACGTGTTTTCATTACGGCTGAGAAAAATAAATTCCAGACAAGAGCTGAATCTGAAGTTCCCCAAAGTTTGCAAAACAGTGACAGGCAGTGAGCTGGACTAGCACCGCCCTTATTTCAGGCTTCTCTCGGGGCTAAGCCAGAGGGACTGGTGTTCTGCTGCCAGGAGGGAAGTCTGCCGCAGGCATCAGAGATCGCACCCCATGGCTGCTCAGCACATGTCACCAAGCCTGAAGGCACCAAGTGACCAGGTCCTGTCGTGGCCAGCGCAGGTGGGACCTTCAGGAGTGGTCCAGGCACTTCCCTTCGCCCCAGAAACCACCCGCTGAATGCCCTGAATGCTTTTCAGAAACTCCCCTCCACTGCCTGCCTATTTCTAAGGAACCACCGCTTGGGCTTCTCCAAGTCAGTGCTGCTGTTCTCCTACATTGTTCTTCCGGTGCTTTACCTTGAGGTTTTTTAAATGGCTCAAACAACAGGCCGCCTGTTACAGCCCCTGGGAGACCAAGTCACAGGCTAATCAACAGCCTGCGAGAGCTAGCAGCATGGCTCTTACTAGTCTATCATTAATTTCACTGAAAATAGATTCAATATTTTGTATTAGCCTAAACAAGAAGTGCGTAATAGCTCTTCTCTCCTATCAAAGGTGGGCAGGAGCGCGTTGCTTTCTACTCTCCTATGTATGCCTGCCTAACAGTGCGGACTTCCCTGCAAACTTTGCTTCTTTTAGGCTCTAAAGTCAGCCTGTCCTTAGCAAGGATTTCATAGCTACTGCGAAGGAATAGTAGAAAACAGCACTTTTGCAAAGAAAAAACATGACTGAGGAAGAAGGGAGGTTCTGTAATGGGCCTTCTGTGTCTTGGACAGCAAAAAGTAAAACCGTAAGGACAGCAAGAGAAGGGAAGAGAGTAAGGTATAGCAGTTGATTTCATCTTTTTTTTTGTTACTGCATTTTTTCATCATTCCCTAAGGCAAATTTATGGGCGGGTTGAGTTCCACATTCCTAATCTCTTGATTATGTTTTTATTCCTACTTCGTCTCCTCTTCCTTTCTTGTCTCCATGCCTAGGAGGTAAATCTACCCCGATCATCAAAGAGTCTGGGCACTGCTGATGTCTTTTTCTTCTCTAGCCAGTTTCTGTCTGTGGAAGCACATCTGTGACCCACATTTTGCTTTCAAAAATCAGCAAAATAGAGGTTTCCAGCTGGTTTCCTTAATCTCCTACTTTTGTTCAGATTTTAAAATTGTCTTGTGTTTCCTAGCCTCGAGTTCCTAACTAGCCTGGTCAGTGGAGTACAGTGCATAGGGCAAGTTTGATCTTAACCAGCCAGGGATGGAGACCTGCTTTGAAAGGCCTCCAAACTTCAGGGGAGGAATGGAGCAGACGGAGCATCCACACGAGCACCGGTTTTCCATGTGCATATCCAAACAGGCACAGGCCCTGCAAGATGTGTAGGCAGACACAGTTTGCAAGTACACAGACAGAAAAAAGCCAGAATCCATCTCAAGTTATTCTCCTCCTGCTTCCAAGTACACTGAAAGATCATTTGATAATGCCAGGGCTGTGAAACTACTGTGAAAATGTAAAATATTTTAGGCCTGCATTCAACCTATCCATCTTCACACATATCAGAGGTGTCAGGGCTAGGAAGCTCTCGCCGTAGGGAGCGAAGGGAGGGAGAGATGCCTCCGGAGAGGGATGCAGACCTCCCTGCTCAGCAGAGAAAGAGAGACGCAATTGCGTCTGCCGCTCTGCCATAGCTAACCGCAACCCTGACATCTCAAGTCTGTGCCAAATACCAGGCCCAAACCGGGCAACACTTTGGTCGCTCCAGCTTCAAGAACTCCTCTGGCAGTGCCTTACAGAAAAGCAGCACCAAACTCAGAATAAAATACTGCAGCGCCTTCCTTCTCACCCTGTCTCATGGGGGACTGTTTTCTGATCTCTTTTCCTTGCAAAAGAATTGTCTTTGCATGATGGTATCACCTTCCCTACTGATACTTATTGCGTCCCACACGTACTTTGCATCGAGAAAACAGTTAAGTACAGCCAGATGTTGTTGTGATGTGGTGAACGGCTTCCAGACGGAGCCCCGACAAGGCAGCGTTGGAACAGGCTGCCCGGAGAGGCTGTAAAATCTCCATCCTTGGAAATACTCAACACTGAGCCACCTGAGCTAGCTTTCAAGCCGAACTTAACTTTGAAGGTGGCCCTGCTTTGAACAGGGGGATGGTCCAGATGAACTCTGGAGGTCCAATCCAAACTGGCACTTTCGGGTTTGTCTTTTGGTTTTTTTCCCCTCGCTCTTGCTGTCATGACACCACTGGTTTCAAAAGGGAGAAGGGGTCTTCAGGGTTGGCAGCCATCTTCTGTCCCTAGCCATGCAGGACCATGCAGCCCTACGATAATGCCTGTGTCCCGCAAGTCCCATGATCTAAATGTTTGCCTTGCTGGTTTAGATCGTGGGCAAATGTTTAGATCATGGGACTTGCGGGCCATGGGCATTATGCACAACTGTCAGGACATGGTCCGTTTTAATGAGCTGCAATTGTTGCTGGCTCTCTCAGGCTGAAGAAAGAAAAATTATAGGTCAAGGTTTTGCATTAATATTCCTGTCAGGTGCACAGATTCCATTTTCTCATCACAGCTTTTGCATTAGAATATGGTGTTCTGCGTGCTCGTCTTACTCGTGCCTGTCACTTGCGCTCCCTTGCATTTAATTGGAGGGAGTAGCAGCATAAATGGAAGAGTCCAATTAATTGGGATGACTTTGCGTTGGCACTGTTTATTGAACAACCCACCTTTGTGTCTTGGAGCCCAAGCACCAATAAAGGAGAAAGGGAAAATACATCACAAGCGGAGATGTAGATACATTTGTCTGAATTTATGGTTTAATTTACCCCTGTAAGTAAATATGCCCACCAGCTTTGAATAATTAAGTTCCCCCTATGATAAGCAAAACAAAACAGTTCATAAAGGCCAGAGCGGGTTGACTGGAATTGCCAGCCTTGCTCAGTTCCCACAAAGAGATGCAAATAGATTTCCAGGGAGGAGCAGCTCTGTGACGTCTGCTGGTGCCGGGTCTGGAGTAGGGCTGTTTCTGGTAAGTGCGAGGTGGGGGAGACGGAGGCAGGCTGAGCATCAGCCTGTTAGAGTCTAGCAGGGCCTGGGCTTGGTAGAGGTCTCAGGCTTCGTTATTATCCTCATAAATTAAGGAATGCCTATTGTTATGTGGCTACACCTAGGGCAGAGTGTGAGCTGGAGGCAGGGCACAACAGGAAAGACGTTGTCTTTGAAATCAGCTGGATGTTTTCCAGCATCTCACCCTCAGTCTTCATCCACCTAGAGACCCAATTTCGCCAAGATTGGGCGCAATCTCTCCAGGGGCTGCCTCTGTTGGCCCAAAGCAGGGTGGAGACCACATCACAGTATCTTGAAGGTGGGTGTTAAGCAACGCTCACCTTCCCATCCCGCCAAACACTGCCAGGAGAGCATGAGGACTGAGTTTCCTCACCAGAAAGCTCACAAGCCGGGGGAGCAGAGGTCTGCAGGACTCTCCGTAACACAGCTCCATCGTAAGACATTGCCACTTGTTGTAATGCCCACCCCACTTGGCCCCTCTCAGACACCGGCGCTCTAGAGGAGAGCTCCACCAGACCCGCTCTCTCCTGGGGCACAGCCTCTCCGCGGAGGAGAAGCCACCCAGAAGCTTAGTCCCAGGGCCGGCCTCTTCCCTTTACCCTTTTCAAGCCACACATGCAAGTCGTCGCGGAAAGGGGGAACTGTCTCAAAAGACATTTCCTGGCTGGAGCTCAGGCAAACTCTACAGAAAATGAAGGAGAAGGAAAAGCAGGAGGTCCTGTCCCTTGTGAACACCTGGTTTCTGAGGGACGATACCCGCTCTCGGTCTGTGTGAAGGTGTCTGAGATGCCATCACCCCCCCCCGCTTCACTTCTTCCGTGAAGAGGAGAAGCTACAGAGCTGGGCTTTAAAGCAGAGCTTGGGGCAGCACCCAGCGACGTGGGAACATCCAGGCAAGCATTCACCAACTGAACCAGAGCTCCGACGCTTTGCTCGCTGCCTTTCCAGCTGAAATAGCAAATTCTGCAGCCAGCTCCACTGAAAACCCAGCGCCTCTTTAGATACGGATCTTGCAGGCAAAAACTGCTGGTATAGTGTTGTCACTTCCCCCCTCCTAATCCTCATTTACCCCAAAAAATACCTCTAAGATCTGTCTGAAGAGACCCAACAGATAGCACAGACTGCACTGCAAGGAGGAGCAGGGAAGTTACCTCGGGGACAAAGGCGTAGCAGGACCTGCTACCTCCCTGCCATTGCAATGACAATCGTAACAATGGAATGCAATGCATCGTAACAGTGTTGTCTTTGGCCTGGAGATTAGTAAAATCTTGACATCTTGACGAAATAAATTGCTATTTAACGACCCACGATACCAATCAGGGCTGTCCCACTTTTGGCAAAGCTCCCACCCGAAAGGGTAGGAGCCAGGCTGCCTGGAGGAGGGGACACTGCCAGAATTTGCGAACAATCTCTTCACATTTTGCTTAGAGATGAGAAGCAGCCAGCACCACCGATAAACACAGCACAGGGCATTCACCCCCAAGGAAACCTGCTGAACCGCAGTCTTGAACCTGGGATAATCTGTTCTCATCGCCGGCTGACAGACCCAACAGGAATTTCTTCCTGCCTTGCGAAGGGTTGTGGGTGACAGATTCGGCAGAAAGATTTGACTTTTTTTGGCTGAGTATTTGTGTATTTTTAGGCTGAAATGTCCTTACGAAACCAGCTGGAGCTGGCAGGCTGCCACCAAGGGTTGGGGTTGGGTTTTGGGCTGGTTTTCTTTTCGGTTCCCTCCGTTTTGTATTTTTCACTGCTACCCCTCCGGCTGTCCACAGTCCCCCTCTCCCACCAGCTCTGCCTTTCAGCCAGCAGCGCTCACGCCCTGCAGCTCGCCCGTCGCTGCCGTCTCCCACCTTTCACCCCAACCTCCTTCCCACGCCGGTGTACGGCGGTGCCGGGATGCAGCTCCACAGCTGGCGAGTCCAGCCTCTCCCGGGGACCCACAGCCCCTGCTCCTCCTTCTCCTGCAGAGCCAGGGAGCCCAAGCTTCCCTCTCTCTTCCTGCACCTTGCTGTTTGACGTACCGTGCACCCCCGGCTCCGCTGTCACAGCCTGCCCTGCGAGACAAACGGCATCACTCGTACGGGGTGCAGGAGATGGGGTGTCTCCTACCAGCGAGGCTCTCGGGGGCATCCTATTGCTGTTTGAGGCTCCTTAGGGAATGGGGTAGCTCTAGCAAGGCAGATGTCTCTCTAGCGCGGATAGTTCCTGCTTTACGGCAGCGGGTCGGCATCCAGCTCATCGGTCACCAGGGGCTGTGAGCCCTGTCCCCCCCCGCAGCGCCCGTGCCCCGCTGGGGACAGGCCGGCGGCTCTCAGCCTCCTGGTTCTGCGGTGCGTCTGCAGGCAAAGCCGTCAGGAGGCCACCGTGCCGTGGCTCTTCTTCACACGGCCGGCGTCAGGTCTGGCACCGTCTGCGATGCTGGGAGGCGAGCGCGGTGGTGGCGCATGGTTTCCCGACATATTTGCTGTCCGTTTGAAAACCTTAAATGGCAAAGAACGGCGGGAACGTGGGAATTTCTTTGTAGCCGGGCTCCGGGATGGAGCAAGCCGTCTTTCCACACGGGTCTGCAGGCACCCGTGGTGATGGTGTGACGGGGAGACGCTGCCCCCTCCACTCCTCCGTGGGTCCTGTCCCAGAAATTATCCCCGTTTGGAAGGAAAAGTTCCCAAGGGACTTTGCTGCAGTCCGGGGAGCACACGGCAGCGCGTCGGGAGCTCTCGGGCAGAGCTGCCTGCCACCGGCCGTGGGATGAACAGCTCAGAAGGAGCCACTCCAGCCCAGGACAAGCACAGCCGAGCAGGGCAGATAAGCTCCGGGCACTCAGGATGCAGTTGTCTCCCTTTCCCCCTCCTTCATGTTTTCACAGCCACCAGCCTTCCCCTGCCCCAGGTTTCTCAGCATGACGCTCCCCTCCCCTGACCGCAAGAGGTGCGATTCCCCCACCTGTCACTTGGTCCCCCCCGCCCCGTCCTGCCCCTGCTCAGGGGTTGTGCTGTGCTGGGGCGGTGCTGTTCGTCAGGGCCCACAGTGCAGGAGAGCCCAAAAAGCATTTGAGTGACTGCCAGGGGTGTGCAGCCACCGCCGTTCCCTCCGCCCTCGGTGTCCAGCCTGTGCAGCCCTGTGCAAACCCCCTGCTAGAAGAGGGGGAGCAGCGCAGCATCCCCACGCTCAGGTGTTTAAGGTTAGGAGTTAAATCCAAAACCAATCATGAGCTTAGCCAAAAAGCCCCCGTTTTTCAATATATATTAAGACAACCATTGGAAAATTGCTTTTATCTGCTGCTTCTTAAGCCCTCTGGCTTATACTTTAAAGCTTTTTGTCTGCGAACAGGAGAGCTGGAAAGTCCCTTTTTATTTCCTTAAGCAAATAGTCCATCTAATATCCAGCCTTGAGGGGCTGAGGCTTTAAGAGAGAACAAAAATGAAGGGCGGAAAAAAAAAAAAAAGAAATGTAGCAAACATTGTGACACTTGCCATAAAATCACAGGACTTGGCAATGATGGAGATGAAGCACCCGGAGCTGTGCCCACAAAGGGAGGGTAGCACGGCCCCCGGTAGGAAAGCAGAGCTCCCCGGGGCCCCCCAAGAGCCCATGGTGCCCGCTGGTCAGCAGGTTGAAGCTTCTTGTCTCAGTTCCCCGATGGGGACAATAAACACGCTCCTATTTATGAGATGCCGACGTCCACGGTGGCGAGAGCAGTGAAGGCAGCAGCAGAGCGAGGCGGGAGCCCGTTGGGTTGGGCAGGTGGGCAGAGCATGGCGGGGGGCGGAGGGGGGGGCCGGTGAGCCCCACGGGGGCAGAGTCCCAGCGCTTGGCCACGACAGTCCTGCCGAAGTCGGGATTTGCCTGGTGGAGCCCTGAGCACTGATCATTTCACAGACTAATTGATATAATAGCTCTAATTAGCCCTGCAGCAAACACCACCTTGTTTCTTGCTTATCCAGGCCAAGCGCTGAGCCAATATTCAGCCCCCAGCCATTGATTTTCTACTGCTTTTTAGGTGGGAAAGGGGGAAGTAGGGAGTTTCTTCCTCCATGTAAAAGACGTGGCCGGGGCTCGGCAGCACGGGCACGTGTTTGGGCACGGCCGGTGCTGTGCGTACGGTGCAGACGCGGGGCGTCTCAGAGGAGATCTGGCACCGGGGGTGTTTACCCGCAGGCAGCGTGGCCGGGCAGGCGGGAAGGGCTGTGCTTTCCCTTGGGGTTTCATTAGCAGCCCTGCGGAGAGCAGCAGGCACGGCTGCTCCTCAGCCTGATGCCTCCGGCTCCGCAAAGTCAGCAGGACATGGCGGGGGGACATGTCACCCGGCTGTGGCCCACTCCAGGGCTGGGTCAGTGCCAGGGGTGGCCTTCCCGCCTCCTCCCTCCCTCGGAGACCTGACAAGGTGTCCGTACCTGTTTTTTCCCAACGCACATGCTGATGAGATGATCACTGATTTCGGCAGGGGACCCAAAGGCAGCCGAACATGACGCTGCCGCACTACTGCCTGGCGTGCCACTCTCCCATACAAGCCAGGCATGAGCCGAGCCAGCACAATTAGCCAGACAGATCACTTTAGGCAGATTTTTGACCTTTTCCTATTATTCTCTTTTTTTCTTTTTCTTTTTTTTTTTCCCCTGCAACACACAGAGCTAATGCTAGCTCTATATGAGTTTGTTCATCTGTACCTTTGACACTGACTATCTATTAGAGTAAAAACAACAGTGAGACTGTCTATAAACTATTGTTTCACCTTCTCCAGATCCGTTCCTTGCTTTCAGACCACTGGTGTAACACACAGATCCAAACCCACAACTCCTATTTTGCAGCCCCCATCGGAAAACCCTCTAATTTCTCGTATGCCCCTGACACCCCCCCCGCCCAGCAGCCCGTGCTCAGGCTCTCAGGGTAATTCTGCATGGGGTGTTGTGGACGGGCACACACTCACTCCGCTCTGCGGGCACAGGCTCTGGGCAGGGCCGCTTAGTTCGACACAGTTCAGAGCAGAAGGAGGCTGGAGTACAGCAGAGCAAACACCCGTCCTTGTGCCAAAATCCTCAGGCTTACACCTTCCCCACCTCCAATATGTTTAGTGCATTTAAATGCTTGCATGCCTGGAGAAGGCACCTCCTCCGAAGTCCCTGAGGGTCTCCTCTGGAACTGAGTTTATTGGGAAAAAAAGAGGAGAAATGGCGCTGAGCCTAGATTTTAAGCAGCACCTTCTCCATGCTGCTGAGAGGGGAGGTAAGAGATACAGGGGAGAAAGAAACCAGGCACAGACTGCACCGTGGAGCCACGCCAAGGAAGTGTCAGCTTGGGTTTTGGTGGTTAGTCCAAGCCTTGCTGGGAATTTATGATGCACTTTGCTTCACTGTAACCCCTTCCCTGCTGGGCTACGTTGAGCAGCAGGTTTGCTGGGAGCACCAGCACTGACAAGAAATTCAGTGCCCCAAGATTGTAAGCCCAGGCCGTGAAACACCCCGCGAGCAGGCACTGTAGCTCTGAGGCTCTGACAGCTTTTAAAGGCACAAACCAGCATTTCCCGGTCCCTCAGTAGTGCTCTTGGTACACAAGGTTTGACGATAGCAGAAGAACCGTTTCCAAATCCTCGTTCGGGAAAATACCAGCCAGTACATCCTACTGAGGAGCGTTAATATCAGTCTAAACATTTTCAGTTAAACAGCTCCACGGTCTTGCGATCCCCAGCATGAGAAATACTGCACCAGGGAATGCACTGAACACCAAGGCCAAATCTGCAACAGGCAGGAATAGGGGAAAGAAAGAGAAAGGGGAGGCTGACACTGGCTAGCAGCTGCTGAGAGCTGGGAATTGGTAACGGAGTCCAGGCAAAAATCTTTACTCAAATTAAACTAACGTTGCAAGCAGCAACTTTGCATTAAGAAATCCCCAGAGGAGTAGCTCGTTGAACAAAAATACGTAAACAAAGAAATGACACAGATATAGAAGTTACAAATAAACTCAGGGAAAAAAGGCTACACATTTCTTCCCAGTAGCTCAGCTGCCTGTGTCCTGCCCAGGGGACCATCCTTAAGGACGTAAGAGCCTCTTCCCCACCCACCATAAAGAGCTGCATCTCACGATCCAGAGTCTCGACCGGGTCCCACCTGCCTGCAGTGATGGCAGTGCCAGTCCTGAAGGTGACAGAGGGGAGTTTTTAGGGCAGGACACCCTGGGCATACCTCTGGGCAACCTCTTCCCACCTACCTGGGCAGGGCTGAATGGGTTTCCCGCTTGCCTGTGCTTCCCAGCACCCGTGGAGCTTCCTTTGAAGCGGAGCACGCAGGCAGGGCAGCGAGGCTCAGCCCTGCTGGGTTCACTCGGACATCTGCGGTCACTATGGGAGACTTAAGACCAGCTGCTTAAAATAGTTGGTGGTAAATAGAAAATGGTGCTAGGCGCACAGAGGTCACCCTCACGGCCTGTTTATCTTACCAAGGGTTGCTCTGACGTCTGTGCAGGCACCCACCTGAGTGTCTGAACGAGCTGCCCGAACCCTCGGTCTGCCTGGTTCGGTCCGTTCGTCCCGCTCTTTATCTTCCCTTGCCCCAGAACAGAAGTACCATGGGAGCGGCTGTAGGTTTTCCTCTGACCCTGCTGGCTTGACGTGTTGCTGCTTTCTGCCAGCTCGATGAGAAATCTGGGCGTAGGCTTAGCACTGGTACCTCTGAAGTCCCAGCGAAGAGCGTCGCAGAGTGGGACTCCCTGGCTCATCAGGGCATCTCGTGGTGGCAGTGGGGAGCAAGGACCTTTGCTCCGCGGGAGGGGAGCGCTCCTGTATGGATGCACAGCCCACATCAACAGGGAAAACCTGAAGAAAAGTTGGATGAAATCCAGCATCCGCCTTTAAACGTGCTACCTTGCATCCCCTGCCACGTGTTCCCATAACAACAGAGCCACGTTACGCACCTCCGTGGCTTCGACTGCCGTCCCCCAGCTGCTCCCTTCGCACTGCGGCGTGCCACGTCCCGCTGGCTCCCTGCCCGCGCACGCCGAGCCGGGGTGCCCTCCGGCACGCGGGAGATGACCCTGGGGAACGCTGCCTCCCTGCTCCCTGGCTCCTTCTTCCACGCGCCTCCTCCTCCTCCTCCTTTTTCCTCGCTTAGGCCTTAAATCTCACCAGGCTGGTCCTCAGCCCTAGGGACACGTGGGTCATGCAGTGAGGGCGTGAAGAAGACCCAACGTGAACAACGTACACGCTTGTGCAAAGGCAAGGCCTAGCACGAGCAACAGCGCAGCTATGACCCAGAGCTGTCCTGCTGCCTTCCCCGGATGGACGTGAGGGGGCACTCCTGGGATTCAGGGCGTTATTTTTATTTTCACTTCGCAGCGGGAGCCAAAAAGCTCTTTATTTTGTAGAAGCTTCAAACATTGATTGGACACGGCTGATCCTTCCATCAGCTGGTGCAGTGCCACCAGATGAATAAATCTTGCATGCATCTGTAATTACTGCTTAGCTTGTGTTTAAATGCAGCATCATTGATCTGCAGAACTCATCAAAATCCATACAGGAGTGCATGAAATTATATTGGATGGAGCAGAAAAGTACATGACAACATCCATTTTCAGCCTCCTTTGTTCATGAAAAAAAAATGATATTTATTTATCTCTATTCAAATTCTTGGGTTAGCTTATGATTTGGTCATCAGTTGTAACACCGTTTTATAGGCTGCTCTTTATGTAGGGCATATATTTCTTTCTTATAATAGGCCAGCAAATTTCTACCAGCCTTACAGTGTCTGCCCCTGCATGGGCAAAATCCCTATTAAAACCATGGAAGCGTATTGCTTAAGGGTTCTAAAACTCCGTACGGAAAGGTCCTGTGGTTAAAGCTCCTGACTGCGATTTAGGGAACCAAACTGACTTCTAAGTGCCACCACAGACTTCCCATTGTGTCCTCAGGCGAGTCATCTACCCCCTTAATACTTATATTCCTCCTAAAGCAAGTGTGATTAATAGCATTTCCCTGCTCCAGCGGGAGGTTGGGAGGACACATCAGTCATGCTCAGCAAGAGTTGAGGTGGTCCGGCAGCAGGCAGCGCAGAAACGTGGGTTGGGAAGGGCGATGCTTGTGCTAACCAGCCATCTGCTCGAGATGCTCTCCTCCCCTTCCGCGGCCAAGAGGAAGCTCAGCAAAAGCATTTATTGGCAATCAAGTCTGCGTTGTCTGGAAGAACTCCTGATGTTTTCCAGACCTAACGCTGCTCTGGGCCAGCTCCATCCTCCCACTGGAAGTGAAGTGCTCCTGGGTCGGTTCAGACGTCTCCCACCAAGCAGGCAGGGACTCCTGGTCCACCCGCCCGCCTTACTGCAGCACCTTGGCCTGCGGCTCGCTCCCAAGACTTGTGGTCACTGGCAGGTCCACGGGCAGACAGCAGAGGCTGCTCCTGGCAGGGACGTGTCCCCGGGGCACATGGGAGAGTCTCTGCACAAGCTCAGGTGCCAAGACAGTAGCTGTCCCCCAGCCCTCATGGGGGAACGCGCCTCGGAGGTGCTGTCCTCAGCTCATGTCCCACAAAGCCACGCCACCTCTGCGGCCAGGCTGTCCTGTACGGCGTATCCCAACCTGATTTTATCACGCACACGTCCCTGATGCATCTTCGGCTGAACACAGGGATGAGCCCACTCCTGCAGAGACCGGGAAGCAACCCAAACGGCTGTTTGGTGGCTGCAGGAGCCTAACCCTCCAGGGGTGGTTGTGTGGTGACAGGAGACTACTATTACAGACCTCTCTGAGGTTGCTCATGCCCGTAAGAGAGGGAGGAAGGAAAAGTGGGTGGTCAGCAGGATGTCTCACCGGCCCAGCCTGGCCCAGGTGACAGCCTTCCCTGGTGGGAACGCTCGAGCTGCTTTGGTATACAGCAGACAAATCTCCTCCTAACACCGATTTGGCTGAACGTTTTCTAAAGGGATGAGAAACTCCATGAATTTTCCCTTACATGTCTCTGCTTCTGGATCCGGCCTGGACCGAAACCAAAATGCTGCAATACCACAAGCAAAACTGTTCTCAGAAGAGCCTCAGCCTGACAGCCGCTGAGAAGGACCAGAAACTCCGTTTGCATAGCACAGAGTTTACAGGCCCCGGAGATCCACCTATGTCTGGGATACCTAAGACATTTTTAGCACGCAGCCAAGGGTAAAATTTCCGGGTTTTCCTTTTGCTAGCTATGGGTCACATCTGTCCGTGGCAGAGCATTGGCCGATTTTGGTACCCACAGTTTCTGGCAGGGATGCTTAAATGGGATTTGAAAGCAGAAATCCCCATAGCTTGCTAATAGGTCGGGAAAATGGACAGACGGGAAGATCCAGAAACACGATTCCCACTCCGTCACCAGCAAACGCATCTTCCTCAGCACGGTGAGTGGATAGATGAGGCCCTTGATGGAAGTCAGTTCCCGACAGACCCACCCCGCTCTTCGTAACTGAGCCGTCACCCAGCTATGGGCATCCTCTATCTGCCTGATACAAGAGGGCAGATCTCGTTAACTGATGCTGTCCCTCGTAGCACTAGATCTAAATCCCTCGCCCGTGCTATCCCTGCTGAAGACAGACACCTGGCACTACAAAAACACTGCAGCTCTATCTGGTTTTTTCCTTCCAGCTTAGAAATGGAGACGTTAATGCTCCTTGCCCTACTGCCACAAGAGTGTAAATAGATGTCCTGGGCCTTCACGTACAGCCAGATGAATCTCCCTGGCCAGTGGCTGATCAAAAGGTTAAAGTCCACGGGACTGGTTTCATCTGCGGTCACAGCTGTCTGCTTTCCAGGCTTGGAGTAATTCTGAGTGATTAGCTTGTGAGATTGCCTTGGGGCCAACCCGAATGGGCCGCCGTGCGACGTAAGGAGCACTGGGGCGAGCGAGCCTTCGTGCCTTTGTCGGCGTGCTCACTGCGGGGGACTGTGGCCGCGGCAGGCTGGGTTTGTTGGGTGTCTCTCCCTTCTTCGGGCTGAGCGGCCGAGAGCCGCATGGCTGAACCTGCCGCCTCGCGCGGATGCACCGGGAGCCCCACTGCAGCACGGGGGCTGCGTCCTCTGATCAGGGCTCTTCCCAGAACAAGCTCTTCATTATCCCAAACACCCCGCGGCTTATTTTTAGCCTCTCCTTTTCTTGTCTTTCCTTTCTTCTTCATTTTTTCTTTTTTTTTTTTTTTACCAGTATAGAAAGCCATCAGCTCCACTGTCAGCAGGTTTATAACAGTAGTCCTGGAGCAAAAAAAAAAAAAAAAGCATCAAACCCACTTACTCTGTTGCGTAAAGGTTTAGGCATAGGACCTGCTTGCTTCCAGGGTGCTGAGTCCCACCACGCCTCATCCTTGCTCCAGCTCAGCTACTGTCCTTCAGAGCTGGTCATCAGAAGGAAGCAGAGGCTTACACAAAGCAAGAGCTAGACTGGAGCTGTTGAGCCTTCCTCTGCTTCAGCCAAAGTTTGATGAGCGCCTGCGCCTGCCCTGGTGCGCGGAGGACACCTGCGTGCAAGGGCCAGCTTGCACAGCCTGCGCCATGCGTCATCCCGGCAGGCTCGGATTTACGCAGCGCCGCTGGAAAGATCCAGCCGGCCCCCGTAAAAATCTTTTGCTTATAAAACAAAGGTGAGGGTGCCTTGTGGTCAGCGGCTCTGCGCTAAACAGTGATGTAAATCACAGAGGCTTTATATAGACAGCGGTATTGCCCAGATGAGGACACCTCTAAAAGGGATCGCAGCACTGCTAGCAAACCGCGTGCGCCAGCTCTGCCCGTGCAGCAGCTCCGAGGGGGCTGGCGTTAAAGTGGCTGCTTCTCCGAGCAGCGTCGTATTACGTGACTGTAAAGCAGAGGGTTACATATAGAAGGCGGCAGTTGTGGCTCCCTCCTTTCCCCATCTCGGATAGGATGCAGGGGGTGAGGGAAAACCCCTTCCTGGCGTGATGAAAGGCTCTGAAGAACTTCCGTGCTGGAATGTCTCGGGAGCCAAGCAGAGATGCTCCACAGGGGATGTGCGCAGGTCTACGGAGATGTCTACAGAGAAGCAAGTGGGGAACAGGGAGGAGAGAGAGGACAGCCGTTGCCACACAGTAATTAAGAAAGTTAAACTCTGACACGGCAGTTTAAAAACCAGAAAGAGGCAGGTTTTCACAGACAGGGTAGCTGAGCTGGGAAATTTCTTGCTGCAGGTGTGGTTGTTAGAGGTTTACATTGCTTAAAAAAATGGCTAGACAAATTTCTGGAAGAGAAAATCATTGAGGGGTAATAAATATAAAGATCCCACCCTTCTCTTTGAAACACCGTTGTCCTTGTGAGTTATTGGAGGCTGGGAAAACAGTCTGAGTACTGCAGACTTGCCTTGTGCTGGTACTCTTCTCTCATGTCCTGCTCTTGGACACTAGTTAAGCTAGGTGGGTCGCTGAGCTGATCCAGACACATTGTTTTGCTCTTGCGTAAGGGCTCCGATATGTAAAAAAATCTTCACCATCCCCTGTTACGTACCATCCAACTTTCAAATATTGTTGCAGAAAGATGATCCCACATTTGCTTTCCCAGGGCTGCTCCAAAACCATTTCTGAGGAGGTTGGTAGTGTTGGCTTGTCCTCCAAAGCCCACCTCTCCCCCAGCCAGAGGTCTCTGATCACAAACTCAAACTGTACCACAGTGTCCTTTTATTCCAGCAGGAACAAGACCATGATAGATCACTGACCAAACCGCCACACGTGAGCGGAGCCAGCCAGCAGCTTACGCTGGAGACCCTTTACATCCTGAAGTACCTTTGCTATGCGGTTGCTGTTTAGTGACTCCGCTCATCCACGTGTGATGCTAAAAATTATTCTGGATCCAGTCATGCCTTGGAAAACTGCAAGTCTAACTAGGACAGCTAAACTCCAACCGGCTTTTGTTCATTCCTCCTGCCTATCATTAGTACTAATATCAACTTGTCAAGCTGATCTTGATGTACAAGCCCTGTACAGCCCTGCTTCAGTGCAGCAAAAAAAAAAAAAAACCCACTGCATCGCAACGTAGCATCCCTTCTGTCAAAATTTAGCACCATCCTTTAACAGCAGGGAGCACCCTTCTCATTTCCCAGGGGAGAGTAATGATAACGCCAGCAGAGTTCATTCAGGGAAATAACCTCAGGAATCTCTGGACTGGGTGACCATCACTCTGGCCGTTAGCAGTCTGCAAGAAGCAGGCACCAGAAGGGGCTTGTGGCTGGTTGGATTTAGGGGAGGGAAGCTGGGAAGTGTCCGTGCCGGTATCTCATCTGGGTGGATGTGAGATGAGATTTGTCAGCAGCAGCAGCGGTTGGACAGCAGAGCCTGCCGCGTAATTCATGTGATTCCCATCGAGGCAGGACTGGCCGAGTGGGGAACGCAGCCAGAAACACAAAACGCGTTGCCCAAAGTCCCGGAGCGAATTCCCGAGACCTTCCTTCTCTGGGGTGGGCTCAGAAAACACCAGACGATGCTCTTGCCCTCTTAGCTGAATTACTTATCCCCTAAGGTCTCTTCCTCCTGCCTGCCGTAACCCACCTGGAAGCGCCCGAGGAGCGGTGCCTAATGCGTTCTTCCCTCTGTCAGGAGGACAGGAGGGCTCTGCGCACGCATGCGTGCGCCGTGGTCCCTGCCCTTAGGTGGGATTGATTTCTGAAGGGACACGATGCCACTGCTTTCTACGTTTCAAGCCTTTCATAACTGATGATTATTTAAGACGTCTTGTATCGCCGCTGTGCATGCTGGATGAGCGCTGGGCTCTGAGAGTGGGCTGTGGTTTTATTTTTCCGCTTCCCCTAAAATAATACAGCAGATAGGGCTGGGCATGGCACCTACAGGGAAAACGCTGCAGTGCCACGACCTCTGGGTGTTGGTTTTAATGCTAAATATACCTTGAACTGCGGGTTCATCAGTGAAAGAAAGGAAGAAGCTAAGGTACAAGCTCAGCTCAGGTGCAGATAACCTTCCATCCATGACCCAGGAAGGAGGGCTCGGGTGGAGACGTCTTCACATAAGCAGCTGGAGTTAGATGAGATGGATCCTGCTCATGACAACCTTGATAAAACACTCGGCATTTGCCAGGACACGATGCTGGAGCTGACCCTCGAGAGCCTCTGCACACCGAGTAGAAAATAACCCAGCAGTGACTCAGCTGCGTCTGTTGACAAATGGGGATCTGCTCTATCGATCAAACAGAACGCAAGCCAACAAGAGGAGGCCGGGGTATCCCACGCACGGCCTTTCCTTCACGGGGGAGACGTGGGCAGAGGCCAGGACCGGCAGGACGGCGGAGCAGCTGGGCAGATGCTGCTGTCTCCAGGCTTGCTCTCCTGAAGTTCCCCCTCCCCTGCCTGCGGCCCTGCCCCAGACCAAGGCCCAGGCTGTGGCCGCTGCTGCACTGGGGCTCGTCGAGCACCGAGGACGCGAGCTTGGGTGGGCGCAGCGCGAGCTGGATGCTGCCCGCAGAAAGACTGCCAAGATGTCACCTTGGAGGCGAGAAAAACCCGGCAGACGTTTAACCATTTTATAGCCATTAACCTCAACGGACATGAATGTAGGTCTGTGTAAGCTTTGCCACAGGTATCCAGCTTTGCCCACAGCCTGCAGCCTCAGCTACACTTCTTCAGCCAAGATAGCGGCCAGCGGAGCCGGTGGTGTAGGCAGTACCACCCTGGGAGAAGGTTCCCGTGGTAGCAGAGTGCCTGGGGAGGGGTCCCCATCCACGCGCTGCACGTAGGCTGCTGCCGCCGCTGGCCTGTTCCCGTGGGGCAACTCAGACAGCAGTCCTTTCTCCACGCAGTGTCTCTGGCATCAACAGAGCTGCTCCCATGTGCTGTTGGAAACAGCAGCTGAAGGCGCAAGGAACTGTATTTACTCCCTAGTTTCAATATTACCGTGTGAAGATACTCAATATCAACTAGTCCTCATAGAGCGTCTGCCTTTCGTAGCCTCAGTGCGATGAGCTCCTCTCCCTGTATTTGGGAAATGCCGTTTCTTGTGCATTTTGCTTTTAGCAACGTACTGTAGTCGGGCCTCGCCTCCCCGAGCCCGATAAACTGAGTGACTCAGAAACCTGCAATCTGCTTCAAAACAAAGCATTTAAGATAAAAGATATAAGCAGTAATGGAGCTGCTTGGCTCAGGAGTATATATGCTAGAGGGGTTACTCATGTACTCAAGAACCTTCTAACCTTTCTTCAGCTTTTTTTAACCCCTGCAAGCCCTGGGCAAGGCAGGCTGCAAATAAGAGCTGATGTGTCATTTCAGATACGCTTCCACTCCAGCGTGCGAGCCCCGGAGCTGGGAAGTGGAAGGAGCCCTGATGCCAGCACTGTGCAACAAAGACGACGCGGAAGGGGGAGAGCCGAGCGCTCGCTTCGCAGCCTCCAAAGTGCTCTTATTTCTGCTGGTTAAACAGATGCCAGCTTCTGAGGGGATTATGTGTCATCAAGCCTGTCGGCTGCGACAACTCGTTATCTCCAGCAGCAGTCTGGCCTTCAGATCTGCCGTTCAAAGGGCATACCGGGAGTGCTGTCATCCAGCGCCACGTGTAGCAATTTGTCCCCACTTGGGTTTCCCTGTTCCCAAAGAGTTGGCACCCCCAAAACATCCCGTCCTCCACCAGCTCAAGCTCACGCCCAACAGAACAGCAGGTCCTTCCAAGCGGCACGGGCAGGGAGCACCAGCGCTCTGGTGAAGCCCCAGAGGTACCTCTAGTAGGAACCGAGGGGAACGAGCAGCAGCTGAAATCAGCTCGGCATCCAAACAGCAGCTTGCCTGAGCTTCCCATTCCCGCAGCTGGATGTTCACATGGCAGCCATGCCACGGCACGCTCCTCCGGCTGAGCTTTGTGGGGTGCACGCACCGACGGGGTCCAGCTCAGCTGCGGCCAAGTCCAGGGGAAAAAAAACACCTGCTGCAGCCTGAGATGGGAGAAATTCCAGGGCAGAGCAGCCACGGGAGTATAAACAGTTTTGGAATGCAGCCTCAAAACCAGCACTGAAAATGTTGTATACCCTCATATGAATTGATGGCTGACCCTCATCGAGACCTCCAGGAACAGATGAAAAGCAGACCCAGGCAACTGAAAGAATTTAAGTCATTGAGAAACACATGGAGAATGATGGAAAAGACTAGAGATGAGGAAAGAGATGAAGGGCAGGAGTTAATAGAAAAGGCAAAGGGTGTGTCGGGAAGCAGGTGTCGGAGCCGGGGTGCCTGGCAGCCGGGCTGGGTGCATTAGCGTGAGAGTGACTTTGATGCACCGGCCTCGCCGAGCTCAGCTCACCCGAAGCCAGGACAGGCTGAGTATTGGGGATACCGAGTATTCCTCTGCTAAGCACTGGGAAGCAGTGCCCTCACCCAGAGAGATGCTAGAGACCCCCCCGGCCGAGGTTCCTATGGAGATGTCCCAGCTGGGATTGGCAGCTGGATGCTGTCAGGAAGGAGAGGGTAGATGGGATGGATCCTGCTCGGCTCTCCGCTACTGCTATCATCCTGCCCCCTCAAGAGGCTGGCAGGCTGCATCAGCTCCCCCAAACCTCTGATCCCCCAGAGTAACTCGGGTGAAGCCAGGCACATGAGGCTGCATCACCTCCGCGGGCAAGGGTGCGACGGGAGGCGCGGCGCTCCGCGCCTCGGAGCCGGGTTGTATGCGGGACCACGTCAAATCCGGAGGCAGTTCGCTGTCAGGCAGCCAAGGGGAACGCCGCGTGGAAGAGCCGTAGGCTGGCGTGCGCCAGTGGCGAGAGCGAGAACCCCCTGAAGTCCCAGCACACGGCCTGTGGTTTAAAGGATGCTGGTGTTCGCAAGCAGATCATCGCAGGCTGAAGGCACTAATTACCGTAACGAACTCCTCCATCGCTATGCTGCTGTGACGCTGAGTCCTCTGGCCAGTTTGCAGCAGATTTCTTCATTTGCTGCACTCCCAGCATTAAAAGAGGATCTCAAAGGCAAGAATAATTCATAGGGAGCATTAAATCGAAGCGAGTTAAATCATAGGGAAATACAGAAAGTGAAGGTGGAGGAAGTGATAAAGGTCTTCAGGGTACTGCCAAGAGCTGCAAGAGGAAAAGAAAATCCTTACCTCTCTTACACCTCCACTTTTTACCGCCACCTTGAAGTATTTTGTTCCTGAGGACAGAGAGCCTGAGTCTCTGAGTACCGGCACTGCAGAGCCACCTCAGTCTGCAGGGACATGTGAAGAAATGCAGCTGTCTCTTAAATAACAGGAGTTGACACCAGTTGTGAATAGATGAGTGATCGTGGCTTCAGCTGTCACAGCGGAGGATCTGATTTCAAATGAAGCCCCATTCATCCATCCGGGGCCCATCATAAGGCTATTAAGGGAGCATCTGTCACAAAACCACAATGGCTTTAAATGCTTGAAAAAGGGCACAACAAAAATAAGCCTGCTTAGCTTATATGCTTTTCTCTGCGTGACGTGATTCTTGCAATGCTTTAGCAAAAATGAATGATAAATATGATGGATAGCCAAAACAGGTGATGCGAGCAGGTTGAGGTTTGTTTTCCACCTTCGCCTAGAGTTTGGTTATCTGTTTGTTTTTCCAGGCTAGCGAGGTAGGCGTGAAAGCCGGTGGCAGCGAGTTTTCTCGGGGAGCAGAGCGCAGGGCTCCAGCGTCCTGACTGGGAGCAATCCCTCCAGGACACAAATGGAAAGCCTTTTCCTGCTTTCTGGGGCAGCAGGGAAAGCGTCTCCGGCAGCAGGGAAAGCGTCTCCAGCAGCAGGACGGGGCAGCGCGTTCAGGCCGAGCGGGATGTGCTTTGGCAAGGCACGGGGGGAAGGTGTGCTCGCTACCACATCGGCGTGACTAAATCTGCACTCTGTGTCAAAAAAGAATTGCATTTATCTAAACTGGAAGAAAATGTCAAGCTTAGACATCACGGCTATCTTATGCGAATGGTTCCAGCTCACGTCTTCTTGCACTCGCCAGTAAACTCATACTCCCTGGAGACAACAATGTCTTTTCCTTCCCTACGACCGCGCAGCTCCTCTTACTACTCTTTACGCTCTGCAAGCTGTGTTGGGCAGAGCTGCCATCCTCTGGCTAACACCTGAACGGGTACCCTCCCATCCTGCCCCCCATCCCCCGGCATGTCACCTCCTTGGGTGGCATCCAGGCTGCCAGAAGCACAGAGGTTGAAGGGCAAGACCACTGCTCATGCACAGACCTGCCTTATTATATTCACAGTATATTGAAAGCATCTCATGTGCATTAGATTGGTGCTGTGGGGCTGGAGGTAGGCATTTAGGCCCTGTAATGCCCATCAAACCCCCTGTAAGAGGAACTGGGGTGTCCGCCTGCAGCTCAGTGGCGGTGAGAAAGACTTTACTGTGTGATGCAGCTCTGTGTTTATAATGCATATTAAATTGTAATCCAAATTCCTCATTTCTTTCTATGTCGTTGGGCTGAGTTGTTTTGAAAACTTGTCTTGAAAGTGGATGAAAAAATGGGTCGTGGTCATATTGGGCACCGCTGGTGGGTTCCTCTACAGAAACATTTCATGCCAAAAGATAGGACTTCCTACCCAGAGTTTCAGCCTACGGAGGCATTG
Source organism: Sagittarius serpentarius (assembly GCA_034782735.1). Taxonomy (NCBI): domain Eukaryota; kingdom Metazoa; phylum Chordata; class Aves; order Accipitriformes; family Sagittariidae; genus Sagittarius; species Sagittarius serpentarius. Next base: position 23,127,842 of record JAVKLA010000088.1, on the reverse strand, counting down.
CCTGTGTTCATAGATTTTAAGCCTAGAGCGGAATAAGGGTAAATGTTGTAAAACTACCCAAGTGTTTTAGAAAGCTAAATCTCCCCTCTGTCCCCCCAAAAAACCCGATTTATACTCCCAGATTATCACTTTCTTAAGCAGGCCCCTGGATGTGGTCCAAGCGCTGCATCTCCCGCAGCCCCAGCCCTGTGCTGGATTTCAGGCTGAAGCAGTGACGCGCTCGGGCAGGTTCATCTCCCTTCATCTGAGCTGACTGAAAGCAAGGCATCGCGTGAGAGCCAGCCGCCCCGGCTCCCTCCCTTCCCAGCAAGGACAGAGGCATCTAGCTCCCAAAGGTGACTCGACCTGGCTGTTCCGGGAGCGGGACCTATATTCTCCGACCTCTTATCTGAATAAACCCTTGCAGAAAAACATGTGTGGGTACAGAAGCCAGCACCATGGACCCATTGGGACCTTTGTCCCTCAGGGAATAAAAATAGCAAGTAATATTAAAACTGTGTGTTTTCACAGATTGCAATCAGGGCTCACAACACATGCACACTTAATTTCCTGCTTTCAGTTCACTATCAGATTTTATGCTTAGGTTAGTGGGGTTTGTTAACGTTTCTTTTTTTCCCCAGAATAGGATTTTTTTTTTTTCCTTTAGCTGCAATACGTTCAGCCATGAAAAATGAGATTGAAAAAGATTAATAGGAAGCGGAAGGATTCATCTGAGATTGACAAAAAGATTAACGTGTGTCATTCTTACCTGTTTTGGTTTTCTTTTCGCTTCTTCTCCTAGCTACCTAGACAGCTTAGATCGAATTGGAGCTGCAGACTACCAGCCCACGGAGCAGGATATCCTCCGAACCAGGGTCAAAACAACTGGCATTGTAGAAACCCACTTCACATTCAAAAACCTCCACTTCAGGTTAGTCTAAAACTGCATGTACCAGTAAATTTTCAGGGCATCTATTTGTCACAGGGTTTCCCCATAGCTCCCAAAGGAGAAACTGTTAAATTGCTGGTTAACACACGGATGACTCCCACTGCCACTGCAGAGGACATGGCATTTTGCGGGGGGGGGGCAACAACATGCAATGTTTGACGGTCCTGCCTTGAAAATCACTGCCTTTAAGACAGGAGCTCACGGTACCTTCTTCTAACCCCAACACCACCGCTTTGTTGGGAGGTGTAATACGAGATGGGCCCCAAGTCTGATCAGGCTCATAAATGTAAAAATATTTGGCCAAATCTTTTCTCTCAAGTGGGTCAATGGCCTGTGGTTAATGCTATAGATTGACCCTCATGACGTCAGCCGACAGAGAGAAGAGGGCATGAGGACAGAAAGCCATACGCGCAGTATTTAGAGCATATAAAACTCAAGAGCGCGTGGTCTCCGCCTCCGCAGACCCTTTGGGAGCCAGCACGCTGCTGAGGCTCTCCCACAGATCCCCGCATCCCTAGCTGTTACTGCTCCTCCTTGGCTCCAGGCTCCGGAGGAGAAGACCGAGCCAGCGGTTAAAGACCTGTTGCTTTGTGTTTGGAGCCTTCCAGGGTCCATATGGTCAGAAAATGCCAGGACTGCTAAAGTTTTCTCTTAGCTAAGAAAGAGCAGGTGTCGACAGTCTTCTCCTGTGCTGTAGGCTCTTTGATGTCGGGGGCCAGCGGTCAGAACGCAAGAAGTGGATTCACTGCTTTGAGGATGTCACAGCGATCATTTTCTGCGTCGCGCTGAGTGGCTACGACCAGGTGCTCCATGAAGATGAAACCACGGTGAGTCTAACCGGGTCTTGGAGGCCCCAACACTCCTTTACGGGATACTGCGTAGCCAGCGACTGCTCAGAGATCGCCGAATGCTCGCTGGGGTCCTACAGTAACGTGCTTTTGTCGGTCACTCTCCCTTGACACTGAAACCCTGGGGAGATTTGTCCTCCTTCACACTCTTCGAAATCAAGTCTGCATGCCCAGGTAATGCTTCCTTGCACCGGTCAAGTCACAGTGTTTTATTGCTCCTTTCTAGCTGACCTGTGTGTTTTCAAAACTTCTTAACGGGACCCTATATCCAGAAAGAGGAGGTATAGCTAGGTGGGCTTTCAAAGCAAACGTTAAGAAAGTGGTCACGCCGTGGTGCAGAGGTGCGGGATGGCCATGCACGCCCAAGGCGGGCTCGGGCTAGGAGTATAACCTATTTCTTCAGGCTACAGAAATTCATTTTCCTGAGTGAGACTGGAACTGTTTGATTCCTCAGGTAATTTGCTCTAGGAGAGCTTTTATGACTTCCCACTGTGACATTAGGCTCAAAATACCATCTGGAAATAAAGCTAGCGAGGAGCCGTGTGCTCCCTGGTATTAGAGTGCAATTAATACAAGTGAATTAAATACACAGAAAGGATGCAAGAAGGCTCATTACTGTATTCTGGCCGTTCGTTCAGTGTCATGGGGCTGCGTGCTTTTGGGACTAACGACGACTGCGGTGGGCACCCGGTTGTATTTATTTAACAAAAAGAAATCAGAGGCCATACTCAGACTTGGTAATGATTTCATCTGTGCCCAGCCTGCGGCAGCATGGAGGGCTCGCTCCTGCCAGCTCTGTCTCTCTGAGGCTCTTTATTCTGCTGCTGGTAAAGGTGTCAGGCTTGCAGAAAGCCATCGATGAGGAAGGAATCGAGGGAAAGATTGCCGTTAGGTATCAGTTGTCTCTCCCCAAAAAGACTGGGCAGGGGGCGGGGGGGAGGCTGTGGTTTCTAGCTTCTTTGAGCCAGGTTTATGAGCTCTAGCAAACTGTTCGATGAAGTCACCTGGTTGTTCGGGGCGTATCGACACCAGAATTCAGGGTGATACTAACATCACGACTATGTCCCTCCAGACTGACTGAGACGCCCTACACCCTCTCACGTCCACTTATTTATAATCCTCAGTTGTCACCTCCCTCTGACCCTGGCCCCGATATGCTCGAGGATGCTCAGTCCTGTAGGATTTACTGGGAAGGAACCAAAATCTCCTGACGTGGTTTGAAAAACCCAGCCATTAGCTCGATGCCATAGAGCTCTGCCGCTGGGCAGGGGAAACACACCCAGGAGATAAAGAAGAATACGCAGGGAGAGGGCAGACCCAGGAGCCAGGGGGCGAAGCTGTGACCTCAGCAGAGGGCAAGGTGCTCTGTAGGTATAACTTGGGCTGTGACACCCAAACCGCGAAGCCGAAGGCAGCCTTTAATACAGGTCACCTTTGGGTGCCAGTCTACACAAGTCAGAGCCTGTGATTCAAAGCCACGGAGCACAAAATGGAAGAGCTTGAATGCCAACGCCATTTTTTTTTAATGTCAGCCTTAACTCAGCTCCTCCGAGACGGAGGCTACAGCATCCCTCCTGGGGATGCTGAGCTCTGCCAGCCACTGTCCGCCGCCCAGCACCACCCCGGTGCCGAGCAGGGTGCCAGCTCAGCCTCCCCCCTGCAGAAACTGGGATTTGTGCAGCTCCAACTTGCCTTTTGCATCAGGAAAGCAGGCTTGCGGCTGCCCTGGCGCAGCGCTGGCGTTTGCTTGCTATTTCAGTCCCTTTTCACAAAGCGTTTCGGGGGATGCTGAGCAACAGGAGGGCAGAGGCAGCTGCTGTTCATTTACACGTTGAGCACAAACCGGGAAAGGATTCGGCGTCGCCACTGCCACGCCTGCAGGACGCCCCCGCCTAACCCAGATAAACAACCCTGAGCAAGGCCAATGCAAATAGGAAAAAATGACGGCGTCGGGTCTTGTCTGCCCTATTATACCCCCGGCACAAACGGCAGGTGGCAAACGCGGCACCCACGGACTCGGTCCCCTCCCGACTGAACCCCCAAGCGTTCCCTCTCCTCCCTGCTAATGTGGTTCCTCTCCAAAAACCCAGCAGTAAAAAGCAGCATCTCTTCAGTCAGCTGATTTGCCGTCTGCCTGCACCCGTCACATCTGCTGGCTTTAATGACGTAAATCAGCTTTTATTGCTTCTCACTTAGAAAACACAAAGAGGAGGCAGCTGAGAGAGTGAGCTGGGTGCTGTTTCTCCATCATCATTTTCTATAGAGATACTTAGCACGGTGCGGGCACTTCCAGCTGTATTAAGCCACTGAAGGTTTGGGGGCTGTACAGATGTCTCTGTGAGTATGAAAAGACTTGTAGAGCTTTCATTGCTAGCGTGGAGCCATGAGAAGGGAAAGAGCCCTCCTGCATCTCAGGTGCCCAGAAAAATGCTTGCGCAGCCAGTGCGTGGAGAGAAGAGCTTTTCCCCGTGCGCTTGGTGCCCTGTTGACAATAATCACAGCATTTCACAAGGTCTTTTTGCACTTGCTCTAAGTCCAGTCGCACTTCAGGCGGATGAAACTGCGGTTCAGATAAAGCCAGCCTAATGCCGAGCAGGGGCTCGGTTAGCGCGGGGGCGTTGGGACCAGCGTAGTTGTAGGGTCAGCTTGTCCCACGGAAAAAAAAGCTCGCAAACAGGTTTACGTGAATCCTTTCAAACGAGACTGAGTAAAGAGCTGGTTAAACAAGTCTGGGTGAAACGCCCCCTGACCTGTCCCTGCCCTTAAAATTAAAGCACAGCTCTACACTTGTAAAGTTTTTTTGTGGTTTATTGCGCTTTTTGTTTTAGAAGACTGAGCACCCGTCCTCCTGCAGCAGCTAAAAAAGGGCTATTGTGTGCAAAGCCATCACTCCCTAAGAGCAGGTAGTTTTATTGTGAGAAGGGATATGTTTTCGCTCCGGTTCCCTGCCACAAAGAGCAACAGGGCAGGAGTTGAGGAAAGCAAGTACTTCTCTATGTCCAAATGAGAAAGACATAAATAAAATAAAGAGAACTTTCTGCATCTGTGATTTCTAGGCCCATACACCCATAAAGACCACACTTGGCATAGAAACCCCTGGTGCTGTTGAATCCAGCCTCTCCCATTGCCCCAAACACCTCTTTACGCCGGCGCTGGCAGATCTAAACTGCTTCCCTGTGTGCCTGGCTCCCAGGGGAGAGGAGCGACCCTACAGGGCAATGCATGCAGTGCCTTCATCAGTCCCATTGCTGCCAGCCACAGCCCACAGCTAGAGCTCCCAAGGCAAAACTACGCCTTCTGCCCAGCGCATCCAACGCAGAAGACACTTTTTGCAAGGTATTACGTCTGCCTTTACCAAGTCTATCACAAGGAGCTGCAGGGTACACAGTGGGAACGTCCTGCTTTAACGGAGGGAACAACTCTGTGGATTATGTCTTTGCATAACGAGGCTATTTTGTCTCATTTGTGACTTATCTTTATGTTTCATAAGCTGAGGTTACAGGAGGAAAAGCCTCAGATCTGTAATCTGGGAGGAGAGAGGGGCAGCAGTCATATTAATCGGTAAAACTGGAGAAGACAATTAACAAACGCAGATTTGCGTTATTCCTTCTAAATGGAATTCCTCGTGGAATTTAAAAAAAGACGGCAATGGCATGGGACCGATCACGGGAACCGCAGCTATCCTCTTTGGTTTTTTTCCTCGCAAATTCAAAGGAGTCAAGGCAAGAGAGGGAGACGTTCACGCTGAGCATTGCTGCCTCTGAAACCAAGATATTTAGGTCATGCACATCTAGCCAAGACGTGCAAGTACTGTTTGTGTCCCCATTGCTGAGCATGGGATGGGTTGAAGGCGCTGTGCTGGTGACCTTTGGTGTGCATTAGAGTTGGTCTGTTTGTTCGTATTTCATTGCATGACCTGGTTAGCGTGCTCTCTCTGCTGTCATTGGGCAAGGAAAATTGAATTGCAGTGCTCAGAAATTGCCTTGGGAGTGACAAAGCAAGTGCGAATGGCTTGGGCATCTTAGGAAATAGAAGCAGGAGGTGGAATATGAAGTTCCCGTGCTTAGGATAACCATCAGTGTCCTTATAGTTCGCCTGACAGTTAGCACTTAATCACCAAGGAAAACCAAAAAGACTGACGCGACTGTGTTGCAGAAATAACCAGGTCTCCTCCCACGCTCTGGTGAAAAACAGAGGGGTTTTGTGAGTGTGTTTCTGCCTGGGCAGAGTCTTGACCACAGCGTCCTTTCTGCCTCACGCTCGGTAGAAAGCTGTTTGCCCTTCACGTCAGCGATGGGAACACGGTTGGGCAATGACATTGGAACTCGGCTACAAGCAATTCTGTCTCTTGCCCTGCGCAGGAAAAGTTGACTGGACTTTTAATTTGTATGGGCAAGCGGTTATTCCTCTGTAATGTGGCTGGTGGGGCTCCTTTTCTTGTTGTGGTGTAAAGTATTTGCAGGCATAAGGATTTAGAATACTGATTTTGAAATAGGAAGTGACATTAAGAAGTCAACGTTTCAAAAGCCCTTCCCTTAATAACGGACCCAACATAAAGTAGGAAAAAGCAGCACAGTGAGTCCAAAAGCAGGTGAAGTAATTTATATCACTTCGTATAAAAGTACGAGAAGCGTAATCTTTAATGCCGCCTAGCAGCGCGGGCACGTCTGCCCCGTCACAGCAGCACGGGTGCTCCCGAGAGGGGCCCCGGGGAGGCTTTAAGGGACTAAAAGGGTCTTTCACTGTGGACTTCCTGGTAGGAGGGGGAGTATTTGGGGGGGCTTTAACTTCCCACTCCTCCTTTAGCAGCAGCCTGTCCCTTTACATGCGGTACCCAGAGACTGCCTCCCCATCCTCGCGTCTCAGCCAGGGCCTGCCTGAGCTGTTGGAGGTCTCCTACAAACACCTACTGAACGAGTAGCAGTTGGGAAGGGGAAGGAAAGGGAGGCAGTGAGGCATTCCCGATGTTAGCCAGCACCAGGAGAGCTTGCGTCCATGCGTGGGCTCCCGGGAGCCCTCCCGGGATGCGACAGCGTTTCCCACGTGGCACCCAGGTACGGCAACAGGAGCGTCCGTGCCCGCTCACCGGGATATTGCTCTGCACATTCGCCGCACGCGGAAAGCAGTTCCTTGCTTTTGAATAATGTCTGCTTCTCTTTCGTGATGGGGAAGGAAAAGGTGGATTTTAAGACCAGAACCTTTCCCAGGTCAGTAAGGATGAGTGGGCAGAGCGGTGGGTATATTTACTCTGCTAACTGGCAGAGCTGGGGGAATAATCAACGTGTAGAGATCAGAAAGCCAGGTCGGGCAGCCTTAGGAAGTTTCGAAACCGTTTCTGGAATCTGAAAGGAATAGAGGATTTTTATTGCCACTCTCATTTTCTACAGGGATGTATTGATTCGTGCTGTGTGTATATTTTGGTTACGACTGAATGCTGAGAGTCACTATTTCTTGGGAAAACGCTCTCATTTCCTAACAGGTATTAACGTGAATTAATCAAACAAGGCAAGAGAAGCAGAAGGGTTTCTGTAGGATCCTTGCGTAGTCTTGCTACTGTAGGAAGGTCAGCTTTCCCCTAATGGCGAAGCCCAGCTCAGGAGAAGTCCTCAGCTTCTTAACCGAAACCGATGTCACCCATGGTGCCTCCCGTGCCACGAGGTGCAGCTGCACACCGCTGCTCCCCGCCAGGGCTGCGCAGCGCGGTACGGGGCTGGCGAGGTGCAGCGCGGTAAGTACGGCGACCTCCAGGCTGACGGCTGCTGCAGATGAGCTACTGGTTTAACACGCGAGCAGTGTTCTTGTGTTTCTCCGTGCTTTTATTTTAAATCGGCAAGGGTGATAAAAATGTTATTTAAAATGTTCTGTGAGGGACCCTGCTTAAAAAAACCAGTTAATTATATTTGCTTTCTGTTCCCCCTGACCACCCTCCGCTTTCTTCTCTCCTCCCAAAGGCTTTGGGTAGCCAAGGATCTCCTGTACACAACTTTTGCAGGTTTCTACACGGTTACTATTTTGACACCACGAGTAGCAAAGAGGAGCATTGCTCTGGGGCTCCTACAGCAGCCAGTACAAAATGTGTTAGCAAAAACCAGCACACAGACACGGGATGATCCAGATAAGCAACGTCTTGCAACTGAGACCCAATACGTAAATGCATTTTTACATTTGTACATGACGGCATCTTCCCCACGTGTCGGTACAATGCACGGCAGGGAGGTGCTCGGTCCTTTCAAGTCTGGTAGCAAAGCGTGTGGTATACGGTACAGCAAATGGCACGCGTCCTGTTTCACTCTGGGTCAGATCGGATGTTTCCTTCATCCACGGAGCCACTTTTGTCTAAATAAAACATTCAGCCACGGCTAAAGTGTATCAATGAAAAGGAAAGCGCTAATCAATAAAGTGCTGGACTCAGTTATGCTGCCAGCACGGGTGTGAAATGGAGCAGGAGAGGGGTGAAAGCCCCCAGCTGTCTCCTGCACCACTCCGAATTTCCAAATCCGGGGGGGGACGGGATGCACGCACGCTCCACCCGCCTCGAAAAACCCTCCGGCAACGAGACCGTGCAGCCCTGTTCTCTCTAGCGTCTCTCCGGCGGTCGCTGTAACCAGTCTCGTATGTGCACTGGCGGGTTTGGGGAGTGCTGTCCCAAGGAGATCCCGCTGGGAAAAGCCAAGGAGCCGGTCTGGTCTGTACCATGCTTTGCCTTTGATAACCCCCTGACTCTTGGGTGTGCTTCGTCCTCACCGCGCCTGCTCTCTCCACTACCCGGCTCCCGGCTGAGAGATGGCCACGCGACCGGCGTGCGCACTCCGGCGTCGGCCTCACGTGCCAAACGTCGCCAGCCTCGGCACCTTCACAGCTTTTCCTCGGCCGTCTGACCTTATCTAGCCAAACAAAGGCCAAAAAATGAGCATTTGAGAGACCAACCAAATTTGGCAGGTATGAAGCTTCTCTTGAACTGAGGAAAAAAAAAAAAAAATGAAAAACCAAGTTGAGAGTTGAAAGCAGCAGGGAACATGACACTTGGTTGACTTTGCCGTGAGCTCTTTCCACCACCGTAAAGCCATGTGGCGGACTTTGCAACTCTCTAACTGGTCTGTTTTTTTCATTCCTCTTACCTCTTTCCTTTCCTGTGTCGTTCTTTTGCATGACCTATAACCAAAAAGCCGACTTCTCTCTGTGCATTTGAACGTATGGCTCTTCTGCTGGCGAGCAGCTAATGTTCTTCTAGAGGCATGAGCTAACACCAGGGGTAGCTGCCTGACTTCTAGTCTGGTTGTTCTTAGATGCCCTTCATTACGTTTTTCCTTTTTATACTATTTCCTCTTCCTTTTTCACTGTTTTTTCCTCTCTGCCAGACACTTTCTGTTGAGCCATCTTCCAAGAGAACTAAAAAAAAAAAAAAATTAAAAAAATTAAAAGCCCCACAACAGACAACAACACTAAACCAAATAACAAAACCAGGCAAAGGTCACGGCAAGGTCATTTCCAAAATTATGTCACCTTGATGTCTGCTTCCAACTCTGGATTAATTCAAGGATTTACCAGTCCTTGGTTAATGTATCCAACCAGTTGTGTGCTGCACACACTCAAGAAAGGAAAAAAAAAATAAATAAAAAAAAAATTAATGAAAACATTTTAGAAAATCTGCATGAGCTACACGGACACATAAATCTGATGAAAGGGCAAAAGTAACTCCCCATCCATGCATGGTGCATGATGATTTCTATGAGCTGGGATCCTGTAAATTATACACTACGCAAAATCAAAACAGCTCTGTATAGCCTAATGCCCTTAAGTTACTAACTGTATGTCAAATGTTGTAGGGCTTGCATCTGCGTATGTATACGTTCACCTGTATGTATACATAAATTTATCATATATCATAGCTTTTCTATTTTTGTTTTCCTCCTTAATTTAGTTGTTTTAGATTGCCCTACATGTTGAACGTCCCCGAGTCACTGTCTTTGGCCTGATGTGATCTCTCCTTTCTATTGCAGAACCGCATGCACGAATCACTGAAGCTTTTTGACAGCATCTGCAACAACAAATGGTTCACAGATACGTCTATCATCCTCTTTCTAAACAAGAAGGACATATTTGAGGAGAAAATTAAGAAATCTCCACTGACTATCTGCTTTCCTGAGTATACAGGTAATGAGAAAGCTGGCTGTACAGGAGCGCATAGCAAAGGGCTGATGGAGCGTTTCCCATCCAGGCTGACACTTGCCGTGTATCGCAGGCAACGAGGCTAAGGATGCATACCTAGAGCTCCCATTTGCTTCGCTGCAATTTTTATTTCGCTAAATGCCACAGGATCACCGCCACCATGTTTAGTGGTCCACTTAAAGCGTGAGGATGACTTAAACGCAAGTTCTTTGCCGGCAAAGGGCCCCCACCACTACTCAGGGCACTTGGTCTCTGCCCCACGGGCGGCTTCGGTGCCGAGCCAGCACCTGCAGGCATGGGGCTGGCAGCGCATTCCCGAAGCCCGTGCCCTGGTTCCCGGCATTGCTCAGGAACATGAACCCTCTTGCAGGTCTCTCCGAAAGACGCGGTGAGCTTAACCATTACAAATGGGTAACTGGTCTCCGGGAGACCAACGCACAGGGTTTGTTAGGCTGTCCTCAGCTGGAGTCCAGCTTTGCTGTTTCATAACCCATCACGTTCCCCTGTGGGTCCAGGCTGAGCACAGCGAGGATCCCTCTGTGGTTCCTGGCCGCTGCCCCACTGCCAGGCACCGAGGGGCTGCAGGGTCAGCCCTCCAGCGTGCAGACAGCAGGTCCCACAGCTTGGCTGCTTCATTGAGCTTTTTTATCGCGTTAGTTTAGGAGGTCCCCGGTTTCGCTCTCAGGCTCGCTGACATCGAGCGTCTGGACGTGGGAACGCTTGCAGTTAAATGCAGATAGAAAACAAGGTGCTTGATTTTCGCGTGCACTGGCCACCCACGCCGCTTAACCCGTAGTGCGGACAGAGGAGAGCCACAGCAAGCCCTGCCCCGAGCTTGGCTGGGGAGAAGGAGGCTTTAATGACACCTGGAGATCAGAGCCAGAGGCTCTGCAACAGGGCAGCGTGCAAGAAGCCCTCACTTCTGCTGGCTGCCTGGCATCTGACCTGCTAATGATGAGAATACATCACCCGTGCAACGGCTGCAGCTGCACCCCGCCACTTCCCGCTGCATCTCGCCAGCTTCCACAAACCCTCATTACCATTCTGAGACAGCATAAAAATAAACTTTTATCATCATGAATTATTTAAGCTCACCGGAGACATCCAGATGAATCAAGCTGACAGACAGAGAAGCAGATCTCTTTGTCAGGAAACGTAGCTGCGAACCGGGAGTACCAAGAGTGTCACATTTCTGGGCAGGCCAACAAATTATTAACCAGAGCTTTCTATCTCTGAGCACTTGATTTTTCACAGTGAATAGGCAAAAGCGATCCATCAGTGCTGCTTTGGGCTGAACGGTCTACGGCCATGGAGCTGAATGACTCTGTCTGAATTCAGAAAGATATCTGCAGGCTTCCTCTCTGGGGAAGGTTTGGATGTTTGTTGCTACCGACACATTCCAGCCTTCTACTCATGTCTGCTTAGTCCAGACAGCACCAACATATTCCTGAGACATTTGTCTAAAAAGTTCTAATAATGAAATTTCACGGTGTTTACAGTTGAAAGTTCACAGTAATGCCAACCCCAAATTTTTCTGGTTGCAAATTAGATTGCTGCCTGCCATCTTTTGGATGGTTTGTGGAGCAGCTCATCACCATCTTCTTTATAGCAGCGCTTCTGTACACTGGAAGATTTTTACCGTGCCCTCTTCCTTTTACCCTTTTCTCCATGAAGCAAGCCTGCACCTTTCATTCCTTCCTGATGGCATTTTGTGGGCCTGGTTTTGTGGATCTTCACTGAAGTCTCCCAGTAAGCCCACTCTGAAATGATATTCTTACATATCCCTGACGGCAGAGAGACTAGAACAAGAAGGAATGTCGTTTTAGGTACAACTTTCCCTTCCCAAGCTACCCCAGCCCAAGAGAGGGGTTCAGTGGGGGAGGCAGACCCTCGTACACAGGTAGCTAAGCTCTCGGCTGACTACACAGAGGAAAGCAAATATAGCTTGTTTCTGGAGCACTTCAGCCCCAAGTGAACCAAACCAGTCCTCCCCAAATGTCAGAGCACCCCAAAGATGCTCTAAATTCCTTCGAGGTGCTGTTCTGGAAGCTGGGAGTTATCACAGTGCCAGGGACCCTCCACAGACCTCTCGTCTCTCTCGTGCCATCGGAGAGGGCTGGAAGTCTGAAGGCTGGAAGTCTGAAGGCTGAAAGTCCTTCCACTGAGCCAACGGGGACCTGAATCAGAGGAGGAGAATATCTCACCCCCAGGCATTGAGCAACGCCGTTAAAAGTTGGAAGTTGGCTCGTGCTAACGTTAAGCCCAGACTTTAGACCCAAGCACACACTTAAGCTTGCTCACCCCTGCTTTGCTGACCACAGCTCAGAGGGTGAAGCCCCTGTGACAAAGCAGCATTATTAGAAAGTTGCCCTGGAGTTAAAAAGATTTATTTGATGAAAGCCTATAAATCAACCAAGCGGACTTTCAACATCACAAGTGGGTTCCACAAAGTGCTTTTAATAAAATGAAGTTTCTGATGTCCATTAGTTCTGCTGACAGAGAATTATTAGAAGACTGCATCCAGAAATTTGCTTGCTGTATGCTGGAGCACTGACTGTTTCCACCCCCTTAATTCACTCATGCTTTTAACTAATCCACAATACTTAGCAAAGCAGCAGCAGAATCCAGGGCATGTTTTAAACCAAGCTGGCATTAGTGATTCCCTGCTTTCCCAGAAGGAATCCAGCATCTAAATCCTCCTGCCTTCGAACAACCAACTTCCCTTTCATAAAATACCCTCCTGGTTGTGCACAGCATGCGGAACTGTTCCCAGATTCTATACGCAGGTCTTCATGCAAGAACCTTCTCCCAGAAAACATTTTGCTTCTCTCACTTGAAGCATCTTCTCAAGTCTCACGGTCTTCGTGAGCTTCTGTCTTCAACTAGCGATGCACATACACGTAAGTGCAAGTGCGTTCCCAGGTCAGCTGCCGTCAACCACGACAAATCGCAAGCCCAAGTAAGCTTCTCTCTAGCAGCCAACCACGTTTCCCATGGGTAAAGCATCATGGAGGGAGAGGGATCCAAGACCATCAGCGGTGTTACCGCTGCGGAGCCTCCCGGGGCTCGGGGACACTCGGCAGGACCTGGAGGGCTGTGCTCCAGGCCAGCCGGAGAAACTGAGTTTATCAGAGCTAAGCAGGTGCCTGAGTGGAGCTGTGTGTGTGAGACGAATGGCAAGGCTGGCCAGATGAGGAAGGATCCGCTCTTTCTGCGTGACTGCTCTTAAGCTTTTTTAGCGCAAAACCTGATGGTTAATAAGGCTTGGCACAGGCGTCTCTGTACATCAAAACGAGAAACTCCTCGTGGTGTGATTTTAGCCACAGCTCTAGCAGAGGGTACTGTGATCCTAATTCCTCAAAAAGAGGGACATTACGTACTAGCTTTTCGGGGGGGGGGGGTTGTGAGAAATCCCCGCTTCGCCCTGTAGCAGAGGCTGGATCTTTTCACGTCCTTTTCTCTTAGGGATTCAGGGAAAGGAGGGCACGGTTACCAATACTGCGCTCAGCTCCTGGACATTTTAGCTCTTCTTTTCCATCAAAAGCTGAAAATTTAATCAAAAAGTCTAAAAAAGGAAAAAAAGCTAAGCCTTTTCACCAGGTCAAGCGCTTACCACATTCCTGGCAGATTTCTTCTCTTTTTTGTCACCACGATGTGGAATTTCTTCTGCTTTTCCCATCATAGACTGTTTAACATCCAGTTCACTCATCCACTTCATCTGTATAGACTATAAACAGCAACCCACAATAAAAATACAGCTGAGCTGACAGTCGGAGAGCATCTCCTCCCTTGCAGCACTCCTGGCTGGTAATAGTGCCCGTCCCAGAGATGGAGATGGGGTGGCTGGGTTGCAGCAGCCCTGTGCGAGCTCCCCGTGTCCCTGCAACGGGGCGCTTGCGGGCACCCTGTGGATTTAGGGTTACGGGATTGCTTTAACCCGCTCTTTTTCCTTTCGTCTCGGCTCTTTTATAGGCCCAAACTCTTTCACGGAGGCAGTGGCTTACATCCAGGCTCAGTACGAGAGCAAGAACAAGTCCCCCAACAAGGAGATCTACACGCACATCACCTGCGCCACCGATACCAACAACATCCAGTTCGTCTTCGACGCCGTCACGGATGTCATCATCGCCAACAACCTGCGGGGATGCGGACTCTACTAAAGCCCTCTCCTCCCCTCCTCTCCTTGCGCCCGCCGGGAGCATCCTCCGGTCCGGCGGACAGGTCGTCTCACTTTCTTGTTTTTTTTTTTTCCCCCCCTTCCTCAGAAGATGATGAGGAAGAAAAACGTAAATCCCTCCTCCCGTTCCAAAAAACTTTGCAGCAAGTTCTGCTTTTCCCCAGCCCCATTTTATTTTATTTTGGTTTATTTTTGGTTCATTCCCTTGCTGCCTTGTTCTGCTCCTCCGTTCCAATTCACAGTGCTGTAGAGGGAGCTAACATGTTTCCCACAAAGCGTCTTTCAACTGCCAAAAGACAAAAATACTTCGGTTTTAAAAAAAGAAAAAATCAAAGCCTTAAAATACTGGTCAGCAACAGTGTAGTTTGGAACTGAAACTTTTCTTTTTTTCCTTGAAATTAAGGGATAATGTTAATTCTGCTGGTTATTTATCTTTTTTTTTAAAACACTATTCCTTTGGGAAGTGCTAGATACAACGCGATCATTTTGAGGGTACCTTACGGCTCCAGTTCCTGTCCCAAAGCTGGCGGGGTCGGTGTCGAACGCAGCCGCCGCAGCTTGGATTTGTATATTCTCCTTTTTTTTCCAGACAGCTCTTTGAACAAGTAAAACAGCCATATCGAGTTCTGCTGGTGTCTGAGTGAGAGGGACACAGTAACAAAGCCTACCAAGCCTTGCCTAAAAGCATTCGTTACCGGTCACAGTTTTACCTCAAGTTTTTCAAAGTTAACGTTTAAATTTGTCTAGTGGTTTCAGTAGCCCCATTCTTAGGCGATTCGCTGGATGCCACGGAGCTGCCGAGCTGAGCTGAGCAGCCGGGCCTGGCAGCCAGGATGCCCCGGGGCTGGCGTCCCGATGGGGACCCTGCGCGCGGGGACATCCTGGCCAGGGTGCCAGCCTGGCTACCCAGCGACCTTTCCCAAAGCACCTCCCAGCCTAAGGGATTCCAGCACGACCGACGCTCCTGCAAACACGCAGCATGTCTTTCTAAACTTCGGCCCTAAAATGCTGGCACGCACCAAAAATATTTAGCCCTGGCTTCTTGTAGGCAGGGTTTGGCCTCCAGGTACCTGAAATGCAGAGAGGTGCTTTGGGAAACCCCGCCGTGCTTGGGTGACAGCAAGGTGTGCAGGAGCCTTGCGGCTCTTTATCGCACCTTGGGCATCTAAATACCCGTGAGCAGCCCGACCTTCCACTCTGAGCCTCCTCGGCCGAACAGAAGCAGGTAGCTTGCCCGTGTCATCTCCTGCCTGGGCGTCCCAAGAGAGACAGCTCCAGGTTTGGATGCCAGTCAGGGCGTCTCTTTACCGGTATCTACAGCGAGAGGGGTGGTTTATACTGGCCATGTAGCGGCGAGGGAAGGCTCAGGGAGACGATTTGAGCCAAGTGATGGAGGAGGAAGGAAAAGTGCAAGGAAGAGATGGAAGGGCAGGGGGGAAGGTGTGGAAAGGGCAAGGGCAGCGCCCAGCGCAGCAAAACGCGGGGGCACAGAGGGGAGGGCAAACGTGGCTGGGCTGGGGTACGCGTGGCCATCCATCTGCCATCACCAAGAGCTCCGGGTGCCGTTGGGGTGAAGGCAGAGGGGAGTGTGAGAGGTGGGGTGTCACCTCTGGGAGCACAGAGGGACCCTTAGAAGTCTACCACAAAAGCTTGTCTGGTGTCTGGGCGAGATGGCCACCCCCGAGGTCCCACTCGGCCTGCCACTGGGGGGCAGGTAGGCAACGCTGATCCCTGCCTCTCCTCTGCCTCTCTTAAAAGTCCATGATCCTGGAAAACGCTAAGTCTTTCCAGGCCAGCCACCATCTTTCCAGGCCAGCCACCATCTTCCCAGGCCAGCCACAAGTTCAACTGTCCTCTCATGGGAGCGCAGGCTAGGGCTGTCTTTCAGGTCTCGGCTCGGGAGGTCTGAGTTTCCTCCAGGGCCACTCCTGAGAGGGACAATCTCTCTTTTCTCACGGGGCCCATCTAGGAGAGGTGGTGTGAGAGCAGTCTAAAGCAGCACAGCCCAAAGGCACGGGGCCAGGTGAGCGTCGGGCTGCGGGAGGCAGGGAAAGGAGCAGGTACAGCGGCACGGGACGGAGAGGACCGGCGGCGGAGGTTTGAGGGGGCTGGTTTGGGAGAGAAGTTGCAGAAGGGAGATGAGGCAGGATGAGGCAGCAGGGAGGATGGGAAGAGAAGGACGCCTGGGAGCCGGAGGAGAGTCCCCGTCAGAGGTCGTGCTCTGCCGGGACGGCGCTCATGGGACGTCCGTGACAAAACCCCAGCCAGGGATGTGAGCAGGAGCACCCCAGGGAAAACAGGAGAGGCCTGTAGAGGAAAACAAGGTGGCTCTCACCCATCTAACCAGCTCACAGCCCGGCACGGTTGGCAGCTCTGTCAGTAACCCCCTAAATAGCATTGAATGATAAAACCGTATTTGGTATTGCGCAGCGAGGGCCCACGGCTGCTCTGCTGGACACTAACAGCAATAACGCCAGGTCTCTGCCCCCCCTGCTCTGGCACAAGTGAGCACCCGCCTTTCTCTTCACCATCTCAGCCTTAAAATACCTCCGGCGGCATCAGCTCTCACAGATTGCTGGCCGGCCCGCAAAGCCAGGAGCCCCTCTCTGCTCCTCACGCCACGTCCCACCCACATGTCTTGTTTTCCCAGGTCCCAGCCCCTCTCCCAGCTCCGTTTAATGCCGGCACGCTGCTGTGCAACCCTAAACCAAAGGAACCCTGAACACAGGGCCTGCGCACGTTGTTGCAGTTGGTTTAGCTTAGGATTTTCAGAGTCAATGGGAAAGTTTTCCAAAGAAAGGATTCTTAATGGGAAGCACCTGCCCGGTTCTCCGGTTCCTTGGAAGGAACCACGGCAATGGGACGGTGCTTCTGCCGCAGGAGGGGCAGGGAATTAGCTGAAGGGATGCAGAGGGATGGGGATGCTCCTGAAGCTTGTCCCGTGCGGGTGGCCGAGTCCCACCGGTAACACCTAGCATCCAAACGTGCACTGAGTGTCAAAATGAGGGCTGAAAAGCTGAATCTCAGTTACGTGTGGTACATGAAGTGTATGTGGCTGCTAGACCCAGAGCGCAGAGCCAGACCTGTGTGCTGTGGTGCGCTGATGGCTTGCGCCGGCAGTGAGGCAGCTCTTATATTAAGCTCTGTCAGAAGAGTTTGATCAGCAGCACTAGAATTTTGGAGATTTTCTGTTCCCACCCCTTGCTGCGGGTGACATTTTATCCCAGCAAATAAGGAACAGAAGCTGGTCCCAGTGAAGGCGGCACCAAGCCAAGGCGTCAGGAGTTCCCAGCATAAAGCGCACAGGAGTATTTCGGTAAAGATGATTTAAATTAACTCAACCCCAAACTCTGCCGAATGCAGCCGAGTCACAGTGCCGGCTCGGCGCTCTTGTGCCGCGCTCCGGGCTGGATTCAGGCAGCCCGTGCCCGGCCGTGCCGGCTGGGAGGTCCAAACCCCCTCCTGCCCCAGCCCCTCCACAGCTCCGGCTGGTTCCCCGGCACGTTGGTGATAACCAAGGGCTGGTGCTCCGTGGGGAGAAAAGGGAGCAAAAGAGGAGGAAATGTTGACACACAGAGCCTTTCCTTTCATTTTCTTTGGCATATTGTATGTCTAAAGCTTCATTTCAGCTGCTGCTGCTGACATTCCCTCCCTCACACGAGTGTCATGAGGATTCGCTGACAAAGGCTGGAAACGGCATTTGGAAGATGAAATGCTTCCAGCGTTAAACGCTACTATTTCTCCCGCTTGATGGCCATGTATAGATTTTTGTCTCCAGAACGCCTGCCAAAGCATTACTCACCACTGGCTTTCTGCATCCTCCCAAGCCTTTTCTGACAGATGTGCTTTCCGCAGGCAATCTTTGGCCCTGTGCTTTTTCTAAACACCAGCAATCCTTGCAGCAATTGCCTAGAAAGAAGACCTTGAAATACATCGCCGGCTTTCAAAAGCCCTCTTCTTAATAGCCCCTTGCGCTTTGCAATTGCAGTGCTCCGAATCCAGACCCTCGGAGGCCCCGAGTCGTGTTTAATTCGCAGTCTGCACACGGCAGGGGTGTTGCAACTGGTACAGCTGCACTGGAAATCATACCGGGGCACGGGGGACATATTTTAAAAGCACAGAACTGAAACAACTACATAGAGACCCTGCTGCCCTTCAAAGCTCATGTGGGAATTTGCAAAAGATGCCCTTTTGGGGATGCAGGAGGTTTTGAATGACTCGGGTCACTTGTCCAGCGGCAGCATCCGAGGGGTGTTGCATTGAAAGCAGAGTTAGCAACTCGCAGTGAGCTTCAGACAGAAGCAAAAAGAAAGAAGGAAGCCCCCCGGCTTGCTCTATCGGCAATGAGAGCGTCGGGTGTGCGGAGCCATGAGACAAAAAAATAAGGCGAATAGCTCTTTTATTTAAACAACAATTTCAATGAGAGAGAGAAGCCTGTAGAAGGAAAGCCTTGAAAGGAGCCTGTAGCTGGGGCTGCAAGGTTAAGCTGCAGAGCACCGTGCTCCTTGGGAGGATGCAGTAGCCGGGCTTGTTAGGAGAACTAGCCATAAACACGCGCTGGGAAAGCACACGTTAAAATACAGCCATATACTTCAAAGGCCAGTTATTTCTTTAGCAAATAGAGTTCACACTTGTGTTTTTACATACGGCCGGAGGAGCCCAGCCGAGCAGCAGGGCAGCGGGACCACTCGGCGAGGCCATCTGGCCCCTCCGTCTGCTAGCACCGGACTGTCCCTGCTGTCCCGCGGGGCCCCAGCCGGGTCTAGCGAGGGGTCAGTGGGCTTCCCACCACCGCCGCCCCAGAAATTCTTCCAACTAAATCTCTCTCAGGAGTTTCGTATGAGAATTAGCTTCTTGCCTTCAGCCAGCTTTCCTGGATTGCCGGCCCACCTGTCCCTCCACGGAGGGGAGAGCATCCTCAGGAGGAGGCTGCTGTGCCTCCTCGGTAGCTGTGATTTTGTTTTACAGGACACTAATAAAAGTATTAACGAGAGCAGTCTATACTGTAACGTACACTAAAATGTATCTGGTGGTTTTAATCCGCTGTGGCATGAGCCCAGTGCTTGCCTGCAGGGGAACGGACTTTGTTCTCAGGCCAGGAATGCCATCTCCAAGAGGTCAGGATGGGACATAGAAGATGCCCTTTTGCCAAAACATCCCCGTGTGCCCGGTCGCTGCTGGGTGGAGCATCGGGCAGCTCGACAAGGCGCGGGGTTCAGCTGCGGGTGGCAGCCATCGCCCCCGGGGCATTTTGCAGTTGATGCTGCAGAAGGGACCAAACCTGCACTGTTAGCCTGTGCCATGTGTCCGAGTATTTTGTGGCCAAAAAAATCTCCTGGAGCCAGGGAGAGTTGTTGAGTTCCTGGGAACAAGGCTGACCGTTTGTCAAGTCGATTAGAGAAGCTTAGTACTAGTGAGTTTGTGTCTTTGTCACGGGACAGGTTTGCCTTCAGGCTTAGGACCAAAAACTCCACAACCATTTCCAAGGAGACTCAAACGCTCGTTAACGATCTGACGCCGGAAGCGTCAAGGTCAGTAGAAAGAGGGCTGCTGGGCGCCATCCTGACCCGCCCGAACCCATCGCACGCTTGCATCCCCGACGCATGCAGGAGAAAGCAGAGACGTGGCCCGGGTGGCACAAAAGAGCGGACCACGGTCTTGCCTCTGCCTCCCCGGAGGAAAGAGCAGACAGAAACGCTCCCCCAAAGCGCCCCGAGTCTCGCGTGTGCGTTATCATTGCTGAGCTCCTGCAATGACATGAGATAATTGATGCTGACAGATATAGGCAGGTGACCTATATAAGACGTTATGCTGAGAACATGGCTATGGAAAGGGACTTCTCACAGGACCGCTCGTGTCTGAACCAGCAGCCTGTGAGATCTTTATTTGTGCTGGAAAGGCTAGCTAGCGAACACGAGCAAGTAAGACCCTTAAACACTGATGCATTAAGAGGAGGAGGAGGAGGAGGAGGAGGAGCAGGAGGACCAAAGCCTCCCGGCTGGCACCCTGGGAGCAGAGGGAGAGGGGAGGGAGCTGGACCGGAGACAGGGCAAAAACATCTCCATCTCCCAGAGAGGGCAGCTCAGTTCTCCACAGGCACCGGGTGCAGCCGGCGTAGGGAGGAGAGACCGGGGAGGAGGTGGAGGCCTGGGAGCCGGCACAACGCTCTCTGCCCTGGCCCCTCTGCACCCAGTGCCTTGGAAATTAATGTCAAGACCAAATCCAGACTGTCCTGTAGCACAGGCAAGCGGCTCTGTGTCTAAACCCCCTGCTCCGGGTGGGGAGAGGAGATCAGAGCGGGTAACAACACGATTTTCAGCACTGCCCGAGTCTCACCAGCTTTTCCGGTGCCGGAGCAACCCGGTGGCACTGGGCAAGCAAATAGGGTTGTTTAAAGAGCAGCCGTTGCCCCGTTAAATAGCCCAGTCCCTAATTTAACATCCTCAGCCCTATTCCCCCCACCTCCCTTTCCCCCCTTCAGCTCGGCAAGGGAACGGTGACCATCACCCTGCCTCTGTGCTCCCCGCTCCCCACCACGTTTCTTCCCGAAGGATCGCCGGAGGCTGCCACAATTTTCCTTTTGCTGGTTTCCCGCTGAATCATTTCTCCTGCATGTTTGATGGCCCAAACTGTATTAACTGTAATTTTGTACGAAGAGTGACTGTCCATTGGTTTAATAGAGCATTAGTTATTGTAATAATTTATTGGCTGTCGGTAATGTATTTATTAGTTACAAAATGTTAATAAAGTGCCAGCTCTTTTCTAGCGTGAGAGGGTTTTTATTGTGTCTCCCTTGAGCGCGTCCCGCTTCTCAAGCCCATTACATACCCTACGTCTGCTGGGTGCACACACGCGTACAACACACGCCCGTGGTGTCAGTTGTCTGCCACACTCTCCTTTGCCTGGAAATAAGGAATTCGAAAAGGATATAACCAAAAGCTCTTTAGTTTTATGTAAGTATTTGGTGGGGAATGTTTTTTTTTTCCTTTGTTTTTAAGTAGAACTTTACCATGGTTTCTGTTCGTTCCTTGGCTTCTTGAAGTTACTCTCCCCCTCCTGAAGTCCCTTGCCCCCACATATCTATGTCAGACCACCAGTGCTTTTTCTCCAGCGCTGCCAGACCCTGTGCTGGCGTCCGTCTGTCCATGCCCAGCTGCCCTTTCGGCACCCATGGGTGGCGATGCCCAGCGCAGGCATCGGCAGGGCACAGCATCCCTGCTGCCCCACTGCTTCCTCCAATGCTTTGGTTGCAAATCGATTACAGGTAGCAAGATTTTTGCATTTCTTTTCTGCCGTCTCTTCGCATGAGCCTTGGGAGCACAGAGGCCAAAGAGCCGTTTCTGGTTCCATTCCATAAATGGTGCTTTTTCCTCCTCGCAGTAACGTGGCACTTGGAGCACCTCTCCTTCACTTTAAAGTAACGCTGGGGCCAGTTTGTTCTTTCACGTTGAAACCAAAGACCTTCCATTATTTGGAGCATGAAATAGAAACAAAGAACTTGAAGAAACCAAGAGAAATTTTTCCACAAACCTCAGCGAAGGAAAATTAACCATTATTCCTACTGACCTCACCAATTCCCAGTGATGTAACTTCAGCTGGACCCATCCTCGGACACGTATCCCCATATGTCCCATCCTGCAGATCAGACCGAATTACGGGCCAGTTCTGAGAGAAACCTAGTGGCTCCGAGGCAAAGGATTTTTCTTTGTATATTTGTATCGGGGATTTTTAAAAATTTCCTCCAGGATGCCATCCTGCCTGGATCTTCTCCACAGGTGTCCAGGGCCCAGAAGTCACCAGGGTTATTTTCCCTGCACTGGGGATTTTCATTTCCCTTGGCACATGCTGTATTTCAGCTGCTCCTCCACCACCGCCATCCCTCCTTTATTTAAATATAATACATCTACGGGACAATGCGGGGGATGAACAAGGAAAAAAACCCACCCGGATACTTTCCCTGAAAACCTCAAGACCCGGCATCTTTGCAAGAGCCACGAGTCAAGAAGAGCCACCGCCTTTTGTGGCGGTTTCTGTTTCCCCCATGACTAAGGCTGGTTTGTTTTTTGTTTGTTAAAGATAAGGATCAAATGAGGTCCCAAAGCTTTGGAAAGCGACTGCTTGGCATCCCTAGCTACTCTTTTGTCAAGGAACCGACGGTGTAATCTCGAAGCCTTTCAAGATGCAATCAGACATCTGCTGAATTTTGCATGCAAAAGCTACAGTTGAAGTGTAGCTAATAAAATGACTCACTAATAAAACATTCATGGAAAACTCCGAAATGTGTAATTGGGTCATCATTTCATTAGGAAACACATGTGTTCTCACGAATCTTCAGCAAATCCAAGGCCCCCCCCCACCCCTCGCTGCACCTCCAAAAAAAGGGGGCTCGGGGCAGGGGGGGGAATGTTTGCTGCCGGAGGGGTTCCCACCGGCTGCCGAGCACCCTCGCTGCCCCGGAGCACGTCCCTGCTGCTCTCAGCTTCACCCAAGGCTTTTCTAAATAGCTGGGTGCGCCCGTGCGAGCGGCGAGCAGCCGAGCCAGGAGTCGGGGTGGGGGGCTCAGCCCCAAGAGGGGGTTGCAGAGAAGGGCACGGGGGGCTCAGCAGCTTCAGACTTTACCAAGCCCTGGTTCTGCACCAGGAGCTTTGCAAGTCCATGTAGTAAACTAGGTGGGTAGGCGCAACAGAAAAGGCACGCAGGCTGCCTAAAAGGTCTCCTGAAGTTGTCAGCGGAGCAGCAGGGAATGGCTTTCCGTTTGTTCTAAGAGCAAGTTAATGACGGAGAAAATTTTTTGAGAGCTCCTGGAGAGCCATGATCTGTCCTGTCCAGCGGCACCCTCGTGCTACCAAGCGAGCGCATGCGCCCGCCCGCACAGACACCCCGCAGCCGCTCGAGTGAAGCGTGAAAATGCTCTGCTTGATGGTGCCCTGCGACAGCCGATTCTGCTCGGGACAGCGGCGTCGTCATCACCTCCTCCTCCTCCTCCTCCTCCTCCTGTCCTTCTGTCCGCTCTTCACTCCTTCCTGGTAACTACTACTGCAGCATGGCGGGGAAATGGCTTTATATGGCTTTTGTCCACACGTGAATGGACAATTTAGGTTTTTAAAAATTACAGCTTTTAGAGATCTGCCTCTGTTTATGCTCCTACTAAAACACTCACATGCTTAAAGTCTCTGTGGCGCAGCCTGCAAGCCCAGGGGGCCCAGGAGAGCTGCGAGGTGGGCTGGCACGGGCACCTGCATCGCTTCCCTCCGCGCAGCAGCGCTGGGATTTCTCAGCGGCGACGCGGCCGCCACCGTGGCCTTTTCAAAGGTGGGCTGAAGACTTTTCCAGGGGCCCAGCTGGGACGGGACCTGCCCCAGCCTCTGGGCAATCCCTCGGCACCAGTCTTGCCACAACGGCACCGTTTGGTGCCGCCTTCCAGTCCGGTCCATAGGAGCGCCCTGAGATGGCCAAAACTGCCTCCATCCCAGTCCCCGTGCCCAGCGCATCCCAGCTGGTGGCTGGTGCTGGCTGTCCATCCGTTATTTAGGCTCTGCAAGTGATGCTTCAGGGGTGCCCAGCCCCCGAAGAGATGCAGGCAGGACCAGAAAGCTGCAGCCCCCTTTCCCAACTCCTCCGTTTATGCAGGTGATGAGAAAATGCAGAGGTTTTGCGGTGTTTTGGGTTTTGTTGTTTTTGGTTTTTTGTTTTTTTTTTTTTTTTCCTGCTCTTCCTTGAAGCTTCAGGGGTCAGCCCTGCTAGAGCAGGCGGCAGAGAGGCCGTGAAGGACCAGCTGCATCCTCCAGCCTGGGAGGAGAGCAACACCCTGTTTCCTCCACCTTTGTAACCACCTCACGTTTACCACTGTCTTATTTTAGAAATTTTTTGGCTTTCTGAGCATTTCAATTCAGAAAAAATGTTCTCCTCTCCTCTAACTCTCTCTTTCTCTTTGCCTTTCTCTCTCCCCTCTCCTCCCTCCATGCTCCCCGTTGCAGAACCGCATGCACGAATCTCTCATGCTCTTCGACTCCATCTGTAACAACAAATTCTTCATCGATACCTCCATCATTCTCTTCCTCAACAAGAAAGACCTATTTGCCGAGAAGATCAAGAAATCGCCTCTGACCATCTGCTTCCCTGAATACACAGGTACGTGCCGGGGCTGACGCGGCATAGCCCGGTGTGAACGCCCACCACCGCGCCGCCGGGGCTGGGGGGGGCTGCGTCTCGCCCCGGAGGTGGGCAGGGGGACGGAGGGGACAGGGTGACTTTATGGGGAGGGAGGAAGCATTGCCCACCTTCGAGACCTGCAGTACAGCTCCGGCACTCCGCTCGCGGGGCGGGGTTGTGTCCTGCGTGCGGTCAATTCTTGTGGCAAAGGTGGCCCGACCAGCTCATGGGAGAGAAAGACGGTGGTGGTCAAGATGGTGGTCAAGATGGTGGTCAAGATGGGTTGAGACAAATGGAGATGAGCTCTGACGAGTGTGGCCACAGGGAGCTGTGGAAAGGAGAAGCCTTGGTGAGAGCTGCCCCGTTTGCTGACGGTTCCCGAGAAGCTCCTGCTACAGGAGCAGAGACGCGTGGTCCTCTAAGCTGCACCTCCCGTTTGCGCCCTCCCAGGAGGGCCTTCATGCAGGGTACAGTTGGGGAAGGAAGGAAGGAGCCCCTTTACAGCAGAATCTGTGAAGCTACAAGAGATTCGTACATTTTTAAGGGAAACCAACATGGCTTGGGGAAAAGAACAAAAAAAAAAATCAAGAAAATGGGGTAAGAACAGATATCCCTTCTGAATTCTCTAAGGAAAAGAAAAAAAACATCCGTTGAGATTCAGACGCCCCAGCTTCCCCTACTTGAACGTCTCTGGACTGTTTCAGCCAGAGCACGCCCACCCTGGACATCAGACCCTGGGGACTAGGGGGTCCCCCAGCAAGACGGCACCCACTCGCCTACGGCATAAGCACGCCGGCGTTTCCACTGGAGGTTTTTAGGCTTCTCCATCACAAAAGCAGCCGTACTTTTTTCCCAGCCACCTGGCAGGACATCCCAAACTATCCCACGTGGAGTTGTACGGCACATCCCGGCTACCCCAGGGAGGGGGACAGCCCGGTGGCACTGGGCCACCTGCCCTCTCCTTCGGCCACCTGCCGCATCAGGAAGGAAGGAAGGGAACCGGCAAGCTGGAAAAGGAAAATAAATCTCCGGATAATAGCAGCTCTTCCAAAGGCGATTTCAGGGGCGTAATTCAGGCTTTGCAGCTTCCTGCGAGGGGCCAGGCGCAGCCACTCTCGCTGCCGTAAGCGGCTTAATGCAATAATGCACATTTTTTGGCTCAAACATCTGGCCCCTCTCCAGCCCGCCTTGCAAAAGCAAACCTCCCTGGCCGGCCGAGCAAAGAGGCGACGATGGCACATCCCCGAACGGCTCCCGCCCCACCCCCCCTCACCCATCCCAGAGCCCCAGGGTAAGACCCCCCACCCAGCCCAGGCATCGCCCCGATGGCACACGCAGGGGGCTCATCCCCGCTAAGGGGGCACAGCCAGCACCCATGGGTGATGCTGGAGTGGCCACCAACCCTCCCCAGCCAGCCATCCCTCCCTCCTCCTGCCTGCCTGCCTGCCTGGCCGGGGGGGCACCAAGCCCCCCGGCTTTTCTTCCCCCCCACCACGTTGATCCCTTGGGACGGGCGCTGCGGGACGCGCCACGGGGGACTCACCGGTGATGCCGGGGCAGCGGCGATGCCGGGATGAGCATCCCTCAGGCACGGCCTGGCTGGGGGCTACTGTCCTTCCCCAGCGGGGGGTG
>JAVKLA010000088.1:23086845-23101846 GCA_034782735.1 Sagittarius serpentarius | reverse complement strand
GAAGGCCCGGCCGGGCGGGCCGGGGGGGAAGGGGTGAATGCACCCTGCTGAGGGGTCAATTGGGGAAAAAAAGTGGAAAATATATAGGCTTCACTTGGGTTTTTTCAGAAATAAAGCACTTCGCATGCAGCGGCATGGGGCCGGGTGCGCGGTGAGCGGGTGGTGGCCAGCGGCCCTGACGCCCCCCACTCTGTGTCCCCCCCCCTCCACCTCTGCCCGCAGGTCCCAACACCTACGAGGACGCGGCCGCCTACATCCAAGCACAGTTCGAAAGCAAAAACCGCTCCCCCAACAAGGAGATTTACTGCCACATGACGTGCGCCACAGACACGAACAACATCCAGGTGGTATTTGACGCCGTCACCGACATCATCATTGCCAACAACCTGCGGGGCTGCGGCTTGTACTGACCCCCGCCGCGCAAAGCGACTTCTTTGGTGGCGGCCCCGGCGCCAGGAGAGAAAAGAAACAACAAAAAAAAAAATCAAGAAAAAAAAAATAATCAAAAAAAACCCCCAGCGCAACCACACACACACACACACACACATACACAAACACACGTGCGCGCGAGGAAAAAGAAAAAAAAAAAAAGGCGAAACAAAACGAGAAAAGAAAAAACAACAGATCGAATGAGAGAAAAAAAATCGTAATCATAATCATGCAAGTTGGTAAATAAAAAGGCATAAGGAAAAATTATATATATACGTATATATATATATTTAAAAAAAAAAAATCCACACTCACCTTTTCAGTTCGTCTGAAGGAGCTGTGGGCAGACCCCGCTCCCCTGGCAGGCTCCAGCCCTCCCTCGCCCCGTCCCCCGTGTCACAGCTTGGGGGGGAACCCTGGGGGCTTGGGGAGGGCTCTGCCCAGCCCCGCCACCCCAGCAGCTCCCAGGTCATCCTCCTTGCAGGGCCGGGGGGAGAGGGGTCAAAGGGGCTTCTCCCGGGGTCACCCTACAGCAAAAGCAGGGCCGGATCCTGCCCACCCCCCTGCTGTGGCAGTGCTGGTGCTCTTGGGGGGCGGGGGGGAGGCTTCTCCTCCCATGAGTTATTTGACCATGGGGTTTTATTTTTTTATTATTATTATTATAATTAATTACTGTGGATTGGTTTTTTTAAATTATTATTATTAATAAGTTATTTTTATTTCCAGTGTGGGGAAGGCTGGGCTGCCCCCGCCTGCCCCCGGCCCTGCCGCTGCCCCCAGCCCAGGTGAGCCGCCGCCTCGAGAATCCAAAAGATACATAAATATTTTCGTTTTAAATAAAAAGGAGGGGGGAAAAATTAAACACACACACACACACCCCCCGCCCCGGGCCATGGGTTATAGCTGAGAAGGGAAACAACAGCAGCAACAGCAACAAGCAGCTCTCTTCCCCGTGCCCCACCCCGGCCCTTTTGGGAGGAAGGCTGTGGTGGGAGCATCCTCCTGCCGCTCCCTCTCGGGGGTTTGGGGGTTAGAATTTATTTTTTTTTTAATTCCCACCCCGCTTTAGGCCAAAGCCCTCACCAGCCGGGAGCCAGTGGGGTGGTTTTCCGCCCCCCCCCCCCATCTTCACTCCCTCCTGGTTTAATAACTCCCTGCTCGGAGCTGCCGCTCGCTCTCCAGGTTGGTACCCAAAAGCACAGCTCGGCCACACCGGACAGGCCTCCTCGCCTCACCCCCTCCTGCGGGGCCCAGCGGGGGCCTCGGGGAGGGTTATACAGATATAGATAGATATATTTTATCTCTTTTTTTTTGTTGTTTAGGGTATTCTTTTTTGGTTTTTTTTTTTGTTGTTCTGTTTTTATTCATTTTTAACACTTTCCAGTGAACGCTTTTTTGTGCCGCTTTTTTCTTGCCCTGCCCCCCCCACCTCACCCCCCACCGCCACCCCAGTCCTCTCTCCCTTTTAGTGAATGGTGTTTTTTCTCTCTCATGTGGGGATGTTTGTGCTGCAAAAAAACAAAAAAAGAAAAAAAAAGAAAAAAAACTTTAAAAACCAACTTTAAAAAAAGCAAGAATGAAAATAATTTAAAAATTTTAAAAAACACACACAAAACCACAAAAAATAATTAAAAAAAACAACAAAAAAAACCAACAAAAAAAACAAAAATCGAATGTAGTGTTTACATTGAAGCCACCGTTTTCATGACCAATCCTTTGTCATTTCTACTTTGATTAGTAACCAGACGTCTTCACGGTTTCACTTTTACGAGTTACCTTTGCTGAAGAAAAGCAGTCACACCTGTTTAAAAGAAAATGAGTAAATAAAGAGGAAGCTAAAAAAAAAAAAAAAATATTATATATATATATATATAAAGCGCCAGGTCTTTCTAAGCCTTTCTATTACCAATCAGTGAGGTTTCTGTGATATATTACACACTGCCAATCTCTTTCTCTGACTAATGGAAAAATTCATGTGTAGCTCAATAAAGAGAATGTTTGTCTGTACCCCGGGCTCTCCCCTCCCGCGCCTCCGCCTGCTTCTTTCCCCCCCCGCGCCTGCCTGCCTCCGTCCGAAGGGAGGAAGAAAAAAAAATACTAAACAAAAAAACAAACTAAATCACTTTTGGGGGGGGGGCGACACACTTTGCTGCTGGTAGCACGGGCAGAGGGGGCTGACCTAAGAATGGGGTATAAATTTTGGGAAGGTGGTGCGTGGAAGCCCTTCCGGATGGCTCAGGTCGCTTCAGAACATCACCAGGAGCAAAATATCCCCCCCACCCCGCCCCCCAAAAAAACCTCCCCGAGCAAGGAAATATTTTTATTTCTCTTGGGAACGCAAAGATAGTCATGGGAGTGACTCCTTCAGTTTGTGGCGACATCAGAGACGCCCCAAAAGGCAAGTTTTTCCCCCTAAGATATAGAGGCAGGTTCTCCAAGAAAGCCGAGATCGTCTCCCTGCTGCAGGAGCAAGCCGGGGTTTGTTTGGGGGTTTTTCTCACAATTTGGGGTTGTTTTTCAGATTCTCCTTCGTCCCGGGTGCCGCGGCTCCTACGCGCGCGTGCACACGCCGGCATCGGGCACCGTGATGGCAGGTGGGCCGCCCGAGAGCCGGCCGCCCCTCGGCCGCAGCTCTGGCAGAGCCTGGGACCGGGCTGCTTTCTCGGCACCGCCGCTCGCCATCCCCTCCCCGAGCCACGGGGACGCTTCCAAACCCGGCGGGACCACGCAGCCCCCCCAGCAAACCCAGCGAAGGAGCCGTAGGGAAGGTGACCCAAACAGCCAGGACACACACCCCTCGGTTTTACAGCAGGCCACCACCGAACGTCGTACACACCCAGCCCGCAGGAGGGAAGGCTGGTTAGAAAAGCCGCTCCGTCACGCAGCCGCGTCTCCTGACCAAGGTGGTTTCTTCAAGGTTCCCGCTGTTGGCGGCGAGGCAGAAGTAGCCCGTGCTGGCGCGGGAGAAGTCCATCAGGCTTCTCCTCGGGTGACCGCCCTTCCTGGGGAAGCGGAGCCCGCCGAGAGGCCACCACCGGCCCCTGTGCTCCAGCCCCCTGGTCGCCGAAGGAGGCCATTTTGCAACGGCGCCGCAGGCAAGGATGCCATCCAGCGGCTGGCCAGGGCCCGCTCCCCAGGGAGCGAAGGGAAGAGCTGCCGGGAAAAGGTCGGGGATCCAACAAGAGGAGAAGGTAAGGCCAGAAGGAAGAGCCCAAGAGCCTCCGAAACATCCCCAGCCCTCCTTGGCTTAGTTCGGGGAGCCTCCCTCCACCCAGCCCTTTACTCGTCTCTACGGCAGCCCGACCAATTGCAGGACCTCGGGCAAGAGCTTGGGTTTGGGCAGGACAGGCTCCCAGCATCTTCTCCTTCCCCACTGATCTGCTGCTGCTGGGCGAAGGGCTGGATTCCGCAGCAGGGTCCCTCAGCATCCAGAGAAGGGGCTGGTGGCCGAAAAGAGCTGCTTTCCCGGTACCTTTCCAGGTACATGGGTTTTGGGGTTTTTTTTGTAGCGGTGAAATGTGGGGTGGCCAAGAGGCCGCGGAGCTCACCGAGCACCAGAAGTAGGCGGAGGTGGTTTGCGCACCAGTGCCGGTCGGCTCATCCCCGGGGAGCCAGGGGCCCTTCACCTTCCCCGTCGGAGGAGGGGGAAGGAAACCTCTTCAGGGCACGGCGCTCCCTCCCCGGGAAGGTGGGCAGCCTGGGAGAGGACGTGCCGAGGTGGTGGAGACCTTGCGAGCCTAAAGCTAGGTCAAGCCCAAAGCGAAGGTCAAAACCTGTCCCGGCTGCAGGCGCGCCTCCTCTGCTGAGATGAAGCTGGGGTCATTTTGCATCATCACGTACAAAATGCATCATCACGTACAAAATCTCCCAGAAATGCAGCGAGGAGGAACTCAAGGAAACCCGGAGCCCCCCCGAGAAGGATTTCTGTGCTGTTTTCTCCTCTCCCACCTTATCTCCCAGAGGTACGTCGGCTCTGCCGCTTGAAAGAAGACCCAAACTCTGTGCTGTTCGCACGTACGATAGCTCTCATCCCTTCCACACGCTGCCAGACAGTTCAAAACCCCGCCTGAGTTTTACAGTCCCTCAAGGCACTCTCTCTCTTCCATTTCCGCATTCAGAGCACGACTGAATTCCAGTAGCGATTACTGCTCTGCAACCCCAGGGTTGGGAAAACGTTCCTAAGCCCGGTGTCAGGCAGCTGAGCTCCCTTTCATCGTGAGAGAAAGGGGGAATGGAAGGGGACCAAAGTGCAAGTGCCGCGTTTACAAACCGAACACACGCCCGGAACATGAGAAGTCACGCTACAGAAATTTCCAAACAATTTCCAACACTGACCAAGATTTTATTTCTTTTTTTAAACAAACAAAAAAAAAAAAACAGCTGTGCTCTGAGCAAAACCAAAGGTCTCAAAAAATTTTTTTGAAGTTTACTAATAGCATTGCAAGGTAAGGCTTCCCAAAGAGTTTTATTGAAATAAATTATTTTCACCTAAACATCAACGCAACTCCTCTCATTAAATTCACCTCCGAATGTCCTAAAAACCAGCAGTAAAAAAAGTTATCAACAATTCTAGATAATACTGAGCTCCTTCTAAAGGACAGTGATACTAGAACTCACTCTTCAGAAATTTAAAAATTAAGTCACTGCCACGTAAAATTCAACTACGCAAGCTAGCATCGGCGGCTCCAAGTGGATCTCGTGTCAAAAGTTTTCTTTAGAAAAAATCAGAAGTTAGCAGGTTGGGCTGCAGCCAGCCTAAGGCCCCGCTGCCCCAGTTCCTCCAGTCTTTCTGAATAAACTCACGGTGAAGTTGTGGGGTTAAAAACGAAATAGACAGCAAGCTATCGGAGCTATCCCCATGAAGTCCCATCCGTGTTGCTCTGGAGTCCAGAACAGGCAGGTTTTCCTATCGTACTCCCTTGGCTTACGGTAACACTGAATCGCTGGGGCTGTAACCTCGCCTCACGCCCCCTCTTCTTCACTTGATTCCCCTCAGTCTCTCCCTCGTTTCTGGCCATAAAAGGCAAAGGAAACTAGTGCAGCCCTGGGGAGCAAACAGAGCCAGACATCTGGCAGTGCAGGAGGAGCCCAGCAACGGTAAACGAACTATTTTACGCTGGAACCAATGTGAATCGGCGCTTCGCTGCACAGTCCGCGAATTCGGTTTTTTCTGTTACGCAGCTAGGCGACTTCCATCCAGTCTAAGAACTGACTTTCCAGCAATGCGACCCCAGCCCTTCACCCGGCCTATGTAACACCCTTCGCTGCCGACACGAACGGGGACTGAAGAGTGGGCGCCAGCTCATCTAACGCAGGGTTTGCTGCAAATTTCTAAGCTTCCTTCCCTCTTGGAGTAACTCTCCCTGCTCTCGAGCCAAACGTGCCAGCGCCCTCCGCGACCTGCACCCACAGCTGCCATTTCAGAACACGCTTTCCCCAGCCTCTGCTGTGCAGTCAGCCTAATACCTCACGCCGGCTGCAGAAATCATGCCCGTGGTTTAGAAATTGCCTTTTGCTTGCGGAGGGCATCAACGTCACATAGAAAATATTACAAAAAAGGTTAATTTGTCAGCTGTCCAAACATTATTAGACCACATGCTTTATACAGCAGAGAGGCAGCCAGCTCACTCGGCCGCACAGCTAGCTGAACTCTGAAGAGACACTTTCCTGCTGGTATAGAAAGCGCGGGGGTGTGTGTGTGTGTGTGTGTAATTTATTTATTCAACATTGCTCACAAGGAGGAGGAAGGAGGGGCAACGAGCGCTAAGAGTTTTGCTGCATCTGAAGTCTCCGTTCGGCGGCGGCAGCGAGTGTCCTGCGACGCAGGGTGACGGGATCGGCAGACGCTCCCTCAGGCGGAGGAGAGGGCTTCTCTGTGGCCAGCTCCTCATCGGAGGTTTTGTTTAAATAACGCCTGCAAGAGGAAAAAGGAAAAGACGGATGAGCAGAGCCCACCTCATTTTGGCTCTGGAAAATAATTTGCTGGTCCATCCACGAAGCAAGGGAGGGTGCAAGGCACACTGAAAGCAGGGAAATACCTTGATAAAAGCGCACACAAGCTACGTGCGCCAAAAAAAAAAAAAAAACAAAACCCAGATAACCTACGACAGACTTTGCAGAGTTGGCAGAAGCTCTTAGGTTTTGTGCAAGATCCTTGTGCCTGTGGGAGGGAGCCAGTTCTAAAGGCGTGGGCTCTACTTTTAACTCAGAGCAATTCACCGAGCCTGCAGGCGAGTCACGGAATCTCTGCCTCCCTGTTATTCCACCACTTGTAAGACGCTGGCACCGTCTACCGCAAGAAGTCACTCCCTGATGGCAAAGAGAAAGCCTTCAACAGAAGGGGCACTAGGACTGCGAAGTGGAAGGGAAGGCAAAGTTACAAGGAAGCAGCTGCCAGAGTTGACATCCCAATGAATTTCTACACTCAGTGACAAAATATGTTTGCAGTTCCACAGCTCTTCAGTGCAGGAAGGGAACCAGTGAAGCAGAAAGTCAAAAATACTTTGTCTCCTTAAATGACATTTTTTGAACATCACGGAAAAATTATTCTAGGAGCAAGCCTGATTATAGATGAACCCTTAAAAGGTGTCATACCCCCAGTTATTTATATGAAGGCATTTCAGTGTGAAAAAACAAACAAACAAACAAACAAAAGAATGTAGGTAGCCTGGTAACACCAAAGGACACATTAACTCAGTGTAGTTTTTGTAGACCCTTTCGGTAGTCTCCCAGCGATACAAAGGAAGGGACAACATTTGTCACAAATGCTGAAAAGTTTTCTCTACATCACTAAAGCACTTTTCCTTCTCTATCAGCAACTGGATGCCAGTAAAGTTCACCAACGTGACTGGAACGCATGTGAAAAAAGTTAAATTCTACCTCTAACACCTATTACTAGCTGGGCTAAAAGAAAACAGAAGTTGGCCACTCTCTTCAGTGGGGTTCACTTGCTGGTCACGAGCTCCCCTGGCGTGCTTTTGTAAGCGGTCATCTGTCAACTCGATGCTGCTTTCTGCTTAAGACATTTGTTCTGTATTTGGAAAGAGTGGTGCCTGACAGGAATTTCAGCTGTAACGGCTCAGGCAGTGTGGGCTGACACCTCTGCCAGGAGACAAGCTAAAGATGACTAGAGGACTCAACACAAGTTACGTGCTCTCACGACAGGCTCAGACTAAAGCCCACTGAAGCTGAAGAAATCATCCTCTGATTTCAAATTGCTTCGGATCAACCACGTCGGAAGCTGTGTACACGTTGGGACACATGACACTACTTCAGAATTGTGTTTATCAGTGACGGTTGTCTTAAACAACATCCTGAGCCTGCTGTAGCAGATGTATTTGTTCCTCTTACTACTTTTTGCATCAACCCAGGCTCTCAGCGGTCATAATCCATTTGAAACTCATTCTGGGGGACTATAAGCACGTGGCCAGGCTGGAGTTTTAGGAAGGAACATACTTTCGAGCTTGCTGCAACAAGTCCTCCTTCCGCTGAACCAACATACGCTGCCTTTCATCAGCCGACTTTGAAAAGCGACTTCCTCTGGCCTCAAAATCTTCTGCTTCACTAGGCTCTGCTTCCATTTCGCTGAATTCCACCAATTCTTCCAGTCTTGAGTTGAGTTCAAGTGGCACTCTCTCAGTCTAAGAGAAAAGGAAAAAAGTCCTAAGTCTTTGCAAAATTTGCTAACAGGGCTTCTTTGCATCAAATCAACAAGCTACAAAGAACTGTCATTTTCGGAGGCATCGGAAGAAACTAGACTTTCACCTGCTGTACCCAGTTCCCTCGGGCTCCTTTGAAAACCCCAGCCAAAATACAGAACAAAGCTATTTCAAAACATGTTCAAAGAGCGTGCATTCTATAACGCTGTATCTTTTATGCCACATTTGAAAGTAATCTCAAAGACAAACATTAATTACTCATAACTAATGCTCTATGAAAACGGGGCACTGGAAATAGATTCTGCAGCTGACTTGACAAGCAAGGCAACAGTAAAGAGTGAAAAAGCAGAAATCCATATACTAAGGAAAGAACAGCAAATGTATTTGCCAAGAGGATGTGTGCTTGAGAAGGGAATTTATGAGGCTTCGGTTCACCGGGTTCTGCAGCACCCAAATTATTGCGTATTTGGGCTGCCGGAGCAAGGCTGGCAACTGTTCCAAGCACGGCGTGTCAATGAAAGAAGCTGGCAGGCCTGCACATCGTACCTCTTCACCCTTGACAGCTGGCCGACAACACTAACGTGAAAATTGAGCTGATGAATGACGACGCTGGTGAACCAGCATAGGTGAAACAGCATATCCTGTCATATACGATCAGATCAGCTCTGCGATGGAAAAGCAAGGTATTACTAAGCACGGTAACGTCAAGAAACAAATCACCTCAATGAAGGGCTTAAGGGTTTAGCCATCATTTGGTATCCCAGAGGATTACTCAAACAAGTCGGATGCATCGGAGAGGTATTAGCCAAGCCAGCTTCTACTGCCTCGTTTTGGGCCGTTGGTATACCCACCGCAGGAGCCTCGACAGCCGGTTACGTGGGCACCGCAGGGGGACCGCTGCTCGAGTCCCAACAGCCCAGACGCGGCAGCATCACAGCGCGCAACGCACAGGTTTCAGCAGCTGATGTGCAAAACAAGTTGAGTCATTCCAAAGCCCTAGAGACGTACCAATAACACCATCCCCCCAATGCAACGCCTTCAGAGAGCAAAAACCAAGACAAATGTCACTTCCCATCAGCTAGGCGAGCCAAGCAGGAATGCCAGGGCCCAAGCCAGAGCGGTACGAACACTGCAACCTCAAACACGAGTACGTGTGTTCAGCCTATTTCAGCAACAAACCCAGCACACCAGAATTTACGGAAAGGGAACTGTTGGATTGCCTCAAAAGCGATGCCACGTTCGAGAGGAGGAAGAGAGCGCTCCACAGAATGATCTCACAGATCCTACCCAGCACCAGGACGACCTCGGCAGACCCAGAGGAACAGGTACGGCGCAACCTGACTGCTGCTTCCGATTACCGCGCAGGTGGACACGGAAAAGGGAAGCTCTGCTGAGTGAAGCAGTGAGGAGGGCGCTCATTATGGCTGACGTCCAGACAAGATCGGTTGGATTTTTTTCCCCTGAACCGTTTGTATCCGAAGTTGCAAGCTAGCTCACCTAAGGTTTGGGGATTTTTGTATTGTTACACAGATGCAAAAATCAACGCCCAGAGCCCATTCCTCTACCTGAGGACAAGAGTGGTTACTAAGGAGGTTTCAGAGACAAAAGTATCAAAACTAATTGCAGTAAAGATTATGACAAGCCTCAGTATGACAGCAGATCTCAGACGCAGAAACCTGTGCGCTACAGAAAGTACTCCGCCTTCAGGCTCCAAGAGAAGAAAAAAAAAAAAGTTTCATGAAAGCCATGGGATGCCTTAGAAGTGTCTCTAGAGTCACCAGCCACCGAAGTAATGACAATAAACTGGATTCTCAAGGCGGGGAAGGGCAAGAGCTGCACAGCAGCAGTAAACAGCAGTTTACTAGTCAGGTCTGAGCAGTCCCACCCAATCTCCACCCAGGATTACAGAGAGAGATACACACACACACAAAAAATGTAACGGATAATCTTGAAATACGTTTTAGCACATGAAAATACAAGCTTGCAGAAAGTAGCTATAGCTGCTCCGGGATCCCTTCTTACAGGGAGTAACAGCGGAGTCAGAAAAGAGGCACGGGAAGGCAAATGTGCCGGGGACGGAGAGCGAGTGCATCGAGCATTATGCACAAGGCTGGAAGCATTAGCATTTCAATGCACAACCGGAGAAAAGTGTGTGCACAGCGTCTTGCTAAGTGTCCGCGCCAGGACTGTGAAGCTGTCAACGTTTAGAGCGTTATCTCACAAAGCTTTAACACGATTTATATCATGATGGTGCCGAGAGATGTCTCTCAACTACTCTTACGTTATGTCAGCACTGACACCCCAAAACTGAAAGCTACATTGGGGGGGGGGGGGAGAAGAAAATCAGTCATTATCTCTATCTTAAAACCTTTGAATGCTAGATGGAATTAAGTCATAATATGACATATGGCACAGAGGAAAACCAATGCTACTCATGAAGAAGGGTGCTTTTATCTGAGCACATTAGCTCCCCTAAGAAGTGTTAACTTCCCACAAGCAGAACTCCAACGGGTCTGCCACTTGCTGCGGGAGATCTACAAAGATTCCCAGTGGGTGTGTTGATTTAAAAAAAGAATAAGAGAGATGAAAAGTTTGTAAAACTTACTCTAAGGCTGCAGCAGAAAGCAACTAGAGTTGCCATGGTCTCTTTCAGGGCCTGTGTCATCCGGTGTGAAGTTACATCCATCCAATATTTGGAAATTCAAGTCTTATCCAGAGGAGATGATGATGGCTTCTTATGTCCCTTCCCACTTGCATTTAAAAAGCTTCTTAAAAATCAAGCGCAACCTGCTGAAGTAGCTTGTTTGCTGCTTAGACCTTTCCACACAGACAAAAGTTTGACTGACTACAGCAACACATTCTTCTGGCAAGAAGAAAGAGAACATCTACAATATGCCAGGTACTCACTTAAAAACCGAAATCCAAATCAGAGACACACAAAAGTGACCGGAGTTTCCTAGAGGAAAAATGCCCCTAGGCTGCCAAGTCTTCTCTCCACAACAGAAATACTATCAGTAGCACGGAAGTAAGCAAGCCTGACTCCCAGGCAGATCTCTGTGGCTACGTAACACGGGTGATCAGCTCGTTTGAAGCCAGCCTAAGCTAATGCTAAATGCACAAAGCATTTATGAGGCAGGAGGAGGACAGCAGCAAGTTTCTCACAGTGCATGGCAGTCCCCGTCTCCCACTTCAGCCTTTGCCTATGAATCCCATTTGGCACAGTAAATATCCATCCAGGAAAGCCTGCGCAGAGGCCACCAGTTCATCCCACACACGCAGCCACCAGCATTCCCACTCAGCTGCGGGAAATTTGCAACTGTTCACCTACCTCCAGGCTATCGCTGTGCTATTCTACAAAATAAAAATGCATTATTCTCCATCCACAACGCCATTCCCTCCAACACATCATCTGAGCAAAGTGCTTAGCTGTAATTCAAAGCAAGAAGGCGTCACTATTAGAGAGCACATGCTCAATGACATGACATATGAACACCACTCCCAGGTTTTTCAAGTTCTGTAGAAGGAAGGACAGAGACGCCGGTAGTGCCAGGCAGGATGGAAAAAAGGTGAACAGCAACACAATCATTCAGAGCGGGATTTGAAGCCGGTGCCAGCTAAGGAAAACTAGTTAGATACCATTTGTAGAAAGGGAGGTTTTCCTCATAAAGAACAGGGGAAAATGCCACCAAAACCTTCAAGTTAACCCAAAAAGTTACTAAAGAGTTCCTCGCCCCAGATCAAGATCTTCATTCCTGCAGTTCTGCATCTCCAACCCCAGGCTCTTATCAAACACCTGTACCCATCCCCACCACCTCTTCTTCAGCCTCAACTGCAGTACCAAACCAAACAGCAGGGGTTTTTTTCTGTCTTGCAACCTGCTAACGAGGGAACTGCCACAGTTCAATATGAGGTGAGTAACAGGTTGGCTATTTAGGTTATCAAAGGCTGCAGAGGCAGAAAGTCACACACCGCACAAATTCACCCTTTCTAAGCCAGCGGAAAGGGAGATTTATATAAAACAGAAACCCTCACGATGTTGCTACTACAGTCAGGGAAAACAAAAGTGGAATGAGACCTTATTCCACTCGCAGGCTAATTTTTTTTCTTCCTGCCACATTTCAGCTGCACATGCTGCTTAATAAAGCCCTTAGTGAAGAACAGGAAAACCCATTATTGTGCTTTATATGTAAAAGGGCTGTTATCTCTTGGTCCTGTTTGTATCCCACTCCATTCACACCAAAGCTCCCCACGCCTCCAAGTGCTTCCTCCAGAACACTAAAGAATTGTACCCAGAAGAGAAAAACTACTCATTTTAAGGGAAGTGTCTTGAGATGTACAGCATGGGAATAGGAAAAGGAAGGGGAAGAGCAAAGCATCCTGCTCTTCATATTCCACAGATGGGCATGGGCCGGACCAGATGTGAACAGAGACATGACCTTTTTCTGTTCTTTTTATCACTTGAGAGCACTTTCCTTCAAGCAGGAAAAAGAAAAGCACACAGATAATTCTTCACAGGAGCACCGTCCTGAAGTCTTACTTCAGCTACCTGACAGCGTTAGTTCTGGTGTGAAATGGAAGGAAGGGTTGCCACCAACCTGACCTGGTACGGAACCAAATGCGCTTACCTGTCCACGCAGCTTCTAATTGTGCTTTTTGCCCATTTTTATGCCAAATTACCTGGGTGACAGTTTCAGTATCCTCCTGATCAGTACTGTGCCGTTCCACAGAACTGTTCAATGCAGGTCTAATGCTATCTGCACGCTGAAATGCAAACATCATGGGTTTAATACAGTGTGTGAAGTGGCAAAACAAAAATGAGTTCTTTGAACACATTCAAACTCTGCCCTCCGCAACGTCATGCGTTATGTTCAATTTTGAAACAGGTAAGTTAGCAATAAACAGAATGCACTGTGTTGAAAGAGAATTCTCTCTGCTCCCCCACACACAGACTCCAGATAACAGCACTATCTGATGTGCACAGAACCAGAATTCAATATTCTTATTAACAGAAACATTGTCCCCAGGCTGCTTTATTGAAATCTGCTATCGCTAATTAAGAACAAGGCATCATTTTGCCAACTACTTTCTTTGCAGAAAAGCTTCCTAAGTGGTACAATTCAATTATCTGTCAGCAGAGAAGTCAACTGGAAATGTTCTAAAGGCTCTGCACAAGAGCAACTGAGAAGAGCTGCTTTAACTGAGCAAATATTTGTCTCTTGTCTAGCTGGGACATTTTCAATATATTTTTTGGTACCTGACCGAATATACTGCATTTACAGAGATTTAAACAAAGAAAAAACAAATCCCAAGGTTTTTTTACTAGAATTTGGCACTATATAACGTGTTTTGAGACTGAATAGGCAAGCACTTCATGCATCCTGCAGTCCAATCACATCAGTCAGGGGCAAGCTACAGGGTACAGGCTCCAACTTTCCTTCATAAAGAAAGTACCCTGTTGTCATGGTTTAACCCCAGCCAGCAACCAAGCACCACACAGCTGCTCACTCACTCCCCCCTCGATGGGATGGGGGAGAGAATCAGAAGGGTAAAAGTAAGAAAACTCATGGGTTGAGATAAGAACAGTTTAATAATTGAAATAAAATGAAGTATAATAATAGTAACAATAATAATAATAATGATAAATTGCAATGAAAAGGAAAACAACAAAAAGCGAGAGAAATAAAACCCAAGAAAAACAAGTGATGCAAATGAAAAACAATTGCTCACCACCAACCGACCAGTGCCCAGCCTGTTCCCAAGCCGCAGCTCCCCAGCCACCTTTCCCCCCCCAGTTTATATACTGGGCATGACGTCCCATAGTATGGAATACCCCTTTGGCCAGTTGGGGTCAGCTGTCCCGGCTGTGTCCCCTCCCAACTTTCTTGTGCCCCTCCAGCCTCCTCGCTGGCAGGGCACCATGAGAAGCTGCAAACTCCCTGACTTAGTGTAAGCACTGCTCAGCAATTAACTAAAATACCAGGGTGTTATCAACATTATCCTCATCCTAAATCCACACACAGCACCATACCAGATACTAGGAAGAAATTTAACTCTATTCCAGCCAAAACTAGGACTATACCCACCCCTTATTCTATACCATCTACATCATGCCCAGGTCACACACTTTCTAATACACCCCAATTAATTACCACCACCTTTCCTGTCTTTTGATATATACACACAGATATCACTCCCTTAGCCTATGGGCCTTCCCTCTAAAATGTCCATTGAGTTAATTCAGTCCGTAACTTCGGGCTCCATCTGTCGTAACAGTCCTTCAGGGCAGAAGAGATGGTTTGTGGTGTTGCATGCTGAAGCCAGTTCTGGTTCCATGAAAATTTATTCTTCATTAATCTGGGCAATTCCTAATGTAATACTGTTGATATAGCACACAGCAACCATAGTAGTGATGGCATACAGTATTATATAGCAATTAGCATCACACAGTTCAAATAATTGGCTATTCTCAGCCAAAATCAAATCCCCTTGATGTACACATCGGACTTCCCCATCCTCCCGCA
This sequence comes from Sagittarius serpentarius, assembly GCA_034782735.1. Lineage (NCBI taxonomy): Eukaryota > Metazoa > Chordata > Aves > Accipitriformes > Sagittariidae > Sagittarius > Sagittarius serpentarius. The sequence goes on along the minus strand of JAVKLA010000088.1, from coordinate 23,087,238 downwards.
TCACCTACCAAGTCCAACCAGGTCCTTGAGCAAACCCACAGATGGGTTTGCCTTTGCCTGAGGCAAGAATAACCCAGACTGTCTTCCCCGGCACATTTTTTATGTGCACTACAGGGACTTTATCCCCTTCTACAGCAGGTAAAAGTTTTGACTGGGCAGGGCCAGCTCGACTGGCAGATCCCCTAGTGTAGTCTAACCAGGAGGCTTTTGCTAAATGTGTATCCCAATGTTTAAATGTCCCAACCCCATTGCTCTCAGTGTGGTCTTTAACAGTCCATTGTATCATTCAATTTTCCCGGAGGCTGGTGCGTGATAGGGGATGTGATACACCCACTCAATGCCATGCTCTTTGGCCCAGGTGTCTATGAGGTTGTTTCGGAAATGAGTCCCGTT
>JAVKLA010000088.1:23073964-23086745 GCA_034782735.1 Sagittarius serpentarius | reverse complement strand
CCCTCCAGCCTCCTCGCTGGCAGGGCACCATGAGAAGCTGCAAACTCCCTGACTTAGTGTAAGCACTGCTCAGCAATAACTAAAATACCAGGGTGTTATCAACATTATCTTCATCCTAAATCCACACACAGCACCATACCAGGTACTAGGAAGAAATTTAACTCTATCCCAGCTGAAACCAGGACACCTGTATTACAAATGGATAATGCTGAAGCACACCTGAGACCCATCCTAACACATTAAAAGGCCTTCTTCTAAGGGCCACAGCAAGGAACAGATGCATATACCTAAATCGCACACCACTGTGAGACATTCCAATTGAGTCAGATGCTGCACCATGGAGATGTAACATATACTAGACTGCCAAAACTGGTTTGGTGCTTCTGATTGCAACATCTCCCTACAAGTAAAATCTGAAGAATACTGCATTAAGCTAAACTGGATTCTCCAGTGGTTCAACTTACCTCATTCCCCTCACTCATTATTAACTGGCTCAATTCTGTGCTAAGAAAGTAAGTCAGTCATTTTAGGTGCACGGTCTTATGACTTACCTGCGTGGGAAAAGGTACCTGGATGCGCCCTTCTAGGATGTTGTCAGTGGTGATCTCTACAGAACGAGTTAGCTGCAGATCCTGTAGAACTAAATGATACGGAACCTGAGGGAACATCTCCTGAATCTGATGGGCCTGGAGAAAGCAAGGTTTATACAGTCAGTATCAGCAGTAAATAAAAGTTAGCTGGTAAGTATCTCAGCAGAAAGGTTTAAAAAAATGAACAACTCGAAGATGCTGTTTATGACATGATAACCCACAGAAAGAAAAACAAGAGAAAGAAAACCCATGCTGGCATTGACTTACAGGGCAATATTTTGACTCCACTGAAGCCAACAGCAAAACTGCAACTCCTATGGAGACACCATACGGTCCTGAAAATTCAGGTTCCTGAACAGTGCTTGTAGATGCACAAAGGCTTCAAAAGCTTCCCAACCCCTTTTTTATGACAGCCTTTTTAATAAAGATCTATACAAAATTCACATGAGTGACTGAAAGTTAGATCAACACTGGAAAAAAAAAAATAAATATTTTTTCTTTGTCCCAGACAGGTTCCAAAATGGTACTGGTAAGGACAAGTGGACTAAGTTTTAATAACTTACTCTCTCCTCCAGCCACCCTGCCTACAAACCAGTTTAATAGGGTCTGAAAGCTCAAGTAAATTAAACTGAATTGTCAGGGAACTGTTATTACTGAATTTCAAGTTACTTAAATAATATCCAAATGAAATAGATAAAAGTAAGAGGGCAGACAAATAATATGCTTTTAGAGTCCAACAACTAGACTTCATTAAATATTAAAATCTGTATTTTAACTAATGCTGAAAGTTACAGGGGAGGGGAGAGAACAACAACAACAACAAAAGAACAGTGGAAGGAGTTTTGACAGCAAAGCAAAAACAATGCACCAGCTGACAGCGAGTTCAAACACAAGCAGTAACAGCAAACCTAACTCTCCATTGTACTAACCTGCGACCAAAACAACTGATTTAGCATTTTAGCCTCTGGCCTTTCCCTCAAAATACTTCCCTAGGTTTTTACTCAGTAACACGAAGGAGAATTTCACTTATTTTCTATTAAAAATGTGTAACACTAATAGTTTGCTAACCGGAGCCTTTCCATTAAAGTAGGTATTTTAATATAAGTTGCTACTGCACTTTTAACAATACACGATGCTAAGAAATCATTACTCATCCTTAACAAAAGCCCATTTGTGTCACTGTGTCCAGTAAAAGAAAAACTAAACTGACCTTAGATGGAGAGCTCCTGCATATTTAACTAGTAAATCATCTGCCAACACGTTACTGCTCCATGCCCACCCTGCCTCAAACCCCCTAAAAATTGTGGCCTTATCCTGTTGAGGCTTAAACAGTAGTGAAGGCTGTGGGAGAGACCTCACATTCAGAAAGTTTCATCACTTTCATGAGACACCTCACTGAACATTTAGTAACACGCTATAGCACACAGTAGCTTTAAGAACTCAAAGGAAACAGCACTTCTCAGACTAAATGAGTGTGTTTCATGAGGCCATATCCTTCCCTTTTTGTACTACATTAGAGTGTTTATGTGTGGTCAACAAACCTAGGACTTCATCCTCAACCCTCCTATCATCATTGTGAATCCGCAAGAGTTGACTGTGCTACAGAAAGCCCCATCTCACACTGACAAGACACTCAAACAGAAACAGCCATCTTGGAGCTTAGTGTTACTAAAAATAAATACTAAAAAAAAAAATCAAAAAGCTGTAGAATGAGTTTGATCAGTTACCACTTGAACAACAGCTAAATTCTCTGGTTACAGACTCACACTCTTTGCTACTGCAAGTTGTGAGTGAAAATAAGTACTGAAAAAAAGCTAAAGAAGTTGCACTAAGCAAGCTAAGAAAAAGTCTGCCTATCTACACAGAAAGTACATGTAATTTTTCTCCTTCATTTACCTACCTCCAGACCTGTTCTTTTACGTTTGCACATTTGAACCAATATATAGCCTTAACTTCAGAGAAATAAAGCTTCTCTCACTCAAAAAAATAGCTTTCACGTAGCATCTAAACACTGTTTTGCCTTCCTTCCCCCTTATGTTCTCCATCTGTGTGTACCTCTTTCCCACTTACAACACAAAATAGGAAGGCTGAGGTGCATAGGAAGGCTGAGGTGCAAACTATTAAAGCAGTCTTACCATAGCATTAAGCTGGGAGTTGCTGGCTTGTGCGATACCAAGGATGTTTGTAGTATGCATCACTTCTACTGAAAAACTGGGCAGCCAGCTGGCAATTCGAGAGCCTAGGAATAAGAAATCACCAAGAAAGTCAAGCAAGAACATTAAGTTCTCAGCAGGCAAAGTACTTCTACAGGTATTTCACTTAAGCCTTTGTATTTCAACAAGGAACATACAGGGAGTTCTGCAGTACAATCCATCCCTAAGGTCTCCCAAACATGGAAACGGCTGGAGTAAATCAGTGACTGCCGATGCTCTCTTCAAGCATGCTGTCAGTGGCTTAACAACCTGAGGGCCAGAAGAGGATGAAGAAAACAACACATACTTGTTTTAATGTTCCCATTAAAGGGAAAATTAAAATAATCCAGAGCCAAATTCCCTTCTGGAATACGTGAATAACTCCAGCAATTTTACTAAAAACAGACCAGCTTCTAAACAGGCTGAATCTGGTCCCAAAATGGGTCAGCTATACGTGGCTGGCATCACTGAGAAGATATTACTACAAAGGGACACAGAGTAACTCAACAAAGTGACTGCTGCACTTGTGTGCTTAGGCTCAACAGAGCAGGGCAGATGGCTGGCTCCCTCCTCCTTCTGCGTTTCCATTTAAATAAACACAGGGCTTGCTCTGTGCCACTTCTCCTTCTGTCGCCACAGTAATTTTGTGGGTCTCCAAGCCACAGGAGAGCACTGGGGAGGACAGCTATCAAAAAAACAGAGCGGTATTCTAAATACAAATGTCCTTTGGAGAGCCAAAGCACCGCAAAAGTGGGAGCCAAGCAAGAAGCTATCAGCCAGTCTCAGTGTACCTAGAAATGTCTGACCCTTCCCCGCCCGTTATTCTCCTCCCGCAATCTCCAAAGAATGCAAAACCAGCACCGACGACGAACGGGGTCACTATGTAAGTTTGCAGCATCTCAGCTACATCATGGGAGCTCCACAAGGACAGAGCCCAAAGCTGAGCATCTGCACTAGTGAAACAAGATGACTGCCATCAAAAACCTGGGAAACTGAGGAAGACAAGCACCTAGCAATACCAAAACTATAAAAAAAAATGGAAAATAAGCAACAGAAATTGTCTCTTTCAGAACAAGTTTGTCTGCATGCACAGAACTCATCATGGTCTGAAATCACATCTGCTTTGCGAGTACTTATAACACACCACTGAAAAAAACCCATGTAAAACTGTTCCAGTTAAATGATTCCTTCTAAGAATAAGCTTCTGCAGACTTCTGCACCTAACCAAGCATTGCTAGTTTCTTGTAAATTGAGTGGCAAATGGAATTCTGACAACCTCACATTAGCTCGGGGGTAGGGGAAAGATCAACTTTTAGACTGCACCACAGAGGTTTTTTTCCCTCTTTGACTGTCACTGATTAACCACCACCTGGTAACAAAATGAGACACATGAATTTCCCATTCTGCTCGTCAACTTTGGCAGGCAATGAATGAATGCCTGTATTAAAGCTGCTAACCCCAACAAATCAAGAAAAAGGGAGCACTTGTACAAAATCTTTCAAGAAATCTCTGTAGCTCTGGACAACTTCAGAGACACATCTCTGAGCTCTTGCAAAAGAACCGTAAGAAACATACACGTGTTTGACAAACGCAAGCAGAAGCACGGTTTAAGTTTCAACTGAAGCACAGGCAGAATTCCCTTCTACAGAAGGATGTTCCCTGGCTTTATTTGGGCAACAGCATCAGATGTCAAATGTGCTCAGCTCACCATCAAAGTGGAAGAAGTGATTGTGCTGGTTCAAGCGCGGTCTGCCTTCTGCTACTGCCACGGGGACCAGGTTCTCATCCAGATTTTCCCTTTGGTGATCCTCCCTCACATGATGGCTGTCAGTGATATTAAGAGACATTCTGCAGGTGGGGCAAGATGTATCTTGTTCCAGCCAGGACCGCAGGCATGAGCTGACAGGAAACAGTAATATTATGGTGAGCTTGCAGCATTTTTTCAAGACATCAGTATCACGAGTACATCAAGCAGCTGTAGCATATTCTGCACAGAAACACATGGACTGCTCAGAGATAATTTGTGAGGTAGGCTTGATAAGCTCCTGATGACTCTGGCATAGGTTTCTTATTTCTTTCAGCTGAAAAAACTCAAGTGTTCACTTTCGATAAATAACCATGCAGATTTATCACAAACTTAAAACACTCTCCAAGTTTGTTGTCTGTCTAGCTCAGAATAAGCACGTTTTGCCTGGAAGGGGAAACAAAGCGTTTCTCTTCTCTCACCATCCCCAACTGAAAAAGGACAAAAATCAACTGGACAAGTATTTAAAATATACTGACACATTTTCATAGCAGTTCTGCCAGTGTGATGTGGCAACGGCACCTCCAAAGCTTTTCAAATATCTCTTCAAAAATATCAATACTCAAATGACCACCAAAGTGAGCACCACTCTGGGAACTCTCTAAACAGATTTATTAATACTAACCAGTGCTGTGCCATTACAATGTTTACTTAATTCTGAACATTTGCTGTCTTGCAGAAAGCGAGAAGTGTTTGAAAGGCAGGTTTAAACACTCAGAGCTGCACCTACTTTTTGGTTCAGACTGATATGACCCAGCTGCGGTATTTGTTGGCATGTTAAACCTAATTTTCAGTATGGAAGAACTGAATTTCACAGAACTGAACACATCTCAATATTACACACTGGCAGGGTGGGTTTTTTCCCCCAGAAGCTCTCAAAACACTTTAGAAAGGTAGAGACATACAAAAAGGTCAAATAAACCTGTTCCCCAAATAGTATATTAACAAATGGAGCAAAGGCACAGGTTTGGGCTGACAGAGCAAGGAAAAAGCCCTAATCGCAGGACTATACAAGCGCTCTGCACAATTCCTGAAGCTGTACTCTATAGACATATGGCCAAAGTGTTTTGCATCATATTTAAATGGAGGGATACACAGTGTTCAGAAATTAGTGATGGGTTTCCCAGAATCAATCAAAGCACTGCAATAAAAATCTACCATCTTCCACCACCATGGTCATCAGCACAGCCAGCATGTTAGCACTGCCAATGCTGTCCAGCTTCGTCTCTGTTACTACAGCAAAACCACCCTGCCCACAACGAACTCAAACCTCTGCTACAGTTGTACTCAAAAGGTCACTTGTGAAGCGCCTGGACTGACACAAGCTACCGCCATGCTGCTGCTCCTCAACAGCTCAACCACTGAGATGCTGAATGGGACAAGAACCCCTTTCACCCTGCATCAGCATCAAGCCGTAAGTAAGCCAGCCATGATTATACCCATTTTTTACCACACAGGCAGAAGGGCTCAGTCCCCTACAGCACCTCAGGATTAGGATGACTAACAAGGTCAGCAACATTTCAGAGCAGCAACTGCTTCCTAAAAGATATAGGAGGGAGTTTCAACAGAGCTTAAAAGATTCAGACGCCCACTCCCATTAAACTTCCTTAATATTTAGGCACAGAGTTGACCTCAGCAATGTGGATCTTCCCTGACACCTTCTCTTCTACTCCAAATAAATGGTAATGAAAAATAATCCTATGTAATTAAGAACGGACACAATGTTTAGCCTTTTGGCAAAATCACCAGGCTTTTGTGAGAAGAGAAACCACTCTTAGGTTGTAAATAGGGTTATTAATTACATCTGGTTTTATATGCAAGCGTAACTCATCCACTGTAACATGTTCCCTCCCTACATGCACCAAGGAGGCAGGTGTAACTTTGCTTCAGAAAAAAAATCCAAAAGGATCATTCTAGATACAGAGAAAACGACTTTCTGAAGAGAAGGCCCTGGGCTGCTCAAGTGCTCAGTAGGTGATTAAATATTCACACGACTCAGTAGCATTGAAAGAGGAGTTTCTGCTACAGAGGCACATTATCTCATTAGAGACTTCTTGGAACACAGATAAATATTTATGGCAAGGTTTGTCATAAATGACAACAAATTAGTACACAGATTATAACCTCCGGTTTGACAGTTACCAGAAAAGTAAAAAGCTATCTGCAGAAAGTAACTTGCTCATATGACACCACAGGGACAATTTAACCGACCATGCATGTTAATTGCATGGCACTTCAGAAACTCCTGATTCATTCCCCGTATCTCCGTTCATTTTTAAGCACAAGCATGAAAATGTAAGCACTGCTACAAAAGATCTAAGAAAAGGCACAGCTAGCTCAGCACGCTGTCTCCACAAGCATCTGCTACTACTTGCTACTGAGTGTAAGAAACAGTATATAGAGAGATCCTTTGGCCAAGAGCCTCCCAGTTCCAACCACCAGCTACTTAGGGAGCTCTTCAGCTAATTTGGTTAACCTCTTTTACAGCCCTGATGGACTGATCCCCCCATGAAATCATATAATCAGACCTGGCCTCCACAACTGTCCTGGAGAACTCACCACCATGCAAGGATGCACTATACAAAAATATTCCCCATTTTCTCTTTAAAGCTAATATCTGAAAGGTACTTAAGGATCTAACACGAATTTTTCTTCCTCACCTGAAAATCAACACACTCTCATGGAAGAGGTGATGCACAGGATAAAGTAAGGGGGAAAAGAGTGTGCTTTAGCAAGCAGTTACACAGCAAGGCAGGGTACAGAATTCCAGTTGAGATACCATAACTCAACACCATCTACCTGTTAGTTGACAAGACGCATACTCTTAGTTTGGGGGGAAAAAGAATGCACCAGGTGAAACAACTCAAACATGAAAATGACTGACGCGAACATGACTTCTACTTTGTTACTAGAAGCAGACCAAGATGACCCAGGCAGTAAGCATTCACAGCTTTGCTGACAGTTCGTTACTTCTCATCCTGCCGTAACTTTCAGACATGCCCATATACCCCTTCCTTTCTACAGTCAGGTGCACCCTCTCCAGACCCAGAAACGTACTTGTGGAAGAGATGGCCGCAAGGGAGTTTACGTGCGGATTGCATGGAGTCCCAGCAAATGGCACAGTCATCATTATTGACTGCTAGCTCCTCTGGTGTTGCAACTGCAAACCTACAAAGAAAAAGGAAGAGACGGAAGCAATGACTACACCAGCTCAGCATGGCCTCTTGTCTAGAGAATCCCACACCGAGAAAACCTTATCCTCCATGTTAACTTTTCCTTGGGAGAGGTGTGCCAGCAAGTTTGCTATTTTTTTCCATAACTCAGACTCACACTGCAAAGGAAGACACACACACACACACACACATCCTTCCCATGCTTTCTTACAGGCAAATATTTTTGCACATCTCCGCATATGTCCTAAGTGCAAAAAGCTTTGACTTAGTATCTTCCAATAAGTATGATCATTAGATTGAGAACCTCAAGTTACAATCTGTATAGATTTGGCTTATCTCATTTTTCTAAATGAGTTTTAATAGCTGTACCCATTAAGATGTCTTCTTGGGATCATAAGCATTTATCGCCTGACTAATTTTGGCTTCAGATTTTGCCAACCCCCATTTGTCTTTGATTTTTTTTCTTCTTTTTTTTAAAACTACAGCACCATGCAAGCAGCTACTACATAGTACCCAAACACAGGCAATATAGAAATGAGTGGTATAACAACATTTCACAGTACTGCTGGTATGGAATATACCTGAAAAGCAACTACACAAAGGCAGGGAGCTCGCTGCCATTGGCAGCTTCAGGAGGAAGCTAGAATGTGGTTCTTCCAGAACAATCAGAATGACGAAAACACGTCAAGTCGCTCAGCCAAGAAGTCTGAGACACTTGCAACTCAAACAGCTGTTAGCAGCTTAAAAGTTAGCTGCTGCATCTTACTGAAAAGAAACAATGCATTGTGGATTAACTTTACCATGCAGCTCTTAACCTGGTATGACAGCCATTAAATGACTTTTCACAAATAAAACCTTGAGAATTTCTAGAGAAGTCAGTCTTCTCCATCTGGACTACAGCAACAGGCATCGGAGCTAGTCAACCCACTGATGTCCAGAATGAAAATGGTACAGCACTGTACAGAAAGAGTAAAACTCCCTGTTGCTCTTAAAATTATTAAAGACATAGCTGAGTTATGACAACACTGGATCAGAGACGCAGTAGTATCTGGCACAATACTAGGTTTTAGCAGGCCTTTCAGTTTCCCTATATTGCCTCACTACAGGAGGATGGACTAAAGTAATCCCAAGGTTCTCTCAGCTCCACTACAAGTACAGACTCTCTGTTAGTTTTGGCTTCAGGTTTAATAAATACGTACTTAAAACTGAGCAGGTTTTAATTAATATTTCGATTGCATTTCAGGCAGTAACTCAATAGTATGGCCTAATGAAATTAAGAGCATTTATTTCCATCACAGCCAAAGCCAATATTTGACAACTGAAACAGGCAGAGCTCTGCAGAGCTTACGTCACCCCACCAGGGTAGTATAGAAGAGAATACAGGAGAGAAAAAAAACACTGGAGAGGGGAGTTGACTTGTTGCCAGTAATACGTTACCAGTAATACTGCTATTATAAAAGTCAATCCTCCATATCTGTTAAAACCAGGAAGGGTGTCCCCACTAACAAATAAAATGGGTAAAAACAGACGTAAAGACTTTTAAGAGCTGGATTTGCAAGACTGCATCTCTCCGGCTTATACCGTGCCATCATGTATCAAAGGAAGGCAAAAGAATCCCAGCTTCTTCATCAGGATCCGCTCTCCAAGATCCACATCAAGATCCCAGAGCAAATAAGAGGCTCACCTAGCTTCCATGTTTCCAACCACACGCAGGTAGTTCTTGTGCCGCCGAATTCTTCGCTGAACCTCGTGAAACAGGTAGCGCAGCTGCATAAAAATCACCAGGCTTGCCATTGACAACCAGATATTGCCAAACAACTTTTGGAAAAAAAAAACCAGAATGGTCATTAGAAACAAAGACCATGGGAAACAAGAGGCCACCACAAGAAACTGCACCAGGTCTTAAGAGAAAAAGAAATCAAGAAACCAGCACTGAATAACTTTTCTTTTGTTGAGACCACTGAGACTAACCACACAAGTTCACCATTATCACTACTCATTACACCTTCAAATACAACTTAAGCAGCATAAGCATTTATAAGAAGGATAAACTGTATTCAGTCCTGTTCAGTTTAATGACCCCTACTGCCAATGGAAGTAATTGTCTGATATTACTCAACGACAAAGCTAATTAAACACCTATTAAACAGATAATTACCCAGTAGTTGGTTAATACTCCATAACAAAGTTATTTGTGAGGACTCCAGTTACACAGGAGGAAAGAATGCCAGAAACATCCCCCCCTACATTTTTCTCTTTATTTAAACAACTTCTCTGCAATATTTGGCTCCTAAAGAAGCAAAGGGAAAAAAAAAGTATACCCAGTACCCTTTATTTTAAGGCCAGTCTATTTGCTCAACATTACGTCCAGTATTTCATACCAGCATATGAATATGATGCATCAAGTCCAGTGAAAGCAAGGTTAGCTCCATGACAAAATCTGTGTAGTACACGTAAGTGCCTTTGCCCTCCCACGTTCCTTCATGGTTGAGATCCCAGAGGTGAATTACATATCTGCAAGAGCAGGGAAATCAACATTATTCTATCTTTTTTGTTAAACAGCATCTCTAACATTCAAACAATTTTATCCATTTTTCAAACAACTTCTGGATATGGGTTCTTTGCCCTTCCTAAGCCCAGTGCCTGCACTCTGTGCTTTCCTGGGGGACTTTTTTTAACGTTACTGGTTTCAAACAGCAACATTTTCAACAGGCAAAAAGCAATCAATGCTTAAGCCCACAATGGCATTACAGATACCACCAGCTGACAGAGAAGATGCAGCATTTGCTGAAAACTCCTTCATGTACCAAAAGCCAGTCTTGGGATTATTGTAACTACAGACCCACATTTTTCAGCACGTGAGGTGTTTCTCAGGTAAGGCATTACAGCTTGGTGACAGACCTGAAATTCCAATACTGACCTGGACAAAGAGGTTCCGTGCCACACGTCCTATATATGCATACACAAGTGAATTACAGATACACATGCATGCTACTTTTTCAAAGCAAAAGCTCTAGAGGTTAAGATCTTAAAAGAGAACCAGTAGTTTATACTTACTATCAGTAGCATATATCAACCCTCATACAGCAGTACCAATCCACTCTAAGCCATGCCTCAAGCTATTAGCACCCACTAAAGCTATCCATGCCTTGCAGAATTCATGCTTAAAAATAGTACAGGCTAAAGATAGCCACCTTCACCCATCTCCAAACATGCATTTGTAATTCAACAAGGTAACTTCATACGCCTCTTAAATCAACATGCTATATGCACTACCTTCTTGAACAACCATCCTGCAAACCATAAGCTACTCACCGTAAAATCACATGAGCAGTTCTGACTGTCACAAGCAAAGACTGCAGGGGAAAAAAAAAAAAAAAAAATATGTTAACAACATTCTGGCAGGGACAGTGGTCCAGAGGCAGGAGCTAAAGGGCTAAAACACAAAATGCATTTATTGCAGCTTAACAAGCTCCTGCGAATCAACAGTCACTAGAGGTGACTGTGTGCAAAATACACCTGTGACAAACATGAAGCTTATAAATAAATATGGAAGAAATTGTTCTCAAACGCACAGTGCTCTTGGAGCAGCCACTAGCACCACTGCTGTTAAGTCTCACTTTTTCCCCCACTACTTAGGACATACTATCTTTTTCAATTCTTATCACACAGTGAGTACCGAGACCACAATCCCAACAACTACCTCTCTTCATCTCATTGCTCAAGAAAAATTTGAAGGACTGAATAGTAGCAGGAATTTGAGGAAGAACCATGGAAGCACTTTCAGAGAATTTCCCCCCCTTTGCTGAGATGTGAATGCTGCAAAAGTAACTTCTCTCTTCAATCATACTTACCTCCCCGGGCTAATTACAGAGAAAAAAAACTGAGTATATCAGAAATGTAAAGATGAGTCACCAGAAAGAACTGTTTCCAGAATACCTAACCACATTTCCATGGGCTCTTATCATGTAAGAAACATGGCCGCATCGCCTCTCTCCAACCCGTCAGGCCCGCAGTGCCCCATCTCTTCATTGTATCCTCCCAGTGAAAGAAAACGGGACAGGATGAATGTGGCATATGAAAAGGCACAGACTCTGATCGTGGTGAATCGAAGACAATTTTATTAGCGAACCTCAGCTACACTTACAGTTCAGCTTAGCGGATATCTGCAGCTACACAGTCACTGTTCACGCATAAGCTAGCCAATAGCCTTCTCGATCACGCGATGATCACGCGTCTTTAACAAGCTTCAGTACATCTTCATAGTTACATAAAACAGCTTATTCAAGGATAGCAACATAGCAACTTTCTTATCTAGAAGGTCACTGGTTAACAGCTAAAAGACGTCTGAGTATACAAAACCGCGATGCTCCGTGCATTCCATCTCGTGTTCTACCGCTTTATCCCTTGCTCCCATAGCTTTCTTCCAACAAGCATAACTGTGTCTCCCTCCCAGGGTCGTTCTTCGTCTCCTAAGGTAGCTAAACTTATTCCAGAGATATCCACAGATGAACCCCCTTCAGAGACTGCTCACCCTACCCTGTAGGTAGCAGGGGCCAGCTGACATCAAGATGCGGGGGATTTATAATGACCAACTGAAACCATTTCTGTAAAACTGGTCTGATGGCATGCCTTCAGCATAAAAGTATTAAAAACAGTACAGAAAAACTATCAAAACCACTAACTTCCCAATATAGCAATAAAAAGGCTGGTTTGAGTAATTTTTTCCATCTGTAAAAAGCATTCTTAAAATGCTTCTATGCATATTTAACCCTTAGTAATACCCAACATATCTGCCAACTGTTTACTGGTCGGCTTTAAAATAAGCGTTCCTGTGACTATTGAAGACTACTGAAACACCAGTGCAACCTTCTACCCAAATAGGGGCTTCAGGATAAGATGCACACATCATTCAAATAACACAAAAAAAAAAAGTCAACAAGGTGTCGTGGTTTAACCCCAGCCATCAACTCAGCACCACGCAGCCGCTCACTCGCTCCCCCCCGCCCAGTGGGATGGGGG
>JAVKLA010000088.1:23054345-23064475 GCA_034782735.1 Sagittarius serpentarius | reverse complement strand
GGCCCCGCAGGCCCCGCCGCCGCCGCCGCCCGCCCGGGCCTCACCCAGACGCAGAGGCTGTCGGAGAGCAGGTAGTAGGCGACGTCCAGGGCCCGCGGCCCGCCGCGGCGCTGGGGCTCGGCCGGCTCGGTGCCCGCCGCCGCCCCGCCGTCCGGCTGGGGCCCGCCGGGGGCCTGGCTGAGGGTGCGGTAGGCGCTGAGGCCGGAGCCCAACAGGGCCAGGGCGCTGAGCGCCGTGTAGGTGCGGAGGCTGGGCCAGGGAAAACGCTCTAGGAAGAGCAGCGGCATCGCGAAGCCCTCGCCGCCGCCCGGCAGGCCGCCGCCTACGGCCTCGGCCTCGGCCTCCGGCCCGCCGCGCTCCACCCGGCCTCCTGCGGCCTAGCGGCCTAGCGCCCGCCCCGGCGCCACCGCCCCTCCCCGCGGCCGGCCCCCGCTGGAGGCCGGGGGAGGGAACGGGCCCAAACCCCCCCCTCTCCCCGCCCCGGCACGAAGCGCTCCCCAGCGCGCTGAGTCACGGCCGGGGCGGCGCTTCCAGGCGGCCCCGGCGCTGCGGGAAGCGACGGGCACCCCCCTCCCCGCCTTCCCGTCCCGGGGAGAAACTCCGCGCAACCCCAGGAACCCCCCCCGTTAGAGGGGGTCTCTACTTCGGTGTCCCCCAAACCTCCACGGACGTAGTCAAAGGAGAAAGCAGAGAGCCGAAACTGCGCTCCAGCAGTCTCTCACGGGCAGCGCGGAACAAAATTAGTCTCTCAAAACCAGGGTGCAGCAATGGAAGATGAGGGATGCTGTTAAATGCCAGGCCTCAAAAACAGCACTCTGCTGCTTGTTCCTCTAGCGTCTGACTTCCAAACCTCCACCCTCCCTTCCTCATGCAAAAATGGTTCCGTTCTACACTCCCCTGCCAGCTTTGTTTTCCCCATCTGTATGGTTTCTTAGGCCACTGCCATTTTGCTGACTGTATGTCTAGGCCTTCCATCCACAGGACTGAAGTGAACAGCCCTAGCACTACATTGTCCAGTATTTTTTCAGTATGGAGCCCACACTGCACCACTTCAATTTGACTGAAGCACCAGTCTGTGGCAATTGTTCTGCCCGTAGCTTGCCAGTACAACCGGCAACAGAACCAAGCACTTCGGCAAGTTCCAGTTCTCTTGGCAGCTCACACTATCCCAACGACGCCTTCATAAAAGAGGACAGTGCACAAGCAACAGCGTATTGTCTGATTAGAGGTGGAATTTGGAAACAAGTCTTCAGAAAAGTTACTGAGCAAAACTACAGAAGGCTTAAAGGCATTAGGAAGGGACACATCCAACTGGAATTGGTCTTTAGCCAAGCATGTAAAAAAAAAAACCCCAACTATAAAAGGTTGATATTTACTACCTGCAAGAGACTCAGACCTTGAGGGAAAAAAAAAGCAGAAGTATGGGTGTCCCTTGCAGGATGACACAGCACACTGGTCTCCTACAACAGCTCGGCATAACCTGGAACCACTTGTGTATGGCATTGGCAAAACATTTCAACATGACCCAAATTCCGTCCTGTGGATATAAAAAAATATACAAAATTAATTTTACTTTCCGTATTTTAACTGGATCTCGGGCCAGTCCAACAGAATTTGTTGGGTTGTTATTTTCCTAAGGGGGCACAGAGGCAGGAGATACACATTATACATCCTCCAAGCCCTGTACAAACAGTAATGCTTCCAGATCAGTTCTTGTAAGCTTTGAACAAAGGCTACGCTTGCCTTTAAGTACTCATACTCCCTCACAAAACAGGAATTCTGTTCCCTAAATGAAGAAAAGACTCAAAATTATGTTGCACCTACTTATGCTGTTTAGTTTCTCCCTCAGACTAATTCCCTGCTCAGGGATGCAGATCAGAGCATCCGAATGGTCCCTGAATGGTTTAGGTCCTCCTCTTGTTTCCAAGATCTTCTGTATTCCTGAAGGAAAGTAGTAAAGTTTTAAATATATACCTGAAAGCAGGAGACAACTAAAGAACAGAAAAAAAAAAAAAAAAAAACAACACACAAACAAACCAAACCCAAGACAAACAGAACTTTAACCATTTTGTTTAATGTTGTACAAAAAAAATTTGGTGAGTATTACAATGAAAAGTGATTAAAACACTGATATCACATTGCCATCCCACTATCTAAACAGTTGAGATTCACTTCTCTATTCATACAATAGAAAGTTTAGTGGCCTTCAGGAAAAGAATGACAAAAAAAAAAAATCCTTGCATCACACGTATTCTTTTCTCTACATTTTAAAGCTGTGCTCACAGAGACGGCTTCTTCTATCAGACTCTTCAGGTTTACAGGAATTCAGTTGTAAATAAAGTTGAACCTAAAATTAAAAGGATTATAACAAGTGAGGAATTTTTATTCTTTTTATTTAAGAGACATTTTTGAATGAATAAGCAAATGTTTTGTTTCTGCTCTTGATAAACCTCCATCTGACAGAACAAAAGCGTGTTTTTCAACAAGACAGCTTTACAGTATAGCAGGAAGCATCACTTTTAACAGCCAGTCCTACACGAGCATTGCACAAGTCTCTTCAGGTTGCAGAAGAGGTAATTGTTAACACTTCATCTCTTAAGAGAGCTTCATAGATATGAAAATACCAGCGAGAGTTACATTCCCCCATCGGCAACTCTTTCGCAGCCTTTCTGCTGTCAGGGCCAACCTTACATACTCCAGGGGTAACATACGGACATACTCAACAGAAGAGCTAATTCTTCTCAGCTGAATTTCACAACACACAGCGTTCACACGGTGAAAGCTAGCATCTGTCTCAACTCCCAGATGTCCATCCTCTGGATGTGTCTGTTGCACCAGTACCAAACCGGCATTTGGCTGCGTAATAGCCAGCGTTTTCCTGGTAACTCAGGAGAAAGCATCTGCTGTCTTCAGAGCAAGGGGAGGGGGGAAGCACCCATAGCTACAACTGCCAAAACTGGGACTAGATAGAGGAAAAAAACCCCAGCATGATACAAGCCCGTTAAGGGCAATACCAGTGCTGACATTCTGCTAACAGACTTTTTTCATCAAAGTAGGTGGATGACAGAACTACTTCCCCAAGTAACAGCTGACAGGCCGTGGGATGCCTGGCATTCCTGAACATTTGCTGAAGTCACAGAAACCAGTGAGACTAGCAAGCTCTGGAGACCCGAGGTACAAGCCATTTTCAGGTAAGAAAGCCAAAGAGCGTGTACATCAGGAAAAGGAAGGAAAAAAATACAGCTCTCCCTACAGATACTTGTGTTGTAAGGATGCTACACGTTATAAACGCTACTACACAGAGTCTGAAAAAAACACCTTTAATCAGCACAAAGCTGTGGTAACATGCACACCGAACTCAGTGCTTCAAACACACATCTTGGCTTTTGCTCTCACGCTCTCACGCTGCCGCTAACGCTTACAAGAAGCCGTTCCTTAGCCTATGCACAGCTTCATCCTGTGTCTTCCACATCTTCCTTTGCTACAACTGCTAGATAGGATTTTGGTGCCAGCAAGTTGCGATCAGTGCCTCTAAACTGTCCATCGCATCTTGTCTGAGCTAGATTCTAAGCTCTTAGGGATAGCTGCCACCTTTTCAAGTTGGTTTCTGTAGTGCCCAGCCTTGCTCTGGTGTCCCACAGCAAGCGTGTTCCCAAGAACTACATTACAAATACATCATAATATACCTGCTCAAAAGTTGAGGAAGGCTGGAAATAATGGGTCCGTATCCTGGTGCATTATCGTAGAGCTCAAACAACGGTGCAGCGACCAGCTTGTAATTTTTTGGGACTGCAAACAAAGCTAAAAACAAATACAAGTTGATTAATCAAGAAAACCCGCCTCACATTCAGCCAAGGTATCACCACCCCACACACACCTCAAAACAGGATCACTACATATAGCACTACAGCACTAGAGTAGTTTTACTCCTTTTCTAGTTAAATATGGGGTTCATACACTGTACATATACTGATGCAGGAGCAGGAACGAGCATTTACTAGGAACTCGCGTTCCAAGCTCACCTGCCTTCAAAACTGCTGTCAGCATTTAACCTTTTTAGTGACCAACAACAAACAACTGCAAGCACATGAACACAAACTTGCCACCACATTTCCTTGCATGAAATGCAAGCACTTAGACATTGTTATAAATGCAGTCCTTTGTTGAAAACACACACTTACCCTTTTCTTGAAGCTGGACCAAGAAAAGCTTTTTGTGCTCTTTTGGTTTTGTAATATGAGCTGGGATATAGGGATACTGGAAGAAAAACAATAAAAATGGGTTGTACAGAGCTCTGAAAATATTGTGCAGTCTTAAGCGCTACTTTATAAATTATCAAGCACTGTGCAAGCTTTCAACATGTCGCACATTGTTCTTTCATGGCATCAAATAATGAAAACCACTTTTCTAAGAAAGTACTCAGAAAGGCATGCTGCTGCTGTCACAACTCAAGAGGCACCAATACTCATAAGCGGTTAAAACAACCCAACCAGACAGAAATGCTTAACAGCGAACTGAGCAAGTACTTCCAGTACTAAAGCATTCAGAAGTAGGGTAGTGAGACTATTTTATTCACAGGGCATCTGTTCCATGTGCAGCAGTGCAAGACTTTCCATTGTGGCTACAACAGGAATTTCAATAGTGTGCCTGGCTCAGCACAAGGACTGGAAGCTATTACATCCAGTGGTTTCTCATCCATCAGGACAGCTGTGAGGAGGGAGACAGGAGTTTCCAGAGAAAAAAAAAAAGTCTGTAGTTTCTCCTCAGCCACAGAAAGGAGACAAAATAGGTAAAAAAACCAGAAAAACTAATAGCTCATGCAGCAGATACTCAAAAAACCCAACTGGTAGGTTGAAAGCTTTTGGAAGAAATCTATACTTGACTGAAGAAGATGAAAGTCAAGACGAGTACTCACCTGTGGAGGTTCAAAGTTCGGTCTCCACCAGTTACCAATGCAGTCATCAATCACCCAGTCTTGCTGAACACCATCCTGACGACCCAGTATCTACCAAAAATTCAGTTACAGTCAAAACTCTGGCTATCCCAAGTCAATTTTTTTAGAAAACATATACTGGAAGCATGAAGACTGGCTGTAATAAGGGTCTGCTGTAGTTCAGAACTGCTCGGGAACAGCTTTTAATAGAATTTCAGTGCAATTTTGTATAAAGTGACATGTTTTAGTAAAAGCCTCACCTGACAGGACAAGGACACTTTTGAGAGCATTGCAAATTCCATGCTGTGTTCAATTGAACTGAGTCCCACCAACCCAACGGGAAGAATGAAATGCATCGCTACACTACCTGACACAAGTTAATTTAGGTTAGTTGGAGAGCATGGAAGGTTAATTGGTGCATCGGGAAGACTATCTCAAAGGCAAGTCCTCATCAACTATGCTCCGCGACATATTTTATTGCCCGTCTGCACGCTCACTTGTTGCCCGAAGCCAGCCAAAAAGCAAAGCTGCAAACAAACACAGGACTTGAGCAGCAGGTAGGAGGTCAGCCACTAGACCACCCTGTCACGCTCATGATGCGGATAAATGAAAACTCACTGCTTTAATTTGTTAACTATCTGAGAACATCACAAAAGCGTCAGAATAACATAAGCGGTAAGGAGACTACTCTACTGCTTTGGCTTATTCTGTTAACTCTAAAATAATCCAACATTCCAGTATAGCAACATAACAAAAGACAACAGACCTCTGTCATTAAGCGTTTGAGCCCTTCTACCTCATCTTCTCCTGGATTGAGTTCACCACCAGGTCTGTTAAAATAATCAATGATGAAAGCTAAAGTTATGTTTTATTGCATTTACTGATGTTCACAGGTAAGTTTGGATGTGCTTCCAGGTGGGGAGTTACAAATTCCCTCAAGGCCCTTAAATCAGAAGTTCCAAAGCTAACTTTGCCGATTTGAAGACAGTAAGATAGCTTTCACCAAAACCATGACTAAAATGGCTACCGTATGTCCCTTAAAAAAAATATAAAAGACTAACTGCAGCAGGACAAAGTACAACAATATACATGATAATAATAGGACACTTAAAAGGTAAAGTTTTAACAACAATATAAAAGCACCAGAAGTTGAAGAAAGAGTTGTGAATACCGACCGTATTTGTTCTTATCTCAAAAACAGCACTCACTGAAACACACAGGAAGCAGAAAATAAAACTCATGTGGGGAAACATCCTGCATTTGATGCAAGGTTAATGAAAAAAACTAGAACCACATTTCCATCATTACAGAGTTTTGCAAAACTTTTAGAGTCTAGCCTATTTTGTCCACAAACATCCCCCAAATCAAGACGCCAAAAAAGAATGTGGATATAAAATTAGATTTCACACACACAAAATTGAGAATAAACAATATAAATGTGAAAAATATAAGAGCAAGAACACAAGCAGGATAACTTGAGACAAGTCAAGCCCATCCAGTTTAAAAAAGAAAACGAGCACCACCACCATCACTGCGACCATATGATCCAAACACTAAAATTTCACTCTGGCAGTGACAACTATGAGATGAACTGAAGCAATTTTCTCAAATTTAAATGCCTACCTTTCTTGCTGTCCCCAGCTCACCCAGTAGTTTGTAAACAAGAATTATTCTGCATTTACTGGGGTTTATTCCTTGAGCTCCACGTCAGCATTTTTGCCACCACAGCGTAAGCATATTTAAGCATAACAGCTTTCACAACGTAAGTACAACACACTAACTACTGGTAACGAGTTTTAAACAGGATTTTACCATAGTGATGCACCGTAACTAAGACTTCCAGTCATTTTCAAACTAAGTCACCCCCCTCATGAGCAGAGTCAGACAAATGAAAACCCCACCACTCCAAAAAGTTTTCCCAGACTAAGTCTTTGCAAGAAATGAACCACATTCAAAACGTCAATCGGTTAGCCACACTTTAACCTCTAGCCTGCATGTTCAGTGGTCTGTGACAATAAAGTTAAACTAAAAGTTACAT
Organism: Sagittarius serpentarius; assembly: GCA_034782735.1. Lineage (NCBI taxonomy): Eukaryota > Metazoa > Chordata > Aves > Accipitriformes > Sagittariidae > Sagittarius > Sagittarius serpentarius. The sequence goes on along the minus strand of JAVKLA010000088.1, from coordinate 23,057,504 downwards.
TCAAGAAACAGACACTTACAGCTTGAAAAAAGTTGTACCCAGCTGCAGTAACAGGACATGGGGCAGCCTGTGCTCGTGTACAATCAGAACCCCTTCCACCGTCCGCCTCATGCCAATCTTGTCAAACTCCTCCCTCATGCGCTGAAACCGAGCTGCCACGGAACTGTCCTTCTCATACAGGGGTTCCTTTGTACCAAATGTATAATTTGTCAGAGGATACCTATAAGGGGAGAAGAAAAAATCGTTACCACATAACAAGAAATCTAAATTTAAATCACTATGACACAGCATCTACCTGAGGCAGAACCTTCTGTGCTTGATGGAACAGTAACTCGCTCATAGCCCTGGGCTAGAGGTTCTTGTTTAGGACCTAGGGGGCCCCTATCACAGGAAGGCCTGCACTGCGATACACACAAGCGCAGAAGGTCCTGCTGATCGACACGCTAGTGGGGTGCTGATTCAAAAGAAGGAAGGAAGCCCAGAAGAACCAGCTGCAACTGTTGTTCAAGAGCCAGCCTCTTTGATCTCCACACCGCAGAGGCAGCTGAGACTCCGAGAGGAGCTGGGAGAGGGACAGGAGAGAAAAGCTCTGCTGGGAAGGAAGGAAGCTGCACAGGACAGCATTTTTGTTTTCTGCAGAAGTAACGAAGAGCCTGAGAACTAAACTGTTAGAAGTGGTTTTGCTTTGAAGTGGGAAATCAGACATCTGGCTCACAGAAGAGGGCAAACGCTGAGTGTGTAAATGCAGGGCTGGGAGCCTGGGGTAAGATCCAAGAGTCTGAGCAGATCACTCTGTTGGGCTAGGTGCTGGACCTCTGCATTCCCTCGTGACAGTACAGCAGAAACTTGGGAGATTTCTCCAGGTAAGAGGGAGAGTCAGAAAAGAAAGGAAAGGTTAGGCAAGAAATCAGTCAGTCCTACAGAGCACAGAGGGCAACAGGAGAATGTTACTGTACAACAAAATCCAAGTAACACAGAGATCTGACAGCACAAGGCCTGGAGAGAAGACAGGATCATCCAGCTAAGTCAAAAAGGAAGAGAAAAATGGGTTCTGGGCAGAGCAGTAACGAGTTATCACCGTGGTTTTATTGACTTGTGGCATACAGTAACTGAATTAACAGAACAAATGACTGATTTCATGGGGAACATTTTCCTCGAGATGCATCTTATCGCACATTCTTTCCCCAATACTTAATCATGTCAAACTTAAGTAGCTAACACTCTTCCCCCCTCAAATTCCTTCCCCCCGCAAATTTTCGTGTTTTACAGTGGCACATTCACAAGCCAGCTGCAGTTATCAGAACCCTTTCTTATGTAAAGAAGTGAGCCAAAGCAACCGGTTTCCTAACTGCACATTCATTTATTAGCACACTCCCCCACTTTCACTTACAGCTTAGAACCATCTACATTTCTTTTGCCAGTCATTTCCATTTTTAGATACACAAATAGCTTTATTAATAATCTACCGTGCTAACCCATACTACGCTAAGGCAAGTACATTAGCCTATACATTAAGACCCTCGGCCTAGACTTTAAAAAAAAATTATGGTGATAACACAGCTTCCTGCCAAGTCTTTTCTTCAGAAACACTACAAAGATGTTCCAATCTCTGAAGTTCATACTTGAACTTCCACAAGACTCTTTCTGTGAAAAAACTCAGCTATACCACTAAAATAGATATGACTCTGTGATTAATAGCCAAAATCGAGTACCGGCTGTTACAGTTAACATTTGCTGTTTCTGCAACTTAACAAACGTACTTGGCAAAGAACACATCCGTCAGGTTTACCAGAAGAAGCTAAAGTATATGGCTTCTCATATAAAGTAAGTAAACTTTCATTAGCAAATAGTTTATGTCTATGACAGAAGTAAAAGTTTTCTCTGGTAGCAACCACTCTGAATTTAAATTACAATACCTGCACCAGACAATTGGCAAGCACCAGGCATACCTAACCCCATCCCGCTGACTAAACAGGGTCAGCCCAAATCCCACCTAGGCCAACAGCCTCTCTCTCAGCCACCAAAGGCAGATGCCTATGAAAGCGCATCCAAGAAGAGAAGCGTAGGCGATGTTCACCATGTCTAAATACTCCCTATCTGTGTTGCTTGGGGATCACACTCTTCCCGAGTCAGACGATATTTCTATATACGAAAGCACATATACTAACTGCCGCACATTTCCCCCGATCGCTGGCAAGCTTTCAGTACCCACAACGTCCTACAGTGTGGCGTTTCACAGCTTAACAGCACGCCCTCCTAGAAGCGGGGGAGGGCGGGGGCAGGCCCCTCGCCGGCAACCGGACTCTTCCGCCGCTTTTCCCCTCAGCCCCACGGGCGGCCCTCGCAGGGCGGCTGCCGAGGTAAAACCTCCGGCGGGCTGCCCGAGAGCGGCCCCGGGGGTGTTGATGGAGCGGGGAAAGGGCTCGCTAGCGGGACGGGACGGGGCGGGGGCAGGGCCCGGGCAGGCCCGAGGCGGCGCTCACAGGTTGATGGTCCTCTCCAGAGTGAGCGGCTTCGTCTGCTGGATGTACTTGTTCCCGAACTGGTTCACCCCGCGGGGCCAGCCGGTCTGCGAACGGTTGGGCGGCACCACGGACATGGCGGCGCGGCGGGTGGCGGCGAGGCAGCGCTCAGTGCTCAGCGGCGGGAACGGCGTCCGCCATTAACCTGCCCGCCAGGCCGCACACCCTCCCCGCGCCGCCTCGCCGGAACCGCCCGCCGCACTTCCGGCGCGACCATAGAGAGAAGCCGCTCTGCCTTACCCCCTCCCCCAGCAAACCCCTCTCACTGGCATTTTACAGCTGCGCTCTGCCCTTCCCCCTCTCCCTCATTGGCCAGCGGAGCGCGGCTCCGCCCCCCGTACCCGATCCGATTGGCCCGGCGGGCGGCACGGGGGCTGCCGGGAGCTGTAGTCCGGAGGGGAGCGCGATGGGCGCCAAGCGGCGCGGGGCGGCGGCGGTAGCGGGGCAGAAGCGCGGGAAGCGGGAGGCGCGCGCCGAGCTCTGCGCCGCCCTCAGGGACGCGGCGCTGCGGGAACGGGCGGCGGCGGCCTGGGGCCGCGGGGAGCCGCTCCGCCACGGGACGGCCCCCCCCCCGCCCCCCGGCCTGCGCGGTGGCGGGCCCCTTCCTCCCCTCACCGGCGGCCTTTCCCTTGCAGAC
>JAVKLA010000088.1:23021004-23054245 GCA_034782735.1 Sagittarius serpentarius | reverse complement strand
GTTGCAGAGGCGGCGGCGGTGGAGGCGGCCCCGTTCCGGCATGGTGTCCTCCCCGGCTTCCTGGCGGGCCCGGCCTTCGCCGAGGCGCTGCGCGACGAGCTGTTGGGCCTGGGTTTCCGCGGGCGGTGCAACGACCTCCTCTCGCTGCGGCAGGTGGGCGCCGGGCGGAGCCGGGCCGGGCCGGGCCGCGCCGCCCCACCCTAACCCCCGTCCCTTCTTCTCTTCCATGGGCCGCCGCAGTCCGAGGAGCTGGGGGAAAGGCCGGAGCCCCACATCGCCGCGCTGAGGTAAAGCGCCGGCTCGGGGAGGGGAAAAACCCTGGCTTGGCTTCCCCTGGGAAGGCGAGGGGCGGCGGGGTGGGCCAGGCCGTGCCCGGCCGCCTTCTGCCACCGTGGCGGGGCCAGAAGCTGGCCCTGAAGAGCTGCTGAATCTATGTAGGTCGTGGCCCTGAAGTCGGTTAACCGTTTTCCTCAGTCTCATTCGGCCCTGGTGTATCTGTCACTTCTGAAATGCTTCCCTGCTGCCCTTACAACTGATTTTCATGCTCGCTGCTGATTATTGTCAGCAACGTTGTAAATGTTGCGCTGTTTTCCTGGCCAGCTCCTGCGTGGTTCTATAGGAATACAGTGTCCCTGGCAGGAACAGCAGCCTTAACTGTTTAAATAGTTGGGAGGGAGATAATGAACTACGGTGATAATTTTTATAACACTGGATGACTCTTACCTTGTGTTTGTCTTCTCAGGCATGCTCTGTGTGAAGAATTCCGAGCGTGGCTTTCTGCTGTGACCCAGATTGAGCTGGAGCCAACTATTGACATCTCCTGTGCTAAATATGAATATACGGGTCAGTCTATAAGCGGTCCTTCCCCTAAAGCTTCTGTGGGTGTGTAGGAAACAAAATGCCTACAGAATACCTAATTACATAACCCACCACAGCCCCTTTCTAGTTCCAGAGGGTCCTACAAGCTATCAGCAGCAAATCAAAGTCTCAGAAAATGACGTACAAATTGTGGAAAAACTGTTGTTGTAGTTCGGTTGCTGATGGCTTTAACTGGGCCCGGTGCTGTTGCGTACCCCCACCTTTTCAGAGATGCTCAGCCTGTGTTTACATGCCTGCTTCCATGCAAAAGGGTGATGTGTTCAGCTTCTTAATGCTACTGTTGAGTTTGTTAAGCCTGATGCTAAAACGGCACCTTGGTGAGTCCAGGTTACAACTGCGCCTACCATTTTAGTCATGAAAAATGACTGTAGGAAGGGGAAATTTTTTACTGCTGTCAGCTCTACTTTTAGAAACTCTTTTGCACAACCAATTGTTGGTCCAGCTTTTCTGTTCCCAGGGCTCCCCCTCCCCTGTATTCCAGCAACAAACCTACTCAAAGGGCAGGTCTGTATTTAAAAGAGCTTGAATCATTATTTAAGTTGGGAGACTCTGTCCCCTGTGCCCAGTGGCAGCCGGGGAGGGGTGGATGACGAGTTAGAACTGCCTGTACCTTCAGAGTGGGCTGATCTGCCAACTGCAGTGCAATCCCACAGAAGTTAATCTTGCAAATCTTGAGGCTGGTGATGCTGATGAGTGAAAAAGCAGTTCTTGGAAAGGGCGTGTTTTTTCTTGTTGTATCCTTGTGGGGACGAAGCTGGGAAGGAGCCATTGGAATGAATCATGCGTGTACTGGAAAGGCGCTACACCAGCAAAACGTGTGTAATTGCAGATGTCTTGCTGTGCCACGATGATGAGCTGGAAGGTCGGAGAATTGCTTTCATTCTGTACCTCGTCCCACCCTGGGAGAAAAGCAATGGGGGAACGCTGGACCTGTATAGCACAGACGGTAAGAGCTCAGAGCTCAGCCTGAGGTGGCTGAAAAAGATGAAGCTTTTGCGCTTCTTGCAGCAGCTCTCTCCTCAGACAAAGCAAGGAAGAGAAAGAGTTTCTCCTTAGTCCAGAGAAGCTGATGTATATGTAAAATTTGCACCTTAGAGATGGGCTGTAGCAGTCGGTCTTTGCAGACAATGCCTATGGGCGACAGTAGAGAAAAAGGAGGAGCTAAAGGAGAGGGCAATCTTGGGTTTTTTCCCCGCTTTTTTGCAAGGGCCAAGAGTGGGGGCAGGATGGAAGCGATGCCAGTAACTGTGCTTGGAACTCTAATGTGATGGAGATAACTTCCCTTTCCAGCAACAGAAGTCCACTGATTCCTCATCAAGCCCTTCCTCTGAGCTCCAGCCCTTATACCCAGGTGTCTCGCCAGTCACAATGTCATGAAGTCAGAGAGAAATGGCAGTTTCTAGTGAGTTCCAAGTTCCTATCTTAACCAGAGTATGTTTTCTTCCTCCTCAGAACACTTTCAGCCACAGCAAATCGTCAAGTCATTAGTGCCTTCGTGGAACACGCTGGTTTTCTTTGAAGTGTCTCCAGTCTCTTTCCACCAGGCAAGGAGCTGTCTCTTATTCCTTTTTGGATTCTCGTTGTTGTGGTTGTTCGTTCTGTGTGTTATTACAGTCCTGATGGAGAGGGAGAAGGGAAAGGGAGAAGTGTGGGTAGAGTGGATGCTCATGCTGAGTGCTGTGTGTTAAAGGCAGGGTTTCAAGGACTTTAAGGAGGACAAGAACTGACAAAGCCAACTTTAAACTGTCAGTCTAGCTTCGTCATCCTGGGGGAAGAAAAATTTCCATTTCTATTTTGTGTTGCTATCCTGGCAAGCCACTGCTGTGGACTTGGCATTGTTTGTTTGCTTGTTTTAAACTAGCTCACGTTTTTCCTGCGGACGCCGTGACTTTGCTCCAGAAGAGCTCCTCACCTTGCCGATATGGCACTATGCGGCTTTACCCCCTCGGTAACATAGATGTACCGCAGTACCCTACCGTGGAAATGCTGATGTGGTTCAGTAGCACTTCCTGGCACTTATCAGGAAGATGGCTGGAAACAGGGTGAATAATCTGTGGAACTGCGTGATACAAACACCTGACTGAAATCTGGAGGAGCACAAGAAAGCTGGGAGGGGACACAGCCAGGACGGCTGACCCAAACTGGCCAAAGGGCTATTCCATACCATGGGACATCATGCCCAGTATATAATAAACCGGGGGGAGTTAGCCAGGGGAGGACCACTGCTCGGGCATCAGTTGGCGAGTGGTGAGCAGTTGCATTGTGCATCACTTGTTTTGTGTATTCCAATCCTTTTTTTATTATTCTTGTTACTTTATAGTTGTTATCAGTGTCATTGCTAGTTTCGTCCTTTCTGTTCTAGTAAACTGTTCTTATCTCAACCCACGAGCTTTACCATTTTTCTGACTCTCTTCCCCCATCCCACTGGGGAGGGGAGGGGAAGTGAGTGAGCGGCTGCGTGGGGCTGAGTTGCTGGCTGGGGTTAAACCCCGACAGGTGGCCATCACTGTGCGAAAACCAAGGGTTTCCACAGACCAGGTTACATGCCAGGGCAGAGGGTTGCTCTTAGTCTGACAGATAGGTAGACCTTTAATCCAGAGCCAAAAGCATCAGGCAAATGCTCTTCACGATGGCTTGTATTACAGCACTTCTTAAAAATTAAAAGACAAAGAAGTAGACCGATACAGTCTGCTATGGCCCACAGATGCTCACTGGTTTCCAGATTAAGCTGTGACAGCTAATTTTTGCAGCCTCTGATAGCTGGTTCTTCAACAGAACAAATGGTAGAAAACTGAAATACCATTACTTTTAGTAACAGAATGACTCGAAGCTCTCAGAGAGAGCTTGGGAGCTGGGAGCTTGGAGTAAAAGCTTGGACTGGGGTTCTGGAAACCTACGATGGACTTGAGCATCAAAGTTTGCCTTGAGCCCTCATTCTGTAAACGAAGAATAATCCAGCCTGGTCTAGCCCTTGTCCGACTTCTCTGTGTATGTAGGCTCTCTGGAGTCAGGTCCATCTCCTTTGATGAGTCTACGTGGTGCCTGTTACAGCTGGTCCTTAAATGTTTTGTAGTCTGAACAGTAACGTGATGCTGAGCATTGTTCCAGGTGTCGGAAGTTCTGTCTGAGGAGAAGTGCCGCCTGTCAGTGAGTGGCTGGTTTCATGGCCCATCAATAGTCAGACCTGCACGCCACCCTGAAGCTCCCTTGCCCAGGATCCCACACATCCCCTATGATGTGAGTAACAAGCCTTGACCTGCTTATCTCCATTTCTATTTCTTTCGTGTCCCTGGAATACCTTTTACGGGATGCACTGATGCTTGGGGATGCTTTAATTTATCCCATTCTCTTTTTTTTTTGTTTCCTGTCCATAAATTCACAGCTGGTTTCTTTCTTGCATATCTTGTATATCTTCCTTGACTCTGTACATTTTGCATACCTATAACAGTACAGAGAATGCAGCAAATATTCATGGTGCCATAAAAAAAAAAAAAAAGAAGGAATGGAGTGTGTGGAGGGTGGAATCCAGCCCTGTGGCCAGCTGGGTCAGGGGGAATTGGGGAATCGTTTCCACTTTTGCAAATTTAGCATTCGAATCCATTTCCCTTCCAGCATGAAATCTTGTATGAGTGGATCAATCTAGTTTATTTGGACATGGACTCCCAAGCTCAAATCCAGGAGGAATTTGAGGAGCGATCAGAAATTCTCCTGAAAGATTTTCTTAAGGTGAGCCCAGTGGTTCAGTCTGATGTGGTCTGCTAGAACAGGTCACAGGGCTGGTAGGTACCACATGTCATGCAGGCGGGGAAAGGGCTTGCTTGTTCGGCTGTCAACTAAAACACCTTCTAGTTTCACTCCCTAAAGGTGAAAGGACCAGATGACGTCCAGAGGTCCCTTCCAACCTCAACCATTCTCTGCCTGCCTGTACACTGCTGCATAGGGACTCATCAAAAATCACAAAATTTGCTTCAATATTCTTGTTTCCCACAAGAAGCAAAGCAGAAGGATAGAAACGCGTCATCCCCCCTGCTTCCTAGCATTGTGGTGACCAGAGTGTCCTTCCCCTGTCCCTCGGCCTCTGGCAGCACTTGGGGGACTCGGCCTGTATGTGAAACAAATGACCCATAATGGTTTTGTCTTACTTGAAAGGCTTTGCTTCTCAAGGCTGATTTACCTCTGGTTTACTGGGCATCCATCTCTCGGTGAAATTGCCTTCTCACCCAGCAGACAATCAAGTAGCATTTGAAACCTGTTGGTCACTGGCACTGAAAAGACATGATGCCCACCCAGGCTATGCTCCTCAATTCAGCAGTCCTTGGGCACCTCAAACAACTTAGAAAAAAAATTAAGAGTGCCTTATCTGAGAGTAGACAATGGCTGCTTCTGGCACAACAAGGGAGACCTGGGAGCTAAATGTTAAAGTTTCTGCACTCTCTTTCTCTCCTAGAAAGAGAAATACCAACTGCTATGCGAAGCTTTGGAGAACAAAGACATCCAGTGGAGTAGCCGGGGGCCTGCCAATAAAAGGTGGGAATGACAGCGTCCTGCACCTGTTGATCAGGCCAAGCAGGAACTGCCAGGAGGCTGCACTGGTTCATGCTGCCCCCGCGGCCATGGTCCTTGGTGATTCTCCTCTGCTGATACCTCTGCTGTCTTTTAGACTCTATGAGACAGCAGAGGAAGACAGCCTCCCTGACATCCTGAAGAAATTCCTGCGCTTCTTACGCTCCGAGGCCTTGTTTTTACTGCTTTCCAACTTCACTGGCCTAAAGCTGCACTTTCTGGCTCCCTCTGATGAGGATGAAGATGCTGGGGAAGGAAGAGCAGCAGATACTGCTGGGCATGGCAGTCCCAAACCTGAGCAGGAAGAGCCTGAACAACATGCTGATAGCAGTCCACATCAGCCAGACCAGCCCGCCAACGTCCCTGACGCACAAGACAGCGAGACGCAGAACAGTAAGTGGAGCAGCGGCAGCGTGAAAGAACGTGAGCAGAATCCTGACATTAAGGGTGTTGGCAGCAGAATTCCCAATGATTTTCCCGGAACTAGCATTTCACCGTGTACTGCAGCCAGCACAAACATGGGACTTAAAGCATGTCAGATTGGGTATCCAAAATAGGTGACCATCGCACAAGAATTTAGTCCAAATTAATGACTAACTTGAGGATACCAGTTTGAGCAGACGTAAGCCTTACGGGTGGGACTTCTGTAGGAGTTACGGCATGGGTGAGGCGGAGGGTGGGGGTTGTTAATTAATTGCCCAGTAATCTTTTGCCAATAGTTAACGTGGTTTCTACATCCACAGACTCCTGCTTCATATAAAGTAGATTCTCGTTTGAGATACCAAATCAAAAAGAAAAAAGTGAACAGATCAGAAATAAAGATAATTTCAGAATTAGAAAACTGACACCTAAAACTAGGATTTAACCTTTCAGAAAACACTGCCAGCCTAAATAACCACTTCATTGTCAGCAATGAGAGAGCATTGCTATCAAAGACTAGATTAACTTTGGATTTGTGAATTGGTGTGGTTTATTTAGAACAGTGGCTTTGAAGCTAAAGGGCAGAATTTTTGAAAATGCTTGTCTTGCACAGAGTCAGGCAAGTTAGTGGACACTGGAATAAAGAGTAATAAAAAACTGAGAATCCCACCAGAACACTTACTTGGTACAAAGGCTTTGTTTTCCTGATTTCCACGGCTAGTCATTTTGCCTCTTTTATCTGCCACGTTCCTGCCACGTGACTTTAAATTCACATACGAGGGAGGGCATAGTTTGGGGCTGTATGGGTTGAAAACTCAGCTAGAGGCATGAGAAAAGAAAGACTTCCCAAATTCTGACGTACCTCCTGGGATGGCACGCGAAGAGTGAGTTCAGAGCAATACCCTTCTTCACTGAAGCCTCTGGTAGTTCAGTGTACTTCCAGAGCAGATAGGTTGCTGGGTTTTGAGGTTTAGAGCTCTACTGTAAATCCAAGGCGGCGGGGACACAAAATAAAAAAGGAAGAACTGGTTAAACAAAAGCATGTCATAGCTTGGCCCCATTCCTCCACGTTGTTCAAAGTACGTAACTTAGAGCCACCTCTGGAAAAGTTAATGTGAGATCTGTGGTTTTATTTTTTTCTTCCCTTTACACTTTGCCGGGGACAGCAAAGACAGTTTCACAGTGGTGTGGCAGCGCAGGGGCTTGTCCCCTACACACCTTGAGCTCAGCCCGCGTCAGCTGTTGTACAACTTCATTGTTTTCCTTGGCTTGTTTGTTCCCTCTCCTAGGCTCGGGTACCCCTGTGTGTGCGGGGGAGCTGAGGCGCTGGACCCACGGGCACTATACTCTAGTCCATGACACTCAAGCAACAGAATTTGCTCTCGACCTGCTCTTCTTCTGTGGCTGCGAGGGTAAGGGGACAAGAGAGAGATGTCAGACTCTCCTTAAAAGGTTTGCCTAAAGGAAGGACTTCCGAATTCTCAGGGGTGCTATGATAGCCAAAATGTCCCTGCTTTTTCCTACACAGAAGGGCTCTGTAGACTTTATCCTAGTCCTCGTTTCTGCATAAGCCCTGGTTTCAGTAGTCCGTACACGAAGATTTGGGAGCGTGGCCTTGGGATCAGCTTTGACCCTTCCTGCTGGAGCCAGGAGGTGGCGCTTGGGCAGAGGGAAAAGCTGCTGCTCCCGGACTTGACCTCTCACTGAGCAGTGGCTCTGGGCATGGTGGAGGGTCAGGTGGCCAGAAAACCCACTGAAAGTATTCCGTTTCGCCCCTTTTCTCATCAAAATTAGCACTGCGCCTCCAATTCACAAAGCCCAGGCTTTTCAAAAGTTATTTTAGGTGTGTCTAGGCATTTTTGGTTGATTGCTAGTTAGATAGTGGTAGAAACAAAAACCTAAACATGAGCCTTTTGGACCAGCTGAGCCCAGAGTGCTCGGCTGAAACCACCTGGCACATGCCAGTAATTATACTGAAAGCCTTTTGCATATCTGCTAAGGCAAAAATGCTCTACATGTGAGGAGCAGAGAGCCAAGCAACCTTAAATGGCCTGTCTGTGGTAAAAGGCAAAGCCAGTACATTTGCTTCCAGTTGTTTCTGATTTGGAAAAAAAAAAATAATAAAAAAAAAAAATAGACTGGCAAGAGGTAAACTGGCTGTTGTCCTGTATCCAGTAACTGTGGGGAGTGGGGTGGGAAAACAGCACTTCCAGGAAGGCTGTAGGGAGCCTGGACAGTGTTGAACTTTCTAAGAATCTTTCCTTTCTGTTTTAAGACTGGGATCCAGAACATGGTGGCTTTACGTCCTACATCGCTAAAGGGGAAGATGAAGAGGTAAGGACCTCCCTTGCTAGCTGCAAATTAGATAAAATTGTTTAGTGGGGGGAGGCATCATTACACTTTGTCGTAATGCTAACATAATGCCGAGGGTGCTTGGTAGCACACTGGAGTCTTCTGGCCTGAATTACCGTGTAGCTCTGGCCTCAGCTTCACGAGGCTAGTGTTCACCGTAGAGCTTACGACTCAGGCTCTGACGGTGCCTAATACCACCTGCACCTGGTGGCATTTGGGAAGCCTCAGAGGGGCACGAGGCTGTAGCAGAGAGGATGCTTTTCCACGGAAGTGCTGTTTACTAGGGTCACGTTCAGTATTGGTACTAGTGAGAGTACTGAGCCTGTCATACAAAGAAGACAACCAGAATCCCTTCAAATGAACCTTGCTGTCTAACAAATGCTTTGGGTGAAGGGGTATTAAAATGAAAATAGTGACATCATTCATTTTCTAACACCAGACCTTTGTTCTGACTAGCTTTTGAAACTGGTTTGTTTGTTTCTTCCTCGGAATGGTATCAAAGACAGTTTTGTGAAACTCATTTCCTCCCTTACTTTCGTGTCTTCTAGCTGCTGACAGTGAACCCAGAGGACAACTGCTTGGCCTTAGTTTATAGAGACAAAGAAACTATGAAGTTCGTGAAATACATCAATCACCGTAGCTTGGCACGCCTGAAGAAGCATCCAAACAGAACAGGGTTTTGGGATTTTTCCTTTGTCTATTACGAGTGACGGTGCAGAGTGTGACCATCGTCATACAGCACATGGTGGTGGGCGGGGGACAGGTTTCTGTCCGGGCGTTCAGCTGGGGCCCATCTAAGCCCAGAGAATCTTAGCTGCTGCTAACTTCACCACACTGTATACGAGCTGTGCCCTGCTACATGGGGTCCAGTTGAGTTTTTTAACTGCACAAATGGAAATCCAGGCTTCTCCCGAGTCCGTTGGAACATGCACTCTTGGCTGCTTTTAATGTGACGCGGAGGGGGTCGTTGTCACACAACTGACAGCTGCACTCTCAGCTTCCCAGCTGTTCTGTCACGGAAACAGCACACGGTGGGATGCCTCTGTCATCTGTCAGGGTGAAAATTACAACTGCACATTGCGCCCCAAGCTGATGACTTGACTTTTATTTAAAAAAAAAAAAAAAAAAAAAAAAACAGGAAACGGGTCAGTTAAATGCTTCAAACTCTGGTTGGGCAAGCTTTGTTACAAAATGCCCAAGACATTTTCTGGGCCTTAACTGTGTTCACTGTTTGTAGACATAAAGGAGCTGCCATGGGAAATAGGAGGTTTTTCCAGCTGCACAACTCTCTGGAGTTGGGAAGGAAGACAGTGAGGCTACAAAGCTGCTGGCGTTGAGAGGGACCTGGCACAGTAACAAGGAGCAGGACTTCATTATGCTAAATGCTGTGCAGGCAGACCCAGATGCAGCCCTTTCTCCAAAGAATTTCTAAGCTAAATAGATGAAAGAAGAGACCTCCTGTGTAGGTGGGTACGTGGATGGCTGTCGGCTTCAGGTGTGAAAGGGTTGTGGCTCCAGCCGCAGAACAGGGACGGCGGGCTGGCAGCAGGAAGGTGGTAACGCACCTCTTCCTGGCTTGTCATCCACCGGCAGCAGGAGGGTCGCCAACAGCGTGGCCTCGCGTCCCGTTAGTTTTGTCCTGGGGTCTGCTGGGCTCCCACGTGGCTTCTGTCACTGCAGCTCAGCTCGGGTCTTTCCAGGTAGCAGGTAGCCAGGTCCTGCGGTAAACGGTACAAGAAAGGCAGTGGTCTTCGTGCAGTAGCCCCCCGCCCCGCACACGCCTTGGGTACTGCTCGCCTGCCCCAGGGTCACTGCAAGCAGGACTCTGCCCAACGCTCCGAGCTGAGGTGTCCGGCCCACCAAGAGGTGCTGTTGCAGAGCCGCTGGTTGCTTCAGGAGGCAGCCAGGCTGCAGAACACGCTGCCGGAGGCTGGGCCCCGGCCTGCGTGTGCTTGCCTGAAACTTTTTTTTTGGCAATGGAGAGACACAGGTGTACTTTCACCTCATACAAGCCAGACAGTGCAGGCTGTGGGCTTGCTGTGATCCGGGAAGAGCGCGCACATTTCATTCCTCCTGCCTCGCCTGGCTTGGGAGAGGGTAGCTTTGCATTAGAGTCTGCTGCTCCTCCAGTTCCAGGCCTGTTGTTGAAGACCACTGCAGCAGCGTAAGACCACAGCTGGCAGCAGAGGAGCAGTAAGCTCAAAGCAAGGCTAGCTGTGTTGGCACACGAGTACTCTGCACGCTTCGCAGAGCGGGACGTCCTTCGGGCGTGCCTTCATCAAGATACAGGAGCAACGACTTTCAGCCGTGATCCCAACACCCAAGAACAGGACACTCGTCGTGAATCACTAGTTTCTGGGCAGCAGCTGTTGTTAAGAAGAAAGTTGTTCTTATTCTGAGCTGCTCCAGTAGAAAGAGACAAGGGATGGAGCTTTCAAAGGAAAAAAAGAAAAGGAAAATTGTTTGAGTAGTTTCGAACAACAGTTACAGATACCACAGCTATTCACAGCATAGTCAACTAAGCAAAGTTGGGAGTACATTAATTAACAAAACAAAATTACTTATTCTACTGCATTGTCAGCCTAAGAGTGTGTTTGGTAGATTTTGAACAGCCTCCCAGAGGACTGGGAAGAAGCTGGGCTCTCTGAAGCTTGCTGCTTTTTAATAATAAATAATACACTAGAGGGCATACCAGCCTCTACTTGAGCGAGCCCATGTCTATCTGATCACACACAGAACCACCCTTCTGCCTCCGGTGACTGAGATGAAGTAATTTAAGGAGCCAAATTTGCAATTAGCATTCAAAGATTTAAAAATCAACACGTCTCCGTTCTCCCACCCTTCCTGGTTGGTTGCCGAAAGCCAAAGGCAGCCCCACGCATGACTGGCGCTGCGGGTACCAGGGAAAGACTCCGCTTGCCGAAATTTCAAATGACACAAGCTACTTGGGGGAGAGGGAGACGTCTGCATTTAGACCATGCCGCTAATGGCAGCCCTCTCTATAGATGCTCTTGCTGGGTACAAATCTGTATTTACAAATAGGCGTAGCTGCTTGCAAAGTACTCTTGATCATTATGGAATGGAATATGAATATGAAATATATACATACCCACAAAATGAGTAAGCAGGACAATATAGAAAAATAGGATCAAGAACAGCAAGCGAACAGACCTCTGGAGCATGAGCAACAGAGACCAGAAGCTTCATACCAGGCAAGATGGCCTCGTGCCAACGTCGATCAGCTCGGCTGCGCGAGGACACGCATTTCCCATCAGCTGACGGCACCTCCAAAGCCTGGCATTTGCTGCAGGGTATCGGCAGCTTTTTGTTACTGAAGCGCTGAGTTATGCAAGTGCCTCACAACAAATTTTCGGGGATTTGGTGGTTATCAGTTTGCCACGTAGCTGAAAACAAGAACAATTCAATATGGAGCAAGAGAAAACAGCTCAGCTGTAGACCAGACTACAGGAACGGTGTCGGCATTCATGAACATGCAGCAAAGAAGTTCTGATATCGCGTATTCAGTAAATTAGTATTAAGATGAGCAGCAATCCATGGGACTTGGAGAAAAGGGCTAAAATCAGATAACCTGTTGTCAAGTGTCAGTTTGAACTGGTTTGCTTTTTTTTAAACTCCGAACTGGAACTTGAATTAGGACACTGAAACTCACTGTTACATAGATCCCTCTTCAGCAGGCGCTGAAGTTTCAGGCAGACACCAAAGTGCCCCAGCGGGGCAGGACGGCGGTCCAGAGCGCATCCCCAGCACACGTACCAAGGTGCGGTGCCATCTAAGCAGCCTTGCCCCTCAATTTTCAGCAACGTGCAGCTCTACTAGCGTGGTTTATGGAGGCTATTCTGTACTTGACCAGCAGCTTAACCTGCTGTGACCCGTTCCTCTCCTGTACCCGAGAAGGGGATCGCTAGGCGTTAGTCCTGGGCTGAATTGTACCAGTGGGGACTGTTCGCCACTGACCTCCTGGTGCAGGTTCAGCTTACGTCAGCTTGCTGCTGCACGCCAGCCAAGGGCTGCTTTATTTCAACTGGCAACTGCAAACCTGGTGTCACTTCAGCTTACGGGACATGGATTTTACATTTGGCAAAGATAAAAGTGTTTTTACAGGAAAACACATGACAAATTTGTTGTCAGAAACTTAGCCAGGGCAATCAGCCTTATCAGTGGTTTGGACTGTGACCGAAGGGCTGCCCTTGCTGCCCCAAGGAAAACAGAGCCGGGACTGGAAGTGCCTGGTGTGTAGCCCTGAAAATCAGGCTGATGGGAAAGCTGCTTTCTGATCAGAGCCACTCTCTTATCATTGAACGGAGTGCACAAATGTCAGCGTTAGGATCTTGAACATACAGAACAAGAGGTTGAAACAGTGGGAACAGGTACAGCAGGTGGCAGAAAGCCCAGCACTTACGCCGGGAGACTGTTGCATAAGCAAGTCTTGAAGCTCACTTGCTTAGAACAGCATGGGTGGCTCACCACCCTTTTACCGAGGAGCCAGATTTGACTAAGAACCAAGTTCTTAAAAGGATTCAAACGAGCTCCTGCTGCAGATCTGAAGCGTGCTTTTGGCAGCGCAGTTCTCTGTATCGAAGGGGCCAAAGCAGTGGCAAGGGGCCATTTGGGGGATTAACGCTCATTGCAAGAATTACGCTCCCCCTTCAGCTGGCTGCATGCTCACCGGTCGCTCTGTAACGAACGGTGGGCTGCTGGCTTTAATTCAGCAGTGGCAAGTAAGAGACAGACCAGTTACAGGACGTGAATACTCCCGACAGCCCCGAGAAGCTACGCAAGAACTTCGCTTCACAGAGGCGGACTGCCTCCTCCCTGCCCGCGCTGCAAACACCGATCCCTAGAGGAGCAGATGTGATGAATGGCGCGGGAGCTAGGAGCACTGGGGCCCAGCCGCCGTCCTGCACAGGATATTTTTAGCTTCTAGAAGAAATTTGCTTTGGCAAAGGTTCTACAATATCTTCAGATCTAAAATAGAGCCTTACTGTAATATTTTAATTCAATTCTAAGAGATCCCACAATTAATAAACAGGTTTGAGCCAGGAGCCAAGACATTTTTTCAATAAATTCTTCTTTTGATCCCATCAAGTACTGCCAGCTCTTCGTGTACGCACCAAGCTTGGGCGTGTAGTTTGTTTTTGTTGTTCCTGAAACGCACCCTTGCCCGTCGCAGTATCTGCAGTTTTTTCCAGCAGTAGCACAGAACCAGTAGCTGGAAGCAAAACTTCCTGCAATCCAGGTGTGGGGAGAGTGTCGGATATGACACAGACCACTTCCTACCTGCACGGATCGTGGAACCGGACGGCTTTCCAAGATCTTCTGGCTTAAAAGCCAGCAAGGAGATGTTATCCCTTTGGTGCTTCTAATGCACTGAACTGCAGTTTACCTAGAGAGCAGCACATCCCTGCATTGAAACCCGGGATTCTCCGACACAGAGAGTTTAAGTGCTTAGTGTACACAGAGACTAGGCAGCAAAACCAGAAGTGGTTTGTTTGGGTGTTTTTCAACAAATAAACTTAACCGTATGCATCTCCCCAACTAAATCAGAACACAAGCAGTCAAACCAGTCTATGTTTTAATGGAAAAGGCCGATGCCTTAACTACAAAATATATTAAAATACATAAATAAGTTACTGTAAGAAAAATAGCTGTTCCAAGGTTATACCTCTGTCTTGCATAAATATCACATTTGCACTTAAACTCTGATGCTTTCTTCACGAAGCTTTGGCCTGCGTAATAACGTTTCTCACCTGATGGCTTAACTAAAATGCTACCTTTCCAATTACTTCCCCTTACAGTGGAGTAGGGGACTGAATTAACCGCTTGTCATTACTGGTCCATCGTCTGTCCGCTGCATGGCAACACTGCCTCTGCGCAACTGCTGCTCCTCCAGTCATTTTAAGAGGAGGCTGTTCCCACACGCATTATCCTGAACAGCATGTTAAAGTTGTTGCTTCTTATTGCATCCCGACAAGCACTGATCACTTGTGTTTTAGGTTTGCCGACTGTGCAGAGAAAAAAAGGAGAGGAAAAAACACTTCAGTTGCTGAGTAAGAAACGGGTAAAAATACTTACTTGATCCAGTCTCAAAATTTAGGGGTTTCTTTCAAGTATTTTTTAAACACATGGTGAAATGCCACCTTTTTTCTGATATGTAAATAAAATCCTTTCTTTAAAGAAGAATCGAATGTCACTCTATTATAGGAGAGCTTAAAGGACTTGCTGAAAGGGGAATGCTATAAATAGACAAAAAAATACTTCCTTCCCCAAAGACTTACAGAACTAATAATACAGATAAACAGCCCTGCTTAAGTTGATAAAGCAGAATTATAAATTAAGAACTGAAACACTACTTTAAAAACGTTTTTAAAGTTGTGTTCAACAAAACTAGCAATTTCTGTGCCATCCAGAAAGCTGGAAACTGCTTTGAACTGTTCTTTCTAAAACTGTGATCCCAGATTACACTGGGCACTCACAGTTGACTGTCACAGGCAATTGGCTGTGGCTGGGAAATGAGAGATTACTTCTGCTAATTTAGTTTCAGGCCAAAAAGTCCGAAGTCGCTGAACTAACCCAGGTGGCCTCTGAGACACATCTTACCAGCCTCACTGGGGTCCAAGACTCCCCCCACCGTTCCCTCCAAACACACAGACTTACCACGTAACCGCCCAGCCCTCTGGATTGCCTGATTCACAGCTTTCAGATTATTCAACAGCTCCGTGTGATTGTTGCAACGAATTTTGTATTGGTTTATTAAATCTCTGTTAAGATCATACAGCTCGATGTACCGTGTCTTCATGTTTTTCCTGGGGGAACAATCAGTCCAGTTATTTGCATTTCTGGGGATAAGACCGTCATTCCTGGTTTGTCAATATAAAGGTGGAGCAATCCATGGTCGCGATGGCTACCACGGTTACCCGCATGTCTGCCAGCTACCAGGCAACAGACTTGTCTAGACATGTTGGTTATACTCATTATTTTAATAACAATAATAAAAAAAAAAACAGTCTATTTTTGCAGTTACTTTATCCAGCAACCCAAAGAAGAGATGCCGCTTTCCCCAGTGGAAGTAACAATGCTCTGCAGTAGCTCAGACCTCTTTACTGGTGCTCTTGACAGTAAAGATAGGACATGAGCAGAACACAGCAAACCAGAGTGAAAAGACTGACACCTAATATTTCTTTCTTGGTGTTCTCAAAAGTTCACACCCCACAGACAGCTTTTACTGCCTTCTTCCCCCTAATGTATCTTTTCTAAATCTCACCATCTAAAGGTCGATTCACTCCACCGGCTCTATACTAAGCCCCTACCCCTGCACTTTCGCCTTCCCCAGGCTGGTTCTCCACCTGAAGAACAAGACAGGGCTCAAGGAGAGCTCATGGAGGGACCAGCAACGGTACCAATTTCTACACCAACAGTTCTAACTAGGCAACCCCTATAACACACACATGGGGGTTTTGTGCTCTTTTTCTGCCCGAAAAGCAAAGACTGACCGTTCTAAACCCAAAGCACACAAGCTAAGCAGCAGCTGCTCACATGTCTCCCAGGAGTCGTGCGTCTTCCGCCTGAACCAGCATGTTGCGGATGAGGTTGGAGTGTTCAGCCATGTCGGCAGTGAGCCTCTGATTCACCGCGTGGTGTTCGTCCACCTGTCCAAGGCAAACAGTCACGAGAAAGGGCCCCCGGCGCTCTGGGCGTACAGGTAATTTGTGCAAGCTACACCTTGGCCCAGTGTAACAGGAAATAACGTCCCGATTTAACCTACCAGCATCCCTGGGACCATTCTCCGTCCCCTCACCCCCTGGCTGCCAGAGCAGTACCTTGTCCCCCAGAAGGATACACACCTTATGCCCTGACCCAAATCCACAGCTCAGTCTGCCAGACAATGCATTTACATTATTCTAAACAATCAACATCTGGGGACCAAGGGCCTGTTCTACAGAACAAAGAATAAACAGAAAGTTGAGGGTGTCCTGTTGTCCTTTGTGCAAGCCATCGCTGGCCCATTTCCATGAAGAAGACAGAGCGTTTAGAGATCCTCTCATACAAATGCTCCCAGTGACCGCTTAGCTACCGATTTAGAAATGCCCGATGCCTCCTCACCTTGACCAACACTTTCCGCAGCTCCTCAAAGTACGCAGGGAAATCTGCTTCCACCTGCAAATCTTCAATGGCCAGAAAGGAGGCCATTGACTGGATAATGTCACCAGCTAGATCAATATCGTCCGTGTTGATGGAAATCTGTCAGAAAGGAAAGAAAGCACTTCAGCACTCTTCTGTGCCAAAACATCTCCCACAACGGCCCAGCAGGACTGCCCCTCTAACAGTTACTCAGACTCAAAGAATTCATTCTATCAAGAGGCAAAATGGCTGCACAAGCAAGCTCTATGGTTTTAAGTAGATAAGGAGACACTGATTTCAAAGGGGCTTTTATTCAGGCCTGGGGTAAAGAGGCATCTGTGCATACACGACCAGTGCAGAAGTTACAGGCAGCCTTTGTACCTCAAATTATGACTCCCCGAAACCTCTCTGTGTGGGAACAAACACCTTCCTAGAGATCTTTAGTTTTCTTCATTGACTGGCCCTGGAATTTTACCCACTAGCAGTAAACAGAGCCAAAACAAAAAAATCCCTAAAGCATGAGTGCTTCCTCTGTCCCATTCAGTCCTTCTTCATTTTCTCTGCCTCATGTTGGCAGCACCCTTAAGTTTCACCAGAGTGTAATTATAAACGGGTGTTCCCCTTGTCCATGAAGGTACTCACCTCTCCGCCAGGCTTGATTTTGATACAGAGCTGACCCGCATTACGAAGGGAAGTGAAGCAAACCTGAAAGGGAGCGCTCTCAAACTCTGCATCCTCCGGTAGCAAGAAGCTCCGATTCAGCCACATAATAATCTTGCAAAAATAAAATGAAGAGCATTAGCCATCACCTGTGTGGAAAGCCTGGAGAACCAGGCAATGTGCCTGCACATGATGTGCACCCGGGCGCTCTGTTCAAGGTACCTTGGAAGTTTTGTTTACTAAATTTCATCCCCTAAACCCACATCGTGAACTTGTTAGAATAGGGGCAGCTGACTCCCTGCTCCAAAGCTGAATATCTGTAAGAAAATCAAATCCAACTACCACAGACCACAGCCCAAGGTCAAAACATAAGCCCAGGCCTTGGAGACCAGAGAAAGCTGGGAAGCAAGGCCTGGTTCTGCTGCAAAAATTTAAAAAGGAAAGTTTTGTTTCATCTTGGGTTTCGCTTTGGCCATTTAACACAGTAAAGGTGATGCAAACATGGCAGAGCCCTACAGCTATGGGGGAAATAACCAGCTCTAATCACTGCCACCCCACTATTCAGATCTTTTAGAACCAAAACGATAGCACCACTGCTCATCTGTTCGGAATCTGAGCCATTACTTGGCCACCATACTGCCTTCTGCCTGTTCTCTGCTCATTTACAAAATTCGTCACTCACTACAGGGCTCCTGCCGCTGGCATTCCACCAGCTGTCACACAGCAAACAGGATCTGAAACGCCTCAAGATCTCAGGCCATTAGTTCCTGCAGCTGCAGGAATTCCCGAAGCAGGGACTAACCTCAACTGAGGCATCACTTAAAAAGAGAAAAAAAGCACTGAGTCAAATTGGAACACACAGACTCCAAAGGCCAGCAGTGCAGTTCACTGCGTCACTTTCCCTTTGCTCTCGGCTATCTCAAGCTAACTGCAAACCCTTCACCTGCAGCATCCATGCGCAGGCCCAGGAAATAGGAAGCAGAGCAGAAACTCACCCTTTGCGGTCTCTCATTCGTTGTACAGTTAACAAAGCTCAGGGGCTCCGTGGCCGAGTCTGGGCTGCTCAGGGCATACATTGAAAAGCGGGGCAGCTGTCTTGTCAACTCAAATACATGGAACTGTGTGCTGGAAGCAAACCAAAGGAAAAATCGAGGCAGTTGGTAACAAACCAGGCATTCACCTGCTGCAGTGGTTCCTGGTTCTTTTTTAGCTGGCTACTGACACCAGCAGCTTCCAGCTATGTAATCA
Organism: Sagittarius serpentarius; assembly: GCA_034782735.1. NCBI lineage: Eukaryota > Metazoa > Chordata > Aves > Accipitriformes > Sagittariidae > Sagittarius > Sagittarius serpentarius. Next base: position 23,035,984 of record JAVKLA010000088.1, on the reverse strand, counting down.
GCTGCCCACCATTTCCCAGAAAAAACGCTGAAACTTGGAAATTCCAGGCTTATCACATCACGAGGTTGAATGACTCCTCCTCATTGCTTACATTTTCTATAATTCTTCCAATGAAATATATTCTCTAGGCTAACACATTTACAATTTTACTATGCGACAGTGTATTTTCTTTGCAGGTTCAGTGAAGTCTTATTAAAAGCAATAATAAACACAAATAGAGAAAATAAAAAGGGAATTTAGTCCCATACAGTCTTTCTGCAGTGGCTGGCCAGCTCTCAAAACACACTTCCCTGTTGAGGGAAAGGATGCTGCTTCCTGGGGCACTGCCAGTTCTGGCAGATGTGAGCAGGGAGAAAGTTGGTGTCAAGTGTATATGAAGAGACATTTTATTTCTATGGGAAACTGGAAAAGTGTTGTCTTGGAAGCAGGCATATGCTACTTTCTACTTGCCCTGAAGACAAATGGGTTCGTAGCTTGAAAGACACCACGGTGCCTCCAGGCTTGCTCAAGTACTTCGTCCAGAGCAGCCACCATTCAGGGCCCTGGAGCAGGCAGCCTGGATACAGCCTCTACCTCTCTCTGCTTCCTCCAGAGACCCACAATAAGGCATCCTCTGGACAACGGATGCTCACTGTTCCCTAAAGGCAGAGCCAGAGCACAGCAGGCCCCAGTGACTCCAGAGCATTTAGACTTGGTCTAGAGAAGAGCTCAGTATCGCAGGTGCAAGTGTTTTTAAGAAAGCATTGCAGGTCTCCTTACAGTAACACAGAGAAATGGGGCACCAGGGACTTAACACTGCACTTCCCAGGGGCCAAGCATGAAGCCACATCGTTGCTGTTTCATGGTCACACAGTTAGCTCTGGAGACCAGGAGAGATCTCAACACAGAACTCACCTGTTCCTATAACCCACAAAGGCTTTGATGTGCAAATCCACAGGGACATCTTTGGGTGGAGTAAGGGGAACACGGACACAGCCCGAGAGGTTCTGGAGACTGGGGTGTACCACGTGGCTCTCTCCTTCAAATATGCCCTCAGCAAAGATCAGCACAGCACGGATGATTGTGTCTTAGCAACAGGAAGAAAAAGCAGTTCCTAAGTTAACAGCTGTCCTCTGGAAACAAACCACCACTGTTTTCAGAATTCAGCATAGTCAACTCTTTACACCCCTCCCCTGAATTGATAAAATACCCCCGCTGACCAGCCCTACCACATCTGGACCTGACTGCATCCTCAGCACGCCTGATGCTAGGTGGATTCGCTATCCTGGGGTAGTTCCAGTTTTGCATATAAAGCTAGCTGAGGTCCAGCTGCATTCATGCAACACCCTCACTAACGCGGCTGTAGGTTAATGTTGAGAGTCAACACAGGGAGTGTTGCAGGGATCACCAAGACTTGCTTCATCCAAGTTAAATGTTAATTGCCTTGGAAAGTAACACATAACAAGAAACAAATTCCATCAAACTCCTCTCCCCTGAGACCCATAAAGGGAACACAGCTCGATTCAAAACTCTGTGAAAGGAAAGCAACCACAAAGGGGAAATTACAGACAATAAAGGGGAGACAGGCAAATCATCAACTAAATATAACTAAACATTTGCATGAATTTACATTAAATGAATGTCAATGGTTGCAGGTTACCACTCACCATTTGTGGTGGAAATACACAGCTCCACATGGGCAGACTGGCTGTCAGAGCCCAGATTAACCGAGAGGGCTGTCTGGAGTTGGGTATTTGCTGGAATCACACCTCTCTGCCCGTCAGCTTCCTTCAACTGAGCGTTCAGTTCAGCCTGTTGCAAAACACATACCCTTCAGTACAAGAATTTCAAGATTTTCATTCAAGCAACCTAGAAAACATGCACATAAGTTCTTCTTTCTTGCAGAAGGTTGTATTACAGCACTTCCCAGACACTTCACATTGCTATGAATAGCAGCTGGATTAGACATGGAGCTGTGGACACCTGTGCTACAATTTGTTCAAGCGCTTTATTGTCGATGCAGCTCAGCTCTGTATCCAGACCTTTATTCAGAAAAGCACTTAACATACTCAGTTTTAAGCACAAGCTTATATAATTCCATGCTTTTGCTATGGTGGTCGTTTACTGTTCAAATATGAGTCTGCTCTCTCCTCGGACTATTTTCCGAAGCTCTTTACTTCTGCACCTTCACCATCAAGGCACAAGTGCGCTTCCTATACCCTGGCAGTGCTCCCATTCACCTGATCCTCTCAAACAATCCCCTCTGACCCCCCGAGTTGGTTCATGCATTGAAAATTACAATTTGCAGTCATAAGCCAAAGCACAGGGCTGAACAGAATCCAGCCCCAAATACAACTGTTCTGGCAAGCCGAAGGAGCAAGGAAAATGTTACCTATTAAAATACAAAAAGCAAGCTCTGAACTTGCACAAGGAGCAAGCCAGATGCAGAAGCAGGAATCCCCAGCAGACAATCTCGCTGCATCCTAACAGGTTACAGCTCTGACTTGTCTGGACTGCCCCATGACCACTTCCCAGGTTACTCCGGATTTATAGCAATAGGAAAGCATGTTTTGGCCCTACAGGTTGTTTAAGTAGTACCTTTGCATTTTCCTCATAATTTCTTAATTCCAGCAGCAGATTTTGTTTCTTTTGACTAAGTTCTCGGATCAGATCCTGCTCAGCGCTTGTATCCATTAGGTTTCCTTTCATCTCCTCACCTCCTGGCAGATAGCCTCGGACTGTACAGAAACAAAACGTAGCCAATTCCAGAAAAGCCTTGCACAGCCTCCCCAAAACTTTAGTTTCTGTAACAACACCCCACCTCAATAGCAGACACTGATTCTGGTCTTTAGCTGGTACCACTCAGCTGAAAACCTGAGCAGTGATTTACACCCACAGAGGCTCTGACTTTCCTGCTGATTAGGACAAGAGAACTGCACATTTAAAAACAAGAAAAAAGGCGAATTTCCAACCTGTCTTTAAGCTGTCTTCACTTGACCAGACAAGTGCAGCACCTGCTCCTTTTGCGAGAGGATTCCCACTGCAATCATTCTTTCAGGCGCTTAGGCAAGTTTGCAATTATGCAAAATTAGTAAAATGGGTACTTGGATTTCTAGAGCTGGTCAGAGGAGTTGTTACTGTCTGGAAGTGACTGTAAGTCACTCTCAATCAGCCAGTCAACAAGATTTAGCCACAGCAGTTTTTCCCCAAATCAAGGGATACTTCACTTCAAGGGGCAAGACCTGTTTCCCATTAGCCCAGTGGAGCACAGAGTTTAGGAAATATCTCCAACTGCCTGTGGAGACAGAAGAGCTGAACAGATGATGAGACAAAGATGCTTGCTAGGAACTTCCATTTTGCTCTAGGGCTGCGTGCTCTGATTGCAGCTGACAATGAAAGCCAGGGACAAAGACCTTATACCTGCGAAGAATATGCTGCCTGACTGTGTAACCCCCGTTAAAAGTTGCAGGAATATTTGAAAAGCATTCAGCACGCACACTGTCCTGCGATGAAAGGACCCGCTTCATTATTTCTGAGTGAATCATTCACTTAAAATGAGAAGGCGACAGAAAATACACTGAAACACAGAAGAACGTCTCATGTGAAAGGATGCTGGCCCCAAACAGAACTCTAATGAGACAGACTATGAGAATGCAGTGTCCATATAACCCTAACAACAGGGCTATTACTCTTTAGTAACGCCTAAAGGCTCCAGCCTAAAGGGATCCCCATTGTGCCAAGGTTTGTTTATGGTGGACCCATCAGAAAAGGATGATCGTGTTCAGTGATATTAACCTACGCAGCTCTGCTAGGACAAGGTATCTTCAGAGCTGTGCACAATGTTGCCCTTCTTTAAGCTTGCGAAAAAGGTTTATAGGCTTATAGGCTGAAGCCCAAGCGCAGCAAATCCCCGCAGCCTGTGATTAAGACAGACAGCAAAACAGCGTGCTATTTAACAAGGACAGGCTTTTGTTCCAAAGGGGTTGTGCCAGACCTGCTTGTCTCAGGCCACTGACGCCAAGCAGTCGGATAATCACGCCAGTGTCTTTCCTGAAGCCATCCCTGTAAATTCACGCTGAGCTTATTTAAATGATCTGTGATCGTATTTGTTTTCACTTAATGAGGTCTGACTTCTTGAATGCATGGTGGGATAAATCCACCAGTTCTCCAGTCTCAGGATAGCATCTTCCAGGAAACAAAGCGCTGTTAACATCTAACATTTCTAATGTAAAAACTACTCATCTTTAGAAGAAAACCAAAATACACCCCCCCTTAGCTTTCTACACACCTTTACCCACTGTAAAGTGATCCGAGAATTATCACACATAGGAAAAAAGATTTCCTATACGTTCACCTATAATAACGTTGCCTGAAGAACCACAGTCTGTACTGAATATAGTTATCTTTGCATGATTAGGATGGGATTTCTTCCGTTAGGCAAATGGATTTTGATGGCTTCTTGGATCATAATGAAACACGCTGATTATCACAGAGAAGGCAATACTCGAAATCCTGTTTGCAGATAGCGTAACTCCAAATTCCCTTAATTTCACATAAAGCGAAGGGAATTTCGCACACAAAAATGCCTATGGAACCGAAACAATGTTTAGCTAATCTGAGATGATGTGACGTGATGTGCCTGATACTATTGTGTATTAAATTAATATCCTGAACAACGCTCTTACCTTCACCATCAACTGAACAACAGATTAACTGGGTGCTCCCATCCATTCTGTAATCCCCCTCCACCACTCCTGCAATTGAGGAAGCAAAATTGTCCTTAAAGATGACCTCCCCAGTTCGGTCACTGCGTGCGTCAACCTGGAACAACAAAGAGTTCCAAGGCACAGCATGAACAGAAAAGCTAACTCCAAAATATATGTCACGCCATACTCTGAGCTGTTAACCAAAAGCCAGCTCTGCTCACAGCTCACAGAACTGCAGGTGAACTTGCAGGTCTGCTGATTGGAACACCACACGTGAAAAAAACACCATCAAGAAATGACCTCTAGACAGACTCGGCTAGAAAGAACTGCTCTTCAGAGATCGTTTCCTGAAGTTACAATCAAGAGGAAAAAAGGGGACTGCAAGTCTACACTGGGAAGGTTATGCACACGTGAATGCGGCAATGATGGGACTAAACCAGAAATAACCTGAAAGCAGTATTTGCAACCTCTCCTCTTAGCTGCAGCCCTCGTGTGGTGAATTATTTTTTATACAGAAATACCACAACCTTTAATTATCTTTCATGGGAGAAGAACGGTGAGGGGGGCTCAGTTCCGTGCAGTGTGTCTTTTCCAAAGCACGGGACCCAGCATTACTCTTTCCGGAAGCTAGGGGTTGTTTCAGACCAACAAGCAAGGGAGACTGCCAATGGAAAAGAACAGAAAAAGCAGTAAAGCAAGGAGAGGTTCTCCCTTTAACAATGTTATAAACCTAATCCAACATAAGTTACAACATATCTGGGCTCTAGACTGCCAGCTTGATATGAAGTTAATTAAATTCCCCCAGGCTAATGAGAGTAATGAGAGGTGTGAAGAAAAAAGCATAGCTTTACCAAAAAAGAAAAAAAAAAAAAAAAAGGAAGGCAAGCTGCGTCCAGGAGAGATTTGGCAGCTAGAACAGTCATTTCTCACAAAGGGGAATGCCAAGCAACAGGCGGAAGAGACTGAAACTGAGCTGTACAGAATGCCTTTACATAAAATTAAATAACGCTTGATTAATCCTGCCACAGTCAAGACTGACGCCGCTCTCCTGTTACATAACCACTTTGTCTTCCCTGTAGTTTGAGAACGTTCAGGAAACATTGCAGAGGATTATTAGCATGTCCTCAAGACACAGCTGAAAAGAGACACTCAAGAGCTCTAGGATGTGGCATAAGATCTCTGCTGCCATAGAAACAACTTACCACACCTTAGCAATAGACTCTGAGCTAAGCAGTGGAAGCAGCTTTTCTCTGATCTTGCACTTGGCACAGGATTCACCAGCCAAACTAGGCTTGCTGCAATAGTTCTTCAGCACTCCGCTTGCAACAGTCTCTTTTATTTTTTGGCTGTTCTCCTTCAGACAATGTAACAGCCTTGTTCAAACACAGCTTCCAGATTTACAGCTCCTCATTTCCCCCCTGTGTAAACTCACCTTCCCATTGGACCAGCCAGTGATCAACTCACACACACCGTCAGAGTTCAGGTCAAATGCATGTATGCTCATTGCATGGTTCTTAGACTGAGGACAGAAAACAAAGAACAAATTAAGCTTGGGTATGTTTTCTAAATTGCACATGCTTGACACAGGCAAGACGCTGGAGCACGAGGCTACAGAGATCACAGAAAGGAATAAAAAAAAAAAAAGAGTCTCTTAACAGGAAGTCTGAGCATCACTATCTCTAAGGTCATACGTCTGAAATATTAGCCCTTGCATTACAAATCCAGTTCACTGCTCTCAAAGGACCTGATCTTTCCTAAGCAGATGATCAGAACTCACAAAAACAAACTGTAAAAAGACACACTCTCTAGGACAAAAAAGAAAAAAATTGTGGCTTCAACACTGTCATAAAACGAGACCACTGAGGAAAGCCATTAGCCTCTTCCTGCCACCTCCTAAGGAATCCTCTCTCTTATTGCTATTAAATAGACTGTTCTAATCTGTGTTATATTAAGAATATTAAAATGAGCATCAGGAAAGGATCTTGCCAATATGATTTGCTGCAGCAGCAAATGCTGCTCTCTGTGAAAAATTAGCTTCGAACATAGGCAATGCAAGATTAATTCAGTCTCTGAAAAACTGATTGACTCAACGATACAGCCAGAGGCATTTTCTAACAGTAAGCTCAAATTTCTCTTGCTTAAACAACCCTGCAAAGCTGAAGCATCCCTCGTACGGTTTTATCAGTGTCCTTTAAGCCATCACCAACAATCCCAAAAGCACTGAAGGAACTGACATGGTATTAATGTTGCACGTGCCTACAAAAATAGGTAGGTTTTGTAAGAACAGAATTACATTAAGTTCTACGCCCAGCAGAAAATTTCAAATTCATCTAAGGAGTCAGGGTAACATCAGAACGACCCAAGATCAGGTATCAAATCTCCTAGCAGCCTTCAAGCTTTCAGTGATGATATTCCAACGCTGGACTAACCTTAATCCTCCAGTAGCGGGCTGTCTTGTCGTAAACTCCGACCGTCCCGTTAGAAAGAGCATAGCCGAACCGACTGCCATACATGGGGCTAAGTGCAGTAATAGTCTTGTGGGGGCAAAGGAAGGAGAGAGAAGACACAGGAGTGAAAACTTCTGCATCTTCAAGTAACAGAGAACAGACTAGACAATCTCTCTACCACAGGAACTGTACAATACTTACATGGTACGTAAGTCTACTGTAGAAAGCATTAAGTACTGAACTAACTATTTTTTAAAAATCAGTTCGATATCACCAAAGGCCTTGTAGCATTTCCTCACACAAGCTGTACCACCAGCGTTAAGACATACACTTCCGCAAAGATTGCGTAACTGCCCTCAAACTGTGTACTTTGACCAAAAATTTCCTACCACAAGCAGCAACGCAACTGCTCACAGGATTCCTGTGGTCATCAGTGCTAACAAGTTATCATTGCAAACCTACTCCAAACACACAACATTCCTTAAGCTTCAGGAGCTGAGGATGCCAAAGAGTTCAACTTTACATGGGTTGGGAAAGCGCTAGAGATATTATTGGTAGAAAATCTTTGCCCAAGATTAGCGAGATAAAAATAAACAGCTCCCACAGCTGGACTTCTTTGGAACACAATTAGAACACCAGGCTAGGTATTACCTGAGTAAGTAACAGCTCCAGGGAAAGACCAGAGTGTCATAACTCAGCCTGTTTCTCACTCCCTTTAAGACCCGTTACCTTACAATTTGTCACTGAGCTACGGCACTCCGTGCTTGGAAATGTAGACTAGAGATTTTGGTGTCAGGAGGAACAGCTGCAATCGTCTGCCTGGTCGTCTTTACAACGTAGTACAGGAGACTTCCCTAAATTAAATCCTTCACCAGCTTCTTAACTAAACTCAGCTGACTGTGCTCCTCAATTTTTTTTAGCACAAAACATAGTTTCCAAACCCTTTCTCGTTCCCTCTCACGATCTTCTCCAAAGCCTTTCTCAAGTATCAAAATCCTGTAAATTGCGAGCACCCAGCAAGGACAGAAGATCCCAGCAACAGTCAGAAATTCAGAAAGGTAACAATACTCCCTTTATACGCAATTGTCCATTTACAAATCCAAGAATCACAACAGTCTATGGCTTCAGTTTCACCAGAATAAGTGATTAAGCACAGAAAATGCAAACTATTCAAGTCTTCCAAAACAAGCACAACATATAAAGCCACTGTTCCCTGAATTACCTTCCTAAAAAGAAAGGTTTAGGTGCAGCTGTGTCCTTTTAAATTAGAACAGTAGGACTGTAATAGGCCTCCTAATACTCTGCAAGTGTGAATTTAAAACAATTCAACTATGGATCTGGAAATAAATCACACATGAGAGTGATGGACCTCTAGCTTCCCTTTAACTAGAAATCACAACATGACTCTAGACTGGCTAGTATACAGACAGCAGGATGTGTTACAGGCCCAGTTCTAATTCTAGCTATAGCAACAGCTTCCTTTCCTAGAATACTGCCCAGATTTGTCTTCCATAGCTCTTCCTAAGTGGCTTAATAGCTAACTAAGCCTTTTAGTCCCAACTGGGGCAGCAGGGAGACCTCAGGTCTTCAAGGACGAAGGTCTGTAACGTGTCCTTGCTCTACCCTGGGCCCAGAAGGGTCATGAGAAGGCTAAGAAAACTCCAAAATGCAATGGTAAGGGTATTTTACTCCCTTCCAAGCAACCAAAATTTAACAGTGGGGATCTTCTCAGTTCTTAAGCTAAAGGGCAACTCCCACACCTTTTATTTATCCCTCTGTAAACCTATCTGCCCCATACTTTACTTTAGGCACTGCAGCCCTGTTTGTACAGCCAGTGTGTAACTCCAGTTGCAATATAAACCTCCAGTTTCGCCTGGACAAGCCCCCTACCCTGCCATGCACTGTCTGGATACACACAGGGGCAAGTTACTTCATCACGATTGTGTCAACGCACTTGAGGAAAACTGCAGAAGACATTCTTTTGCTCAGAAGGCAGTAAGAGCTTCAATCACAATCCAGTAACCTTAATCGCCTTAGGACAGGGCCCTGACTTTCAGTCAAGCAGTAGTTACTTTTCTCAACCTGGTGATAGGTTTGTAAATAAACAAAGCAAAAAACCCCGTGCGTAATGAAAGGTAATATTAAACTCTAGCCTTTGCAGTTCTAGCAGAATAGATTCTGTGCCAAATAGTTCAGTAACTATTTAACTACACAATAAATCTGAACCAGAGTAACCAGAGAAGCTTTACAGTACACGCTACTTTCAGCTCCATCAGCAGTTATAATAAACATTAGCTAGAAGTAATTTACCTCTGTCTCTGACATTTCTGCCACGATCTCGTCTTCTTTAAACACCCGGATGTCAAAATCTTCAGAGCCAACAAGAAGCTAGAAAAAAAATAAAGTCTACCTTAAAAAAATAGTTATTCAAGCTAAGGAAATAAAAAGGACATACTCCAGGACACAGAGGGCAAATAAATACTCCAAGTCCAGCAATGAAGAGGTTTTAACAGCTGTATGAAAAGCGGCCAGTGGAACAAAAGGTACCCTCTGTCAAGACAAGAATTCAGAAGTCTCCCGTTGACCAAGTATTAGTTATACCTGTTTTTTGTCAAGGTAGACTCTACAAAAGCATAGTGAAATATCTGAGCTAGGAATGAGAAGAGATTCTTTGGAACATCAGGGCTACGCTCTTTTCTTACTGTTAAGAGATTCAGCGTTATACTTCGTAACTGCAATTATACGCATCAAAAATACCAAGTTGCCTGTGTTGGAGCTGGAGACCTCCAGCTCAGTTCTGACTTGTACTACATGGATTCAGAGAAACAGCAGCTCCCAGTTCCTAGCCTGTGAGCAAACGGCTGGGGGAAAGGTAAAAAAAAAAAAAAAAAAAAAAAAAAAATCATTGCTTAGCACTGAACAGCTCTCATTTAAAAAAACCTCAAAGCCAATGAATCCAAGTATCAAACCATCACTGCTCCTCCAACCTAAATGGTGGCTGCCACTACTGCAAAGCATGGGTAAAACAGGTTTTAACTTGATGGAAATGATTATACAAATAGGACATCAGCACTGAATTGGGTCTTCTGCATTCTCATTCCTTATCGTTTCCTACATCTTAGTTCTTTTCCTGTTTTCTAGTTGAGCAGGTAGAAGGTGTTAACTGAAAAGGAGCCCCGTGGAAAAGCACTTTCTAAAGATGGTGACAAGTCACGGCTTCTGTTTTGCAAATTGAGAAACCAAGCAACAGATCTGTTTAGTGACTTGCCCATAAAGTCATCCATCAAATCTATGACAAACAGAATTACAAATGAAAGTTTAAAACCTGGTAGTACCTTTACCCACTGGAACCAGTGAGTCTTCCATCTTTATGTGGGAGAACAGACAGAAACCCATATTGAAGTTGGATTTTTAAAAAGGTTAAAGGCTTTTTTTTTCTTCCAAAATAAAGATGCTTCAAATTACAACAAACTAAATTACACCAAGCTAAGCTTACTGTACCTATGGAAATAATTTACAACAAATAACATATGTAAAAGGTACAGATTTCTTGACAAGTCACAACTACCAGCAAAAAATGAACAGCTAAAAGCACAGAATCCTGAAACAATTACTGGTCACGCTGCATTTCCCAGAGGTGCCTAAAAGACTTTTTTTCATTTAGTTTGATTCAACTCGTCGACCTCAGTGACTGTCATTCCACTGGACTGGAATTTGAAAAAGCAAGGAAAACGTTTTTCACCCCAAGTCTTTGACAAGACGGGAGAAAGTAACCTGTATCAATCTAAAATCTGGAGGAAGACAGTGACTACAACAAATCAGTTTTGTTAGCTACTAAGTGACAGAAGTATATTCATGCAGTTTTAAAGTCAGTCAATTTTAAATGTAGACATGTTTTTACTGGGGTAGGAAGAACGGAAATGAAGGTAGCACACCCATTTATCAGATAAGACACAAAGTGATAAACAACAATTTAAAAAGATGCTTCTCTGCATTTTCTCAGAACTTTGATTTTAAACCAGAGGCAGTTTCACAAAAGCCACAAAAAAAAACAACAAAAAAAAAACTAAAAAAAGAATCACCTAGGTAGTTAAGATTAAAAAGAACCCTAAAAAAAAAATCTCAGCAAATGCACGCTGTGCTAACTGGCAGCGTAAGTTAGTTGGATAATGCATTCTACTCTGCTTAGCTCGAACTAGCATCAGATTACACCAACTGCTAAGAATGAACCTTTCTCAGGCAGAAAAAAATAGCAGAACAACAAAAAAACCACTTAGAAGCACAAGTGCAAAACACTCACAGTTAGAGCCATAGATCAGTTTCCTGGTTTCTGAATCTTGATACACCATCTCTACTTTCTATAACCACCTCTCAGCACATTAAAAAAAAATACACTCTAAGAGAAGCTGTGGAGAAATTGATTGGAAAACCTGAATTTTTTTCACTTTCTGAAGATCCCAATCAAGCAGAGGATCTGTATCAGTTCAGTATTTATAAAAAAGACATGAAAGGTGTAGATGCCCTTTATACATCACTATAAACATTACATAGTCCAAGTAAACATTCCAAACAAGGATTCCCGGGGAACTAAACGTAAGAGCTGAAGTAACTATGATTGAAATTGAAAGACAGATAACAAAAGTAAGTATTTTTAGCGTGGTGACTTAACATCATATTTACTTGCATCTGACATGTACTAGGAAGCCATTACTTTTCTCAAAGACTTGTATTTATAAGCATGATCCTTCAATTCATTCAGGATGGAAGAACACTTACAACAGAGAATGCCATACAAATTCACGACTTCATCCATCCCTTGCAGCCTGCATGATCAGAATGGCAGCTGTTCCCTATTGTTTGTCTCACGCCTTACCAGCAAGATGCTTGTTACACGTTATCTTCATTTTAAATCAGAAAAGCAAAGAATATTTCGTTTCCCCACGTTACTATGAAGAAACAGGAGGACTGGACATGAAGACAGATTTCTTGATTTTACCGATTAAGTGAGGCTCTTCACAGCTTTTCAGGAGCTCACTTTTACATGCAAGATGCTTGCAAGTTGTCTCTCTGAAATTTAAAGTATTTGTAACCATATTCAAGAAATACCACTGAAATAGATGCCTTGCAACTGATGATCACGGGCATTTCGTTGTATTTCTCCTGGTGTAGTTAAGAAACATGAGAGAAGTTTTCCATTACAGCTAGCAATCCACTCACCAAAGCAAGGCAACAATGCTGTAAAGATGCCAGATATGCCTAGTTTTACACACTCCGAGCAGTGACAGAGGCCAGTGCAGCTCCCTACACATGGGCTGAGCGTTTCTGCATGTCTTTGCTGGACCGGAGTCCGAAAAAAGCCACAACTCACACGCAGAGATCACTTTAACTGGTAATATAAATCAGTTGTATTTGATAACCCGTAGTTTTTTATTATCTTTTCACTACAGGACCATGAAAACAGCTGAATTCACATGTAAATGGTTACAAACCTCAGTTTTGCCATCACCATCAAAGTCACACAGTGCCAATGAACGAACGTTGTCTCCAGTAACCTAAAATGAGAAAGACAGTCCTCAATACTGATGATAGCTGTCAGAAGCTAAACTATTTTATGATCTCAAACTGCAACAGAACAATCGACACAGTCAACATTCAAGCAACATCTGAGTGCACTGAATACACAACCAAAAAAGAGTTTAAGGTCCGAGATAAAGTAAGAAAGATAGACAACCAAATTAAATATTCATCATATGAAAAAAAAAAAAGAGGAATTAACGCCACTGAAAGAATCTTGTAATAACATCAAAAGCATTAGGCGTAGCCTTACTGTCCAAAAAAGGTCATTTCCTTCATAATCAAAGCCCTGCAGGGCACAGTTTCCACCAATAATAGCAAGTGGAGATGAAATATCTCCCAGCTTCCCAAGAACCATCGCATTGGCTCCATCTGAAACCTACAGAGAAACATTAAAGAAAAAAGAAACAGCAGACAATGAGACATCAGAGCACACAAATCAAAAAGAGAGCTTCCAACATTATCACTACCAGTTTAGCTGAGCTCTGAACGCCTATTTCATTTTTTTAATTTTGTCTTGCTAGGCGATGCGTGACATACTATGAAAATTTGCTCTCGCACGCGCATACACAGACATACATTGCATTCGTATTTTTCTTCTGAAATATTCCAGATATTCTAAAGGCAAAATGTTCTGAGTACAGTACTATAACTGATGCAAAGAACAGAAGCATAACTAATTGACAAAGTAATGTAAAAACTGTGATCTTTAGAACAGAAAGAAAAAGAAAACAATGGAGATGCTAAAAAAAGCAGACAGTTAAATTAACTTGCCTCTCTGTAAAACAAATCCGAGTTGTTATATACATCGTAAGCCAATAAATTAGTCTGTGTTCCAACCAGAAGACAATCATAACCAAGCTGGGGGTTCAGCACTCCCGAAGCTAGACAAGTGATCCCTTGATTAATGTTGAGAAGAGAAATGTCCGAATCCTGGTTACTTTGCACCATTCGGTTTGTGCTTGTTCTCTGTCCTCGGGCGTGAGGATTATGAATAAAAACCTGTAGAAACAAAGATCCAAACCTTACCACAAAGGATGCATGTGTCTGTATACAAACATTAAAAGACCACTGTTTAGATAAAAACTGCGATGGGGAAGAAGGCCATTCACTCAGTCAAAGCGAGGACAAAAGACTGGGGGGTTTGCTGACAATACTGTTTCTGACAGTTATTCTTTAGTTTTAAACTTTACCAATGAAGGGAAGTGGCAGGAAAAACCCTGCCCTGGCCAGCGGAGTTGCGCCACCGTTGTTTTGTTTGTTTCTGAAAACGGCAAATGACAAATCTTCAGAGTGCAAACCCAAGGGTGCAACAACAAACTAAACAAGTTATATCCAGCTGGTAACAGCGTTACCAAAAAAAACCCCAAACACTTAGGACAATTTGTTTGGTACCTATCTGTAACCTGTATCTCTAGGTGGAGCGTGGTTATTTTAAAAAGGGGACTGCGATAAATAAGTTTTTATTCTCACTGACCAATATTCAGTCACTGCAATTGTTTCGAGCAGACTCAGGGGATCACAGGATACTATGCTTAACGGCTTTTGCTTTATGGCCGTACAGTCTGTCTCTCAAACAAGCCCTTCTTCTGTGCTGTTCCTAAAGGCTCCAAAATAAAACTAATAATAATGCTGGGAAACATCACAGGTGAACCATGTTTGTATTTACAGAGACATAAATGCCTCTGTGGGTTTATGCTTCAACCCCTGTTCTGTTTACTAGTTAGGCTGCATTTAACCCTCTTCTGTTTGTATTTCAAACTCAGACAGAGCGTGCACGAAGTTTTCTGTTCCCCCGAGGACAGTCTTCGCGTCACCTACAGAAACCTCAGCCCCTTTTCTTTTCGTCAGCACCGAGCTCAGCCCGTAACAGCGCTGAGGCTCACCGCCGTAACCGTAACGACGCGCTAAACCCCACGGCTTGAGGGAAAAAAAATACAATAAAATAAAAATCCCATCGTCGGCTAGAAAATGGGAAAGCGTCCTTGGCGCCTTGGGTCACCAGCTGTTCATTTTTGCGAACCCCCTGTTTGCCCCAAAGCAGAAAGCATCGAGCCCCGCGCCCCCGGGCCCGCCGACAGCACCGGGGCTCCGAAACCCCAGAGACAGGGCCGCGCCCTCGGCAAGGTGTCGTCCCCCCCAACCACCACCGCCGTGAGCCCCGGGCCCCCTCCGAGCCCACGGGCCCCTTTTCCACCCCCGTCAGCTGGGCGGGCGCCCGGAGCGCCCCGCCCGGCCGCGGCCCAGCTCCCGTGAGGGGCAGGAGCGGGAGGC
>JAVKLA010000088.1:23006069-23019666 GCA_034782735.1 Sagittarius serpentarius | reverse complement strand
GGCGTTTGCAGAGGTCAGAGGAGACGGGGGGGGCAACTGGAGGTACTGGGGGGGAGCTGGGGGGCAGGTGGGATGTAGGATTGAGGGGAGATGGGGGGCATCTGCTGAGGTCAGGAGAGCTGGGGGGCAGTTTGGGATGCAGGGGGACAGTTGGAGGTGTAGGACTAGGGGTCTCATTTGCAGAGGTCAGGGGAGCTGGGGGAGCAACTGGAGGTACTGGGGGGGCAGTGGGGGACGCAGGGGGACAGTGAAGGGCGCTGGGGGCAGGAGGGCAGAGGCGATCACCCCGCCCGGGCAGCCGCAGCGGCCCCTGACACCCACATCACCGTCCCGGTCCCTTTGCGGGGTCAGCACCCGGTTTGGGCCAGGCAGCCCCTCCCTGTCACCAGCCCCCTTGCCTCACCCCTTGCTGCCCCTCCAGCTGCCACGCTCGCCCTTACTCACCCTTTACTAGCAGCCCGGTGCTCGGTTGTAAACCAAGAATATCTGGAACCAAGAAGCAGCAAGCCAATTAACCCAACCCCAGTCCTAAAACGCCTCGTGCTGCCTGGGGAAAAAGCACCCTCAAAGCGTTGGTGCTGCTGTTTTACGGGTTTATGCACCAGTTTGTACAGAATCCAGTTGTCGGGGTGCTGGGAGGAGGTTGGAAACGGGGAGGGGGTGGAGGGCAAACCACCGCCGAACCGCAGTGTAAATGCCGATGCCGGTCCCCATCCCGGCTTGGATTTTGGTACCCAGACCCTTAAGGGTCTCCAGGGTCCCCTCTCCCTGCAGCGACCGCTCCCTGCCCATCTGCAGGCTGGATAGGGAAGCCTTGGCTCAAGGTTGAAATTCTTCAGTTATTTTGGGTTTAAGAAATAATTTCAACACAATAACCTTCACGGGTGCCGTAAATACGCCACATTCTCCGACCAGCGCCCGAATCCAGCACCTGCCATCCACTGGCACGTTATCACCCCCATCCCAGCAAGAGGCAGGTTTTGAAAAGGATGCGCTGGGACAACAGCCCTTCCCTGCGGAGGCCACCGGACTGAGGCAAAGATTCATCTATTTCTAGGAAAGCTGGTGGGTGCTTCCCAGCACACAATTTACTCGTGCGTCAGCCAAGCCCTGACCGGCAGCGGCTTCCCTGCCCTGCATGCGAAGGAGGGCTCTCAAAGGTGGTGCTCAAGCAGAGATCATGCGACTCCGAATGTGACAACCAGCTTTTTCTCTTTTTTTTTAATTGTTTCTACCAAGTTTTTTTCTGGCAGCTCCATCAATGTGCCCTTATACTTGCGGATAACGAGGCAGCGATTGCACACGGCATATTAAAGAGGGTTTTTTCTTCCCCTTTGTGGATCCCTGTTGGGCGAGCGTGGGTCTCGGTGCCAACCTTGCAGTGGGTCTCCGCTCCTGGGTGCTGGTTTGGGTACCGGAGCACAAAGGCAAAGCACTGGCATGAACTCAGGCAGGCAACGGGGTGTTGCTCAAGCCCAGCAAATGCTGCTGCCCTCCCAGGGAAAATCCCCCGCTCCCCTCCCAGCAGCACCGAGCATTGGTCTGCTGGGCTCTGCAAACCCAACCGAATAAAACGGGCAAAAAACGGAGCTTGGAGACCTTTTCAGGCTGGTAAATTTGTAAATAGATGAAAATTCCAACTTCTCGCTAAATATGCATGATCTGGACTGTAAATATTCTTTTGCATCTCTATGGTATTGGGTTTGGTGCGTCTGCAACACGGTTAAATTACGCTGCCTGTTACAGCTGCCACTTTGAATTTGCTGGCTCTGAAACTCTTAAAATTGTAATCATGACTTCTAGTACTCATTTCCCTTCATTTGAAAGGCCTGTCGTCTATATTATAGGTACAGCATCCAGTCCTGAGTTCGGCGACCACCCCGCTCACGTCACAGCCGTCCAGGAGCGCTCGGGACAGGGGTCCTTCCCTTTCCCCACTTTTACAGGGGGGGAAAGTCCCATATAATCCTCACTGAGCCCCCAGGTATCGCTGCTGCACAGCCGGGGCTGCCGGCCAGCCGGCCGGCTGGCCTCGGTGTGGCTGTACTCGAGGCGGGACTCAGCTGCGTCACCAGAGCTGGGGTCTCAATACTGAGCAAGAGATCGTCACCGTCCTCCTTCCCGCGTGACCCTGGAGCTGCTCCGCACAGCCTTGGCAAGGCGATGTCCTACGACCAGGGTTTGCTCTTTCCTGGCTCCTATATATTTTATATATAAATATATATATATCTCAAATATAACATAACATAACATAGTGGAGTTGGACTCAAGGATCCTTATGGGTCCCTTCCAACTCGAGATATTCTATGATTCTTTGAATAATAATGTAATGTAACATGATATAATCAAAACACGGTTGGCACCAATTGCTGGCTTTCTAGGCAGGTTGCACAGAGAAACTGGCCGTGACAGCACAACAGGTACGAGGATCGTCGCCCACCCAGGAGCTGTTTCTTGGCAAAGACTTCGAATCTAGCCAAAAATTCACAGTGCCTTTATCTGCCTGGCAGGGGATCCTCCTGCTTGGTCTCCCCTGGTGAGCTGCTAAACCCTGAGGAGTGCTCAGATACCGAGTTTGGGAAAATGTTGGCAAAAATAACCATCCCCAGCCCTCGAGGAGGGGATAATACGGCTGGAGGGAGCGGGGAGGGATGAGCAGTTGCATCTGCACACCTAAATATTTCCTAAAATGAAGACCGAGCCTGCCTGAGCAGCAGCAAACCAGCTTTGCTGTCTGCAGGGGCTTTTCTCTTTCCCCATCCCAGGTTTGCCGCCCGTGCCAGAGCAGCGTTTCTCCCCCCATCCCATGCACATCCCGGGGACGGAAGATGCCTTTGGATGGGGACGGGAAGAGTCGCTGCGTGAATCATTCCCGGGATAGACAGCCACGATCTCTGGATCTCAGGAGCAGGTCTATGAAGACATCAAGGAAAATATCACATCCCTTTATTTCACGCCTTTATACCGAGGGGGTTGGTGTTTTCTTTGCAAGCTCAGGCAAGTGGCTACTCGACATCCCAGGGGATTACTCATCCCCTCTCCTCTTGGCTTCTAATTAGCAACTAAAGGGGAATAAAATAATTAAATATGCCCAAGGTAACGATACTTGGAAACTTCAGGTCACGTTTCAGCTGAGGGAGGCGGCGAGTATTTGGAGCAGGTGAGTTTGAAGTCTGTGGGAACCTGAAAGACGCAAAAGGGAAGGGAACATGGTGGTGGGGGGGTGAACAACAAAAAACCCAAAGAAAAAGAAGAAAATCCAAATTGTACACTGGGAAAGCATTAGATTTGTGAGTTAAAATGATGCCTAGAGTTAAGGTGATGCTTAAAGCCTGTTGGTGCAGGTGCCAGCAGTACTGGGCAAGGTGGGGGACACCTGGGGACCCCCTTTCCCGGGAGCATCTGCAGGGATGCTGGGCAGCCCCTGACCCACCGGTACTCTGCTCTCGCAGGTTGGGGACAAGGTAAATTCGAGCCCTTTTATTTCCCAGCCAAAGCTGGGGCGGTCCTCACCCCCTTCCTCCCCTTGGGGGCTGCAATTCTACCCTCGTTAGACCTTGAAGTAATTCCCATTAACATTTATGAGAATTTCATGATCAAAAGAGGAATCAGCCCTTTCATCTTCCAGACGTGCCTGAACACACATCGCCCAGCCCCAAAACCCCGTACCGTCGGGTGGGAGCTCCTGCCTTGTGCCGGGGTCCCTCAGGATGCACACCCCAAAACCGATGGGGAGTTTGCGGGGCCTGGCTCACCCTCCTGGACCCAACTGCATGGCATCGGTTCAGCATTTCTCCCTTCCCTTCCCCCTGAGAATAAATAATTGGCAAATCACCACCCTCTCCGCACTGTTTTTTCAAGGGGAAGGTAATATTGATAGTTCATTTCCAGATAAGAAATACGGAATAAATTTCAAGCCCTTGCCCAGAGCCATAGGACGAGCTGGCAGCTGAGCCCGGCTCAGAAACCCAGACTTGGGAGTCGCAGCCCTAGCGCAGCCGGCTGGGTTGCAAGGCGGCTCCCGAACAGCCCACATCAAAGCGTGCTGCAGGGTTGTGAAAGCGTTGCAGTCTTGCATGCGGTGCAATTCCTGCTTAATGAAAATCTGCTCATCCCCTTCCCGCTGCGAGCGGGCCCTCGCCGAAGGTATGTTTCTGTTGCTACAGACATCATCGTGGGCCAGAGAAGCCCACCAAGGAGGGGATTTACCCGGGTAAACGGAGACGCGCCACGTCTTTGAGCATCTGGAGAAGCACCAGCTGGGATATATTTTCCCAAAGCTGCGATCGAGGTGCAGGCAGGGGTTTGGCAGGAAAGCGGGCAGCTCCTGGGGAAGGAGTGAGGAGGGAAAGCAGACGACGGGCTTAGCTCATGTCTGCCACTGAGAGCAGATCAAGTCTTTGGGAAAAAGAAAGAAGCCTCCAGAGCGTGAGGTCACCCCGCCGATCCGGTTTCACTCCCAAATGGTTTCCAAGGCTTTGCCCGTGCACACGGGGAGCGGTTGGGAACGGCTTCCCGGGGCAGGCGAGGGGTGATTCATCCTCTTCCTCCTCTGCCAAAGGGCTGGCAAGCGCTGGCAAAACAAAACGACGTCAGCACCTATTTCCCGTGTTTTAAACACTTGTTTATCATCAGCAAATAATAACCTGAGATACCTGAGCCTGCTTTCTAAGCAGTGAGCGCTCCCATGGCTTCCCGCTGGCTTTCAGCACTTTGAGCGTGCTGTGTGTTTGCTGGGTGCCAGCAGGGGATGCATAAGCCCCCTTATTTTCTCTGTTTCTGTCTGAAAGGCTGGTCCCGGGTGGGTTACGGCTCCTTGCACCCCCAGCAGCTCAGTCCTAGCCGGCCATGGCTCTCCTGCCCAGGATCCAACACAAACGGGCAGCTGGAGCGGGCAGAGCTGAGCATCGCGGGCACCCCTGCGTGCCCTGCACAGCTGGGGGGCCACAGGGCATCGGCACCCTGCCCGGCCAGCAGCAGACAACGGTGAGGGGCAGTGTAGCCGCAGGGACTGTCCCCCGGGGTCTCCGTGCTGTGCCCACACTGGTTTCGCAGCTCCCTGGCATCCCTGCCCCTGGTCTGTACCGATTTGAGCCGTGGTGCTTTGCCGGCAGAGCCCCGCGGCTGCGTGGGACGTTGTATCTGGGTGAAGGACGGGTCACCAAACCCAGCACGGCTCAGGAGGGGACAATGAGACCGGAGCGAGTGCTTTGGGGAGACATGTGCCCTCGGAGAGGGGAGAGGGGGACCTGTAGTCATCCTCAGGGTCCGCTGAAGGCGATGTGCTGGGGTGGCTGCAGAAAACTGTGGGCAACCAGAGGCAGAAGCCGGTTCATCACGTGCCGCGGCATAACCGTGGGTGACTGGAGCCGCACGTCCTTCAGCGGGGAGTCAGAGCAGACCTGTGCCAGGTCACCTCCTCGGGAGTCGACTACTGCCCCTTCCTCCTCACCCGCCTGGCACCGGCCTTGAGTCACTGCCAGTCGCCGGCACCAGCCCCGGCACCGTCCCGTGACTTTCGGCAATCGGCTCTAGTCACCCCGAGGTGTCACAGGCACCTGTCGCACCGACAGGTGCCTCCACCGCATCTTCCTGGAGGCTGCCAGCCTCCTTCACTCCTTTCCCGTCCCCGCCATGCCCTGCAGAGCCATTACCCTGGCTCAGCCATCACCGTCCCACCGGTAAGCGTCATCTCCGGCTGCGCCTGGAGCGCCGGAGCACCCCGCTGACTCACCCATGTTCATTTGCCCAGCAGTCTCAGGGTGATTGCCACGGATGTGCCCGGGGACAGAGCCAGGAATCCCACGCAGGGGACGCGGCCGCCAAGGGGTACGGCTCTGGCACGGCAAGGGCTGGCAAACAACTGCTGTGCAGGGATCCTGCCCGCTTTGCTCAGCTCTGGGGAGCAGCAGCAGGCTTACTTAAACGATGGGGAACCCCCAGGCTCTCCCAGCAAATGGAGGGCAGGGGCCAGAAAGCAAAGTGGGGCTCGCGGGGCCTTGCAGCAGGGGGTATTTAAGCAGCAGGAAGGTCTCCCTGGGGTCCCGGCTCTACAGCTCATCACCCCGATTACAGGCTGCTCCTGGAGGTGGCCCGGCTGATGCATGTCCGACTGATGATCCACTGCTCCAGCCCTATCCCAAATTAATTACAGAATGGACCAGGAGCAATACAAGACCTCCCAGAGCCCTGACCCCCAGTTGTGCATCGCCCGGAAGATGCTTTTTTCCGTTGTGCAAAGAAAGGAAGGAAGGAAGGGGAAAAGGGCTGCTGTTCCGAGCTGGGAATAGGTGCTGGAGAGTTTTTCCTCCGCCCCATCCTTTCGCGGCAGAGATTGCACGGCGCAGCCGATGTTGTTCTGTTTCCCCAGCCTGGGCTTCGCCTTCCTCCCCCCAGGCTGGAGGAGAGGGACCACTTTGGAAGGGCCGCCTGTCCCCACATCCCTGGGACACCACCAGCCAGGGACAGGGGCAACCTGCCAACGCCATGCCTTTAAAGCCTGGGTGGCCAAGGGTGGGTGCCAGGCGGTGCAGGAGGATGCAGCAGATGCCGCGGTGGCATTGCTGTTTCCCATGCATCCATCGCGACACGGCTGGGAGCATTTCCCCGGGCGTATTTCTGTGCCGCGGGAGTGCTTGGCTGGTTATTTCAGGAGCAGAGCACGTGCGGGACGCCGAGGAGATGTCCCTCCCTCTGCCGGGACACCCACAGCGCAGGGGGCCGTAGCCGGTGCCGGTGGGTGGCCACTTGCACGTGTGTTCCTCGGCACGTTTGTGTTTCCCTGCTCCCGCGGGAGCGACTGACACCCTTGGCATGCGCCTGGTCCCTGGCACCATCCCCTGCCATCACACCCGGCTGCCTCAGCAGCAGCGTGACGCTCACGCGACTGCAGGGCCGGCATGCCGGGGCACCGACGAGCTTCTGCCAGGGCGTCGGGGGCAAGGAAGGGGCCCATCGGCTCTGCCTTCCTCGGGCTTTTACGAACTGACTTCCCACCCTGGCCTGGCTGGGCTGGAGGAGACGCCGAGTCGAGGCGCTGGCACCGCTCCCCACCAGGTCACCCAACAAGCTCCAAACATGCCCAGACAGCTGGGTGGTAAAAATACTCCCTGGCCCGCTGTTTCGGCTGGATTAGCATTGCCTCTGACAAACCACCTTAGCCAGGCACCGCAGGCAAAAGCCCAGGCAGGGTAAAACCCCAAAGCAAAGGAGTTTCAGAGCACGGGGCAGCCGGGACGGGGTACCACCGACACTGGGGAGCACACGAAAACCCGAGGGATGAGGAGGAAGGATGCTCCACAGCTGGCAATGCCTCCTGGCTGTGGGGCAGTCCCTCCCTGCACCCAGACTCTCGGAAAGCATCAGTTTTTTCACGCCTTCCACCCCAAACCCTCACTGCTCTTTTGAGGGGGTGGGTAAAACCCGCCAGAGGAGCTGACTAGGGTGATGGCAGCTCGCCCGCCACCCTCCTCCCCTGCACACCCAGCTAATGGCGCGCAGAAATTAATTCAGACGAGTGGGACGGAGCATCGCAGCCGGGAAGGAGACGTGGCCCTCGAGGTGCCATGTGCGGCGCCGAGGGGACGTGGGTGCCGCTGTCCCGGGGCGCTGGGAGGGCACAGCAAGGCTCTGGCAGGGCCAGTCCAGCTTGTTGCTGCTCCCGCTTGCGGGGAGGGTGTCGGAGCCACGGGACGGGGTCTGGGGCAGGGATCACATCCCTGTCACTCCGCTGTGCCAGCTCCCCATCACCCCACCATGCCGGCTCTGGGAGGAGGGGGCTGAGAATTCCCGGCAGTGGTGGCAGCCCCGGGATCAATGCACGCCCCTGAGATATCTGGGGGCTTGGCAGATTGATTTTGGCAAAGGGCTGGGCTGTGGGGGCCTCCCTGGGTGCATCTCCTCAGCCCCCCGCCCCTGGGAGCAGAGCAGCGCTCCCAAGGCAGGTGCCATCCATGTGACGAGAGCTGGCCATTCTCTGCACCCCCGCCAACATCTCAGCAAAGAGCGGCGGTCACCCAGACGGCCCTCCCTGCTGCCACCAGCACCCCGAGGAGGGGGCACGCAGGAGCCCCATGTCCTGCCCGGCCACCCGAGGAGTGAATCAGCAGCGCCCGGGGCAGATGCAGGGCTGAGCCGTGCGCAGGCTGCGAGGGGCGGAGGTTTTGCACTCGCTCTCACCCAGCCAAGGATAAATAGGAGGCAGCTGTGAGTCCTGCCAAAGCCGTTCTTCCCATAGCCCAACGCGACTGACAGCCGGCACCCAGCCCAGGCAGGCATGGACTCCCAGGACTGCCCTTGTGCCACGGGTAAGCCACTGCTTCCCTCCGCCTCGGCCCCCGGGGGGGGACTGCGGGAGCCGAAGCGTCCCAGCAGGACCACCGACGCTCCCACCCGCCGGCCTCCTCCGCCGTCCCTGGTGCTCTCATCCCGGCCAGGCCAGCTGCTGACAACCCCTCCCAGCGTGGCGGTGTCACACCTGGAGCATCTCACCGCCGAGAATGCCGTGACCTCCCCGCCGAGCAAGGCCGAAGCATCAGTCCCGGCCGGTGCTGCCGGAGAGCGGATGCTCGGAGGGACAGCAATGTTCTCCCTGCAGCCCTCGCCTCGGAGTGCCCCTGCTGAGCCCCGGGGATGGGGGGGATCCTCGCCCACCACCTCCTCTCAACCCTTTTTTTTCTCCTTTTCTCTGTGTTTTAGGTGGCACCTGCACCTGCGGGGACAACTGCAAATGCAAAAACTGCAAATGCACATCATGCAAAAAAGGTAAGGGGGGTCCCCGCGCCCAACGTGGGTGGGTGTAGAAACACGCGTGGGGGGGTTCACTACACATCCCCGGGCACCCAGAATCAAATCAGGCTCAGCATGGCCAGAGTTGAGTTTATTCCTCCTGTATTTTTTTGCCCCCAAAGGAGCACAGGGTGCCCCCCGCCCCCCACCCGGCAATACAAGCCAGCCGGTATAGCCCAAAACTCGGTGTACCCCTCGCTTGCCCCCCAGGCTTAGCGCAAGAGGATGCACCGGGAGGAAACCGGCACTGGGATTTCTTCCGGCTGCTCCTGATGCCGTCACCCCCGGGCAGAGCCGTGTGTGGGAGGGTTTGCAGAGAGAGGGGCTGGTGGGGGGGGCACCCCAGTGAGCCCCTGGGGGTCCCGCACCCTCCTGCTGCCTCCCCCGGATGCAAAAACCCCCCTGGCAGACGTCACCAGGAATGGGGATGCTGCTAAAAGCGGAGGACACAGGGGTTGTTGGGAGGTCTCCAAACCAGCCATTCCCCACGGGACCCCCCCAAACCCCACCCTGAGACCCCCCCCAGGAACGACCCCCGACTTACTTTTCTCCCTGCCACAGGCTGCTGCTCCTGCTGCCCGGCGGGATGTGCCAAGTGTGCGCAGGGCTGCGTCTGCAAGGGACCCCCCTCCGCCAAGTGCAGCTGCTGCAAATAGGGACCCCCAGCTGCGCATCTGGGGGTGCTGCACATCTGGGGGGCTGAAGAAGAGTAACCTTATTGTGTATGTTGGGGTTTTTTTTTATATATGTGTTCAGATATCTTTAGTGTTTGTCATGCATGATGTGTAATAAGCTACCTAAATAAAGTGATGTGTATATAAAGGTCTATAAGGAACCTGGCACTTCTGTTGGACGGGGCGGTTTCCCTGGGGAGCGGGAGGGCAGCGTGTTTGGGGGGTCATGGCCAAGAGCCCGCATCTTATTTTCGCTCCTTTCTTCCAATCTTGGCTCTGCCCTCCCTACCAGCAGCTCCGACTCTTGTTTTTACACTTTCCCTGCACAACAAGGTAATTTATAGAGGTTTTTTCCCCCCGCCCTGTTGTTACCCAAGGGCAAATCCCATGCTCTCTCCTCCACCAGAAATCCTCGGGGCTAATGAGCAACTCGTTATTACAAGCCTTCACCGACAGCGTAATAACCGCTGCAGCCCTGCCCATTTCCAGGGGTAACGTTTCCACGGCAGGTGGGGTGGCGGGGGAACGGGTTTAGTTTTCCTCCCGGCAGTTTAGCTGAACTGGCTGGAAGAACCACCCTGCTTATCCCCCCGCCACCTCTGCCAGCCTTGCAGGGCACTTCTGCGGGGAGCCCCAGGTGACCTGAGTGCCCACGACGGGGCGTGATGCCCGCGATGGGGTGCGATGCCCATGCCAAGGTGCAATGTCCACGAGGGGGTGCGATGCCCACGATGGGACGGGCTGCCTGCAATGGCTTGCAGTGCCCGTGCCAGGGTGCGACGCCTGTGAAAGGGTGCGGTGCCCGTGCCAGGGTACAATGCCCGAAATGGGAGGTGATGACCGTGATGGGTGGCAAATGCCCACAATGGGGTGCGATGCCCGTGATGGTTTGCAATGCCTGCGACGGGGTGCAGAGCCCACGATGTGATGCAATGTAATGCCCGCAGTGTGGTGCGATGCCTGTGCCAGGGTGCAATGCCTGTGATGGGATGCGATGCCTGTAATGGGTTGTGATGCCCATGCCAAGGTGCAATGCCCGTGATGGGATGCGACACACCCATGCCAGGGTGTGATGCTTGCCCTGCCCAAGCACAGCCAGAACGCTGCGCCCCAGGTGCCACGTGGCACTGTGCTGCTTCTTGGGACACATGGGGGGGCCTGTCTGTCCCCGCACTCCCCAAACGTAGCCTTTCATGGCCTCTTTTTAGCTACAAAACCTTTCCTGACCTGTCCAGCCCCCGCTGCCAGGACTCAGCCAGGGTTTTGGCACGGCCAAGGGCACCCCAGCCCACTGGCTGCTCTCGGTGCCAGTCCCCAGGGAATACCCCTTTGCTCCAGGAGGGCTCTTCCCCCAGGGCGTCCCCTGAGATGTCACCATCACCCCACACGTCCGACGGGTGTGAAGCACGTCCTTACGCCAGCAGAACGTAGGGCAAAGCAGACATGCCGCAGGCAGGGTGCAGCACCAGCTCTGGAGCTTCAAACTAAACACCATTCTGCAAATAGCAGGGTTATCTTTATTCCTTCCTACCCAGAGAGATTTAAGTGCCAATCATGCAAAAACATTGTCGGTGAGCCCACAACAAGCGTGAAGGAGAGGTTGCTAATGGGATTTACCCCCAAACATGTGGTTTAACCAGCGGTTTAACCAGCATCCTTCCAGCCTCGCTGTCCCCAGTGGGTTTGCATGAGTCCTGCCCCATGGCTCTGCCCTATGCCCATCCCCATGCCCCACGGCAGCATGATGGAGAGCAGCTATAGGATGCTGTCCCCTGTCTGCGTGGGAAGTGGGGGGGCAGGCGGGGGTCCCAGCAGCCCAGCTCCAAGCCCTGAGAACCTGTGCTGGGCAGCTGCGGTTCCTCTGCTCGCTTTATGGCTGCTGTAAAATCAGAGTTAGACCTGGCACTCCTCTTACATGGGCACAGCGTCAGGCTTAACTGCTCCCTGCTGGCCCCAGGAAATCAGAGCACCAGCAGCGACACAGGGAAACCCCGCGAGGTCCCCTCTCCCCGCTGGTGTCTGGCACGTGCCCTGCACCCCGGCATTTCGGCAAGCCCATAGCTCGCACCCCGGCATTTTGGCAAGCCCATAGCTCGGGGGAGATGTGGCTCATCCCTCCCTGTCCTGCTGCGGGGTGATTCATTCAGTGGAAATGCCCTGACTGGGAAACAGGGCATTTTCCGGGCTCTTTTCCCGTCCCAACTCCACGCACGGTCCTGTGGGGATGCCAAGCCGCCCCTTCTTGCTCACAGTGACAGGGAGCCCGGGACTACGTGTCCCGGGATCCGGCACAGCCCCTCCATAGCTGACGCGCAGGATTCCCAGAAATCTGGGAAATCTCCTGCCTCCCCCGCAGCCTTGCCCCTGCACACTCACGCCCCGCTTTCGCTTCGGCCCGGTGTCGGGGTGCACGTCCCCATTTTGGGTAGCAGGGGGGCTCTCCTTTCTCCAAACAGGGGTGCAGCAGAGCCCATCCCCACCGGAGAGGGGGCTGGGGGGGGGCAGCACCGGCCCGCAGCACCATGCTGGGGGGGGTGTCCAGGAAGCGATTTCACAACCCGTGTTTATGTGCAGTAAGACCACACGTGGACCGTGATTTCACCTTGCCTCCTTTCCCGCTCAGCCAGCGGCGAGCGCAGTGCCTGCTGGCTTACCCTCCTATTTACACTACCTCGCTGCTGCCTGCAAAACGCTGCCAGGAAAAAATAAAAAAAGCCCTCTGTGTTTTTGCAAACAAGCACAAGCTGTTCCCTGGCACCACCTCCCAGGGCCACCGATCCCCCCCGGATCCCAGGGCCCGCTGGCCCGGGCTCCACGGGGACAGACCTGGTCCTTCTGTGCCAGCTCCGAGCCCGAGCTTGCCCCGTTTGCCACACCACCGCCCAGAGCACCGGGTGCAGGGACGGCCTGTCCCTGGCCCAGCCGCTGCTTTCCGTGCCGGGTCCCGAGCAGGCCGTGGGCACGAGCAGGGCGGTGGAAGCCGGTTGGCGCATAAACACCGCGACACGGGGGAAAAACCACGGGCACTGCTGGTGCCACGAAGCCGCGATTCCCAGCAGCCCCCAGCCGGCCGTGCCACGCTCCCACGCTGCACCCCCACGCTCACCCCTCGCGGGGGGGCCAGCCCAGCACCCCAGTCCCACCCCAGGGGGGCTTCCTCGGGGCCACCCTGCTCTCCAGCAGGATGCTGAGACCGTCCCATCCCTGGGGACAGCCACGTGCATCCTATGGCCTCCCCAAGTCGGGGGGGGGCCCACAGCCGCCCCCCAGCGCTGGCCACACGGGGCTGGGAAGGGCCAGGCAGTGTCGCGGGGCTGTCCCAGATGCGCAGGAGCTGGTGGCCGTGCCATGCCAGCTCTGTCACACCCACACCCCCTTAGCATCTTCCAGCATCTTGGCCCCCCAAGACGCAACACCCTGCGGGGGGGGGGGACGGGGACGGATGACACACACGCGACACCCTCTGGCCTCCCCACAGCGGGCTGGGAGCCGAGGGGAGGGGTCTGAGGGGGCGGGCAGCGCCATGACCCGCGCTGAGCACGGCCCGGCGCTGAGCACGGCCCCGCGCTGAGGGAGCGCGGAGCCGCCCCGCCGTGCGCAGCGCCGAGCACCGCCCCGCGCCGCCACCTCATAAATACCGGACGGCCGGGGCGGCTGTGTACTGCTGCGAGCCGAGCCCAGCCGAGCCCACCCAAGCCGAGCCGAGCTAAGCCAAGCCAAGCCATGGACCCCCAGGACTGCACGTGTGCCGCCGGTAAGTGCCCCGTCCCGGCTGTGCCCGCCCGGTCCCGGTCCCGTCCCGGCGGGCCCCGGCTGACGCCCGCTCTCCCGCCCCAGGTGACTCCTGCTCCTGCGCCGGGTCCTGCAAGTGCAAGAACTGCCGCTGCCGGAGCTGCCGCAAGAGTGAGTGGTTGGGGGGCGGGGTGGGGGGCGGCCTTTGCCCTGTTGGACCCTCGTGGGCACCTCCCTGCCCCCTAAGGGAACCTCTCCTTGTCCTCTTGGACCCCTACGGGGACTGCCTGACCATTGCCCCACAGAGACCCCCCCCCCTTTTGCTCTGTAGGACCCCGCTGCTCCCCCATGGGGTGCCCGTGCCCTGTAGGACCCTCATGGGGATCCTGCTCCCTGGAGACACC
>JAVKLA010000088.1:22965605-22999054 GCA_034782735.1 Sagittarius serpentarius | reverse complement strand
CAATGGGAGCGCGGGGAAGGGCGTGAGGGCGGCCAATAGGGACGCGCGGCGCGGGGACGGCAGGCGCGGTGGCCGGAGCGGCGGGCAGGTGAGGGCGCCTCGCGGACGTGTCATGGCCTTCTCTCCCTTCTTCGGTGGGCGATGTGGGCTTCTAACCTCACCCCTCGCCTAGTCCTGAGCCCTCGGCAGCCTCCCCCCGCCGGGGGCTCCCTCTGTTTGGCCGCCGGGCGGGCCCTGTGGTGGGGGGCTGCGGCGGGGTCTCCTCTGAGGAGAGCCCCCTCAGGGAGGCGGCTGCCTGAGGCAGGGCGCGACCAGTCCCGGGCCGCGGTACGGCTCCTGGCGCTCCCTGACGGGCTCCTCAGCCGCAGTGCAGGCCGCTGCGGTGGGAGGCTGGTGGGGAGCACTCGCAGGCCTCCCCGTGGGCCTTTCTGGGGCTCCTCGGGGGTTTCTGTATATCTCTGCCCGAAAAGTAACCCGCGTTCAAGTAGCGGGGCTGGCCTTGCGTGTGCGAGTACTCCTCTCTTCATCCGGGCTGGTTTGTGCCAGTCAGTCGTGCAAAGCCCAGCTGTAGAAGGGGAGCTTAGCGTTTCACCAAGGTGCCGTGTTGGTGCTTCAGGAAGCAGAAGCCCGCTGTCTGAATGGGGAGGTGTCAGGAGAGCGGGTCTGTGTGTAGGTGTGGTTTGGCGTCTCCATTTCAAGTTCTCTGTGTGTGTGATATTCCTCACCACAGCGGGGTTACTGGTTAGTTCCTGGCTGGGGGGAAGAGCACCTGCTGCCAGCTATCTGGTGGTGGGAGCTCGTGAAAGGCACAGTGTTCTCTATGCTGTCCCTGGCTCAACTTCTGTTTCACAGCAGGTTTCAGTAAGCTCATGTGACTTCAGAGTTGTCAAGCATTGCTTTTATATATGCCTGGCAGGATGCAGAAGGTAAACCATATATGATACTTGGGATTCTTGTGTTTTTCAGATCAGTACACTTGATGCAGGGCAGGATAGCTATCTTTAAACGCTTGATGGGGACCCTTCAGACTGTCCCTGAATGAGAATGATGACTAGCCCTTCCCCCCCTCCCCCAGCTCACAAGTCCTCTCTGCCAACAGCAGTGCTGACTTCTCATGCGAAACAGGTGAAAATGAGTATAAGGATTTCTTACAGAGCATCTCAGATGCAAAACACTGTTTCTGAACCTAAAGAATGCTATTTAGTTAGTCCCTCCTAGACAAGATTCACTCCATGTTACGGTTTTGATTTTCCTGGAGTCATCATAAAGTGTACAAAGTGTACAGAGTAACTTACTCTGGCTGTTTGGTCCCAACTGCAGGCAACAGCCAAACTTCTGTGACACGATGTTGACCTGCCTTTGTGTTAAAACTTGAGCTGTGGATGCACTGGGTATGGGTATTTAATTAGCAACTGCTGTGGAGCGCTGGGTGCTGTCTGTGTCCCAGTATTATTCTAAACCAGTATATATTGACAGTGAGTGGAAGGGGTTAAATTAAAGTCCAAGTGCAAACAAGGGCTACTTCCTTCCTCCTTCAGTTAGATTGTCTTAGGGAGAACTAGGGTGAGGATGACAAAGAAAAGCCAGTTCCTGTGTACTTTACTGCTGTTCACTTATGTTGTGTCTCTAAAAGGGTTTCCTACTCCTTGGGAAAACTTCCAGGGGCTTACAAATAGGAAAAGCTTAAAACTTGCTTGGAGGATGTATGTGATTCTGTGATCTAAATCCATAACATTCCTGTGATGATAATATCACAGGAAATTCAGTGAGGGGGGAGGATCTGGGTTTTCATGTAAGGAATTTCAAATACCAAATTAAATGCTGTCTTTAATGACAGTTTGCCACCCTGTGGAAGTTAGTGCCCTCCTGAGTTGGGTGAGAGTCAGGTGCTTAAAATAAGAACTAAGTGTTTGGAGAAGAGGGAGAGTGATAAGATGGCGAAACTGCCAGCTCAGTCAGTCATTTGGGACAGCAGGGGCTTGAGACCACTGTGAGGAGCTTCAAAGTCAGATGGCAGATAAAAGGCAGTGTTGACAAATGCGTGATAGTATATATTGGAAGAAATAATTTAGAATGCCTGCTGTTTGCTTCCAGGTTAAATAACGAACAGGATAGAGAAGAGTCGTGTGCCCTTGTTTGTCTTCTCTCACAGTGCAAGAGCAAATAACTGAATGATATTGCCTTTAAAACTTTGAAAAAACATTTTTGTTCAACATAGGTACTGTAAGAGCTCTTTGAGATCATAAAAAGATTGGACTTTTGCATATCTACTTACAGACGAGACGAAAAACAAAACATACAGGACTGAAACTCTTTTTGGGAGGCAGGGGGAGGATTAATTGGTGGGTGGTAGAAGAAACAGTAAGTTTAGAAGATTGTTGTGTGGCCTGTTCAGGATTTTCCTGCATCAGGTTTTTGTTGCTGGGGGGATGGGCTGTTGTGCTAGGTGGAGTACCAAGTAAAGCTTGGAGCTTTTAGGTATTTGTTTTTAAGCTGGCTATCCTGATTTCATATGTTTTTAGTGTAGCTAGGGTATGAAGTTTTCCCTTTGCTAGGTTTGATTACACATTTATTATAGTGCTTTACATACTAGAGGGTGATCTGCTGAAAATGTGCAGCAGATATTTGGGTTGTACTTGGTCACTTCCGCTTGTGGAATATGGAAAATAAGGCAGGAAGAGATGTCAAGAGTTGACCCCAATGATGTGTCTCTGCTCTTGGTGAGGGGTCAGTAGGTCTATGCCATTTCTGCTTTATGCCTGTCCTACTCTTAAAAAGCTCCCGTGATAGTGTCAGCATCCTTAGACGGCAACTTATTTCAGTGTGTAACTAACATCCTACAAATGTCATTGTGCTTTCCTTTGAAAACAAACAAAAATTTGGCCACCTGCTCTTTTGATTTCCATCTCTTCATTTCTTAATCAGTTCCCCTGTCTGTAACATGGGGAATTATGTTGCTGACTTCCTCTCTGAAATGTCTGGATGTCTGCTTATGCAAAGCACCATGTGAGAGCTAGGTATTATTACTGCTGTTCATACAGAATTCCCCAGGCATGCAGAATGGGCCTTTTACTTATTCATGTTTAGCTTAGTAGGCAGAAGCTGCTACGCTATCTGTAGCAGCCCAGGCTTGGAGCCTGTTGAAAAAGCACTTTTGCCTCAGATCTCGGCTGCAGCAAGTAAAGAATTGCTCACTTTCTCTTACTAGTGTGCTCTTGTGTCTTCCTTCCAAAAGAAGCTGATCCCGACTTGTCAGACTGGGTCTATTGAGCACTCTGGTGCTGGAGCCTCTGCAAGAGGGCAACGCTGGATTTCTTCCTCTTCGTTTCCTATTTTGAAGAACCTCTTTGCAACTTATGGAACTGTATTGGTCCATCAGCTGTTCTGAATGTAGTGGGTGAGGCTTTCCTTCTCCCCTGTGAAGTCTTTCTCCTCGCATTTTTTCAAAGCACGGGAAAAATCTGAATATTTTTTTAGTCTTGTTTCTCAAAGTTAATTAATGAGATGACACAAGCCTATCAGTATGTGAAGTACAACAGACGCTTGTGCACGCGTTGGAGTATTTCAGCTTTGCGCCTTGCTGAAGCTAGTACAGTAAAACGTTCATCATGGCCATATTTGGAGTATTATAGCTACAGTGTTCTTCATTACATAGCACTCTAGTGCTCTTGAGGAGTTTTTAGGGGTTTAGGTAATAAATCATTTTATAACCAGTCTAAATAGACTTAAGAAACCTGTCATCATCTTTTCTAGGTTTTGTTTTGCTTAAATCCAGTCAACGTATACAATATATAGCGCTTATTTTTGGTTTTAAATGTTGGGGAAACATTAAACGGGGGTTTAATGGAATAGTAGTCTAATGCAGCAGTTTCTATTGATAAGTCATCAAAGGTGTTTTACAGGAGAGCCTTTGCAGTCCTGGCTTTTATCCCAAGGTCGATCTGGTTTTACAGAAGTTAGTTTAATTTCTGATGTATTTTCTTTCCCTTAGGTGTCGGTTGTTGCTCCTTCCCCAGCCAGACATGAAAATCTGCCATCGCTCTGCTCGTTACTGTGGTAGCAGTTTCCATCTTGCACAGCAGCATTAAGAGTCAGACTGCAGTCTCTTGGATGCAGTAAATTCTGTCAGGGTGGAGACAAAGTTGTTCGTGCTGTTACTCAGTCTAAATATTTGAATTCTGTTGCTCAGAAAAAGCTGTTTAGTGTTGGCTCTGTAGATGTTTTGAGCTGTCATTTCCAGTGCTTGGTTATAATCGCAGGTAGTTTAACTTGCTCCAAAATAACTAAGTTTGTTCTATATTTGCTGAATTCAATTCAGTGTCACAGAGTTGTTGCAATTGTCCTACATTGGCAAAGTTATGGGACAGACGTTATATGGTATTGATGTGGAGTCTATGGTTAAAAAGTGCAGGTTTGGGAGCAGTTTTATAGTGCACTGATTCTCCATGCTTTTGGTTTCAGTGCTCTGAGAAGTTAGTGCCTTCTTACGCTCCCGGGTTTTATCTTGTTGGTAATGAAAAGGGGAAGTGGACCGGATCGGATCAAATAAAGCTGAAGTCTGTGCTGTTCTTGCAGTTGCTGCTCCCGGAGGATCCGATCAGTTCTTAACTGTACAGGAGCGTGGCTGTTCTGGTCAGTGTCCGCCAACAGAGGCTGCTTCTGGCAGGGGTGCACCTGAGTTATTGCAAGTAAACACTGGAAAGATGTTCTGTGCTGCATTGCAGGGCATGAAACTGCTTATTTCCACCACCCTCCCCCCGCTCCCTGTTCCCCTCTGTCTCGGTGACATGCTAATCTGTTCAAACAAATGCAGTCTCTGCCATCTCACCTGATTAACAAGTCAGTACAAATATGATCGCTGCCTCCCCCAGTGGCTCCTGGCTTTCCAGAAGTGGGTGGGGAGTGCTTGTGAAATTCTCCATTCCTGGATGTCGGCTGTTAGGGTTTGTCCTGGCACACAGGCAGTGGGGATCAGTTTCTCCTTCTAATTGCATATGTCTGAATGAATCATCATGCAGTGCTTTTAAATCACTTGTCCAGACAGACGAACGCAGTGCTTTTGCTACTGCTAGTCGTACTTGGGAATGGTGATGAGACTGAAAACGTGAGGAATATTAAAATTGTACTATTAAATTGCTTTGGGATGGTTGAGGGGTACCAAGAAGTACTTGTATTGCAGGCTATTTTTGGTTTGTAAAAATGCCCTGTTGTCTTCTTGGTGGGCTCTCTTGAACTAGATAGTCTCCATTGATTTTACTTTTGAGTAAATGATAAAGAGCTGGAGTTAATGCTTGAGATCTGGTTTGTCTTATTTGATCCCAGGCACTATAGGTTAGGCTGCAGATGCTATGAGAGAGAGATTGTACTGGAGATTCCCATGTCTGTAGCACCATTCAGCAAGACTAGATTTCTGTGATCTTCTTATGGCTTTACAGAGGTGCCAGGTGCTCGTAGCATGTAGCTGATTTAGCCGCAAATCACGGATTTGTAGTGTGAAGTTGAGGATTTGGGTTTCATATTTCACTAATGTGGACACTGGAGCTACATGTTTTTTTTCCACATTGATCCCAAGTGTGTACATTTTTGTCCTTTCTGTAAAAATAACAGGCTTCATTCTGAATTTGGAACTGCACAATGCCCTAATGACCTCATCTGTTACAGCCCTTGCCTTATGCTGTATAGTTTCTTTAACTATACTATCATTTGGTCTATGGAAGCAATTCTCACAAACACTGCTAAAACCTTTTGCAGGCATCAAAGTTAGATGCCACGTCTTTTACACTGGAACAACATGTACTGATTCTTTTGACTTTGGGGGTTAATGACATATGGATTAATGCATTTTAATAGGTGGCTAGTTATGGCTGTCTGTATACATGTATACGCTCTGTCTTGTTAATTTCACCTCATGTTTGTAAGTGTGTTTTCAGCCCTCATGTATGCATATGTACCTAGGCAGGCGCATGTATGTGCCTGCATTTATAATATATAAAAATATTGAATCATAGACTATCTTGAGTTGGAAGGGACCTGTAAGGATCATCAAGTCCAACTCTCCAAACTACTTAAATATATGTGTGTAAAAGTAGTTTATAGCTAAATTAACAACAAATTCTTCACAGGGACTTCTCTGCTTTCTCTCTCCTTTGTATCACGGCAATATATGAACTGTCATATGGCATCTGCATCTTACTTATGACAGGTCCATAGATTTGCCTTAAGAATGTAGTCCTGCAAGGCAGAGCTCCCTGAGACCACTTGAAAGTATTTCCTTGACGTTTACTGCTTGGGGAGGATGAGCAGAAGAGTATCCTGTTCTAGAAGACCCACTCTTGCTGCTCCGTCTGTGCCCCCGTAGGTATAGAAACTGTTTATAGCTGAGCAAGAATTTCCTCTCTTTCTCTGAAGGTTTCTGTGCATCTTGAGCAAAACCTGCAACAGAGATGGATACTGAAGGCTTTGGAGAGCTGCTCCAGCAGGCAGAACAGCTTGCAGCCGAGACGGAAGGCATCTCTGAGCTCCCTCATGTAGAACGCAACCTGCAGGAGATCCAGCAGGCTGGGGAGCGCCTGCGTTCCCGCACTCTGACCCGCACTTCCCAGGAGACTGCAGATGTTAAGGCGTAAGTATGGAGCACCAGCACTGGAAACTCTACGCACAGGGTAGAAGCTGTTTACAGGTTTGGTTTCTAACGTGTGGGGAGTCTTGTCAGGAGGACATGCCCAGGAGAAACAGCAAAGCTGTTTATTTTCCCCACACCTTTCTCCTACTTACAAAAAAAAGAAAAAAAGTAATTGAAGGATTTATCTGAGGAGCTACCATTCTTGATTTCAGGCACTAAATCCAAAAAGTGCAGTACCTTGTTCTGGCTGTTGCCAAAGACATTTACCAACATGCTACAGAATTTTGCTATCTGGAAGGACTTGGAAGCTGTGTGGTACTGCAGTGTAACAGCAGAAAGAGTTCATCAGGGCTGAGGTGATTAGATATACACATAGAGCTGTTTAAAATGTGGGTTTTGTGCAGTTTTCATAACACAGCTAGGAGCACTGTCTGTACCTGGCTAGCTGCTGACCTAAATATTGACAATTTGGGTTTATAGTTCTGTCTGTTCAATACTAATTTCATACCTGTACAATTTCTTCCTTATAGGTCTGTTCTTCTGGGGTCTAGAGGGCTTGATATATCTCACATTTCTCAGCGACTAGAGAGTCTCAGTGCAGCCACTACATTTGAGCCTCTTGAACCTGTGAAGGACACGGACATCCAGGTAGGGGCATTCCTGACATGTGAATTACATTGCCCTTGTAACTACCACTCCTACGTTGTGGTTCAAAGCTCTTCTAAGGCCATTGCGGAAATAGTCTTGCTCTGTGTTTAATTCGCTGGCTAGAGGAAGTACAGAGGAGGGATGCTGCTTTCGGTGATGAAAGATGTTTGAGTTAGCCATCAGAAGCAGCATTAAGTACCAGATGAGCAGAAGTACTTTAAGTTCCAAACTCTTGCTGAAGTCAAGAGGATCTAGGTACATACTTACTGCCTTTGTGGATCTGTCTTTGTTGGCTTTGCAAGCGTAAATTGCACAGGGATACCTCTTCCTCATAGTTTTAAGACCTTTCTTTTATGTCTGATTGGAAGAACACGTGTGGGACCACTTGGCAATTTTGAGGTGTTGGAATAGGGGGCATTTAAGTCAAGAGGCAAAAGAGGTGAGTATAGCTTTTTCTTTCACTGTATCTCAGATGTTATAACCTTGTCATGGACTTTGCCATGTTTCATATGCTTTACCAGTGTGGTTTAATCTTGTAAATTTTCCTGTAGATCATCTCCCCAGGAGTCCTAGAAATTACTGTGACCCATCTGTTTTTGCTTTATGATAGTTGCTTGCCCTTGTAGAATACCTTTATGATGAAGAAACCTGTGGTGTTTATTGCTCAGTTAAGAGCTGGTTATGGAATTGATGTTGCGGGTTGCATTGAAGATAACAGTCTGAATTACTGGTTAATCATTTTGAAGCTTGTATTCTCTCTCCTTACTGGCAGATGACTAAGTTAGGAGGGTCAAAAGAGTTGTAAGCTCTTCTTTTTCACAGAAGTAGTATGCCCTAACCTACGTAACTTCAGAAGGGAAAGGGAGAGAGTGGAGACGTGTGAAGTTACCCCATTTTATCTAATGGTATGTTTTATTTAAGCATTTGGTGCTGTCCCTTTTGGGCGGATGGGCCCTTAGTCTAGTCTCATTCTCGTGTTAGGAGCCCTGTGGTCTCCTATCTTCAGGGAGATTTACTTAATCCCCTATTCTCTAAGGCCCGTAGAGCTTTCCAGTTGGCTATGTGTGTGCCCGTGGCAAGGAGATGTTTCCTTGCAGTGCTAGCAGTACTCCTCCATGTTGGAGCTGCCTTCAGTCCTCTTGGGCTGGGAATGCAGAGGGGTGACTGTGTGTGTGTGAGAACTGACTGTTCGGAGCATCTAATGTGCTTCTCAAAGATGGGATTTCTTCTTGTGCCTTTGCACCTCTTCAGCTGCTGGCAACTCCTAGCACATTTGGCTATCTTCTCTCACCCTCCCCAGATGATTTCCCCCTCCTTTTTCACTAAAAATTAGCACACTCTGGAGACATTATCTGTTGCATGATGATGGAGTGAGACCTCTAAACCACTGGCATTGTTCACTTTCTGTCTTTTCTCATTTTATTCCTTTGTTCCAATTTCTGATGTTGTTGTATTTCTAATTGGTGATGTTAAACTTGGTATGTGTCTTCCTTGACCCCATTCTGTCTAGATTTTTTCCAAGAGTTTTGTTTTTGTTTTCTTTTTTTTTTTTAGGTTTACTGCTGCTGTTAATTCTTTGATTTCTGGTGTTTTTCCTTCCTGCTTTAAGAGCAATCTTGCTGTAGATTCTCAAGCCCAGAAGCAGTGGAGTTCTTGACTCTTTAGATCTGAGATTTGTGGCATATGAGAAAATGGATAGGACTGCATAACAGTCACATTTTACTTTATTTTACTGGTTACTTAACCAAAATGTGAAGGCTTTCTTCTTTCTTAATTATACCAGATCCCAAGGCCTTATCATGTGGTATGGTGATTCTGGTATATTCTAGTGATCTTCTCAGTATATTTTCTCATCTCCAGTATATTCTTTTTTTTTATGACCCATGTCAATATTTGAATGTTTTTCATTAGAATGTATTCATTTCTTTAAAAAAGCAAGTGTTTAAGTTTGAATTCATGGCAGTTGACGTTATGGACTAAGCTTGCTATAAACTATTGAAGTTATTTAAATAAAAATAAGCATACTTATTTTTTAAACAAAAAATAAGTGACAGATGAGATTTCTTAATTGGAAAAGCTTGAAGGATGTGTAGGAGATTCTTTTTTTTTAAATATCTTACCACCTGAAATCAAGAGACTTTCAGCTGTGCTTAAACAAATTTGGTATCTGAGATCCATTGATTTCAATTCCGGGTGATTTCTGTGGCAACTGTGTGCTTACCTTGTGTAGGCCTTGAGAGTTCCTTAAATATTGGTCTGTTTGCATGTTTAGGTGCTGAAATGCCTCTGTGTCTAGCCATAATTTTCAATCTTTTTGCTACTAAAGTTAATGATTTCTTTGGTCTCACAGAGACAATTTGAAACGCAAACATTTTGGAATACAAGCCGGATACTTTTTCTTTACATGAGGCATTTTAATTGACTGAACACTCTTTTATATGATCTAGTTCTCATAGGATTCTAGTCCATCCCAGTGGAGCTTGACACAAAGCACACATCTAAGAGCATGTGTAAGTGTCATCTAGTAAATAAGAAACTTCTTATCCATTGTTTTCAAGCTTAATAAATGTTTAAGATTCTGAATAAATACTGTGCTTTTGAAATAAGTTTATATTGTGAATATAGATACAATTCTATCCTCCTGTTTAGGAAAAGCTTCAAATTTAGCATAAAAACAGTCGTTAAGTGCAAATCCCTGTGTTTAAATGGCCAGATCAGCCAATGAGATTCAGCCCTTCCTTTAGGAAAACAGCTAAAAAGTACAAATGAAAAACAGGATTAAAATCAATCATTTAAATCAAAGTTCCCTGTTGGCTGTTTTGAATCATGATTAACACTGGTGATTTAATCAGTGATCACTTTAATTTAAATCTAACTACTCATGTCTGAGGCCTAATACATGTGTGCTTTGAATCTTAAATTCTTTTGCAGGCCATGTGCAGAAAACATTCATAGTAAATTAGCTAAAACCGATTTGCAGTGGGAAGCACGGCAAGGTGCTCCATTTTAGATCATCTTGCAGGTACATGAGTAAAGTGTCAGTTTTAAATGTTTTGTCCCTGTTTGTTTTGCAGTTAACAGGTGCAAGGATTTTTACGTTGTTTTGCAGAACATTATCCTTTGCCCTGTGTGAGGATATCTGCAGTCAAATCTCAAGCTGTCTGGTTAATGTCGACAGTGGTCTGTTATCTGAAAGTAACTTGCTTAGAATATGGACAACTCTGCACTCATCCCTAGGTTCTGGTATGCAGTCATCAACAACAGGATCTTGTCCTTTCAGAGTAGTTTTTATTAAGTTTTTGTTGTTAGTTCTATGTAGGAGGACCTTTATGTTATACACTACTGATTGTCCTCTAATTAGCTCTGTTAACCAAGTAGGTTTTAAAATTATTTGATGCTTTAGGTAAAGATGTGCTACAAATGCTTCTTTGTTACTTTTTCTTATACCTTCTGATGATTGTTGGGATTTATTTTCACTCTTCCTAGCTGATTAGTTTCATAAGGCTTCTTCAGGCTGCTTGTGTTTATTTCGGGTCAGGTGTAGCTATCCCTTTACACTGTGTAGAATTGTCCCTCCCTAAGTTGCTCCCATTGTATCCTGGAAGGCAGCGTGCAGAGTGATATAAGGAAGGGATCTGGTTTATTGTTTTACAGGACTTTAGTGTTCCTCTACTGTTACTCAGTACGTACACAGACGTACTGGTAGGCTTTGATTCTGTGGATTGGGAAAGGCTGTTCTATTCTGCATCAAGCCTGCAGCCTGCACTTTCTAGCATTACCATTCCTCTCTTTTAACCAACAAAAACTTCTTCCCGAATACTTAACGAACTTGGTTCACAGTTTATTGTCAGTGTTGTGGGCTCAGCTGTCCTTTCTCAGTCCCGTCTTTTCCTGATGCTCAACACGCATATTCACAAGCTTGTGTAGTTTGCAGCAAATTTATTTAGCCTTAATCCTGTCTGAAACTTATTGTCATTTGTAGATTCTTTAACACTTTATTCCTGTATGTGTGGGGTCCCTCAAGCTTCAGTTTGAGCAGGTAGTGTCATGAGTTCATAAATACTTTACAGCATCATTTGATTAAGAGGCTGAAACTTTTTTTTAGGTAAGCACTTGAAACTTCAAGTCTGTGCACTCTTTGTCCCTGTAAAGCTTCGGTGGGACTCTGCATTGGTACAGCCTATGTACGCCAGAGCGCAGGAGAAGGTGGGGCCTCTGGAGGTGAACAGGGGCACTTGTGCCAGAGGCATAGACCTAATGCTTAGCCTGTGCTGACTGTTGCTGTTAACGTGAAGGTTACAAACACGATTAAATCTTTATTGTAGGAATCTTAGGTTTCTGCTGACTTTTAAATTATATCAAAGCTCTTACAGCATGAAAATACTCCTTGGACTTCCTGCCATGTGCTCCCACATCGCTCCTTTTCATCCAGTGAT
Source organism: Sagittarius serpentarius (assembly GCA_034782735.1). Lineage (NCBI taxonomy): Eukaryota > Metazoa > Chordata > Aves > Accipitriformes > Sagittariidae > Sagittarius > Sagittarius serpentarius. Next base: position 22,987,348 of record JAVKLA010000088.1, on the reverse strand, counting down.
TTCTAACAGTTTGCTTGCGTTTCTCCAGCTTTCTTACCTAAAGTATTTACTTATTGTCTCTGTTCCTTCTTACATTGTGGTCTACTCCAGCAGCCTGTATGTGGGCAGCATAGAGAGATATGCTAGAATCTAATCTTTCAAATGATGGCAGTCAGCACTGTGGAAGGAGAAATCCAGGAAATACCCTGTTTCTTACATAGACAGTAAAACAGCAAGAAAAACTAGAGAGGAGCATCCTAGGGCATGAAGTCCCAGGACGCTGATGTGAGACATTCAGAAAGTGTTAAGGGAATCTAGGAATTCACCTTAATAAAAGCCTCAGCTTGGGTTAACAAGCAAGAGGGACTTTCTGTACAGAACCTCTTTTAAATGGGTACTCCATAGTGCTGACTAAAAAGTAGTGCACCAAATTGCCGCTCAATTAATTAACTGAATTATTTATCAGTTGTAAAATGTAGATTGCTTGCACATAAAAGGGATGTGAGTCCAGGAAATGTCTCCCATTAGAGCACTAGGCCGGGAAGATGATGAAAAAGATTCTAGACTTGCCATTAAATTATAGGAATTTGTATTTTTCCTCTCTCGTTTCAAAGATTGTGTTCTTAAATTGCATGCAACACAACAAACTTCCTGCAGCAAATCCAGTTCATAATAATTCCTATGTCAAGAGCTTATAAAGATCAAGATTTTCTAAGTTGTCAACAAGCCCTATTTTGGCAAAATCTTTTCAAAATTGAGTATGGTAGTCAAGTGATTCTTGATGTTCTCTATGCTATATTTAGCACATAAATGCATGTTGGTTTTTTGTTTGTTTCTTTGTGGCTTTTAAAAATCCAAGGTAGGGGTTGATCATGCAAGCTGGTATCGCAAAGATGGGGTGTATGTGTATGAACATAATATTGACATTCTGTTCAGAAAAGGTATTTCTTCACTCTTCCACAGATGCATGCTATGGTGTCCTCTTCTAATGAGCACTGTCGCAGCAATGGCAGCCAGAGGAGGAATCACTGCAAGTATATGGCAAGGCTGTGCTATTGTAACACGTGAGCTAGGACCTGGCTCTTGCATGTGTGCTGTTTGGCTTATGTATGGATGTCAGAGGTTCGGTGCTGCTCTAGTAAACTTGTTTGGGGTACCTGGTACGGGTTAGTTGCAGGATCAAGGCCTGATTTATACCTACTAAGATAGTTTGACTGATAACAGTATATGTTACGCTTTACTTTGTGTATTGAACTTTTCACGATGGCTTGATACTAGATTTAGCCCCCCGTATGCTTGTTTTGAAATGTCTAAGCCCAAAGTCATTCTGGTAATCTAAAGACATGGTGTTGCTCTCACTTTTAAAGCTTGGTCCAGCTCTGTGCAGATCTGTGAAATGAGTGCCAGAAACAGACACGAGCTCTCCTTGCATACATTGCTTATCTGCTTAGAAAGTTTGAGATGAAGTCCTGGCTCCATTACGCTGAAGGACAACTTTGTTGAATTATCTCATTTGTACAACAGTTTCTTCTTGGCTGCCTGATCTAGGTGGGACTGAAATGAAAGGTTACATACCAGGGTTTGGTTTTGATTTCTGGGTGTGGATGTTCAGAGTATTGACAGAGTAGCTCTCTGGAGGTCCAGATACAGAAATGAGAGCTTTTATCTAAATGAGGGCAGAAGGTTAGACTGAAATCTGTCCAAGTGGCAACTGAGGCAGACTGAAATTAAGTATCTGGGATATTTTCAAGTTTTTCAGAGTACTGTAAACAGGCTTCATATCAAAGGCAGCTTTGACTTCTGGTTTAGTGTTTGTAGAATCTGGGTCCCAGGATGCTTGCCCCAGCACTCTGTGTTCTGTTTGTGTGCATGTATGCATATGACTAATAATTTAAAAATGCTTACGCTGACATCAGGCACTGAAAGGGTGCGTTATTCAGCCAGCAAGCTCTTACTGCTATTTTATATTAGCATTTGTGAAATACTTTGTGGTATCTGCTAGAATAATAACCAAAGCCTGTGGTAATCTACTAGAGTGTAACTAAAATCAGAGTTTATAAATGGAAATGCTGACACAACCTTAAAGGGGCAACCTCAAGTGCTGTTCACCATCCATTGTTTGCATTAGCTTAGACTGAAAATGCGTTTTTCCTTTTGCAGATTTTGTCCTTTCCCATTTGCCAAACATTGATTTCTGCCCCCACCCCCCCAAGTCCTTCAGTTCTAATGGAGCTTGAAATTAAGGTGGCTTTATTTTTCTGTCGCTTCCTTGTTCACCCTAATCGATGATGCCAGCACAGCTGTGGGGACCTTTTAACCATTGCAGAGCCAGGACAGTCAATGCAAGAGGACAACCTTCTACTTTTGTTTTTTTTTTCTTTTTTTTTTTTTTTTTTTTTTAGGGTCGGTCATTAGCTGTTCGTTTCTTTGCACTGCTGCGGTCCAAATGAAGACTATTATTTGCGGTCATAGTTGTGAATTCTTCAAAAGCTGTAGAAATCTTGCGCTCCAAAAATACCTCTCTACAAAGGTTCTCAGAAGTCATTTTTTCCCTCCCATTACTACTGCGTGCTAGTATCAAACCCTGCTACCTTCTTTGCCTAGGTTGACTCGTTGATTTCGTTCAGGATTTGACCCCTAATATGTACATTTAGGCATGTAAATCAAGAATATGAATATCCTGGTAATTAAACGTGGCCAGAGGCAGTTTTAACACAATTGTAGAAAGCGGTGATGTGGAATGAATGAGTATTTTTGACATGCAGCAAATGAAGTAAAGGGATGTCGACCTTAGAAATATAAATTACAGAAACTTCCTCATCTCATCTGACGTGTTTGCATGTCTCCCTTCTTTTAGGTAATGTGTAACAATTTTACATAAACCTCTCAAAGAAAACTGCAGCCTGTCTGTGGCTCTCTGCTGGGTGACGAGGCTTGCAAGGGCTGCCGCAGCACGCAGCCTTAGCAAGGCAGCTGAGGGTTCGGTGGCCTGCCAGCCACCTTCCTGACACTGATAGTCTTCCAGGGGCCCTCTGAGTGAGCAGGTTGGCCCTGAGCCTCCCAAGGCCTGTGCTGAGCAAAGAATGCCCTGGGAAATGCCAAGGTGTGTGTAGACTGGGATGTAACTGGGTTTAAGCATACAGTCTTCTCTATTCCGTAGCCAGTGTGGTTTTTTTGTTGGTGGCTTTTTTTTTTGTGGTGTTTTTTTTTTTTTTAAAGTAAAAAAAAAAAAACCAACAAAACAAACCTAAAACTCCTTTTGGCATCAGGCAGGTAAGTGAATAACACTGTAAAAGAAAAAAGAAAAGGGGGGGGGGGGCAGGGAAGAGAACCCCAAAACATTGTGAATGAATTTGGGGGTTTGGGTGTTATTTTTTCCCATGTCACTTTTCCTCTCACATGCTTAGTTTACATCTAAGCAGCAGTTTTCTTTAGTTTTCATTACTGGTTTAGTAGTGCTGTTTTAAATTACTCTGGCCTTATTAACCTTAAAAACAAACACGTGGACCCCCCAAAAACCCAACCTGTGGCACATTTAATGTAGAATACTCTATGGTGTTTTGTTAGTTGGCCAGATTAGTCACTCAATAAATGTTGTGATACCGAATTATTTCAAATTTCTTTTGTTTCCTTGGTTGCATGCTAACTGGAGTAATTATGTGGTGATCGTCCAGTTCATCATGGTTCTGATCACGGATGCAGGGAGAGAAGAGACATGATCTGCCTTTCTCTTTTCATCATGGGTAAACAAGGGAGTATGAAAGGGACATTTCAAAACTTTATGCTAATGCAAGGTCATGAGATGGAAAAATTGAGAACTCTTGTTCTAGTAGCGATGTTTATTGATCTATTTAAATTCTGCTGTGTCCTGGCACATTTTATATTTCCTGTCTGCTTAATCCAGATATGTTCTTTGCATCTCAAATAGGTAGAACTGTAGACTTTTAATAAACATCTTTGAAGTATCTATCATAAACAAAACAGAGACCAGATTTTGAGTTGTAACACTTGACTTCATTCCCCCCCTCCCCTTTTTTCCTCCTGATGCTGTGTAGCTCTGCCCTTTGATGAATATTGTTCCAATTCCTAACTGAATGGTAACTCGTATCCCTGTGAAGAGGCAAATACGGTATAAAAGGCAGTTTGGAGATCACATCCAAAATGCAGCCTCCCCTGTGCTGAGGTGTAGACATCTCTACTTCTCTCAGTAGCATTGCGGGACTTTTTAAAACGCCACATGTAGCTGAAACTCCTGAGCGAACCTCGGCTGGTGGGATGTGATTATCTGAGTCAGAATTTCACCAAGACCCTGCCTGGAGCAATGTTACTATTGCAAGAAGTACTGTGGAATCATTAATGACTTTCAGGATCTGTGTTGTATCTGACTAGGAGGAGGGTACTTCTGGCAACGTGGTACCTCTTAATGTCACACCATCCGATTAATTTAGTGCTCGCTGAGGTTTTGTATTGACTACTGACCTAGACAGTGTGTGCTCAGCATGTGCAAATGAACTATTGGAATGAGCGTTTTCATGGTGCTGGAAAAATTTAGTAGAACGGTTTCATCTCTGTGGTTATGCACATTGGTGAGAAGAAACAGTGCTGAGATGCAAATTCTTGCAACGTGGCAATTTGTCACCTCCACGTATCATGTGGTAGAGCAATTACTTGGGCTAAAGAGATGTTTTTATTTATTTGAGGCTCAAATGTAGCTTTTGCAAAGCACCACTCCATTTTGTTTTGTAAAATATTAATATTTTGATCAATTTTGAAACCATTAGGAAAAAAGCTTAGACTTTATGGGAGAGGATTTGGAGATTTCCAGTACTTTGATTATATATAGCTCTGAAATAAAAGATCTGCAGGGCTGTGCTAGAATTTAACAGTGGAACTGGTTATACGTGGAAGTGAACCCAATTCATCTTTGTTGCATTTAAGGGCGGGGGGGGGGAAACATGAAAAATTAACGAGAAAGTAAATTAGGTTTCTAAAATATTAAGAGCATTTTGTATAGTAACAGCATAAGACCACAGTTCGGAGTGGTTGGGTTTTTTCTTCTTTTTAATATATTTATTTTTGGAGTAATCCAATTCTTTTCTGAGTGGACCATGCTATGTCCTTCTAGTGCCTCTGTGGAAACTGGAAACAGAGACAGTGGGCTTTGGGAAGCCCTGCTCATAGCCACGCAGAGGTCTTGTTGCAGGGACTTTTCACAGATGGCAGAAGCTTTCAGTCCCAGTGTTGCGGTGGGATAATGGATTTAGGCTATAGGTTTGGGATTGGAAAATGAATGTTTACCTCTTTAAGTCAGTATGGCTTTTTAATTCTTGCTTCTGAAAAGGAGAAATAAAGAAAATATCCCAACTGCAATAGGAAAAAAAGAATTCTGGTCTTCAGTAAACTAAATAGGGATAGAGTGGCTTGGAGCTGACCTATACAAGGAGAGGTGGATTTGTTACCTTTCTCCCGAACTGTTGTTTCTGCAGGGTTTTTTTTGCTAGTGTCTTTATTTCGTAAGCATTGTCTTGAGCATCTTTCTTAACTAAGCCCTCCTGGTGCTGTGAGCTGTACGAAACAAATCACTCTTTCACAAGGGAAGTTTGTAACGTGAGCAGGCCGGGCTGTCTCACTGAACTCCTGTGGTCACAAACGGCATAAAACCCTGGCAGCTTTCTTGCCGGCGAGGCTGTTCGTCGGATCTGTTAGAAAAAACAGCAGCTGCTGCAGCTCTCGACTCCCTCCCCTCCTTTCAAGCCCCCCTAATTTACTCAAGCCTCTTGAAAGTGTTACTCCACTGATGAATTCCACCAGGGTTTATTACTAAACCATTTGCGTAATTTAGCAGTCTGGGAAGGCCGCAGGTATATTGTTGTGCATGCCCTCCTCTCCACTGTAGTAATTAGTCAGTTTGACTCTACATCCAAAATCTTAATCCTAGGCATTATCAAGCTTTGGTTTAAAATAGTCACTAACTAATAAGTGTGGAAACTGTTTACTGATACCTGGGCATCAAACTGTGGATGTACTTAAGCTTCCCCCTGCAAAACAGCAGCCTGAAAATTTGGCAGTTTGCGGAAGAAATGTTTGGGTGGTATGTATAGATGTTTTTTAACTTTCCTTTTTGAAGTCAAAATGCATTCTTATTCCTGCCAAGATATGCTCCTGAAAGAAAGTTTCAGCCTTTTGAGGTGGAACTAAGGACACATGCATTTGCTTCACTCATTTAGATTTTTGGCACAGCTTCTCTTCTTGCTGCCTCCTTTCTGTTTTCTTTCCTGTCCTTTATTTCTCATCTTTCTTCCGCTCGTCAAGGTTTAACCCCAGCCAGGAACTAAGCACCACACAGCTGCTCGCTCACTCCCCCCCCCCCCCCCGGATGGGGGAGAGAATCCAAAAAAAGTAAAACTTGTGGATTAAGATAAGAACAGTTTAATAGAAAGGAAGAAATAATGATAATAAAAGAACTGGAATACACAAAACAAGTGCTGCACAATGCAATTGCTCACCACTTGCCAATCAATACCCAGTTAGTTCCTGAGCAGCAATCCACCCTTGCCCGCCCCGTTCCAGGCCAACTTTCCCCAGTTTATATACTGGGCATGACATCCCATGGTATGGAATACCCCTTTGGCCAGTTTGGGTCAGCTGTCATGTCTGTGTCTCCTCCCAACTTTCCTGTGCCCCTCCAGCCTTCTTGCTGGCTGGGCAGGAGAAGCCGAAAAGGTCTTGACTTAGTCTAAATGCGACTTAACAACAACTGAAAACCTCAGTGTGTTACCAACCTTCTTCTCATCCTAAACCCAACTGGGAAGATAATTAACTCTATCCCAGCCGAAACCAGGATACTTTTTTTTTTTTTCTTACTCCATTTATATGTATGCCCTTTGCTTTCCTACTTTGGATTAATTTATTGCCTCCTGCCCACTCTTTACTCACGTCTTTGCTTTGACAGTATTTTGGATGCAAGAGGGTTATTTACTTACTTTGAGCTAAATCATTAAACTCTTGTTTAAACAAAAAGCTGTTGTTGCGAAATGTCTCATGTTGGTTTTCTGTGTACATGGAGATGACCAAAAGAAGCTTAGGGAAAGAAGTTGGTAATTTTCTATACCATTCCATTATTTGTATCTCAGCAAGCATGCAAGATGCGTGGTGCTTCCACCAGAAAGGATCTGCTTATGCAGCGTTTTGAGCCACAGCTAACAGATTATTTTTTAACTTAATTGGAACAGCATGTTTAACTGTTGCTTGGTAAAAATGGCTTGGAGAGACTTAGTTTTGAAATAACTTTATAGAGAATAAAACAGCATGTTGCCAGCTTTTGTGACTGCAGTGCAAGTCTCTGTGGATTGTCCTTTTCAAGCACCAATTTCTGGATTATGTGGTATCTTCAGTGTTTATTGTGGGGTGGAGATGGGGAAGGGGAGAGAGGTTTTCAAACTTGTGGTATTTTTGAGGGAGCAAAGGGAAGGCTTGCTGTTGTTACATGAATGCTGTTCAAAGGCTGGCGAAGGAGGAAAGACTGTGGTAAACACATCGGTGCTTAATTTCAATTTCAGCAGCTTTATTAAACCTTTTTTAATCGTTCAATTGGCTATCCTAGACTTGAATCAGAGATGTGGGATTAGTTGAAACTAAATTTGTCATAGTTGATTTATTAGATCAGATTTGGGACACGTCTATTCAATTGCTTTTATGTGCTTATGACCAGCACTGGCTAATTCAGAGGAGAAACACTGACAAAGATGTTCATAGGGATATCTGCTTGCTTTCTGAGGCTCCACCCTGTTCTCTAGTGGTTAGAGATTGGTTAAAACCCTGAAGCATGAGGGATAATAATTCTTTCCACAAGTTTAGTGTTAAACACAGCTCTAGATATTGTCAATACCCATATACATACCGAGTTTTTAATCCCGTTATGGTTTTGGTCTTGCCATCTTCCTGTGGTAGTAAGTTCACAATTCAATTATAGATTGTGTTAACATTTATTTCCGTTTATTGGTTTTGAGCTTGGCATAATTTAAACAGACATCCTTTCCTTGTTGTTCAGACCTGTATGAACTGGATTTCTGGATCTGCCCTTTTTAGATCACTTATTTCATGGACGTTTAAAGTACCAGGTCTTATTTGTTTCCTTTTTTTAATGTTATCCATCCTGAAAGTGTCCCCATCTTATGTCACATAAGGGGGTATACATGCTTTTATAATTCCCTAAATCTGTCCTGCAGTTTTTCTTTTGAGGGTGGCTGTGCAGCTTACATGGTGTTCTTGATAAAGCCACATCATTGTTTGGTTTCTCTGATACTAAAGTTCAGTGTAGCCAAACTCGGTGTGAAAGGCAGAAGTAGGAATCTGTGAAGGATTTGATTTTAATCTCAGATAAGTGGGAGTGCACAGGTGGGGATATCATACAGTATCATGAGAAATCCTTATCTTTAAATGTGTTTGCAAGCCAGCAGGATTCTTCAGGCCTGATTCTAATGTATGAGAAAAGGTATTTATGAAGAGAAGTGGGGGAGGAAATGGGGGGGTGGAAACACCCCACATTTCACATAGATGAGTGGGAACTTGCATGTTATCTCCAGATCCTCTCAGCAGTAATTGATTTTGCCTGCTATGGTTACCATATAGTAACTCCGAAATGTTCATTATTTCTTTTTGCTCCTGCCCCAAGGCTTGCAACAGAAAATGGCATGTTTAAATCCTTTTACTCTGTCTGTTAAGTATATAGAAAACCCTAAAGGCTTTAACAAATCTGAAATAAGCACTAATTCAGTAGTCAAAAGACCCACCATTGTCTTTACTAAAAGAGACCATGCCCATCTTGAGGTCCTAGTGAAAGCTAAATGTTGGAAGCTGGATGCAAAGACCCTTGCTGTGGAATTACGCATTTGGACACTGTACTCTGTTGGGTTTTTGTTTGTTTGTGGTTTTGTTTTTTTTTTTTTTTTTCCAGAGAGCTAACCCTGCTATATTTCTCTTCTTAGTCTCTGTCTAGCTTGATTTAATTTTTCCAAGGTTAAAGATGGCTTATCGAGAAAATTTGCAGCTCATTTCTAATGGTAAGAAGCTTGATTACTCAAGAGATACAGAGAATCAATATCACTTCTTTTATTTTTGTTTTGCTATTTGACTTGAGGTTAATGTTTTGGCTTCATAGTTGCTGGTAGGATGAAGTGCATGATAGTGCTGTACGTAATTAGTTAATGTGCTATGCGAAATGTTTTGTTGTTTGTCTGTGGTTTTGTACCCTTAGATGCTTTATTCCCTACGTTTTCTAATGTCCTCTTGATTTTTAATTTTTTTTCTCTCCTCCCCCCTCTTCTGAGGAAAAACTCGGTGTCTTCTTGATGGTTTTTTGTTTTTAATAAGCTTATGATTTAGTGAATTATGGAAATAGGCACTCAAGGTGGACACCTCCTCTGGCTTGTTGCTGGAACAGGGAGGGAGCTGAACTGGGAAGGGGTTACCATCAACTAGGTGTGTAAAAACTTTGGCTAGGAGTTGATCTGTAACTTGTTATTCAGTTATATTCCTGTTAGTCACCGTAGCAGAATTGTTAACACCTTTCATTCTTTCCTCTGGGTTACTGTATTTGCTTGCTTTATCCTTGCTTTGTCTGAGCTTTTTGCATTTTCTTTCAGACTGATCTCTCCAGCATGTAAGGTGTGTTACGCTGTGTCATTTGAGAGCTGTCAGAAGGCAGCTAGGAACTTCTAGGCCTTCTCCTGCCCCTTTGTTTATGGTAGGTCCACCTAGTCAGCGGGGCAGTCCTCTCTGTGAAAAGAATCTGGGGCTTCTTTTGAAGGCCGGATGGTTTTTGCTGACATTTAGGGCTGCTGGGTTTGAGGAGGAACCACTACCTGTGAGTCCATCCATCCCCAGAAATGCCAGAAATGGCATGCCTTTTGCAAAGCATGACCGGGGAAAAAAGAAGCAAGTCTTGCCTTTCGGTCAGAAGTTATCCCCATAATAAATACCCACAGCTAAGCTTGTGGAGAGATAAGGTCCTTTTGCAGCAGAGTAGCAGAACAGATCTCCTTCGTCCAGTGCGATAAGCATCGGGGATTGAATCTGCAGTCTGTCTTAAAGGGCAGGATTTAGTTGTTTGTCTCAATAGATCTATCTTCTCTCAGTTGCAGGTTTGCTCTGTTTGTCTCACAAGATTTCTTCCTCAAACTCTTCTGCATTCATTGCCTCTTAAGAAGTGCCTGTAACATTTTCTCTCTCCGAGATGAAATACTAATTTCCAGCCAATATATTATGTATTAGCAATGCATCCTGGCAACAAATGTTGCTTGGAACGATATATTCTGAGAGGAAGGTGGGAAGCGCAATTCAAAGACTCATGTTGTTGCAGAGACGGCTCGGCAGAACATGTTGCATGTGGGAAGTGCCCCTGTGGATCCAGAGAAGGTTCATCTTGCCACCTCAGAGAAGTTTCTAAATCCACTGATTTTATGCAGACCTCTGAGGTGGATCTTTTTGCCTTTAGCACCCTTAATTGTTGTCATCTACAGGAAAGAGCACACCTTGGTACTGGGATATGCAAATTCAGTGTTTGCCTTATTGCGAGCATGCTGGATGGTTATGGCCATCTCACACCAAGGAAGATGGTTTAAGCTTTTCCCCCATTTCTCTAAAGCCCCTATCCTTTACATTAATATACAGTGCAGAGGATGTTCTCTGCCTGGTCCATGGCCACATGTATCTCATTTTGTAGAAGGAAGCGTTTAACTGGTTTCTTGAAGCAGAATTTTTCTCTAATTTCTATGAACCTCACCGTGGAAACTTTGAAATTGGAAAGAGTCAGATGGTGAAGCAGGAGAAGGATAGTCATCACTTACAATGGAAGTGTCTTTTATTGGCACTATTTTATATGCTGATTAATTGACTTTAAGCAAGTTAAACAGGCAAAGGATCACTTTTGCACTGCATCTGGTGCAACAGTTGTAATCTGGTTGTACATGCCACTGAAGAGCGTAGATAGCCAGGCAGGCTGTGACTTCTCATTAGTGAGGCTCTTTTGCTATTGTCAAAGGCAGTGGCTTGCTTGATTTCATCCTTTTTCTAACCGAAGTTCTAGAGTGATAAATTGAAAACTATCATGACCAGTATCCTGTACCTGTCTGCCTTATATAAAATGCATGCAGTAGACAGTGAAATTGAATCGCTGTCACGTGTGACTAAAGAAAAGGGCTTTTTGTTTCTTTCACAATTTGTTTTTCAGCAAGTGTTGCAATTTTATTTTTGTAAGCTGAATGTGTAGGTAATGCACTTCCATGAGAAGCTGAGGAGTTCTGTTAAATGTGTAAATTCATGGAGGCTTTTGTTCTTGGGCAGGGTAGGTAGGACTTTAGGGTTTAAACACAACTCCTGAGCTTACTGATTTATCGCACTCCATTTGATCACACTGATTCCTTTGGACTCTTCTTTTCCAGGGCCATCATGAGTGTAAATGATTCAAGTGCAGCGCTACCCCTCAAAGTGTTTGTATGAAAGCAGTACATTCTGATGGAGTAGTCTTATCTATAGGATCATCAGGTCTTCCTTTTCAATTGCATATTACTTCTGATAGCCCAGCAAAGCTAAAACTGTTAATGAAGATCTGTCTTTCATTCCTTGTCTTTTGGGTTTGGTTTGGTTTTGGGTTTTTGTTTGTTTTTAGTATTAATCTCTTGAAGGACTTGCATAGGTGCTACTAGGAGCATCTGCTGAACAAGCCATTGCTACCAGTAGGAGAAGTAAAACTCTGCAAGTCAGATGCTATGTCAAATTTCTGTGGTCAGTAGTTAGACGTGTTTATTACAAAAAAACCCTTAGTGATCCTTAGAATGTAGGCATTATTGAAATATCTTTTAATAGAGTTTTTAACTTCATTTTCAAGAGAAACTTCAGCTGTTTTGGAGCACAATTTCACTGGCAGGCCTAGGACATAGAAGCATAGGGAAATGAAGGCTGAAATAGGAGCAGGTTCTGCTAATCAGTATGGAGTGTAACTGTGGAGATCTCAGGACTGGAATATCCAGCAGAGCTGCAGTTCAATGGGTTGGATTGTTAAGAGTGTGCAGCGAGGTGGGATATTGGCAGTACACATCTGCATAGTTTCTACCTCCATTTGCAGCAACTTCTATCTCATTGAATGGTGCATAGTTTAAAAGTAGGGGCTGGGCAGGGCAGCACAGGTAATGACTAATAATAGGAAAATGTTGCCCTACAATCTCATAATCATAACTTACATTAATGACTGGCATGATACCTTTTTGATGTCAGGCTAAAACAATTAAGAAATTCAGTTGCACATGGAATATCAAAATGCATTTGTCGCTGTGCTTTGACTTCTTGAGATTATTATTATGTGTCCTCCATAGTTTGGAAGTGTCTAATGACAAATTGCATCTTAGATTATTTTATAGCACACATTGTGAGAATAGCTAAAATGGAGCCTGAGCATTTAGCTTTTGAAGCCAGAGGTTATAAATGAGATGCAAAAATGGAGAGTGTTCTGGCGTTTTGTTTTGTTGGGGGGAGTTTAGAACAAGGCTTCATAAAGAGCCAAGGATATAGGATTTCAGCACTTCAGATTTATCCATTTGTACTTGCTTGAAAGCAGCACATTCAGAACAAACCGGCAAACTTCTGTCAGATGTGCCGTGGACAAGCAGGGAACGGGTTTTTTTTCAGAGGTTCCACAGGACAGAAGGAAGAAGGGAATGTCTGTTATAAACTTTGAAAGCAAACGGCTGAAATATGTTCCAAGAGTATTTTGGAGCAGGAGTGCCAGTTTAAATATTTATGCAGTGTTTTATTGCACTGATTCAAATATTGAATAGCGCCTGACCCTTGAATTTTTGGATCCTTGCCTGACTGGCACCCCATGATGGGTATATTTACTTAGAAAACAGCCTTCTGCGGCAGCTGTTTTTCAGCGCAGGAAATCGGGAAAGCTGGATTTTGATCCAATTTTTGTCATGATTTTCATGCTTGACTTTGAGTTCAGGAAATGCCTTCCGATGAATCAGTTTCTTCACCTGAGAAATAAAAGTTGCATTTACCACAGGCTCTCACAAGACTCTGAGATTCTGTAACGGAAGCTTCTGTGGATGTTTTCCTTTTTACTATTTCCTCAGACCTCTTTATTGTTCATGGTCCTGATCAGTATTCAACAGCATTTAACTGGCTGCCACCTCCCCCTGCTCAGATACCAGACCTTGACGGGGGGGGAGGATGTTTCGCTCTGTCAGTAGTTTTCTGGTTCGGCAGTGCTGAGAAGCACAGCCCTTGGCTGCCCCTGTGGTACAGCGACTGTCAGCAGAGCTCCTTTTGCCACCCGAAACGAGAAACTGAAGCTGTGCTGCAAACACCCGTCCACTAGCACCTCTGCTGAAACCACCCTTTCATTGTAAAGATGCCTGCAGCGGCTATCACCAGTCTGGGCTGGAGATCTTCAGCTTCTCTGAGCTAAAATTGTGCTAAGACTGCTATTAGTTGCTGCCCCGAGCTGGAACTGTGGCCATGCATCCGTTTAAGCTGGCATTTGATTAAAGTCATAGGCTAAAACTTGAGTCAATACAGCTACTGCCTGCTACCCAATATAATCAGTTTATGCAGGAGTATTTTGTAGTGTGGCGACTCTCGCTTGAGATGGATTATTTGGGATGTGCCTGAGAGAGTGAGATGAAGTAGCAAAACCTAATGATCAGAGGTCTGGCGTAGCCTATTGCTGGATGCGTACCCAGCTGCTGAGCTTGGATCATGCACCCGTGAACTCCTCTGTGGTCTGTGAGGACTTGTGTATTCTTGTTCCTTGGCTGCTAGGCTTGCAGCATTGGGTCCTTTTGCAGAGCTCAACCTCAAGGTGCAGATGCCCCGACTTCAAAACAGGAGCAAAAAGTCTTTCCAAATTCCCAGCCTTGCTGTGCACTTGTTTATAACTGAAACCCCAGGGATACAAGGTAGTTTTAGCAAATAAACCTAAGGGATCTGTGGAGGGATTTCCGAAACAGTCATTCTTTGTTTCCCTCTGTGTATTTGCAGACTCGGAGAAGAAAATGGAGAATTCGGTTAGCTTGTTTACCCAAGCTATTATGCTGGCTTAACCGTTCTGTGATGAAGTTCCATTTCAGGACTGAGCTTACTAGGCTGTGGAGATAAAAATGATCAATTTGATTGGTTTTGTCCTCCTGTTTTTACATTCAGGTTTCACAGGACTGGATCAATGGCTGCCACCATTTCTTCCTGAAATACAGGCTTACCCTGAACCTTTCTGTGGACATACACAGCTGCTCCAAGCACCCATAAACCGTGGGGTTTTTCCCGCTCTTCAGAAATGTAGCAGTGGCTCAGCATTATGGCCATGGCTCAGAATGGGAAGCCATAGTTAACTAAATTTAAAGCATTTGTTCTACTGCAGAGCAGTACTGCCTGATGCTCACGCTTTCCAGAGGGTGTCCAAGTCTTGTACTCTGCAGAGCTTGGCTTTGGCTTCATTTGATCAGACTGATAGAATATGTTGAGAGGGGACATACAAGACTGATGCTGTGCTGGCAACTAAAATCTGTGAATTGGATTAAAACCCAAATGTTAGTATGCTTTGATGTGATTCTTTCTTGTTTTCTTTTGACTGAGATGCTTTCTGGAGGTAAACTTGGAACCAGGCTCCTAAGCTGCAATTGCTTGGGGCTTAGCTGTTTGAGGCTTCTTTATTTTGCTGCTCTTACCTGCTTGATTAATTTTGTGTCTGAACTTCTGTCCTTTTTATTCCTGACTTTCCTGTCCTGTCAGTACACAGTTGAAAAAAAAAATCTGTACAGTCCAGAGGACCAATTAGGTCGGGACTTTAAGATAAATGTTTAGTGGCTGTGAAATAATACGTACTTCATTTCTTGCTTCAAGACTCTCTTATTTTTTTATTTAGAGCTGAGCTTGACAAAGAAGGATGAGGCCAGAGGCAGTTATAAAGGGTGCATTGTATTTTTACTGTAATACTGAAGTATTGATTGTTGACTTATTGGTAGGCTTAATGCACAAGCATTTCCTTAGTTAGTGTTTGAATGTCCATTAAAGTGTTGGCTTGGTGCCAGAATGTTGAAATCCTGCATTTTATAATATAATTTGGCTATCCAAAAGTACTAACGTGGTTTGAGTTTTTAAAAAAAAAAAAAAAAAAGATAAATAGCCAGGCCTTGAGTTTCCTTGTTGTTTTGTATTTGTTAACCTTTACATACTGAAATGAACCGCTGAAGTAGGACATGCTAAAAAGAAGACAGAAGGAGGCAGGCAGGAATCTTGATGTTTTGAGGTTTGTGCCTCTTAAATTTTTCCACCTTTATCTTTGAGATACCCCATGCTTGCTGAGCTGCTGACAGACATTCAGGGATGCAGAGTAATATTACTGACTCTTTTTATTAGTTTAAAACTAGTCATTGTTTTTTCTAGAGGAAAGTTTAGTTTGTATTGCTTCACAAGTGTGTTGTGTGTTAGTAGCACTGCTCATAAAAACATGCCTGTCGTCATCTTGTAATTCTTCTGAGATGTGAGACAGGGCTTGCTCTCTCTTCTCTGCAGCACCATTGATAATACGTGCTTAGTTCCCCGGGGTGCTCCCCTGAATTGTTTAATGGTACGTGTACCACTTGGTCCCCTCTGCTCCAGTCTCAGGGCCATGCTACTAACTGGACAGCTTTCTAGCTTGTAGAAAAGGCTGCATCAGGTTTTGAACAGATAGATATGGAAGGCCTGATGCTGTTGCTGTTGTACAGGAACAATATTTGTACAAAGCAGCTGTCCTGATTACGGTGTTGGCTTTCTTGTACCGGTAAGGTAGACGGGGTGGAAACTTTAATTGCTTGAATCATTTGCCACTCTGGTGAGCCAGCAGTTACCCCAAGCCCTTCCGTTCTAATTGCTCTCTGGAACAGGTAAGCAGTGTTCCTTCAGGTACACCTAGAGTTTTCTGTCTGCCATTTCTTCATCCTCTTCTGTCTTCTTTTATAGAAACACAAACTTTCACAAAACAAAAAGGATTAAGCTTGCTTTGGTTTAGGTGTGTCTCTGGTTTTGGGTGGCAACATGAACACACTTCTGGTGGAAAATGACATTGGTTCAGCTATCTGGTTCTATCGGGCAGTATTGCTTGTTTGTTGCAACCTGCCATGAAGAACAGTAATTAAAGGAAGCCCAAATACTTCATTACGCTACAAAAAAAGTACTAGAAATTAAGGGAGACTGAAACAGCTCTCTGCTCTACCAAATGTGAGGGGAAACCCTTGACAAAAGGTGAGGAGCCAAGAATTTGCCCTCTGGCTACT
The DNA here is from genome assembly GCA_034782735.1 of Sagittarius serpentarius. Lineage (NCBI taxonomy): Eukaryota > Metazoa > Chordata > Aves > Accipitriformes > Sagittariidae > Sagittarius > Sagittarius serpentarius. The sequence continues at coordinate 22,971,059 of JAVKLA010000088.1, read as the reverse complement.
GTCCTGAGTGTTGTTTAATCTTTCTCACTCAGACTTGTAGCCAAGACTTGCTGCAGCCCCTTTCCTGTCATTTCAGCTTTCCATTAAATAATAAGATTATGTAAGGTAGGGTTATTGCCTGTTGAAGTCTACCTTTTAAAAACAAATGAGTGTGATACTTTTGCGGGAAAAAAAAAAAAAAGGTTTTTCTCTCACTGGGAAGTAGTAGTGGTTGCTCCATCTCTGAAGCAAATGCCAGTGTGAGTGGTGCAATTACCCAAATTTGTACTGTTATTCATGTAAAAAATTTTTTTTATTTTTTTTTTTTCTTCCTGCCAGAGAAGTTTTTGGGCTCAGTGTTTCTTTCCCCACCCATCTGACCTTCTCAATTCCCCTCTTTCAGTAGCCTGCTAAATCTGATCATTGTGTGCAAAGGCAGTCGTTGTCATTGTTGAGCTGTCTTTCCAAAACATACAAATATGCTGGAGAAAAACTTTCAGATTTTTTTTTGCCTGTGCAGTTCACGTCCTTTGAATTACTGTGGTTGGTCTGTGGAATTTTATGGTGACTTTTAAATATTTTGAGTTTGGGTGACAGATGATGAAGCAATCTTCCCTACTAAGTGAGAAAGAGTGAATTTAATAAGCTGCTTTGGATTTTCAGCTCATCTTTGTGTGGAGTACAACACAATTTCTAAGCGTTCGTATTCCCTTTCCATTGACTTTTGTATGGTGTGGGCCCTGCTTACTTGACTTAGAGTTTAGCTTTCAAAGGTAGAAAAGAAAGGACATTACCGTATAGCAATTTAATTTACGCTGTGGCAACAACTATTTATAGACTTTAAATAATTGCAATGCCAATTTAAGTTGCCCTGTTCCACTTTTTTAGATACTAGCAATTGCAAGAGATGATAAACTCTCTCTCTCTCTACAGCAGGGTGAATTAATAGGTCTCCCAGTAGGCCTGGAAGGGGCAGGATTTGATTGCATTCCTTGAACGCTTAACACCTAGGGCTCTCAAATTAGATAGCAAAGAGAATCTGTTGAAAGAACGTGTGGACTTGCAAGAAAAGCCCTTGCTGATAATGGAGGACTCTAGGGAGAATGCATTTTGGTAGTATTAAACCTCAGCAGCTGGAAGGTCTTGTTTGGAGCAAATATTAATAAAGTTTTCCTTAAAAAAGGAATTGAGTATTCTTTCTCTCTGCCTCCAGCATGTCCTTACTTCCAATAAATATACACAGGAATTGGTGTTACTTGCAAGACCCTAGTTCAGTAATAGTATGTGAATAATATGTTACATCATAATTGATTAGCAACTAATATTTTTATATAAAAATATGCATTGATGTTCTTTATCATCACCATGCTACTGAAACTGCTGGTCCACAAGGAAGTGTTTGCTTAACGACTAGTATATGGAGAGTGGTTTGAGCCAAACTCCAAGTAAATACATCTGCAGCCTATGTTATTGTGCCCAGTAATAGTAAGAAGGAGATTGCTTCACTGGATTTTCTCTGTGTTATACAGCATGGTGCAGTAGTAGAGTTACAATTCCCTGTGAAGACAGATGGGAGTCACCTAAGTTTTGCTTGATGACCAAAGTTAAAGCAGCTGCATTACTGGATGTGCCTCCTGAGCACTAAACTTTGTGTTTACTACTTTTCATTAGTGAGAGGTATGTTTTGGAATCCTGTCTGCCGTCTTTGGGTGTCTTCTGGCAGGATCTTCTGCAGTAAGGCACCTGTGCATGTCTGAGCCTGCAATGCTGCAAGATCTCTAGTGATAATTGGAGTCTCTTCTGATCAGTGTTGGGCAAAAGGATAAATGATATTTATGTATCCTTTTTATATATTATATATCAGTCTGTTTTTCATGAACATGTAAGTTGTATGACACCAATGAATCAGCAAAGTAATTTTACAGGAAAATTCATTCACAAAATAATGCCCTCGAAACCTGCAATGTGATCTTTATGCTTGTTTATAGATGCTAAGTGGGTATATTTAAGTGCAGTAGCTAATTATTTGTATCCAGCAGCAAAGAGGTGAGCACATGAAGGTAGAGAGTCACAAAAGAAAGAAGTAACTTGCCCATTTTGAGCAAATGGAGTAGTGCAGCCTTCACGCTTCTGCAGTGACTGTGGTGACAGGCACTTGGTCTCTGGGTACCCACTGAAGCCCTGGCTGTTCCCGCGGGGCTGAGACACAAAGTAAGGTCTGTGTTACTTTCTCCAGTGAACTTGCAATACGGGCAGTTGCGTAGCAGGAGCTGAAGGAAGATTAATAACACGTTTTTGTTTAAACCGCTAATCAGTCTTTAGATGTTGTAGTCTTGGCCACTCCTGATCTAGTTCATGTTTGAACTAGTGACCTCTATTTGAAAGTCACTTTGTCCTTTTAATAGTTTTCTGAGTCAGCCTCTGTCCCTTCCTGAGAGTCTCTTTATCTATACACTTGAAAAGGTTGTTCTTTTTTTGTGAAAGACTAATCCCTGTTTTGTATGGCTATGCACATTGTATTAAGTGAAAGCTGTGTGTATTCCCCTCGCTTGCCTTGAATGAGTCCTTGCTTCTCTTCTGATCTGACAGTTTGTAACTTGGTTTTCAGTGGGTTTCTGTTGCCTTTGGTTTTGGAGGGATTGGATGGACAGATGGGGAGAAGGTGGTGGTGCGGATCTCCTCTCCTGCAGCCCATTGTTTCCAAATCTCTGTACCAAGTTTATCTTCTTGAGTTTGACCTTTCTCCAGACATTTGCTTCTACTAGAAGAGTCTGCCTAATCACAGCTAGCTGACCTTAAGGCAGGTAGCATTGTCGATCCTTTATTATCTTGATTGAGCTCTAAGATTTGATCCCTCCCAGTTTTTTTTCCTTCTAGCTCTTCCCATTCTCTAGCTGTTTCAGTACTTGCCACTGTCTTTGCAAAGAATCACTGGGTGATAACTCAGAAGCAAGGTGATATAAATACTTTTCAATGTAGAAAGACTAGAGATACACAGGTGGAGGATCATTGGGAAAGGTGAAAGGCATGTAAGCAAAAAAGAAGTAAAACAATTGACTTAAATCTACTGCTTTTGATATTCCAGGTGAAATCTCTGTAGCTGTGTTTTGGAAGTGATTTAAGGGCAGGATAAGCTGTTCATGCCATCGTCTTCCTTTTTAGTCAAGCTCAAGAGGTGGATGCTTCTATTTCCTCTGCTTGAAGTTCTGTTCTCAGTATTGTCTGATGTAAGATGACAAGACAAGGAGAGTTAAGCAGAGAAATGAAGTGATAAAAATCCAAATGATGATTTGGTCTGCAAAGGACACATTTTTGTTTGTCTTCCAATTCTGTCAATTCTGCATAGAAATGTTACTGGGAGGAGACTTGGTGCTAACCCATCTTTTGGTATGTACAGCTTCTTAATCATTATAGTGATGATGATAATATTAAACCATTAACCAAGCAAGCATGGCCAGCACATGCTCTGCGTGAGGAGGCTGAGCCAGGGCTGGAGGAATCTCCCGTCCCAGTTGTTGGCTGTTTCGTGATCCCCCGGAACGCTGCGTTTCCACTCTCCCAGGAAAGGGAGAAGAGAACAAACGTTGTGACAGATGTTAGTCATGTCACTTAATGCAGGACTGGAAGGCACTTGGACATTAATGTAATGAGCACATGAATAGAGTAGACCTGACTTCTAATTAGGCTCGCCGAGATGCCAATACTGATTTCAGTTGTACTTTCACTATGAAAAATACAAGGATGGTTTGACAAAGCAGGCGTGCACTGCTCTGGTCGATTTTAACAGTCATGCCTGTGGGTGTTCATTTCCCATGCAGGCCGGTAGCTCTAGTGCCACTTTCTTCAGAACTGGCAGCTGTAATTAAAGGAAAAGCACAAATTTAGCTTCTTTGCTAAGGAAAACCTAAATGCTGTCTTCACTCTGCCTCTTTGCTGCTAATTGTGGAACTGCATGGTATCTCATCCCAAGCAAACATCCCTGTGCATCTTAGGATTCAGCAGGTCTTCTTAGGTCCATCACTAGTGTTGGTTGCCTCTTGGCACCTTTTGCTTTAATATTGGGAACTATCTGGATTCCTTTGGCAGAGAGCTGAGGAAGTTGTTCTTCCTGTATGTTGGGATGCTGCTGGAGGCCCGCAGGTTACATCCAACTTGCAGGGTGGCCCCTATCTGCTTGCCTTTCAGAGGGAGGCCAGGGACACCGTTTTTTTGGGCAGCACTCGTCGGAGTAAGAGTTGAATGCATCTGTCTTCATCTGTCCACTGTTGGTGAGCAGGCTGGGAGCCACAGCTTCTTAGGTGTACACGTGCCGAGTCGGGCCTTGGGCTGGAAACAGCCTCTGCTATGTGATGTAATGTGGGAAAGGATGGTTCTGAAGCTGCTGGCAGGTTTCTGTGGCTGCATGGATTGAATTGCTGTGGAAATTAATAATATGGGCTTGATTCTGCATATGTCACTCTTTTTCCAGTGATGCAAGTCCATGTATAATTGTTGTAATGCAGGGGGGGGAAGGCAGAGCATTCTTTTCTCAGACCGTTTGCCATTGATAATATAACCCTGAAGAAACAAAGGTAAAAGCAGAGAATTGTTTCTGCTTTCGTATGTGTGAGTGTGCGTGCCTGTGTAGTGCCTTTTGGGCTTTGTGCGATGGAGAATTCAGAGATGTTTTGTGAGAAGCAGGAGCACTGATAATTGCATTCTGGTTAATCGTCGTAGAAGGATCGTGATCGCTACTAGCTGATGCTTTGTGGCTTCCGCTGGAGTTAATAATTCATTGCCAGACTGTGTCAAAGCATGTTCTTAAATCGGGTCCCTCCGTGGATTGCAGGCATCAGTAGGAGTCAGAAGAGAGGAAAGATGGGCTTAGTGTTTGGCAGCCATTAACTTGGTGTGGGCCTCTAGGCAACATTAGGTTAACTTCCTTGTCCTGTGCTTCCCTGTGCTTGGGAATGTGAGGGATGTGGGAATTCAGCTTTTTGTGAAATAGTGTTAAGAAATTCAGTAGCTAGACTACTGAAATGCTGAAATGAGGGTGTGAATATCAGTGACCATACGGTTCTGGTTTAATAGGCTGAGGGGTTGAGAGGATTTTGCCTGCCACAATGCTGAGGCGACAGTTTTATAAAAGAGCTATTTTACCACGGACTTGAGTTGCTTTCCAACGCACAGTGCCTAACCTCCCAGGGAGAGCGTGCTTTTACCACCGAGAGCTGAATTTGGTCATGTCAGTGCTTGTAGTCATCTGTGAGAGGGATTGACATTCAGGGCTTGTATATAAAAAGGGGGTTAGCATTCTGAATTAAAAATTAACACGTTCTCTGCATAATTACAGACTTCCAGCACACAGTAATGCTGTACAGAAGAGGGCTTTCCAGGCAGAGTTTAATGGCCCAAAAGCAGAGCCATCACTTCTTGGGGGGGGGGGGGGGGGGGGGGGGGGGGGGGGGGGGGGGGGGGGGGGGGGGGGGGGGGGGG
>JAVKLA010000088.1:22934306-22965505 GCA_034782735.1 Sagittarius serpentarius | reverse complement strand
CCCCCCCCCCCCCCCCCCCTTTAAATTAGCATTGGCATGTTTAAAACACTCCTCAAATTCTGCTGCAAAATAGCTGTTTGGCTTTCAGTTGTGGGGTGGTTTTTTTGGTTTAGGTTTTGGTTTTTTTTTTTAAAGGTGATTATTCTTTTTAATGCTAAAGATGGAAAGTGGTTTGCATATTCATGGCACATTGTAATTTTGAAAATAATCTCCTAGTAGATATTTAACAATGGCTTCGGGTAAATGGACACTTGTTGCGCTTTGTTTAAACGATTACATCTCAATTATCGCTTGATGGTGAGAGCATGGGTAATACCCTTGGTTCTTTGTTAAAAAGGCTCTAATTAAAACTGGTTCCTGCTCTTGCCTCTTGGATAAATATGGACGTGAGGTAGTTCAGTGACACTGTCAAATTGCTGAATTAAGCGCAAGTTCCCCATTCATCCTGACAAATGATACCGTTAATTGGGGTGTGGGGTGTGGATGGCAGGAACAGCGCTGCCAGTGTTGGTGCTAATCCTCTCTGCTTGGCTGGGCTTCCCCCTGCCTCTCCCCTACTTGAGACCATTGCTTTTCTAATTTTACAGGATTTGTTTCTCCCCGTGCCCACTGCCCCCGCCCCAATCCACATGGTCACAAAAAGCAGTGCTCCTTGATCGGTGCTGTCGGGGAGTTTTCTACTCTGTGCGTTTACATCCTGCCTTGTTTGGTGCAAATTTAGCCCCAGAAAGCTGTGTTGAAACTTGGGTATCCTTTGAGCTCTGTAACAAGCCAGCGATGCCCAGTCTGAGTTGGTGTTTTTTCCCCTGCAAGAGGACAGCTTTCTGTGATGGTGGTACTAGATGTTACTGGAGCTGGTCACTCCCCAGTTCTAGTTTTTCCTTTGGCTCTAGGTAACTAATTTTCTCTTAGTCCATGAAAGTTACCCCTTTGCCACAAACCCCAAATTCCCTGCCAGATAGGCCAGTAGCATAATGATGGACTCAGCACATCTTTTTGCTCTGCATTGTTTGCATGTGAATATAACTGTATTGACGTGAAACTGTTAACTTGGATTTTCTTCCTATCCTCTTCACCGCAACCTGCTTGCATCAGACTCCTGAACCCTCCGAGTCATCTTTCTGCGTCCCTCTGAAGGGAGAGGATGAGTGTGCAGAGCTGAACAGACGCAGCGTGCTGGGTATGACAGCCCTCCTTCTGAAGAGACCTAGCATGTCATTAATGCTGGATAATCACCCTTGCAGAGAGGAAGGGAGCTAATGCTTTAAGGCACTCTCCAGACCCAGTATGACAGTGCAGTATTTGCTGCTGCTGCAGCGCTGGATTAAGCAGAAAAGAAAAGATTTGGGGGAAGGAGCTACCTATCGCTGTTTAAACTTGCTGCTGGTGAAGTCTCTTAATTTTGCTGGCTAATGCTTGCCGATGATAGCAGGTGTCGCGGCTGTAGGGCTTCAAAAAGGAGCTAATACGGGAGTAGATCCAGGGATGCTGTTCGTATTCTTCCCCTTACCCCCTGCCCAGTGCAAAACTGTGAAAGAAAGGGAGAAGAGATTACAGTAATTGTAGACTAGCATGTTTTGTGGGTTTTTGTTGAACTTAAGGTAAGGGTGATAGCATCTCTGATTTTTGTAGTTACGGCGAAGGAATCTCCCTCACTCCAGAGATGCAGTTGTACCTAAGGGGGAAGGAGGTCATTGTGGACACCGAGAGATGGAGAGAGGGAGCGATTCTGACACAGAGGAGGATATTCATATTTCAATGGCTTCTGCATGATCTTTGCATTATCATTCTCTTACGGATATGATGCTTTCTACTCGGAAGGCAAACTTTTACGGGTTTCCTTAGCTGTGGCCCAGCAGCTCTGAACAGTAGTTTTCTCCCTTCTCCCACAGTCAGATTTGAGCGCAGAAGTGATTGATGCGTGAGCTGACTGAACACTCCACTAAATTGATTGCCAGTGAAACAGATAGCAGTTCCGACATCTTAGCTGGGTTACCACTCAGAGTTGTTTACACTAACAGCCATTTGGGGTGAGTCCTTTCTGTTCATATCCCTCAAAGCTGTTGCTTTAAGAAATCCATAGGTAAGGGGAGACAGTGCTGTGCTAAGCCACACTGGGAAAGCTTTCCCTGCAACATCATGAGCTGGCAATGCTCACGTAAAACAAAAATATATATAAACTGTGCTGATCTGTAATGCGTAGTTCTGCAGTTGGGAGTAGCTTCTGCAGTAACATTACATGGCCAGAAAATAACAGAGAATGTTGATAAAAGCAGCATCTTTAAAGTTGTGGCTAGCAGCTCCAGACGGATCATTATGCTCCTGAAATCCCTGTCGAGGCTACAGCCTGTCCCAAAGAGCCAACTGTCTCTCCAGGTACCTTTACCTGTTTTACTGTTTGGATAGAAAGCAAAAGCTCTATGTGTTCTGTGTGCTCCTGGCTCTGCACCACTAGTAGGTTATGCAAACTAGAGGTAAGTAGGGGGAGTAGCCATCCAAAAATGGAGCAGTGTGTGTGAGGTGAGTGGCAAGTAACAGAGGCGAAGCACGGCTGCAGGGACACACCGCCAGGCATGGATGCTCAGAAATGCAGGAGGAATGCCAGAATTAAATTATTCCTGCAAATGTATACCCTTCCTTTCCCAGAAGGGACTTTTGCTTGCACTCTCGGGTGTAGCTGGTCGTGATCAATGGTTTTCCCTGCAATGCAACTGACTGCAGTTTTCCTCTAAGAACATCAGTGGGTTTGGATCTGTTTTCTCCACTCATGAGAGTCCTGGTGCCAAGGATTCAGGTATTCAGTACAGCGTTCATTTGGTCACAAGTAGGGAGGGTTTGTTCCTTGCAGTGGTCTGAGGAAAATCACCCTTAGGATCAAGTTTGCTAGTTTCAAAGCCAAAGTACGCTGTATTTGAGAGACCAGTCTGATGCTTGCGAAGCTCTGAATTGTGCAAGGTGCCCAGTGATGCCTCTGGGGTAGGTAAGCTCGAGTCACAGAGCATCTTGTGCAGACGTAATGCTGTTGATGGGAATGGCTCCCAAACCAGAGAGTACAATGTTAATTCAGAGACTCAGTTTTTTCTCTATATAAAATATCCCGCACCATTTTTACTGGTACTTTGTGTCCAAAAGACACCCCTGCAGTGCTATTTTAATTAAAAGAGAAGTGGAAATAATGAATTGGTGGTATTGGTGGTGATTCTGCAGATATGTCAATGTTAATGCACGGTAAAACGCTCTCCTGATAGCTTTCTGTGCTTCATTAAATTAAATGTAGAGATCCCAAGTCTGGATGTTTTTGTGTATGTGTGTTTGCAAACACAAGACGTGCATTTGGTAAGCAGAATTATTGAATTGTGAAATGCAGTACTATTGCAGCAGGGCTGTCATTCTGGGATTTAAAAAGAAACAACTTTGAGTTTGGGAGTGTCACCAGCAGTTTGCAGACGGATGGTAGGTGTGTTGGCACCGTGGGTTAAATGTGCACTTGGGACCTGTGGAAGTAACTGCCTGATAGTGTTACGCTCGTGTTTTGTGAAGCACTTCTTCATGGTTGTACATTTTGCGTATTAGCAAATGCGTTCCTTATTTCTTTGGTGCTTCTAATTTTTTTCTTTAAGATGGGGGTGGTCCGTTTCTCGATTTTTCTCTGGCTTTCTGCACTGTAATGATGGCACCATCACCTGACTGCTGGAATATACTGGCCTGACTTTAATCATCGGGTGACTGGCTCTTAGCATGGCTTCATCTCTGCTGTTTTACATCTCCTCTTGTAATTGCACGATTGCTTGCAGCATTGTTTTTCTATTGGTGACAATGAAAGGCACATGTTAGTATTTTACGTAACCTTATACTTTGTTTGATGTGTAAAGTGTAGGTGAAGAAGTTGGTGCTTTGCAAATAAAATCCTCTTTATTTGTAAGCAGCGTATTTTCACCTCTCCAGCAGTCATTTGTAAGATGACATTATATATAAAAACATGTTCATAAGTATCATATGGAGGAAGAAATAGTTAGGCTAAGCCTGTATTAATAACAGGGCTGCATTTCTGTAGTGCTGACAGTTTCATTGGGGTATATATGGTTACAATTAAATAACCTGTTCAAAGCTACAAAAAAGAGCGATGTTTAATGTAAATAGTATCGAAGTCTTTTAACTGCTAAATAACCAAACCCAGCAAAACAATAGAGAATCAAAGCTCTCCTTTAAAGAACCTTGACAGCAATTAATATGCAGTAAAATTATCTGCCTGTACAAGTTGTTTCAACAGCTCTGCAGGTCTAAAATGGCAGAAGCTTTCTGTTGCTGTATAAAAATCAAACTACCATTTATTTCAGCCTCATGGTATGTGCAAATTCATGCAGCTCAGTTAAGGGAATAGCTTCACAACTGGTGTTACAGTCTGTGGCTGGAGTGCTGCATCACAATGCAGCAAATGCATTTTCCACATTAACCAAACATGACAGCTGAAACGATTATTAACCATGCAATATGTCGGAAATCATCAAAAATTCACATCAGAGTAATTGCAGTGGCTCGGGGAAAAAAAATAGTAGCATCTCCTCTTGCCTGCCTGCCGCCTCTCCCCCTCCTAATTCTTACATGGTACAGTCCGTTAACAATAAAATATCCTTCTGTAACCTATAAACTGTTACTCCCATCAGTTACTGGTTTCAGACTGATGCTTTCCCTAGAATTTGAATAAAGCACCACTGGAAAAAAAAAATATATAGATGCTTTACAGGCAGTGGTGTTCAGCCGTGGAAAGCAGCTGCTTTCTTATTGTCTTGCTGGACTCTTGACTGTCTCAGCCATTTCAGGACTTGCAGGTTTGATTTATATATATTTTTTTTTTTTTCAAGATGAGAAAACTTGAGTGTTAATACAGAAAGATAAGCTGTGTAAGCCTAGATATCAGGCAACTGAAGTGTGGCAGTTACAGCCAGCATTAACAGGTTTGTAACTCCTCAGTACTGAGATCTACAGGTAGGAATGTATATATTTAAAAATATATAAAATGAAGGTAAAAAGCTTGCTTTGATAAGAGAGAGTTTTCCTTCAGGTGTCTTCTATGGTGGTTTTTCTTTGTGCTGTTGCTGCAGGTTGTTTAAATTTGTAGGTGAGTAATTAAAGAGAACAGGTGGGTAGTTTTGGAGAAATCATCCTTTGCTCACAGAAAAGAAACCTTAAGGTCTGTGCCTTTACCTTCTAATATTCTTTGCTAGAGCAGCTGTTGGGTGGGGCAGTCCAGTGTCTGCTTTGGGTTTCAGTCGTGTTGCCTTTTTAAAGACCCTCTTGACATTGCTGACTTTGCTTTTCATTTAAGCAGAAATACAGTAGCATAACTTTCTGAATGCCTTTATTCCTGTTTTCTTTTCCATAGGCTATGAAATGTCTACGGAAGTATTTTAAACAAAAAATAAAGATGCTTCTTGATTATATGATTTTTCTCTTAGTTTTCATTGTGGTGCAAAGGTATTGGTCCACTGTGTTTCCTCTGTTCCCACAGATGCACTTATGATTTATTTAGAAGACACGCTAAACTTTCTTTAATTTTATTTGGAAGTAAGGATGTCAAATGTAGGTTGAAAATGAAAAGTATTTCTACTTTCCCAAAGCAAACGAAGACACTTAGAGATTTGCTTTTTTTGTTAATCTCTTAAACGAGGTGATGAAGTATATTTGCTTAGTCAACTGGAGTTTGCAGCCTAGACCCCACCTCTCTTTGAAGTGAATAGGATACGTTATGAAAGGGGTTAAGCCAGTAAAATCGTAGTAAAGGGAAGCAGTCGGGGAATTAACATTTATATAAATGTGGTGGCCGTGACTAGCTGGGTGGGTGGCAGCTGACTTAATACTCTCGGATCTAGGGACTCGGAGGCTGCATGCAACCTGGAGGCTCTGCCTGCCTTTGGTACGGAGACAAAAGTATAGGGTGGGTTGCTTTTGCTCCTTTCCTTTCAAATCTATTTCTCTATATGGAGAAAAGCAGGTTAATGAAACATGCTGTGCTGGGACGGCGCCTGGGCTCTTGCAGCAGGGAATGACTTGCCTCCTTCGGGTCTCCCTCCCCAAATATTAAGGTGCCTATATGCCATCTTCTGCACTCTTCCTATTGTCACCTGAGAAATGTCTGAACTGCTGAGAAGGGGAGACACGGGAACAGTGGTATAGCATGGCCAAAAAGTTGCCTCTTTTAAAGAAGAGAACCTGTGCAAAGGAGGGGTCTTGCCACAAAAGCAGCTCAGCAAGAAATCAAGTAAAAGACAATGAAATGTGTGGTTTGCATGTAAAAAGATGGAGGAAGCCATCTCCACTGACCCCGTATGGGAGACAGCTCAATTATCCTTGCAGTTGGTACAGTGTGGCAAATTATTTTCCTTTGTCTGAAGTGGATGGGAAACAGAGTTCAACTAAGCTCCATAAATTCATGTATGGAAAAATGACTAAGCCACTGTAATTAATAATTAGCTGTAGGTCTCTTATAGCAGGGTTTTCAGTGATATCTGTTGGCAGCATCTGGACTTGGCATTTCCTTTACGTTGAAGTCCGAAAGCTTGTGTGCCTTGTTAATGCAACGCGCAAATACAGGCATGCACTGCTAGAGAGTTCCTTAGCAAGGGTGGAGTACAGCCAGAGGAGAAAAATGGAAACCTTTTGTCTCTGGTGTATCCTCAGCACACTCGTCTCATGCCCCGAGTCTGGAAAGTTTATACCTTAGGTTGATGACACAATAGGAAAAATCCACTGGAAAAGGATAAAGTGTTTATTATAACATATCATTTGTTGCAGCAGAGAATTTTAATACATGCCTTTCTTTCCAAGCTTTATAATGCCTAACATTTTTAAATATAAATTGTATAATTATAACAGGCATGTTCCAGACTTCTGGTTTTTATTTTAATGATCTGTAATTAATAATTCATAGATAATTTAAATAATTAACTTTGTGAAATGTATCAGTAATGTAGTAAGGAAGCACCATTTTTGAAGACCACGGCATGTTTAAATCGAGGATTTAAAGATATCATGACATGTATGAACTCCAAATTGCTTGCTTTCACTGTCAGTAAAATATTTATAGTTATTCCAAGAGACATGCTGCCATGTCGAAAATACCTATTAGGTGAACAAAGTAGCTATGATTTATTTATAGATATTTAGGAAGAATGGGCTAGCTAATCTGGGCTTATTTTTCTCACTCAGGTAGATGATTTTGCCAAATCATTTCACGTTATTTAAGAGGGCTGAACTTCAAATTTGCTCATTTTCTTGAAATTCCAGTGTGTATTTAAAAAAAAAAAAAAGCTTATATTCTTCACGCTACAATGCATGTAATCTTGGCTTTTTCTTTGTAGTGTTAGCCAGCCACTATCAGTGAAATAAAGTAGATTTAACTTTGGAAAGGTTTCCTTTCCCATGTGGGTTTTTTCTGGGAGACTTCAAACTGCAATAGAAATGTTATGGGAAACCCCACTGTGAATGTGCAGCACTAAGGAAAGCTACCTATGCTGGGGTTTAGGATTTGCATCCCAGTTTAACTTGGTTATCACATTTACAGTGCTGACAGGATTTTGATGTCTCTGAACCAGGCGTTGTCCCTTCGAGGCAGTGAGCATTTGCTGCATGCATCACTTTGTGTCTGAAATACAGATGGAGGCTGGAAGATTTTTGCTTGGCGCTTTTCTTTTTTTTAACCAAAGCAGAAAGGTAACTAGTGGTCCGGAGGAACGTTCAGGAAGGCGATACGCAGGCTTTCAGCTGTGGGATGGGGGCACGGCAGCTGAAATCCTTCTGCTTGAGTCAGCCTGAGAACAGGGAGAGTGTCAGGCTCAGCGCTGCCAAGCTGGCTACTTGCATCCAGAGGAGGTAAAGAGAAACAAATTTTTTTTCACTACTATTTTTTTATATACAGTTTCAGACTAACTTGAACCCATTTAACTGTACTTACGCATCTGAAATTGTGAAGGAAGAGATGTGCAAATAGCAGTAATGTTTTTGCTTTCGAAAAAAGCCTGAGAACATCCCCGTTTCTTGCAAACAGCAAGGTTGCGTGCTCCCAGCCAGACAGGCAGAAGGATAAAGCGCTTACAGAGGTAGGGGAGACTGAAGGATTGCACTAAAATGTGCAGAAGTGGGTTAGAGGAGACTGGCTGTTAATGACTAGCAGGTTTGTTTAATAGTCTGTCCTTGCTGGTGTTCCATCAGAAATGTGCTGTTTCAGGCTGGGAAATACTTCATCGACTGATAGGGACAGCAGTTTGGCTTTCGGATGTGATCCTGAGAAATGAATTTTCTGCTGCCAGGTTAAGTGGGTTATTGTATCTGCCTGTATGTTGATGCTGATGTACAATTAGTCCAGTGACGGACACTGCCAGCTTGTCAGTATGCCTCCTTTATGCCTCTTTCTTTTCAAACTACTCCCTTATTAGCTAGTGTTTTCTGTGGTATTCAGAGAGAAGCCTAGCCTCCTGTAACAGGGCTGGACACTCCTCTTTCTTCAGCTTTATCAGTTTTTCGTGTGGTGCTGACAGATTTCCAGTGGCTGGTTTCTCAGCTTACACCATCTCAGGAGACTCATCGCCAGCTCTCAGTACAGTAAATTGAGGTGTGGTCTGCAGTGGGAACGGTGTGCTTCGTCCCTGCCATGCAAGGATGTGACACGGGCAGAAATTCAACGTACAGGTTTCATTTGTCACTGCGTTACTTGAGCATGGTTTCCTCTTAGAGGGGGACGAACGCGCAGCTACTTCTCGAGAAAATGTGGAGTAACCACGATGCTAAAATGGCAGCGGAAGAAATAAGAAAATGGCGTCATCAGTGAAATTAGTTTTGATGGCTTGATTTGAGGGCGTCCTGCCTGATGCGAGGATGTTTTCAGCAAGAGGTACTGCATTACAGGCTTGGTTATGACTATATAATGAAGATTTAAAATAATTTAAATCTGTAGTTTTTTCTCAGTATTCCCTTAAAAAGCGTGATACCAGAGAGGCGCATATAATAGCTTATTCCAGTGGATGATCAGAAATTATCTTTGTTTGCATGCTATAAATATTTTTAATATAGAGTTGCATTGTGGATCTCAAGCCCATTGGAATTACTTCATAACTTCATTTATTTAAACTAAACTGCAAAAAAAGAACCAAAGCCCTGATTTGTTTCTTTGTATATCTCCTGATGCATTTATGATTTTTGTACGGTTGTATTTTTTTAATTGGGATACTAATACAGGGACATTTATAGCACAGGGGAGAGACTAGCTGCTCATCATGGCGCTGAGCAAAGCCCCACACCAAGGTCATCCCTCTACATTTAAAAATCTTGAGAGAAACAGATAGCCATGTATTTGGAAACTTGACAAATGAACTCAGATTTCAGATTGTGTGTTTCATTCGCTCTGTGCTGATGCCGTTGCTGATGGTGAAACGCTGGTGCCAAAGGAGGTGGGCTTCCCATGGGTCCTGCCGCTGGTCCTGCTGGCCTGATCTGTGCAGAGGTTCCCTTGCTCAAGAAGTTGTATTCCGAGTGAGATGACGTTGCATTTATTTGCCTTTGTGACATTTTGGTTTCTTTATGTTTATTAAGAGAAACAGAAACGCTGTCTGAGATGCTTTCAGGTGTGATGTACCAGTGTTAGCCAGGTGAACAAGCTCCTTCTGGTTGCTCTTGAGTAACATTTCCTACTGCCGTAAATGGCAGGCAAGTCTGTCCACCTTCTTTCTCTAGTTCAGATATTATTTTTTTTCATTCATTTTCTTCGGCCTCTTCTTTGTATGACCTCTAAGCAGGTTAGGGTTATTCAAGACTTTCTATTTTGTTATTGCACAGATTTCCTTGGCGCTTTGTAGCTTGGTAGGACCTGGGTTTCTTGTTGAACAGCTCTCGGTTGCATCATAGGGAGAAAGAAAACGAGTATATGCCTGGGGAGGAAGAGAGGATCACTAGAGAAGGTAGCACTGTTGCTTATCCTCTTTCTGTTTTCATTAGCAATTGCTGTCAAAAACGATCTGTGCAGTGGAGGCTGATAATTGTATGTGGAAGCGAACCTCATTCTGAGTGACTTTGCTGTAAAATTTTAGATTAAAAAAGGTATTTTCTTAGTTTTAAGCCATTAAAGTGTTTGTGACTTTGAAAAAAGCCTACTAAACCCCCCGGTAACAGCATTCCCATGCGCTGTGCAGCCCAACATGACATGGCAAAGATTTTTAGAGCCTGAGAATGAGACGCTAA
Source organism: Sagittarius serpentarius (assembly GCA_034782735.1). Classification (NCBI taxonomy): domain Eukaryota; kingdom Metazoa; phylum Chordata; class Aves; order Accipitriformes; family Sagittariidae; genus Sagittarius; species Sagittarius serpentarius. Next base: position 22,955,275 of record JAVKLA010000088.1, on the reverse strand, counting down.
TCTGTGTAATTGAAGTTATTTTGGTTTCACTCTGAAGGGGAAAGACACAACAAATGGTATGGATAATTACTAATATTTTAATAATTAGCTATGCTGTATAAATAATATATAAATTACATATGTTGTGATGGTTGATATATTCTGGTGGTTTTTTAGAACCGAGCATCCTACTTCACTCAATTTAATCATTACGCTTGGGTTTGTTAAAACTTGCTAACTTCTCTGACATATTTTGTAAAATCTTAAAATGCATAGGAACACTGCAGTGAATTTCCATGTTATATTAGGAGTTAAGCTACTTGTAAGTACAATTTTAAGTGGAATATTGAGATCTCATAGTGCATGAGAGCCTGAACTCGCTGAGCATCCTATGTTGAATTAGAAGAAATTAACACTGAGCAGAGCCATGTTTTGTGCCAGCAGTGAGATCTGCGTTTATACAGATATGCAAGCAATGCCGCGTAGCATAGCAGAGAGAGTTCAATTTGGGGGCTGCTGTGTGAGCGCCTGGCACAAGATTCTAGCAGGAAATCTGGGTAGTGCTATTTTTCTAGACGTTTCCAGTGTGATAAAGCTCTGCTCCCTGTATATTTCGTGGTAAATGTTGCTTATATTCGCTGCAAACACCTTGCACTCTCCTTGATGGCTGCACGCTGCAAATGCATTTCAGAGGACTGCGGTTGGGTGTGGGACATGATGGTGCCTCTCAGTGCTGGGGGATGGTTTGATATTAACTGATGGTTTGATATTAGCATTCTGCGCTTAATAGGTGGTCTCCTGGCTGAAGCAGGAGCTAAGAGGTATTTGTATTTCCTCCCTCAAAGCCTGTAAGTCTAAAGGAGCACATTTCCAATCTTCACTTGCCAGATCCAAACAGTCCCAGCAAGAGCATGCGCCATCTGCCCCTGCTTCTCTTAGGAGCTGATCTGTGATTTCCTGAGGAGCGCTTCTTTCAGCAGTTTGAGTTTCTCCTGTCATGGCTAAAAGGAATAATGACATTTATCCAACATGGCAAAATCCCTTGTTCCTGCATACGGTCTGAAGATTACTGTGAAAACTGCCTAAGTTTCACAGATCAAACAGTCGTAAACCAGTAAACTAATACAAAAAAATTTACTAGATTTTTGCATTGCTGGCACTAACCTGCAGCAGAGAGTACTTTGTAAATATTTGCCTAAGGCTCGCTCTGCAACACAGATTAAAGGCTAGGCTGTATTCAGAACTGAGCATTACAAAAATGGCATGCCGATGGTGGGGCAGGGAAGCCCTGTTCCTGCCTCAGAACTTGTCTCCAGTGAAGGTTGCTGCCGTGCATCTTCCACAGTGCACGCAACCTGTCGAAGAAAGCTTGCGGGCAAATGGCGGCACCCCTTCTTCATTCTGCAGTGCATGCTGCCGCCCGCTGAGCGTGCGCGGGGAGTTGTGCGCGTTGCCAACATGCTCAGGCTCTAGCACAGTGTGCATCGACTCTTGCTGCTGCCAGAGCGAGCTCCGTGTTGCTGCTCTCCATCATGAAAGGAGACAATATTGCTGCTCTGCAAAATTTGATTTTGCTGGAGCAGAAGGCTGCTTTAAAAGAAGAGAAATAATATTTAAAATCGTTAGTAGTCATGCAACGGAGCAGAGACTAGGCCAGGGTTTGTATATTTTAATGACTTACTGCCTCTGAAATGCGATCTGCTTGCAGGGTGGGGAAGAGCTCTCCTACCTTGGCTTTCAAACCAGTTGAACCTGAGTATTGGCTACAAGCGTGGAGCACAATCATGGTGCAATGGGGGGATGGGTTCGAGACCCATGTAAAGGCAGGTAGCGGAGCAGCAACTCTTCCCCCAGCCCCGTGTTTGGCTGTATTACCACAGTTCTGTGTTACAGCTATTAGTCTGCATGTTTTTCCCTCTTAAGCTTCAACATGGCGGTTGCTTTGAAAGTCTCTGATGCAGCAACTGGCTCTTGGGTCTTAGCAAACCCTTCTGTTTTTTCCCTGCCATTTCTCCTGTTTAGTCAACAGTGAAAATTTTGTATTGCTAAATCCTTGAATTGAACGCTGTATACAACTGTGGGACGAGCCTCATCGGACCTTCCTTTTCAGTGGACCTTTGATCTGTGTACAATGATTCGTTCCTTGTCTCTCATGCAGCTTTGAAGTGATGGCGACTGGTAAATCACCCTTCCTTGGGTTCTCTTCCTCTCTGAGGATTTCTGTACTTGGGCCCTCAGTCTGCTCCGGCCCTGTAGCAGTTTTGCCATCTGAAGTCCTCTAAAGAGAAAGCCAATTTCACAAATGCTCTTAGCTCATTGCATTTGGTAGCTGATCCTTGGGCAGCTGCCTTGCCGCTTTGAAAGACACTGTATTGCACAGGCCAAGGTATGCAGTGAAGCTGCTTATCTGCGTGTTTTTAGCAAAAGCTGATGCCTTCTGCAAAACAAATCTTAGGAGTTCTACAGAAGCTTCCAAGAGACATTAGTGTGAAGCATGCAAAAGCAGAGTCTGAACAGAGAAAAACATTTCCTATGCTACGCTGGCATGTCCCCACCCTCTAGCTGGACACACCATTGCTTATGGGCCCATCAGCTTACCTGTTTAAAGACAGCCAGCAAGCATTGATGCTTATGTCAGCATAAACAATAATTTGGATTAAAAAAGCAATAATATATGGTATGGTCTATTATTGTGGCAGTGTGTTCCAGGTAGTTTTGCTTCATTTTCTGTTTCTAGAGAGAACATGGCCAGGAGGGCTGTGCCAGGGTGCACCACCCCGGGAGTGTACTCAGATGTGTGCACGTTTGCAGAAGGATTGTATTTAGCAAATTGTTTCTTAAAATTGCTAGTAGAGATAATAAAGTCAGGTGCTTCATCTGGAGCTACTGTTCCCAAACCATTGACAAAGAGTTATTTTTGTTAACTGTATAATCGTTATCCCTGCTGGTCCTTTGCAGGATTCACTGGATCTACTGGAAATCCAGCACTTGGAAATATTTTAATCAAAGAGCAATTGACTTGAAATGGCCCCAGATTGTTCATTTCATTTTTTTTCCTTTCTTTCCTTGCCAGTGAAAAAGTAAGCATTGCTGTCAACATCCAAGGCTTCAGTATACTATTTGGCAACATTTGCCTTCTCTTGACAGCTTGAATACTAAGATCAAGTATTAGAAGTATGGCCTGGCTGACGGGAGTAATTAAGAGACTTCTATCAGCCAGGAGAGAGTTTACTAACCTCATTTACTGCGGTAAATGGAAGAGACTTTCAATCTCCTGTCAAAAAGAGACCATCAGTGCATGCATGCCCTTTCGTACTGATAATGAATTAGTTACTGGAACACTTTCTTGCTGGAATTCAGGTTGGAGCAAGGCAGGTGCCGGTTCCTGTCGCATCAGCCCGTGTCAGGTAGTGGTTGCCCGAGATGAGAAATGACAGTGGAGCAAGAAGCATGGTGAGAACAGGGAAATGGCACGGCCTCCTAGGGGTCCTGCCCCTCCAGTGGTGGGGCCACTTTTACAAACCATCCTCAGGCAAGGCAGGGTGGGGCTGGACTTCAGTAGAGAGGGGAGAATGTGGGAAGATCAGACTGGAATCCAAGGGGTAAGAGATGCAAGAGGAACTGGAATATGCTGGGGATAGATGCTGACAGCCAGTGGATGTGCAAGAATAAGCGGGACTAGCTGGAAAGCGGGAACCTGAAGGTGGGAGAGTGCCTGTGTCCCTGTTTTGCAGACACCACCTCTTCAGATATGGTACAGATCATGTGTAGAAAACATTCAGCAGCGAGCGTTGCAGAGAACCTGCGATGGAGAAGTTGTGCTGCTTCCTTCGAAACAGGAAGAATGTGTGGGAGTCCCACAGTAACAGGAAAATTAAATGCCACTCACTAGAACAGGACAGCATGATGTGACGTTAGGGCTCTGTGAGCTTTTTGTGTAAACCTGCCTCAGGGAAGTAGGATAAATTCTCATTTTCAAGCAAAATCCGGACTGCGTTGGGCTCCCTGCAATGGCAGAGCTTGTGCACAGAGAGCTGCAAGGTGAGGATTTCACCTCTGAGGTTTTAGTGATGCTCATGTTAGCTATTCCTATCTTTGTCATCTGCCGCTGTGAAATAGGCCTTTGTCTCCTAACAATACCTCTGTTCTCCTCCTGCTTCTCTCTTTGGATGCCGAATACGAAGCAATGTCTCATTGCTCGTTGTACAATCAGTAGCATCTCCCCTGAGAGGGCAGCTCCTGCGATACTGGTCATGTACTCCCTGTGCGTGCTGAATGCCATACCTCCGTATCCTTGTTGCAGTCTGCAAGCATTCGTGGCAAAGTCAAACCTTGCCTCTGGGATTACAGAAAGCTTTTAGGGCAGATGTAACTTGGGGACCACAACCAGCACTGTTCAAGGCCCAGACTTAAGAGATATGTGAACCCTTAAAGCTGTTACCTGGCCTGGGATTTTTGAGGCCCAAAATTCTCTACCGTAAAGAACATCTCTTGCATCTTTCTGCCCATCCTTGTTCCAGAGAGTTCTGCTTTTTCTTACAGGAGATGGACATTTGTGTGTGTTTATATACATCTGTGAAATCTGAATGTCCAGTGACCGAAGCATCGTGTGCCACTAGGTGGCAATGCAATAAACCCAGGGAATAAATACTGTTCTAGCAGCTGGACACTCCTCACTTTTCTTAACCTGTGAAAGGTTGGCCACCAAAGCCTAGAGTGACAAACCCTAGAGCTCTTTTTTGCCCTAACTAAGCAGAAGTGGTTTCGTGAGCAGTAGCAGGAGCCCCAGCATAAGCTATTGAAAAACTCCCTCTTCTGAGGTTTAACAATTAGCCTGTAATTAACTGAAACAGCAATTGTCACGCTACAGTCATAATGTTTAGCACAAGGCATAGGGCAACCTTTTTAAAATGTACCTCTCCTCAGTGAGGCATTACAGATATTATTTGGAATGTGTAAGGATTTTCTTTTGCAGAAGGAGTAGTTTTTGAGATTGAAAAAGACAATTATCATCCCCTAATTGGCATTTGGTGTAAAGTAATCCCTTAAACAGACCTAGTGAACTCTCTGGGAGCTGGGAGGTTTCATTAAGAAAGATACTCTGCCTGGATTTACTGACTTCAAGAGAAGTTTGAGCACATCTTAAATTACTCTGCTGATTACCATCGTTGCTGTGTACCTTTCTAGGCAGGTACTTGCTGAGCTCAGGGCACACATCTCTCCAAGGAGAGAAGGGAGGACCGAGGGCAGTAAGGTAGGTAGGACTTGTATCTCTTGGGGCTTTCCGGAGCCCCGTGCTCACAGAGCAAGCAGGGAGCCAGGGCACCCAGGACCTTTGCAGGCTGCGGCGCCTGGCTCTGTGTGCTCAGCACCTTCCGTCTCATCCAGATAGCTGTGTCTTGGAGATGATGGGCAATGTTTTTCCTGTAAAATTATCAGTGTTGTTAGGATACGGCAAGCACACGGTGTCCTCTGCAGCATCAGACCCCTACCATCAGCAATGTGGCTGTGTCTTCTGCTTGTATGTTGGGGTGTGCTTTGAAGGTCTGGAAGCGCTGCTTGTTACAATTCCAGATAATTTTTCTCCAATTCAGGTTGGAGGCAGGGAAATGAAATAAAAAAAAACTGAAAAAAAAAATACCCTTGTTGCCCTCCCAAAGTCATTCCACCCATGCAGACATAAACAAACCTTACAAACCATGTCTCCATCCCTCCCCATATTTCCTGCGCGGAACCGAGTTCAGGTCTTGGCTTGGTTAGGTGACTGCGGCAGCCCTTGCCTTGGTGACAACTGCTGTAATAGTTGGTCCCCAGACATGTGGAAGGATCTGGATTTAGCTTCCCTTTTACGGATTGTAACTGCGCTTTCTCTGCGGGCATTGTCTAAAAATAAAGCAGGGCATGGCGGACGATGAAATGAAGAACAGGCTTTGTAGAAGTGGCTGCTCTCTTCTGTATGTAATTCAAGGGCTGTTTCGGGGGGGGCCGTGTTGCACATCTGTCTCAGGATGGCAGTTCGTTCTCTATCTGGTATACAGAAAAGGGTCACATTCCTGTTTCCAGCTGAAGGAGGTCACAGGCTGTCGCATACCTCAAATGCTTGTTCGATGTATTTCTGAAGGAGAGGGTATAATGCCCCTTATTTCACATACTGGTGCTGGGTAGCAGGAAGGCAGACACCACACGGATGTGGCAGTTTCCTGCCAGATTTCTTCAGTTTGGGGAGATTTCAAACCCTCCTCGCCTCCCAGAGCTAAGTAGCAATCTGTGATACCCGTGGTTGCGTGTAGTACTGCTACCATACTGTTTCTAAGACCTACTGGAAATATATTTTCCCAAAGGTCCAAATCCCATGATGGCAAGTTTCTGTCCTGCCACAGGATCCGTGCTCCTCCGGAGATCCTGAGCTCTACCTAGGTTGCATGGAACAATACATATTGTCAGATTGTTGGGGCAGGAACCATCTGTTTGCAGGAAGATGTGGGGAACGAAGTGCACGAAAGCCTCCTGATTGCTGCCAAGTTCAGTTGGACACTGCTGCAATTGTGTATCCGTGCTGTAAATGCATAAAGCATGGTACATTGAATTCCCACTCCCTGGGTTTGTTAGCAGCTCTTAATTTTAGAGCTGTGGAGTGAGTGTACAGACTCTTAAGATATTAGCACTTAATGGAGTTGATAGTGTTATGGTTGATTACTTCAGAGGGAGATGAAGGCTTCTTTTCCTTTTTTATGATTTGAATAATGATTAAGTTGAAGTCTGGGAGTACAAATCAACTTGGTTTGTTTAATTGGTGATATAACAGTGAAAATGCAAAATAAAGATATTCAAGGTAGGGTGCAATAAACATTTCCTGTTTGTTGTCTGTGTGTGTTACTGCAGTTTACCCCATGGCTATTTTGTTTAAAATTCAGAATACCGTATTTTCCTAGTATGGGTTACAAAAGTAACCTTTGGGATAAGGAGCTAATAGCTCATCTAAATCAGCCTGTTCACATACACCTGACCTGTTTGAGATTTACTGATGTACTGAAAATTAAAAATACAATTCTTAATGTATTATTTTTCACCCACTCCAGCTGTATGCACGGAGAGAGGCTGTGTGGTAAACTTTTCCTGTATGCTTTCTTACTGTTTAGTTATTTCCATCCTTCCTCAACTGACTATTTTTAAGGCTCTTTTTCACAGTTCCTATCGGGCCTCCAAGAGCTCCACTTCTGCCTGAAGCTGCCAAGTCAAAACCTTTTTTATTTTTTTTCAACATACTCAAGTCCAACAATCTTATCTTGGCTTATCGCTCCTACCAGCTTTCATCCTAGCTCCCTCAAATGGAGAGCAAGAGGAAGCAGTTGCTGGGACACAGAGATAAAAGAGAATAGAAGCAGGACATTTCAGTAGGATTTAATGCATATTAAAACAGGGGATTAATGCATTTTCATTTTCACATTGCTCTATATGGGCATCTTACTGTACCTCTGGTGAAGTAAAGTGACCTTTAAACTTCTCGGGAGTGGATTGGGGTGACAGCTTTGAGCACTTCTCAGAGTTGAAAGAGCTGAGTGCTACGGTGTGTATCTGATGTTTGTGCAAGGCTGATTTTTTGACTGAAGCTCTGTTTCCCCTTTTCTGCAGGGATTCCTGAAGAATGAAAAAGATAATGCATTGCTATCAGCCATCGAAGAGTCTAGGAAGAGGGTAAGTCAGAAGCAAGCACCATTTTTTCCTTCAAAAAAAAAAAAAAGAAAAGGGGGGGTGTGTCCCCCCAATGAGTTAATAAATTAGGTGTTTAATAAACTAGTGGAATTTAAGAGGACTGTATTGAGAATATAGAAAAATTAGACATTAGGAAATACTTGCTCAGAATTTCCAGAAGAAATACTTGTCAGTTTAATTTCAACTGCAGTATTTTGTAGGGTCAGGAAGCTCACAGTGTTTAAAACTGTTCGAACAGAGAAGCTGTTGTTCGTAAGGCACAGCACACTCACTCCAACCCTCTGTGCATGGATGCTGCCTTTTCTAGAGGTGATAATGCCAAGGACATGGGGTTTATTTCTTTTTTTTGCTCCAAGAAGTGCCTTGTGCACTGACTTCCCATACAGTGAGTGATGATACTCAATGTATTTATTGTAGTTGTTTCTCCAGGTTACAGGAGTTGTTGAAGTACGTATTGCCACATTCAGGCCTAAGCAGCAGAAGTGCTGCAAGGTTTAGTTCTTGTGACTGTAGAAGAGCCAGAACACCATACTGAATCACATTGTCCAAAGGAAATCTCTCGTATAAGGGGAAAAAAAAAAAAAGGTGTTTGGTTTTTTTTTTAAGCAGTACAAAGGAAAATGCTACAATAAGAAAGTAAGAGTTGTCACTTAAGCTCAGGGTTTGCTGAGTCTAGTTTTCTTCCCTTGAAAGGGACCAGTACTTAGACAGTCTGTAAGAAAAAAAAAAAAGGCAGAGTTAGCCTTCCCCCATTCATCTCCTGTCTCGTCACCTCCAAGCAAGTAGTTGTTTTGAAGATTTTCTGAGCTGGAAGTTGTTTTCTGATGTGAAATTCATCTGATCCTTTTTCTGAATCTATTTATACTTTTGGTATCTGTCTTGTTCTGGGGCAACGATTTCCACAATTGAATTATGCAGTGTGGAAAAATGCTTCCTGTTGTTTGTCTTAAAACTGGTGCTTGGAAATGTCATTGCATGTTTCCTAGTGCTTATGTTACAATTGTTTCCCTCCATGTACACTTGGGGCATCAGGTTTATAAGTGAGCCTGTGTTTCTTTCAAATGATCAGAAATAGTACTTCAGCATTATTAAATTATTTTAATTACATATAATTATACTGTAATTATTGAAGCATATTTAAAACCCTGTTGAAATTATTATAGTGAAGGTACGGATCAGACCCATATTCTACCATGGAAGTATGAAGTGAATTTGTATAAGAAAACAAAGAAACATTAATCTTATGCTCTAGTTGCATGCACGTGCCATAATTAGATGTTTGTCAAATGTCACTGCCTCTTGTCAATCCATTTATACTGGGGAACGTTTTGCCCCTTAATTGACAATATCCTAACGCTGGGCAGTAATGAGATGAAAAACTTATTCAGCCAACCAAGATATTTAGCTGTGTACACTGCAGCACAAAGACAGAGAAGGCGGGGAAAGGGAAAGAAGTGGAAGATCCAGTATAGCTTATTTTCTATTTAGAATTAGTGGAAATATTCTTACTTCCTGTCCTTGTATACCCGAGGCTGCTAGATAGCATCACCCCAACAATAACAGGAAAGGTAGTGAAGCATCTTCTCTGTCATAATGCTATTGCCAAAATTAGGAATATTGAGGGGAAAAGCTGTTTCCTTCCATGAGTTCCCCAATCAGATCTGAAGACAGTGTAGCACGTTAGCCATTTTAAAGGTAAAAGGATGGTTTTTCTTGGAATATGATTTTCCTACGTTACTGAGTTACGTTCCTGATGAGAGAGGCTTTCCGATTCTTCGGCACTTGTTAATTTTCCTTAATACTTTTATTTTTATTGTATCCTATTTCCCATTTAAAAGAAAAACATGCTGGTAAAGACCTGAAAAAGAAATATGGGCAATAAACACACACCTCTGATAAGAATGCAGTAAGTCAAACCTTTTTAGCCTCTAGGGAGGTGAAAAGCTAGTTGCCATTAGAGAGGTTAGTCTCGAGAAACCACGCGGATCAGTGATGACCTGGATATTGTGTGCATGCTGCTAAATTAAAGAAAGAAGCCTATTGATCTCCAGCCTGCTAAGTTTTGTGTTGCAGTACTGTGGAAGAGACACAGATTCCCTGTTTTACCAGGGTATGTGAGAGTTGTCTTAATTCCACACAGACCTACTTTCTGAATCCCCTCGTACCTGAACAGGAAGCCTGTTAAAATAATGTGCAGCACATCATTAGCTCTTGAGGACTGACCTGGTTGATTTATCTAGTTGCTATTTTCTGTTTCATTTTTGAGCTGGTCTATTAATAGCAGAGCTAGGCCATTTGGTGTTTCTGTATGTTCCTTAGCTCTGGTTCTTCTTCACCAACAGACTTTTGCTATGGCTGAGGAGTATCACCGAGAATCAATGCTGGTTGAATGGGAACAGGTGAAACAAAGGATTCTTCATACTCTGCTTGCATCAGGGGAAGATGCTCTCGATTTCACCCAAGAAAATGAGGTAACTCTGTCTTTCTAAACACTGTACATAGTCACACACACGGCATGTACGCAGCTGGCACTCCAGCACTGCTGAAACCACCTCTGGATTCTTCTGTAGCTACAACTGTGTGAAAATGAGAAATATCAAATTTCTATTTAATTCCAGAACGGCTGTGACTAGCAGAAAGCGTTGTCTAGCAAAATACCCAACCTTTCTGATTGTTTTTATTGACTGCTGGGTACAGGCAATGGAGCTGCTATTGCTGGAGCTGTGTTTTAAGCAGCGTATGTGCAAGCTGGAAACTTAGTGATAGTAACACATATTAGGTCAATATACCCAGGGGACAGGAAACACATTGGGGTGAACTTCATCTTCAGGAAACCTTTGCAACGCTAATGAGACCAGACAGTTTCTCAGGTGCAACTGCGCTCACACATCGGTTTTAGAGCATCTCTTTACCTTACCGCTGTGTGCTAGGTAGGATTTAGGCTTTTCTTAGGGGGCTGATGAAGTCTCTCAGGTTTCTTGGCAAAACCAAATGAATATTCAACAAAACAAAACAAAAAAAGTATGTTTTCCTTTTTACCTTGCTGTTTCATGCAGTGCAGATTAAAATTTTGTGCTGCTAAGACCTCTAGTGTTCAGCAATTCGTGGTTAATCCAGTAGTGACCAAATCCTTTGGGCAAGACTGACCACCCTGTGTTTAACATGAAAAGGTATTGACTATTCCTTATATTCTGTTGCAACTTAAAACTTTACAGTTTATTCTCTTAAAGAAAATGCTCTAGTTGCATGAGTAGAGTAAAGCACAGTTACGTGCAGAGTTGAGAGCTCCACTCCTCTGAGCTAGAGGCATCAGACGTTAGCTGAGATCCCTGGCGCATGACGTTACATCACAGCCCCTGCAGAATGCTCAGTGAGAACTGTAACCTTAAGAGGAGAGGTGATAGGGGGTGGGGGAATGCAAGTTGCTGTGCTTTCAGGCCAGAGAACAGGCCCGTTTTTTTTTTTATTTTTTTTTTTTAAAAGTTGTTCATTGGAATGACTTATAGAGCTGCAAAGTACATTAAAAAGCCCTTGATGTTAATGGGGTATGACCTGTATAGGGATTTGGAAATAATTAAAGTTGTTAATGAAATGTCCCTTTCTGATTACTGTTCTTTTAAATATAGGTTAATCCCAGTTAGCATACATCTTTTTATAGAAGCTGTCTTCCCCAGAAAGAATTTTACTGATACTTTACTGTGACTTCTCAGAAGGTTGTCCAGTTTTCCAATATTAGAAATGCTAAATAATGCAGGCTGAATTCATTTAAAACTAGGAACAGCTATCCCATTATTTTAGGATGTGAGTATGAAGACTTGGCAGCTATTCTGATAGCTTCTAACATCTTTGATTTGTGTGTGTTACTGGTGTGGGGTTTTCCTTTCAAAGTGTGGATATTAACTGCTAGGAGAAGCAATTTAATAACCTACTCTGAAAAGGTAAAACCCTTTTTCTGATGTTTATCAAATGGACACTATCCCCAGTCCATGGCACTTGAGATGCCAAGCATCAAATTGGTGGGAGGGAGGAGGGGGAGAAAAAAACCACCCTCTAATGTTTTTCGTGAATGACTCAATATACACTATCACTCAGTAATACTGCACTCTCTGTTTCAAAGCACTCATAGTATCAGTATGTCATTTCAAGAGCATTTAAAATCCTTGATATATTCTAGTCTTAGCCTCAAGGAGTCAAAGGTCTGAGAGGTTTGAAGTGCATCTACTGTGTTAAAAGCCTGTTATCTAACCTCCCCACAGCAGGTTGTTCTTCTAAAGCCTTGTTCCAGTCAAATAAGTTTTTTGTGTGTGTGTGACACAAACAGACACAGCCTGTAGAATATAGTAGAGGTTTAATTGATATCCTCTGGAGATGGAGAATCAACTGAAAAGGCACAGATCCAAACGCAGCAGGGGGCCGGTCTGCCTGCGAGCCAATTGTCAAGCTTTGGGCAAGCTAATTTGGGCAGAGTGAAATACCAACACATTATTCATGGAAATAAGACCAAATAACAGGCAAAGCTCATGATTCAAAGAACCTAGCACAGGACTTGCCATTAGGGTTTTCTGCTCCCCCTTGTCTTCCAGCCAGACCTCCTTCCCTGTAAGGGAAAAACATTGCTAATAAAAGGATGCTTCTTGGGGGGGAAAAGGGAGGAAGGCCCAAGTTTTGTTTTCACAGTATCAAACACCTATGCTCTCAAGGTATTTGTTCTGAGTCTTGTTGTGCTCGGTGCCGAGGCATTTCTTTTGTCCTTTTATTCCAGGTTTTTCTTTCTTCCACCCCCATCCCAAGCTCTTCCACTCCTGCTGTCAAGCAGCCCACTTCTGCAGTGACAGAGAGACACTGTTGCTCTTGGTTTCTGTTCTGCCCCCTGTGTCATATCTTCATATCTGTTAAATCCTAAGGACTGCAACAAGCTCTCTGCTCCCCTGCTGCACCTCAGTGTATTTTGATGGTGTTTCTCCAGCTCAGTCTCCTGCCTAGTTACTCACTGCATCTACTGGCCAAGCCATTTGGAGTGCTGACAAAATGTCTGCCCAGACTTCTGCTGAGGAATGTGCATATGCATATGAGGGTGATGAATAATGCATCTTTATATGCACGTGGTTTGGTGTGCAAGTGAGGCTGAATGCTTGGCTGAGTACAAATGAAGGAGGACTCCTTTGAAAAGCAGCATCGTTAGGCTAAATGAATTTAAAAGATAAAAACGTGATGGCAGTGCAGTATAGCTGCAGCTTTCACGAATGGATAATATTCAGAATAAATGTTAGAGTTCTGAAGAATGTTTTGGGAAGACCTAAATTCAGGGCAGGGAGAAGCAAACGTGGTTGATAAAAACAGCACAAGCCATTTAAGCAGTATCAGACTAGAGATGCAGAAAGATACGTGTGCGTACGCTTGCACTTCCGCAGTCCTTTGTGCGTTACCCACTTTTCTGTTTTTCCTTTTGCTGCTCGAGTTAAGCTTAAGAACCTGACCTGAAACATGATTCTTCTCGTATACACCTAGCTGCTGTTTTCAACACATCTTTCATAATCTTTTCTTTGCTTGAAAACTTGGTAAGTTGTGACTGGCCACCAAAGGATGTCCTCTCCCTTCCTCAAATCCCCCCCTTAGCTTGTAGGGGGTGCCTCTTCAGACCCTGGTTGCCAGCTACAGAAGGACTGCCTGCGCAGCTCTCCATTTCTGCAATTCAGGGTGAAGACTGGAAACGATCTTCCTCACTCTGACTCACTGCTTTAGTTTTCCTTTTGAAATTTCCTTTTTTCACAGCCATGAGATGGTTCAGTGAGCTAGTGCTTTGTTTAAGTTTAGTAATTCAAAGATGAAGCCAGAATGCAAGTATGAGATGGAAAAAATAGGAAATAAGCTTGCTTCCATGGCTCTTGGCATAGGAAAGAAAAGCATAAGAAAAGCAAGACAAACTCTGGACTTCCTGAATTTTTTTCTTTGCTGAAGTGCCAAGTCAGTGAGCATTTAAAGGATTTAATTTCAATGTGGCAGTTCTCAGCTGTGGCAGATTATGAATAAGTGAGCCTCAAATCATAATGGTTAGGGTAAAAATAAAATTGGAGAAAGGAAAACCCAAATCCCAGAGCAGTTATTCAGACTTTTACCTGTGGGTTTTAACCCATCAGTCTTACACTGCGCTCTCTTGGCAGCCATGTGGATGCTCTTTGGTGCTGCAAAGCAGCAGCAGGAGAAAAAGGAACGAGATTCACAAAACAAAGCCCCAGTCCTTACGTTTCTGGTGTTTGGACACTGGTTGAAAAGTGACACTAAGTTACAACGTACCCTTCTTCACTTGCTTTAGAAGATGAAACCTCATCAGTAATTAATGACAACGTCCATAATTTAGCGTTACTTTAAATAACTCTGCAATTTATCTGGCACAGCATAGGGGAAGGCTGCAAAGCGCTATTTCTGCCATCACGTCTGTTTCCCAGGAAACCTGCTTTAACAGCTTCTTTGTTCTTTAGAACAAAGAATTTGTCGGTTTTTAGGTGGGTTTAAAGGAATTTGTGTTAGATGATTTGGCACTGAAAGAAAAACACAAATGCTTCGAGTATCAGTATCCATTAAGAGTGACTGTGAATAATATTTTTAGTGTGAGTTCAGTTGGAAAAAGAGAAAGTAGGATTTCTTTTGGGTTTTTTGTAAGGCATTTTTATACTGCCTAAGGTCTAAATGCATCTGCCTGATTTTATAATCGTGTTGGACATAATTTAAATAGCACTATTAGGAGAAATTAATGCAGTGATAGACTATTTCCAGCAATTTTAAAGGATTGTCCGGGTTCATCTTTGATACCTTCATTCTTTTATATTTCACTATATCAGGGATAGACACAGCTGAGTATTTTTTTATTCTGTAATCAACTGTTGTACGCTACGCAGAAAGCAGTAATCGCAAATATCACAGAGTTCTTACAGTTTCTCAGTAGAGGTCAATGCCCTTATCTTCACGTATAAATTCCTAGCTAACTCAGAACAGCTTCTTGGCCATTGCAATTGTGTCACTTTATTTGTCTTTAGATTTTAAATTGAGAAAATTTTCCTGATCAAAACTCCTGGACTAGGTCAGTGGATAGCCATTGTCTTTGCAAGAACATATGCTTATGAGTGTAAGGGGGGTCCTACACAATAGAAGATAATCTGGGTTAGACTGATATAAAATTGAAATTAAAAGCATTTGGGAATGACTGAGAGACTGTTCAGTGCATAGACTGATCAGTAACATGTCTGGAAGTTCGTATGTTTGTATTGTTTCATTTCAAAGTTGGGATACAGTTCCCAAAAAGTGAGATTCTTTTGAAGACCCTGTCAGCATTATCATCCTCATTTGAAACAAGAAACTGAATGATGACACCATCTGGAGAAAAGCTACCCATTTGTCGGATCTTTTACTGAAATCCTTGCAAGCCAGGTCATGGCAGGAACATGGCAGGACAGGTGTCAGCAAAGCTGAAGTCTAAAGCCGATTAAACTGAAAGTGAGAACAATGATTTTTCCATTGCATTTGGGCCCTATGTTGTTCATACAGGTAGCAAGCTGGTCACATTTTAACTGAACTCTTCCAGGAAAGGCTAGAGTATGTCCTTAAGCAATACTCTGAGGCAATCCTATCTACACAGTAAAGTACTGACGTTCTGGGTAACTGATGTAAGAAAAAGGAAAGCTATTTGACGGTACTGCTAAGATGCAGTATAACAGCTAATGAGGATGTGCAGCTAGCTGTAACTGACTTTGATGGTTAAAAGCTTAATTTTAAAACTCTGCACATGTACCTGCTCTTTCTTGGAAAAAGTTACTGATTCCAGTTTAGGGGAGTATCGATGGACTTGAGTTATACAGTAACCAAGCAAGGCACAGCAGTGCCCCTTCTCAGTGTTTGCTCAGCCGCTTTCAGTATTTAGTTTGTGCTTTGCATCCTTTCTCCTGGTGGAAGTAAAACAACCATCTTAGATCCTCATAACCGTACCGAAGCTAGACACCTGAAGTAAGCTGAGCAAGGTTTGTGCAGAGGTGACATCTTGTTCTCAGACCAACTACACCTGGGAGAGTCAAATGAGCTTTTGGGTTCAGAGCCTGAAATTCAAAGGCTGTTGCTTCAGTTTCAGACCTGAAAACATACTTGCTTTTCTGAAAGCTTGTCTGTTCCTCTTTCCTTGCCCCAACTGTGTCCGTTGGCTTAATAAATATTATGGTTCTATACTGAGCTTGTCTTGCTTTTATCTTCAGACCATCACGCCTGTAGCACTGCTTGTGAAGCAGCTGATGTTAAAGGACTGCTTACCTTGAAGGAATCTGTCTTTGAAATGGTTGCACTTTATTTTTCAACCCAAGAATTGCAATGCTAATGCTGAAATGAAGAATTACGTTTTTAGGAAGCAAGAAACAACAGAGAGTATTGCATACTTAATTGGGAGTATTCTTTTCTCCAGAGTGGTGAACATCCATGCTCCGTGGTGGCTATATTGAAAACATACCTGTGGTTTGTAGCAAATACTTACAAGAATAACTTTATGCAGCATTAGACTATTATCGCATGTTATATTTTGAGTTTTATAAAAGAGTACGAATTTTCCATGTCATGACTCAATCAGCTGTCCCTCCCTGCTCTACGCTGAAAATACCTCAATCCTGACATAGTCTCTATGGGTAGAAAAATTTTTTTTTTTTTTTCAGGTCAGGATATTGCCAACATCCTCCTTTCTCCTGCAGCAGTCCAGCAGTGGGGCACTTTTCAGCAAATAATTGAAAGCTGCAGTCCCTTTTTGTGTCTGTGTCATAGTACTGGGACAAAACTGAAGTGTCAGATTTGCTAGAGTGGGTCCATCTGAGCTGGTCCATTGAATTCTGTGTCCTTGCTGTGAGGAAGGTTCAGACTAGATGCTTCGCAGCAAGACGCTAACGTGATGATAAGCAATCTTTCAAGAAATAAAAGGGAAGGATTGAAATTATAAGATGCTATCGAGAGACACTGATGTCCTAATTCTAGAGAGCTAATGGTTGGTTTGTGCTCTGAATAAGGAGGAGTTTGGTCACTTCAGAAAGTTTAAGCTGTATTGGGGAGATAATGGGGTATTGCAGTGAGACTATGCCTTTTACTCTGTAGATTGTTCAAAACCCTGTGCTTTTAGTTCTGTCAGGAACATGGTTTTGCTGTTGTTCTTTAGGAGCAGATGTATTGGTAAAATGCATTGCAGTAATTTTATACCTCATACCTTCTTACACGCTTCTCGTTAAACAGCCTAGCTACGTTGGTGAGTCAGGTCCTCCAGGCCGCAGCTCTTTGGACAGCGTGGAGATGGTGTATGCTCGTCAGGTGAGCGGAAATGAAAAAACATAGTTAAACATTGTTTTCTACAGAGAGAGGGAGGAGGGGAAGATAAAGATCTGTGAGCATAGTGTGTAAGAAGATATGGTAGGTAAAACATGAAAATGTCTGCCTGGAGTTAAAATGCAATTGGAAAAAACAGAAGTTTAGCCTGACTTCTTAGAAGCGTACTCACCTGTCTGCTACAGGATTTTTTTTGTCAAAAGGAGATCCCGAAAACCATATATGACTTTAGAAATCATATATGCTCATATAGTAAAGTGAAACTCTTTTAACCTTACCAAAAAAAAAAAAAGTTTTTTAGAATTCAGTGCGTAATTGTACACAAATGAAGACTTTCCCTTTATTCTCACATGTGGAAGATCGCTCTTCTGATGTCTGTGTGTAGGAAAAAACATGTTGAATTCTTATTCCTGATGTTTGTCAAATTATATCCTATTTTAATGGCATCGGTTATGAGAAGCTTTAGTGCATCAGCTATGAATTAATATGTCTGGTAGCATTAGACTCTCTCTGAAAATTTTCAGAGAAAACTGATAAACCTTTACATAACCATTTTGTTACTTTTGTTATTTGAGATGATCTGTTTACCAGCACTGGTGGAAACAAAATGAAAGAGAAGGACTTGATTTTTCAAAATGGAATATGTGAAACGACGTAGACAAAGCGTTGCCTAATTTGCACACAATTACTGTTATTGTGTGCATTGCCTCAGTCTTTGCTGAGCCAGATAGCAGCTTGTACATCTGTTTTTCTACGTCTGCGTTCAGTTATGGTAACTGTGAAGAAATGAATCACAAAATAAGGTGCATGGTTGTGCTGATAAAGTGTATGTTTGATTTAGTGGTTGTTAATAGTACATTAATTTGTTTAATATCTACGGTAATATACCTGCATTAAGGGTCTTCCTTATAGCATGAATTATGTCTGTAGTTTGAAGCTATCAACATTATTCCGTGATGTTTTGTGAATATGGGAAGCCCAACCTCTCTAGCAGTACTAGTTCCAGGGGTAGCTGCAGAATCACCACGTCTTCCCCGTGGATGGGCAGGTGGGCTCTTGTCAGATTTACGGTCTGCGTGCAGGCTGCTCGTGATGTGATGTGCCGTGGAAACCTGGCATTCGTGGCCAGGCTTCTGCTACCGAAACACTTGGTGCAGTCACCGTGTGCTCCCGGCATGCCCTCTGGAGAAGCTGGCCTGGCTGAGCTGTCCTTAACGTCACCCTGCTTGAGTGCAAAACCACCTGGGTTTCAGCACTGCATATAGGGCTCCTGCGGTTTCAGTGGGTAGGTTAGAGTCCTGGAGAGCAGGCAGTCCATGCTGTTTCAATTTATTGTCGGCCGTGAAATGCGGTTTAATCACACTGAAATGATTAATTGTTCTTCGTGGATAGTTCAAACTGTTTCACAGAAACATGGCAAAGTTCCCATACTTGATTTCACTGATGCTAGATTCTGGTTGCAGTCCTGAGCTCCGTATCTTGTTTGCATTCTGGGCGTGTTGAAGTAGTAGTGCATGCAAAAGGGGCTTAAAGTACGATGGCACTGCCTTTCTAGCATTGAGAATGGTTATTTTCAGGCATAGCTGGAAGGTATTTGGGCTGAGAGTAGAATAAACAATAGCAGAAGAAGCTAAACTAAGACCAAGATGTAAATCAAAACAGGTGTGTGCATGTGTATATACATTCAAGGGCAGGTTTTGAAGGGCCAGGTTTCTGTTATTTCCTGCTGTCAGATTTCCCTGAATACTGCCACAAACCAGCAGAATTCTGTTTCTTTTATGTCAGCAGGTAGGAGACTGTCATGCAGGGGAATATCACAGCCATCCAGTTGTCAGGTCTCTTCTGAATCTTTGTCCTCCAACAATTAGCTGTAATTAGCCTAACAGGGCATTCAGTGCTGTACTTTGCCGTGCAGAACCCCTGAACAGCTGGATTGCTGCCCACCTTCAGGCAGGCCTGGGGCTTTGGTATGTTGGGGAAGCAGGTTGGTGCTGATGTCCATTCCTCTTGCGTCGATTAGAAGCAGCTAATGTGGGCAGGAAGCAGAAGGGACTTGCTGGGGGCCCTCTGTTTTTGAAGCCTGGTTTGGATTTTGCTGCTGTGGCTGGGGAGGGGAAAGGGGAGTAATTCATGTTGTTAAACTTGCTTACCCTCAATATGTTTCAGATTTATATTTATAATGAGAAGATAGTGAATGGACATCTGCAGCCTAACCTGGTGGACCTTTGCGCTGCTGTTGCAGAACTGGATGATAAGGTACTGCCAGTGAGTTAACATAAGGAAATATATTTAATCTGTTTTCAGCTGTGATTAACAGCCTGCTGACATTGGTGGAAAAATACTGATATTGCCAAAAATAAAATGCATGGCTCCACAGAAAACACAGAGCCAATAGTGGAGCCTTCTCTAGTGCAGCAGGGCCCACCTGTGATGAGCTTGGTCATGGTGAAAATTTCTTAACACAGTGAGGAAGAAAAGAACCTGGTTTCACTGCAGTGTCCCATCGTGAGCAATGAGCTATTGGGTGGGGAAAAAAAATTGCTTTGCATTTTAAATGGGTTCTGTTTGTGTTTGGTTTTCAAAAAGCAGTCTCCTAATATCCTTTGAATGTATTTAGCTGTAGGTGAAGGGTCTTCAATCAGACCCTGCTAGAGCTGAAGCAGACTCGCACAGCAAAGCATAAAAGCCCTTAGGATTGACTTTAAACCAGTGATCTGCCTGCTTTTCTTTTTTTCCCACTCCTTTAATTGCATTGCCACCCCAAAAAAAACAAATGTATGAACCTGGCCACCTTTGAGAATGCTTGCAGGAGAATACTGCAGGAGAGTCAAGTCATGAAAAAGCTTTGCATGTAGGGAGAGCAAAAAGCTGTTCAGAAGCTGAGGGGCAAATGCTGCAGTCAGATCTGAATTACAGGTGTGCATCTTTGCTTTGAACAACTCCGTTCATTTTGCTAGGGACAACGTGGTGAGTTTGAATGTTCTTGCTGCTTTGAAGCACCGAGATCAAACGCCTGCCCTTGCTGGAGTTAACAGTGCTGTTACTTCTCGGTATTTTGCTGTTTCAGCAGGGATACTCTAGTCCCGGAGATGCGGATACGATCTCGTCCTTATGAATGAGCAGACCTGGATGGCTTTCAACATTTTTTTTCAGACCTGAGCCTTTGTCTAAGTGATCAGTGTCCTTCAGCTATTTCCTATCACAGCTGATTGCACAGTTTTCCAATGGCAGCCAGAGCAATTGCTTATATGGAAAGCTGATGTTGTTGTGGTATTTGAGTGGGGTGTACAAGCTGGAAATGGGGAAGGAGTCTGAGCATCAAGTACTCAGCCTAGTTTTGGAAATCATTGTCGATCCTGGGTGACAATTGTAGGTACAATATTTACAGCCATCTTCTTGCACAAGAATTATGCAGAGAAGTCTGGGAAATTGGAATTCTGTAGGACAGAAGCGGCTTACCTTCATGGCTGCATCCAATATCTCCATTGTGAAACTAAACAGACATGGCTTTTGTTTTTTTATGCTTTTTCTTAAGCATCAGAACACCGTGTAGCTCAAAACAGCATTGCTTGTTCATCTCTATACTAATCGCTGTTGCATGGAATGGCTTGTTTATAGAACATCTCTGAGATGTGGGCCATGGTGAAACAAATGACCGATGTTACCCTGGTTCCTGCTAGCGATGTCTTGAAAGCCCGGACCAACATGGAGGTGCGTATGGAGTTCGTGAGGCAGGCTCTGCACTACCTAGAACAAAGGTAAGATGAATGCTCTGGGTAGCACAGTTTAATAGAGTTACCTAATAATAAGCCAGAATAACTTTGTAATGCACACAAACATATTAACATGTCAGCTACCTCTCACTGCTTACAGAAGTGTCTGTTGCCTGCCTTTTCTGTTCTGCAGGGCTTAGAGCAGCCACTTGTGTATAAGAC
>JAVKLA010000088.1:22906000-22934206 GCA_034782735.1 Sagittarius serpentarius | reverse complement strand
TGTTTTAGTTAAAGACTGTTTTAGTTAAAGACTGTTTTAGTTAAAGACTGTTTTAGTTAAAGACTGTTTTAGTTAAAGACTGTTTTAGTTAAAAAGGCCTTGAATCCATGGGGAGGTTGTTTAGAAGATGCAAAGACCTTTTGTTCTTTCTTCTATGTTGCCTTTATCACTACGACAGATATAGAATATTTATGTGAAGATTTTTCACTTGTGCAAAGAGATCTATTTCCCCTCTGCAAAAAAAAAAAAAAAAAAAAAATTCCCCTTTTCTATACTGCCTTTCTCATTGCTGATCATTGTCAGGAGCTAGCGCTGGGAGGAAGTGAGGTGCAGTGAGTCAGGTTCTGATCATGCCATTTCTGCACTGAAAGGTTTTTGCAGAATTTGAAGATGCTGAAGCTGAGACATCTAGCAATGATTTTCAGATTCAGGAAGGTGGTTTACTGTCTGTATCAGCAAGTATTGGGGGGCCTGATCTCCCTGACCAAGCAAATGCTTGAAGAATTGCAGGCTATGGAGTAGGCTAAAGCTGAATCCCCGGATGGCTGTATTACCTATTCACTGCAGATGTGGATATTGCAGTGTCTCTTATCTAGTAGCTGCCGATGTAATGCCAGCAGGCTAGTTCAGCAGTGGAAAGCAAACAATAGCTGCAGTGTGGCGCCTGGGCATTTGTTAGATACAGATCTGCCATCTGAGGCTGGAAAGTGCTGCGCTCTGATACAGCACACTGGGAAGAGATGTTTTCGCCTCCTGGCACAGCCTCTTCTTGGCCCCTGGCAGTCGGTTGCCACACCTCCTCAGTGATCGTTTGTCACCCAGGGGTGGTGGCAGCGTGCCTGCCTGTGCACAGATGAACTGACACATCCGGAAGGATCTTCTGTTTCCAGTTCTTCAGTCTCAGCAGTGTGTGATGAGCCAGTGACTCTTAAGCTGATTTGCCAAATATCCAACTTGCTAAATTTTTACAGTGCCATTAACTGCTAACTGAAATTAGGAATTGGTTACATATAGTTCCCCCACAACCCTCCCAGTTGTGGAAACTGGGCCCTTCAGGCTTGAATTTTATTTTTTTTTTATTTAAAAAAAAAAAACAACAACCCACCAAACTACTGTGCCTTGCTTTGTAGCTTTTCTTTCCTAGCAGGAATTGGCTGATACTGGGGTGTTTCCATGCCTCACCAGTCTCTCACACGTATGAGGAGGAGATGTAATGCCGCTCACAGCTGTTCTTGCATTAGTTGCTTTGGGGCAATGGTGATCTTAAGCCCTGAGGAGCATGTGCTTAACTCAGCCATAATGTTAGTTATCGAGATACGCTGATACTTGCTTGTGTTTAGCATAGCTGTTCAGTTTTATAGTCTGAGGGTGCATGAGTCTATTGTGTGCTGCAGAGAAAAAAAGAACTTCATGTAATTTATTGCTGCTGCTTACATAGGTATTCCTTCAGTGTATAGACTTCCGAGACTCCTGCTTCTAAACATGAATATTAAATTGATCTGCCATGATTAAAGGCTTTGGGTTATTTCAGAAGGTGTTCTTAAAGCTGCCTTTACCAGTTGTTTTTCTCTAAATTCCATTTTTCTCTGTGATCTCCTTCTGGTAAGTCCCAAGGTTTGTACTTGTACATAGGGCAGGGAGGAGAGACAAACACATCTGTGGTGTTTGACTGTTCTTTTGTGACAGGATTGAGAGTTAAAGTGTTAGGATGGAAAGGCTTTTTGCCAATTATGTAATTGAGTTTAACTTAGCACTAGGAGAACCTAATGAGAGAAACCTCATAACAGAGTTGAACCTGGAGCAGTACACCCCAGACTCCAGACATGGTGTCTCTTGAGACTGCTGAATACAAGGATCTTCCTAAATTGACAGAAGTTTTTGTCTCATTTTGTTGTAACAATAATGTTTGAACGTAAAGGTGATTTGCTTTAAATTCCCAATTCTGTTAGAGCTGAAAGGCAGTGGATGTTTTTGTAGCAAGTGTCTTTCAGTCTGTTCACGTTCGTTTGTGTTGTTTTTCAGTTACAAAAATTACACCTTTGTGACAGTCTTTGGAAACTTGCACCAGGCTCAGCTGGGTGGAGTCCCAGGGACCTACCAACTAGTCCGCAGCTTCTTGAACATCAAACTCCCTGCACCTGTCCCTGGTCTCCAGGTATGTCCATCGCTTTCAGCGACTGAGCTAAAATAGTAACACAAATCTGTTTGCACCAGCGCAGCCAGGAAACTAGTGCAGCCTCCGGTGGTTTTTCTGTTGTTTAGGCTGCTTTTAGGGCAGCAGGCTCTTATTCCTTCTCTAGAATTTTTCATTAGGAAAATGAAAGATAGTAGACAAAATAATCACGTTGAGTTCAGAGCTAGTACTGAAGCGTGGCGTTGCTTAGTAGTTTGAGTTCCAGATTCTAGAAATTATGGTCTCTTCTGGTCGTCTTTTTAAAGATCAACAAGTAAGTAATAAAATATGTT
This sequence comes from Sagittarius serpentarius, assembly GCA_034782735.1. Lineage (NCBI taxonomy): Eukaryota > Metazoa > Chordata > Aves > Accipitriformes > Sagittariidae > Sagittarius > Sagittarius serpentarius. Next base: position 22,931,740 of record JAVKLA010000088.1, on the reverse strand, counting down.
ATGATGTAATCTCCCTGTTTGGTTTTTTTTTTTTTTCTTTTTTGCACTTATTGTAAGATGGTGACACCAGTTGTTGATGACTAAATATGTAATGAATTAATCTGATTGTAGCCCAAGCCTGTTATTTAGGGTTCTGAATAAAATCTTGCTCACCTGCACATGGTAGAAAGTACATAGCTGGGCACCTGCAAAATTACCAGATAAACAGGCAGGCTGGGTTGAAAAATGAAAGTTAAATGAAATAATAATAAATTATAACATTGGAGACCACATAGTTGAGTCTAGCTGTCCTTTTCTTATCTGCTAAGATCCATGATTAGTTTGGTATATTTCTGTTTCAATACAAATGTTTTTAATACCTCGGTGGTCTAATCCAAATGCACCTCCTGGGTGTGAGGGTATCTATATGCTAGTTCTGGGATTGCTAGAACCTCACTCAGAACTGAAATCTGGGCAAGCAGAAGAGTCTCCCATCCTTTGCTGCTAGAATGTGCACAGCTTTCACAGGACTCATGACCACTGGCTTCTGTAACACAAAACAGCATTTTTTTGCCAAAATCAGTGTGTTGGTATAAGGGCAGAAACAATGGATGAGGCGAATGATAAAGAAATTAATTCAAATATGCTGCTTTTTTAAAAAAAAATAATTATTTCTTACTTTATTTTCAGGATGGTGAGGTGGAAGGCCATCCTGTCTGGGCACTGATTTACTACTGCATGCGCTGTGGAGATTTGACTGCAGCTATGCATGTGGTGAAACGGGCACAGCACCAGCTGGGAGAGTTTAAAACCTGGTTCCAGGAGTACATGCACAGTAAAGATAAAAGGTAATTGGGAACTAGGAAAGATCTTTGTGAGGGATGGAAATTTGCTGTGGAGAAGTGAAATTATCAGTGGCTTGGTAGAAATGTAAGAAGCTCGGGTCTTTTCTGGTGGTGATGGCTGCCTGGTGTTTCTATTACCTACCTAAATTACATATAAGATGTTTGCATATTTTGATTTGTGGCTTTGAAGCCTAGAAAACTCCATAGAGAAAGAGTTGTTTGAAAACGTGCAACAATTTACATTTCAAAAATAATATAGTGGTGTAGATTTGCTTTTTTACTGTAGGATCTTCCCTTTGCGATGGTAGGATACTGCATACAATAGATCAGATTTAGTCTGCTGTTGTGAATCCTGTGTCTTTTTATTTCCCCTGTCGCTTATTTTAGTTGAATTTCCTTTGGGGAATGCTTTTTACTACACCTGTTTTCATAAGAATGTCACACAATAAAAGCAAGTAGTGTTTGTCAGAGGCCTTTAGAGGCATTCGCTCTCACATCTTTCTTGTGCTTATTCTGCTCTTCCAGTTTTTGCTATCCGTCGCGTGACAGAAGCCACTGGCCAAACTACTGATTGTGTGGTTGCAAGCAGTTGAGTTAGTGCATCTTAAGGTGTGCTCTGAACTCTGCTGTGGTGTTTTCGGTTATCTTGTTTATCTTTCCACTTGCAATGAATTTCAAACAAGCACACAGTCAGCTATTGTATTAGAGCTGTGCTCCCTTCAGGGGAATGGCACTGTGCTAAGGTACTGGCTGAAATCGGCGAAACCGGAGGGCCCAGGTAAGTGCCAGGATGTGAACCTGTAATATCCCACCTCAGCCTGTGAAAATTTCATTCATATGTGGGGAGCCCTCATCCTGCAATATGTTGAATGTATTAGGGCTCTTCAGGTATGAAAATGTGAGCAAGAACATACCAGTTTGTATGTCTTAAAAAAAGACGAACTGAGAGGGAAAAAAAAAAAAAAAAGAGATCAAAGCGCCATTTACCAAGTAGTGTGTGTCACGTTATTCTTCTATAAATTAATCTGGTTTGTAGAGAATATCTAGGAGTGCTCATTATAATAAGATTGTTCCAGAAACCTTAGTGAAGGTACTGTCATTGGTTTCATTGCAAACACTTTACTGAGATACAGTAGAACTGATTTATTTTGGGTTTGTTACAGCTATGAGAAGGTACTCTGCCTACAAATTTGACAAACAGTGTCTTAGTCTAGGAGACCACTTTATTGATTCTGTTCTGTAAAATTCTCTACAAGAGGGTACAAGAAATAGAATGACAAAGAATATTACGACAGTATTTAGTGATAAAGATGAAAGCGTCTCTCCGAAGAATTCATGGTACAACAACCTGCTCACTTATTATTTACTAACCCAAACAGTTCCAAAGACTTTGTGAGCTCTTTTTCTGAAATGATGAAATAGCAGGGTCAGACAAAAATAGCTCATCTACCACCATATTAATGCACCCCTAAAGAGACTGTCATCTGATTATTTTTTTTTCCCTGCAATGAGTATTTGAAGATGATCGTCCATAACTTCAGTTAAACATTTAAATTCATTGGTGCAAAATTTTTACCGACAGCGATAAATAGAAAGTGCAAAAAATACTGGCCAGTGCTTGCTGTCATTATGCCTTCGCTGTGAATATGCACATATTTGCATTGATTTGTATCTTAGTTTCCTCATACAGGGAAGGATGGGTCTCATGTCTTTTCCTTCAATCTTTTTTTTTTTTTTTTTCCCCCTAGGCTATCTCCTGCCACAGAAAATAAACTGCGTCTTCATTACAGACGAGCTCTGAGAAATAATACTGACCCGTACAAAAGGGCCGTTTATTGTATTATTGGCCGTTGTGACATTACAGATAACCAGAGTGAAGTTGCTGATAAAACAGAAGATTATCTTTGGCTAAAAGTAAGTGTGGTGTTGGGGTTGTGTTGTTGTTTGGTTTTTCTCTGTTTTTTAAGAACAAGCTAAATGGTATTGCATTTCTGCACTGCTCTGCTAACCTTCCTACTTCTAGGTCCGGTGTTTTGCATCAGTGTAATGCGTGTGACTTGACCTTGCAGGTAGTGAAGGGCTGGGAACCGGAGTGCCAGGGCTGCTCTGTTACCCTCTGTACTATCAGGTGCTAATTTGGGGACACTTGTCTTTTTTTGGAAGTGTCATGTTCTTCATTTGACAGTGGTCTTTGTCAGCTGCTTTTACAAGCAGTGTTAGCTTGCTACAGTGAGGATCCTTTGCATTTTCCTTTCTGGATGGATTACGGCTGAAATGTTGGTGTCAATTGGCAGAAGATGATGCTGTCAATGTCTCTATAGTCCAAAGTCCTTACAGTTTTGGTGGGGGCATGGTAGATACTGGTCAGTACCCATTTCTTTCTGTGATCAGAAAGAGGGAGTAGAATGATGTATTTGTTAAGACTGGGTGAAAAAAATACTGCTTTTAATTATTGCTTAGTGAGTATTCAGAGTTCCAGCATTGGAGTTCATTGGCATGGATAGATACAAAAGGACCCCTGGGTTATATCCGCATGGATTTCTGCTCTTGCCACGTTAGAGATACTTGCTTCCCAGCAATAGATGGACCTGATGTGACTAGAAGTAGTTTCTAGTCAGTTGGTCAAATCTTGGGAGGGGCTTCAGGTGGAACAAATATCTTCTGAGTGCATCCCTTGTGCAAGGTGAAGTTGAAATATGTGGTGCTTTTTTTTTTTTGGATGTTTTTTAGCTGAACCAAGTGTGTTTTGATGACAATGGTGCAGGTTCTCCACAAGACCGACTAACATTATCACAGTTCCAGAAGCAGCTGCTGGAAGACTATGGTAAGAAACCACAGAGAGATGTGTTAGTTGGGGCTTTGCTTCTCTGCTTAGGGCACTTTCCAGTTGTTATTACACAAACCCCAGGCTCCATGTAAAACTCTGTAGCTCTCCACTAGTGACAGACATCTTTAGGCTGTTCATGGACAGCCTGCTTCCCTAGAGTAATGGCAGACTTCAGTAAGACACGATGAACGAGTCCTGTGTGTTCCCAGCATCCAGAGAGTGAACAGTATCTGTGAACAACACTGCTGCTATTTGTACTTTTTCCGTACTAAATTATGGATTGTTTTCTCTCACCATAAATACGCTAAGGTCTTTGAGCAAAACTTCCAGTTTTTGCAATGCAGAACAGAAAAGCAATCGTTACCTAATGTAGGCATGTATTTCCAAGGCTTTTCTCTGAGCACATCCGTTGTTCGTTGTTTCTCTTAAATGGCTGTTTCAAGTAATTTTCTGGGGACCCAAATCACAGAAGGTTTTAGGAACATCCACAGCCCAAGAGAGTACCTTTTGCCATAATCATCTTCCAGTCAGTTAAAATTAGGTCACTTGGACTATCCAAAACACAAAATTTCCTTTCCACAGCCTTATAGTTTGTAGCATCGCTCACACCCAGATAAAAATGTGTGGAAAAGAAATACAGTAAGCTACCATTGATGTCACTGAGTAGGAAAATCAGGTTTTTAACATTTGTACCACTTGGCATACGTATAAATGAACACAAAAAGTTGTGGTCATTAGAGAATCTATGGCAGTCTGTCAGAATTGATGGTTCGTTGTCTGAAAAGAACAAAGGAACTTTTTTGAGCAACTGTTTATTCTCTCTTACTTCCTGAATACGTCTTTATGCCATGGTCTTTCATGGTATATTTGCAGTGAAACAGTTATAGATAAGCTGCTGATGTGTGATTAGGTATTCAGTTTTGTCTAGTGTGTTTGTTTCTGGCGCTGAATAAACAATAGTGATGCACTGTGGCAGGAAGCATCCACTGTCAGTGAGCTCTGGTTGCAAAATCATTTTCACTTATGCTCTGTGTGGTTTTTGGTTGTTTTTCTTTCAGGTGAATCACATTTTGCAATAAACCAGCAGCCTTTCCTCTACTTCCAAGTATTGTTCTTGACAGCACAGTTTGAAGCTGCAATTGCTTTTCTCTTCCGGACAGAGCGTTTGCGTTGTCATGCTGTTCATGTTGCGTTGGTCCTGTTTGAGTTAAAATTGCTCCTGAAATCTTCTGGGCAGAGTGCACAGCTATGTAAGTCCTGCATATTTACTTTACAATAAAGGAATATTTTCTGAGCCCTTAGAGTACCCTGTAGACACTGCAGGTCTGTGTAATTGATCAAACAAGCAGCATTTATCAGAACAATCTCCTGGAAGTGAATCGTTTTAGTTCCATTAGAGCTCTGTATCGTGGCTCTGATGAATGTGAGATGAAGATCAGGGCAGTGTTTCCTGGCATTAGACTCCCTGATAGTGTGGTTTCTGACATTGCAGTAAGCCATGAAGCTGGTGACCCTCCCGGCATCAGGCGTCTAAATTTTGTGCGGCTTTTGATGCTTTACACCCGTAAGTTTGAATCAACGGATCCAAGGGAAGCTCTGCAGTATTTCTACTTTCTCAGGTAGGAGCTAATGTATGTCTCTAGATTTTCTTCTAGTTACTACTGCTTAATTATTATTATCTGGGAAGTCCTCAGAAACAGGAGTACCTTCCTCCTTCCCTTTCTTTTGTAGGAATGAAAAGGACAGCCAAGGAGAGAATATGTTCTTGCGTTGCGTTAGTGAACTAGTAATTGAAAGCAGAGAGGTATGTTTGGCCATGTTTTGCCTTCCTCACTTAAACTGAAATACATTTCTTCATTGAAATCTTTATCAGGCAGGACAGTCTTAAACAGTTGTTTACTCTTTCTGCCTGGTGCAGACCTAGATGACGGGAGATCTCGCCATGACCATATGTTTAAGATATTTAATCACATCTTTTTGCCTGTTACTTATATACAAATAATGTTGACATCGATCACTGTTTTTCATTCATCCATGACTGCATCTTTGTACTTAGTAAATATGTTGTGAAATATGTGCAATTCATCTCTCTCTTTTTTTGTTTCCTTTTTTTCTTACTTTACATCTGTGTGGATATAGTTTGATATGATTCTTGGAAAGCTGGAGAATGATGGTAGTAGGAAGGTGAGTTGACAATTTATGTTTTCATTTTACATAAAAAGTACAAACCATGTTTGATTTCCAAAGCAGTCATGAGGCTGTCTTGCTTTTCCTCATTTTTCGCTAGCCACATTATTACTGTGTTTGAATACATACAAGTTCTCCAAGTATGAGATCCTTTTACAGAATAATTTATGACCTGCCCTAACAGAAGGCAGGTCAGGAACCGCAGGGCAAACTATGTCCCTGTAGACAGCCAGCGTAACTAAAGAAACAAGTGGCATCAGGTAACTTCAGTGAGGTCAGAATTTCATCTTTACAGTAGGAAATGAAATTTAGTACACATTAGTAAAAAGCAATTAGTAAAAATGGCTTGCTTGTAGGTGGGTGTGAGATTGTTCTGTTAACTGAGGTGGGCGTGTGAAAACTATCTATGTGACATTATCCTCATTCACCTCAGAGGAGATATGTTATTGCAGCCCATTAAAAATTCTTGTAATTAAGGGAGCGAGGGCTAACAGACCAAAGGCATAACACAACAGATCTGTCCTCTCCATATAGGTGAGGCTAAGTATTAGATCAAAGATCAGCCATTTTTAGTTGTGATGGATCTTACTTCTGCTGTAAAAGCAGTAATCTAAAAGTAAAACGCTACCTTACACTGTCAGGAGATAAAGGAAGCCTTAAGGTTTCACCTGAAAAGAGGAGAGTGCATGCAAGTGATTAAAATTTTAGATAATCTATGAAGTTTCTCTGTTCACTGCGGCAACTTCAGCACCTTTCTGTGTAAAGCAGACTCTCCAGAATCATTTAAATCTTAAAATTAAGATTAAGGCTTAATGCTGCAATCATTGCTACTGTCAAAAAAAAAAAAAAAAGTTATTTCTGGTAGGATTTCCTTTTAGATGTTTTTGTTCTGAGTTTCAAAGCAGTGAGATTGCGCACAGGAGGGCAAGGTAATCTTTACAGATGGTTTTTCATTTTGCCATTCTTTGTAAGGTAGATAGATTGTAGATTATACCATTAGTGGTAAATCCTGTTTTCTTGACTTTACACAATTCCTTTTAAATGTAACAGTATTCTTGTGTTTCTTTGGTATGAAACCAGCAATCTTAGTTTTAAAATAAACTCTACTAGATGATATAGCCTTACTTCTACATTCTCAACTACAGTAAAATCCTTTCCAGATGTCCTTGACTCTTTCCTCTCTTTTATTCTACTTAGGTTTATTGTTCCTTTTAAAATTCTTGTTGCCCTTTCATTTATTCGTGTAAGATTTCACTTGCAACCTGCAATATACACAAACAGCATCCCTGGAGACCCTGACACGTTATATGCTGAAGTCTTTTGTGTTTTCTTCTCCTCTGTAATGTGTCATCAGCAATTAAAATAATTTAGAATTTGACCTGTTATCTGGGTCATTTTGAATGAATCAGAAACCACAGACGTCTCGATGCTGACTGTTTTGGAGAAAGTCTCTCACAAGAGCTCTTTCTATTTTTAACGTATCCCTTTTACGTTCCCATGGAAATGTACAGGCCATTCTAATCATAATCCAACATGTAAAATATTCATTGCCTCGACAGAATATTCAGGAGTTTTCAAGCATTCTGATTTCTGTTCTCTTCTTTCATTTTCGTCTCACCTCTTTAGCCTGGAGTGATAGACAAGTTTACAAGTGACTCAAAACCCATTATTAATAAAGTGGCTTCTGCAGCAGAAAATAAAGGATTGTTTGAAGAAGCTGCGAAACTCTATGACCTTGCAAAGGTAAATATCTTCTGTGTGCTGCCTTAAATATGTACCTGGTTCACCATTTTTTTTCCCAAACATTCTCCCTGTGATTAGGAGGTTAACTTTAATCTCGGAGATTGAATTGCTCTTATTCAAGCAGATTATTTCTGCTGCTGTTAAAGCAGAGCCACTGGCTGCATGGAGAGGGGTTTCAGTGGGCAAACCCAGATGGATTGGGCTCTAACCCATTCTGATTTAAGACATCCTCGTTCTTGATCATTGTGGTCTATTGAAGAGATTGCTGCATGCATGATTTTATTCTGGCTAGTGAAATTACTTACCTGGAGTGCGCCCTTCTAATTTCACAGATGTTGAATTGAAGTCTAAAGTAGTTGGGCTTTATAGTGAGTATTCTTGTTTCCTTTTGAAATATATTTGAAAGAAGTGGATACAACCAAAGCCACTGTTTTAGGGGAAAATTAGGGGAAAATACTTTTTCACATGAGCCAGCAGCATTTCGTTGCTCATAGCTAATATGATCTTGACTCTTTATGGGAGGGAGGCATCCCTGAGCTTGCACTAGGCACCACTGCAGGAGACTTTTCTGCTTTTTCAGTGAGTTTAAAACACTAAGTCTCATCATGCTCCTTTGATTTGTTTGTAACTTTAATACCAACAGAACCCTGACAAAGTTCTAGAACTGATGAACAAGCTCCTCAGTCCCGTCGTTTCCCAGATCAGCACTCCCCAGTCGAACAAAGAGCGATTGAAGAACATGGCTCATTCCATTGCTGAGAGGTAAGATGAGGGGGCAGGACTGGGTGATCTGCCTGGACCTGAGCTTGGACTGTCAGTTCAGTGGGTATTAGTTCCTGATTTTGTTCCTGCTGGCTGGACCATGGCATCCACAGCAGTGCATTCAGGAAGACAGAGAAGATGTCAGAATTGACCTTGTGCTGCTCGTGATGGCTTGTAGTACTGAAACCAGAAACATAATCTTCAGTTGGCAGGTCAGGTAAATTTGCCAAGAAGCTTTATCTGTAGGTGAATCAGGAAAAGGGAATTGCAGCATTGCCAGCTGGAGACACAGAGACTAGTAAGAAGCAATAAATATAATGGACTGTACAGTTTAGATTATTTTAAAGCAAAATATCGTAACAGTTGCAGATTCATTGCACACAATTCACTTGCTTGAAATAATATTGAGAGAGCTACAAAGCCAGTAGTTCTGAGTTGTAACAGCAGAGCGGCGAGTTCAGTAGCTGTCTGAAAACTGTATTTCACTGCTGCTTTAATGAAAGCTAAAAAGGGGAGCATTTAAGCTGAGGTGTTTATATGGCTAATTTAACCAGTGGACCTCATTTCCACAGCGTGTTACTTCAGAAAAGTGTCATGTGGTGTTTAGAAAAGAGAGAAATGGAAGTGACCAAAACACAGTGTCAGCGTGCTAATTAAGATACACATTTGAGAGACATCAGTGCTCAAGATTCATTAGCAGCTAGACGTTAGGAATAACCTGCTTCTGAAAGGTTGTAATAGCAAAATAGCTTTGGGATTTTAAAAATCATCTTCTTTTGGTGCACCTTGTCACAGTGACTGCTGTGGACAATTCCTATATTTTACTAGAGCAAAATGTGGGTACCTGTGCGAAATGTCTTAGTGCTTTTCCTCAACCGTTCCTGTGGGGAGAGAATAAAAATAAACAAAGCATGCTTGCTGGAACTTCGAAATTGGGAAGACAAATACAGAAATGTATTGATTTCAGTCAGAGGCCTTTGCCTTTCTTCTTTTGACAAGTGGCATTTGCCAGTCACTCCTTCAGTCAGCCTGTCTTTCATTTAGTCAGGCTGCAGGCTGAGTGAAAATTGGTGCTGTATTGATTCAGTGAGAGACTCACTTGGTAGCAGACATTAAGAATTAAACCTGTGGCTTGAGTTTAAGCTTCAGCAGTAATGGGCTTTGTTTTGCTACTTGCTTTGATCTGTACGAGAGCGCTAAATGTTACTGTTCAATAATGCCGCTTTACAGCTGCAAACCTTCATGATTGCAAAGCCACAGCGGTTCTGGTTAGCTCATCTTCTTGCCAATTAAATGTAACACAGGGCTTTTCTACATGTACTGTACCGCAGACAGTACTGTAGCGATGCAGCTTTCCTCCTGTGCGTTCTTGTGATGTTTTTGGAACAGGGGAGACGCCCAGCAGAAAAGGCCTGCCTGGCTTCCTCCTCTGCAGCAGCGCAGTGCGTGGTGTGTACCATGCACTTGACCCCTCTTACAATATTACTTTGAGGAAGGAGCTCCTTTCTGACCTTGTGCTGTTAGGAGGGAGAGCAGACAACCCTCCAGTTCATCTCTTAGCAAGTGTAGCTAGAGAGAGCACGCAGAAGCATCTAATCCGTTTTTAAGTCTTAACTTCTTGCCTGGAGCAGGCATTTGTGCTGGAGAATTGTCCGCTGTAAAACAGCGTGTTAAACATGCTTGTACAGCGCTTGCCTTGCAGGTCTCTGGTTCCTGTCACTGTTTTGCCCATGAATAAGAGAAGTGTAAACATTTAAAAGGAAACAAATGCTAGATTTGATGGAAAACTAAAAGAGAATAGAAGTCTTTTTAAACAGCCACATTCTGCCTCCTGGTTAAGGAAAATTAAAGCTGTCCTTTGTTAGATGCCTTCTGTCCTTGTGCTTGATGTCTCCGCTTCCAAGAATTGCAAGAGCACGCTTATAAACGGTTGCAGTTTTGCACAATAAAATTGTAAAACAATTTCTTTCAGGTACAAAGCTCAGGGGATAAGTGCAAAGAAATCCGTTGACTCCACGTTCTACCTTCTGCTAGACTTAATCACGTTTTTTGATGAATATCACGCCGGTCACATTGACAGGGCCTTTGATGTAAGTTTTAAGAGTTCTGTTTGAAGTGCAGCCTTCCTAATGCCCTTGAAAGCACCAAACGTCTCAAATAACATCACTTAAAATAAAAAATTGTATTTAATGAGTTAGAAGGCGCTGCGATGCTATAGGAATTTAAAAATGTTTCTTCCCTGTTGCTTGATAAGCAGGAAGATCTTTCTGGAGCTATTTTGTAGACATTGAACAAAATATTCCTGCTACTCAACAAAGTGAGGAAATAAGCCAATAAATTACAATGAAATGATTTCTCTTGAATGGATTCAGGAGCATTAACACTTCAAAAACATACTTTATTAGTATATGGTACATAGAACACTGATTATCTACCCTGATTCCTGCTTTTCATTTTGAAGATTATTGAACGCCTGAAGCTTGTACCTCTCAGCCAAGACTGCGTCGAGGAAAGAGTTGCTGCCTTCCGGAATTTCAGCGATGAAGTAAGTAATGTCACTTGGTTTTAGCTTCCAAAAGCCTTTTGCTTTGTTAAAAGGATTTTAAAACCTTGTCATCTCATCATTCTTATTCTTTAATGGGGAAATAGAATGGAATTATTTTGCATTTGTACAAGTAGACTCTTGGCTTGCAACTTTTTCTCCTTAGTGCTGCTCTTTGGAGCCCTAGAGTTCCCTACCCAGAAATCCTGTCTCCATTTTGCAGAAGACGTCTGCAGATCTGAATGTCTCTGGACTTACTGAGTGTGATTCAAGAATTTGAAATATTGAAAACTTTCAGCTGTGCTGCTGACTTAGTTCTTCCGTGCTCTTAAAGGTCACTGAGCATTTGTAGGGTCTTGTGTTTCCTTCCCTCCAAATTGGAGGAACTCATGTATTTGGTTATCAGCAGATGAAGCACATGAAGAGTAATGGAAGGCTAATATTGCTCTTGAACTATTTTAAGTGGAGGGTGATACTTCTCTTTTAGACAGTGCTTGTGTGTATTTGGGTGCTTTGGAGTTTTTTGTATTCAGGAGCTTTGGGTTTTATCTGAACTGTTGTTACCAAATATGAAGGTGCAGCCATTATGCATGTCTGTCTCAAGGGTAACCTTTTTTGCCAGGTGGTGCAGTCACAGCAGGGGTAACCATTAAATGTATGACTGTCATATGAGTAAATATCAACCACAGTTATCATTGCTTGACTTCCTGGTGTCATATAGCAAGGGTAATGATTCTGTCAACCTGCTCTTAATTGCAATGTGTCCGCCCCTGCCTTCTTTGTGTAGATCAGGCACAATTTATCCGAGGTCCTGCTTGCCACCATGAATATTTTATTCACCCAGTATAAGAGGATGAAAGGCACGAGCCCAGCCACTCCTGCCAGACCCCAGCGAGTAATGGAAGACAGAGATTCGGTAAGATTATAATCCTCACTGTTTGACAAGTTTTCCTACTTCCTTTTTGCCCCTGATTTCAAGGGATTGGGCTTCAAATAACTGTGAATCTCTTTGCTTTTGACTCTCTCTGTTACTTAGTCTCTTAGACTACTCAATTTGCTCAGTTACTTAGTCTCAAGACTAGTCTCTCATAACTTCAGCTTTGTGTCAAGAAAGGATATTGCTCTAAATAACATTGAGCTAATTAAGTTCTATTACACCACATATCCACCTCCTAGCAAGAGAAAACAAGTGTTCAGTTTGCTTCTTGGTGGGAGCTTAACTAGTTAGTGGACAGTGCAGTGTCTCTAGGATGGTTGGTGTTGCTGCCTTGACAACTGAGCTGTTGTTTTTCAAGAACCTGATTTCCACTCCTTTCATTTGAGTTAGTGCCCTCTTTGTGCAAAACTGGTTTCTGGTGGAAAGGCTTTGCTTGACTCCTCTCCTTGGCTTGCTTCTGCAGTGACGTGGGCTGGCATTTTCAAAGTGTCCTTGGGCAATACACCAAGATGCTCAAGTACTTTCTCTTGGTGAATGGCTGAGGCAGTTTGCCAGCGTTGTTCTGCTGCCTCTGCAGCAGAGTGGGCAGCTTCCAGGGGCGGTGGTGCTTGGTCTGGCTGCCTGGTTTAAATGGGGGTTTGACTTCACTGCTAGAGTTGGTGCTGAAGCATTTCCCCCACCCACTGATAGGACCCTACGCCTTCAGCAAGCCTCAAAATAGGCGCCACTTAAAGGACACAGCTAGATTTGTGGGCACTTGCCTGTCAGCATGCTGTGTTGAGCAGAAGGGTTCTCAGCTTAGCTGTTGTCGGGTTTGGTCTTGTAGCTTTTATTAAGTTAAAGCTGCCACAGGCACTTGAAAACCGAGGCCAAACCACTCATCCTGTCTCACAGATTAGGAAATAACTATCAACTCCTTTTGAGAATGAAAACGAACTTGGACCACAGCCAGCTTTATTCCAGGCTTTAGTCATCTGCAAAAGTATCTTTGATCTGTAAATTGCAATATTGGTAAAAGTCTTAGAATTTTCAAATACATCAGAAAATGAAAGGCTCAAGTAATGATACAGTTTTTGTCTTTGGGGTACCATCTGTGTGTGAGCTACAGGATCCTGCCTTGCAACTGTGCTTGTACTCTAGGTCGGCAGCATTGGAGAAAGATGCATGCTGCTTGGGCTTCTCCCACCTTAAATTCTGCATGTGTGAAGAAGTCCCAGGCTAATGCAGTCTGTTACCTGCTCTGTTCGCAAGGTTGGCATTGAGCAAGCAGCCTTAGCTCCCTGCTTTCCAAGTGAGCTATTTATTTTGGTTTTGTGATTTCAGTCTTGTGCCTTACGTAGAAGCATTTACCGTCTCGATAGGGGTGTAATGCTGTCAGGTGTCATCTCAGTATGAATGCCATGACCATGGCCTGCCAAAGATCGTAGGGCTGATTGGCCATGGGTTCAGCAGCTTTGCTGGCAGGAGCTTGTATAGAAGGAAGCCACTGTGACATCGTATCATGTCGACAGCGTTACAGTTCTCGTGTTCTCGTGCTGTTACAGTTGTGGAGATCAGCTGATAATGTACCTTGCTAAAAACCCTTGAAAGGTTTCTTTTTTTCAGGCTTCAAGTTCTGTTAATCAAGCTTCTGGCCTTGCGGTGGGATCTTATGGCAGCAGGATGTCGGTGGTGTTGGAGACACAGGGTTTCTGAGTCATGGATCTCTGGCTGCCATGTGCAATAAAAGCTGTGCTTAACCGTCAGAGGGGACAGTCTGTCTCTGCAGTCAGGGAGGTGATAAGAGAATAGCTACGTGACTGTAATGTCAGAAAGGAGCATAAATCTGGTAATGCAGGGTTAGCTAGAGAGGAAAAAATCTACAGCCCTGTAGCTCCTGGCTGCTTAAAGATTTGCATGCACAGAAAAATACCAGGCATGGGCACATGGAAGGTAGGGTAAGAATAGCTTTAGCACATGTTCGTCTTTTTTCTTACACTGAAGAATTTCCTCCAAGACTGCAGGAGCAGGGAATCTAGATTGCTTCAGTTTCCCTGTCTGGGAAGCAACTCGGGTGATTTTAGTGCTGGGAAGAAATGAGGGCATTTCAAATGTGAGAAGAAAGGTGTTTCTTCAGCAAAATCTCCCCATGCACCTGAAGAGAGATGGCAGATACAAGCTTCTACAGGCTGTGCTTGGCAAGAATTTTTTTCTTTTGAACCGCCCTGGGAGAAAGGCAGCTTTTCCTTTTTCTATGGGGAAGCAAATTTTAGGCGAAATCAGGCTCTTCCAGAAGCTTTAACAGTCTCAGCACATTGCCCAGTAGACAGTGCAAGCAAAAAATGACCTTTCCTTGAATAGGCCTTTGAAATCCCTTAGTGTTCTCTAGATCACCAGAGCAGACAGATGCGAATCCCTCTGTTCATCAGAAGAATTTGAAAACACAAGACAGTAGCTGTTTGTTAAGTCTGAGGCTTATTCCACGTAGCAGGGAACAGAGTCGGAACACATGGCTCTTGAATTTGCCCTCTGCTGAGTGCCCGAAGCGGGGATCCTGCTGTAATGGGTAGGGAGTGGAGGGGCTTTGGCAGGAACAGCGTGGACCTGGCAGCAAGGGCAGGGTGGCGAGTAACAGTACCTCTGGAGCCCCCCTGAACCCGGTAATGCTCTCTGCTAGAATGTCTCCTGTCCCACTTCGGAGATGAAATGGGCTTTATTTAGAAATGGTCAGGGTTGGAGTCAGACCTGGGGTTTTATGCATTTTGTTTATTTCAGAATGAAATTATTTCAGCTGTGTTTTGAGCCTTTGCGGGGGAGGGGTTGGGTTGGGGTTTTTTTATGTATATGCATTAATTAGTTTTGGGAATGAGGGAGCAAAGTCCTGTCCCACTTGGCCTGATCCATTTTGTCAGATTTTAGGCAGAGATTGCAGTGAGCCCAAACTTCAGTGCCGGAAACCATGGCTGCAGTGACAGCCCTGACCCATATGCCATGAGTGCATGACAGCAATGTCATATGCTCCTCACCCTGATCCGATCCGGGGTGGCGAACTCTCTGGAGCAGCCCAAGGGCATTATCTGGGTGGCAAAACGAGGTCACAAAAGGAATGGCATTCTTTTTTTTTTTTTCTTTTTCTTTTTCTTTTTTTTTTTGTGGTCTTACTTTAAATTACAAGTGACTCTAACATTCATTAAGTAATTACAGCCAATAGAACATCTAGACCTTCAGGCTGCTCTTAACCTCTGCAAACCTCTGTTCGTTTTTCCTGAACTATTGCAACCTATCATGTCGGTTTGATTTTTAAAAACAGACCAGCCCTAGTATCCTTGCTACCAAAAAGGTAAAGGGAACAGTAACTCCTACTGCTCCTAAGCCTTTCTTAGTCACAGTCAGAGTTTTTGCCCCTTAATATTTTCATTCCAAAGAGTCAGACAAGGTACCTTGACATGCTTTTTTTCGCCTACCACCTGTTTTGACCTCCACTGAAAAGTAGCAGGTCAGACATAATTACACGACCTCGCTGTGTAACAGATTTGGAAGCAGACTAGAGGAAGTGTTGACTGTGACTGGAACTGAACAACTAATTTTCGAGCCACCTCGTTAAGTAGCCAATGCGTTGGTGTTAACTAGGTGGTAACTTAGAGCTAGGGAAACTGTCCTGAGAGCTTTTAGCGATTGGCTCGGTCTCAGTTTTGCTGCTTACTCCAGAGGCCTGCTGATGTGATACGCTGCCTTCTGGCATCCCTCGGCTGCAGCACTTAAGGCGATGGGAACTCTGCTCTCGTGTTTCACCCAGGCTGCCAGGCTTTGTAGACAGTCACAGCTTTCCTTCAGACAGGATAATGGAAACAGAAAATTAAATGGTTGTGATCTCTGTGCTAAAGGAAACTTACTTTCCTGTCCCGTGTGTAAAGCTGAAGGTTTTTTGCGCAGCTGAAGCAGTAGCATTTAGACAGTGCCTTGAAAAAAACCCAGATGAGCATCCCGGCTTTTCCATTATCAGCTTCCAAAGCTCCTCTGTTGCCATTGAATAACTGACTGGTTTAACATCAGCCTGAGAAAGGGATAGAATTGCCCAGATGGGCGTCATCAGGGATGGCGTTTATAACTGTTCCCAGCCATGTAATGGGCTTCGGTCGCGTCTCAGTTTGTAAGTTCCTGCTGTCAGATTTACCATCCGCGTGCCCGCAGCAGCCAAAGCTGCTTCAGCTTTCCCTGCAGTCAGTAGATTAAAGAAAGATTTGAACAGTGGGACCTTCTAGTACAGTAATTTAGAAATGCTTAGTATTTAAGAAGACGACACTGTGAGCAATCAAAACAATCGGTCTGCCCAGTTTTCCATAAAGATTCAGGCTTTCTATATTCTCCTGGCCTCTACCTGTTATCAGAATGATTTTCCTTTTAATTCACTAACGGTTTTAACAAATGAAACAAATTATTCCTGAATTCCTTCAGCTATTACGTAGCCTTCTGGTGCACAAGAAGGGGCTTCGTTATTTTAGGCAAAGGTGTCTGAATGTACTTGGTACATCTACTTCCATTGTGTTACCGAATGAAGAGCCTTTAAGGACATCAGTATGTTGCAGGTGATGCTGGAGACCTCCGGGTGCCAGGTTGTTTCTAGTGCTTCTGCTTTGAAAATGTTAATGCTGCGTTTCAGCAGGATCGACTTTATATTTTGCAAGGTGGGAAGGAATCCCGTTGCCTTGGGAAAGCCCGCTTCATGCAGAAATTACAGGATTGCTGCAGTACAGGAACGCCGCACATTGTTGAAAATGTTTTTTTCCTGGGTAATTTTAAATAAATGGGATTTTTTTTTTTTTTTTTAAGCAAAAGGGTAATTCAGCATGCTTTTAATGGTTGGAAAAGGAAATAATTGGATTTCCTTCCAAATGCAGAGATACATTGTCCAGAGAGCAGCTCTGAGAAATAAAGATTACATTTGCTTGTTTGAAAAGGCAAGTGTTTAACTTGTGTCTGACTCAGCTTTTGTTGTGGGGTTTTTGATACTAAAGTAACTGTACGTTATTTTTCTGTTTTTTTAGCAACTTCGGTCTCAAGCTCGTGCACTGATAACATTTGCTGGAATGATCCCTTACAGAACATCGGGAGACACGAACGCAAGACTGGTGCAAATGGAGGTCCTTATGAATTAGCAGAGAAGCTTTGGCGTAGGGTTGCAGCAACCTGTACCTGTCTTTAGTACGTTCAGAGGGTGGGACCAGTATCGTTTTGTATTCTGTATTTTTGTTGATGGAAATAAATTTCTTTGATTTCTATTTGTTTTTGACATTTTCATTTTCACTGATTTTTGTGGGTTTATGTTTTTATTCATTTTATTTTAAATTGGTTTATATTTAGAAAATTATTCTTAATTAGTTAATGGGCTGTGCAGAGAAAGAAGTCGTAGATCTGCAGTGGGGAGGTGAATGAGCAATTTTATAGCAGAAGAGGAAGTGGAGAAGAAAACTTTGATGCTTGCTGAACGTACAGCTTGGAAATTTTAGAGCTTTTTGTTTTTTGAGTGCATGTTAAATGTTGAAAATCTGTTTACGATACACCGCACGCGTGACACGCTGCTGTCAGTCCGTAACGTTGTCTTGTGAGGTGTACGTGTTCAGGCGGTGCAAATGAGCTCTGTGTGCTGCAGAGGCTCCTTTACGCTTAATGAAGTTTAAACTCTTGGGTCGGTGTCTCGCATGTACAGAGCCCTGCAAATCCTGGAGCTCCGCTGAAGCTTTTGCAGGAGCAGCTGGGATTGGAAGCAGGTATATTTTGGTAGGAGAGATTTTTGTGATCGACACATGAGTTTTCAGCCAGTTGCATTCAAAATGATCCTGTATCGAGTCCACCAGGAGAAGTAAGGAAGCTGATGTCGTGGGGTGGGGAAAGTTATGGTTTGGACCTCTCCGCGACAGCTGACCAGAGAAGTCCAAGCGTTGGATGCATTGGGCATGGGTGGATATTACTCTTGCTTCAGTGGGAAACTTGCGTCCCATTGACGTTAGGGGCATTAAAATGGTTAGCTTTAAATGTTTTGAACTACAATTAAATCAGTGTCAAAGCCCAGGGAGCATGTTTACGGTACAAGCTTTTCTCTTTAATATAGCTGCCTGTCTTTGGAAGGAAATGGGAGGGATGTTGGTGGTCGCTATTACTGCTCCCTGTGCACGCGCCCTTCTGCACTGCTGCTGTCCCGCCCTCACGTCGTTTGTGTTACTGGGATGGTAGAACACGTGCAGTTCTGGATACAGAACAGGCAACAAAACGTAGGGGCCGATTTCAACCTTTGCATGTTAATAGCTGTCGTGGGAGGGAATTAATCTCCATTTTGCAATGTCTTAAGTTGAACGGCATAGAGGGATATTTGACTGACTTGATGAGAATTTCCTAATTACTTTTTCCACCAGAAATGCTGTAGCATAAACTTTGTCAACCTTTTGGACAGGAAGCAAAGGGGTGGCTTGCCAAGCCACCCAAACCCACGTGTCTCAACATTAGCAGACTGGCTCCCGGGCAGTAGAGCTAGGGATTGTGCGTGGCACCGAGTGGTCCCATAGCACGTTCAAGACTGTTTCAACCAAAGGCTGAAAGAGACCTGGACAACACCCTGTGAGTAAAGGGGATTTCCTGAGTTACCAAGGAGTTATTTGCGGGGTGGGGGGATGGTGGGGAGATTGAGTTGCTGAACAAAACGTCAACAGGTGAGTGTGGAAAGCTTTATTAGCTATTAACATTTCTGGCATATTCGTGTGGGAATGCTTCTTGGTATGTCTTCGTTGACAATTCATCCAATCCCCTAGAGAACAGGTTACCAAAAAGTAGGTGGCAGAGGAAGGCATCTCTCCTGATGCTTGCAGACAGTCCTGGCTGGGCCAGGATTGCCTCGCGTGTACAGGCCTGCAGGATAAAACCTGCTCCTGTGGTTTTTCTTGCTGGCACTCCGCCCCTGTCCCTGGGTTACTCCTAGCATCAAACCACCTCACGTACAGAGAAGCTGGCGACTCTTTAACTGTCCTCAGGCAACCATTGACCCGAGCAAGAGCGGGACAGCGTCTGCCAGAGTCTGTTCAGGAAAGGTGAAGGCCACCTTCCCCGCTGCAATTCCCTCTCCCCCCTCCAGCCTTCCTGCGGGGACAGAAGTCCTTTGGGGCTCAGCTCTTACCGCTGTCATTTTGCAGGACCTCGTTCTCCTGTCTTTTGCCCATCCCCTGCTCAGCTCAGCTGTTGTGCTGCCTCACTGGCATGTTTCTGATGTCAAACACTGAACCTAGGGACCTTTTAAAAACAGCAAGTTGCCCTTTCTCTGTCTGCCCTTTGAGGACAGCTGTAGCAGGTGCTTCCTGGTGCTTCTCGGCCTTCATGGGTGTTAATAAAAGAGAAAATTGATGGCCAGATGCAGTTTGCTCCCTTCGTGCTCACTGGTTGTGAGTCCAGCCTCTGATCCTGCCAAACCCAGGACAGGTCCCTTCTGAGCTAAGCAGAAACTGAATTATTTCATACTTTCAAAAGCCAGGGTGGTCCTTCTGTGATGGACAGACAGAAGAAGTAAACCCCAGGGAGTCAAAGCCCTGAGACTAACCCTGAAAAGGTAAGACCCAGCCCTGTTTCAGACAAGATGTGAGAGGTTGTGGGTATAACAGAAGGTGCCACAGGTAGCTGGAATTAAATTACTTCTTGTTGATTGCCCTGTGACTTCTTGGGTCTGTGCAGGTGGTGAGCGTTGCAGCCCATTCGTCTTCCCACGTTCCCGAGAGTGGCGGGTTCCAGCTCTGCGCCTAGGCCTGGCTTTGGCAAACCTGGCTCACCTCTGCACGACTTCAGGGGCTTTGCTGCTTTGAGGTACATGCTGATGCAGGTACTGGTGCTTTGCTGAATAAGGCACCCCCGTGGTTTTCCAGATGTCACTGTTTTCTCTGCACCCCACGCTTATTCTGCTGGAGAGAACAACCTGGTTCTGCTCCCTCAGGCTTCTGACCGGCAGACCTGCTGCTGCCGCTGGAGTGAAGTTCATTAACCCTTTGTGCCGTCGCGCTCCAGCTTTGCTAAGGTGCAGGCTTAGCCTCGGTTTTCTAAATAGTTCATCTGCTAGAAGGGATTTTTGGGGTGTCACTAAACTCATACCTTGTGTTTGACGCAGCCTGCTCAAAGGTGGTGTCACTAAGCACTCCCTTTACAACAGGGAGTAGTGCTCGCTTTTACAGCGTGGTGCTGTTAAGGGCATAGCGAGAGCTGCCTCTGTTTCCCTTGTGCACAAAGGGCTTCAGTCTGCTTGGACAGCCTCGCATGGGTCAAATTGAAAACCGTGGTAGCGTGCAGCAACATCCGAGCAAGTTAGCGTTTGTAGTTTGTCAGGCACAGTTTGCAGCAGAGCTGTGGATGTTCATCTGAGCTGAATTTATTCTTAGTATAAGCTGACAGTCAGTTTGTACAGTTACACAGTTTATAAAATGTCAGTATAAACTGACATATCTCCTCTAAGTCGGTGGACCTCTGCCCCTTTGTACAAGAAAGAAGTATAGATGAATGCTGCAGGTTAAATTGAGGACAATTCCATCGGCTTTTTCCTACTCTGGGACTAATCCTCAGCAAGACAGATCCTCCAGGTAGATGAGATGCATCCTAAGGGGGTGGCTCACTAGTTGGAGTCAAACCAACTGTCCTGGTTGTGGCTGGGATAGAGTTAATTTTCTTAGTAGCTGGTACAGTGTGTTTTGGATTTAGTGTGAGAATACTGTTGATAACACCCTGATGTTTTAGTTGTTGCTAGGTAGCACTCATCCTAAGCCAAGGATTTTCCAGTTTCCCGTGCTCTGCCAGCAAGCAGGTGCACAAGAAGCTGAGAGGGAGCGTGGCCAGGACAGCTGACCCAAACTAGCCAAAGGGATATTCCATACCATAGGGCGTCACGCTCAGTATATAAATGGGGTCAGTTGGCCAGGAGGGGCGGATCGGTGCTCGGGCATCGGTCAGCGAGTGGTGAGCAATTGCACTGTGCATCACTTGTCTTCTCTTGGGTTTTATTTCTCCCTCTCTTTTTTTTTTTTTTCCTTTTCTTTTTCATTACTATTATTATTATATTTTTCAATTATTATTATATTTTATTATTACTTTAGTTATTAAACTGTACTTGTCTCAACCCACGAGTTTTACTTCTGTTTTTTTAATTCTCTCCCCCATCCCACTGGGTGGGGAGGAGTGAGCAAGCGGCTGCGTGGTGCTTAGTTGCCGGCTGGGGTTAAACCATGACAGCAGCTCACGCTTGTGTTGCTGGAGGAGATTTGAGGAAAATGTGAAAAGGTGTTTGCCTTGAGGGCGTGTGGTGTTCTGTCTCGGTATGGATGCAACGGAGTCTCCAGGTCCGGTTTCCACGGTTTGCATGGCTCGTCGGTAGCGAAACACCCACAAGCGCCGCGGTATTGGCGTAGCAGCTCTTAAAGCTTTACAGTCTGCACGTCCTGTGACCGAACAAGGTCTGAGTTGATGTGGTCTGGATTTAGAGGGGAGTTGCAGGGGAATCGAGAAATACTCATTGTAAACTTCTGCCCTATGTTACCTGTCCAGTAGGGAAAAACAAAAAGTTAAAGCTCTGCCCAGGGGTTAACCGTGGACTACTGGTAAAAACTAAACTGAGGTAATGGAAGACAGCCAGCTCATGTGAGAATTAACAGTTTTTCTGCCAACAAGCAGAAAACCTGCTGAAACGTGCTTCAAGGGTCCCTGCTGAACACTGTCGTGGAGCTGGTGTCAGTGGGTCCTGTCTTCTCAGCCCGGCTTCTTTGGTGTCTGTGGGGTTTTTTTATCCCCACAACAACATTAATTCTTCTAAGTATTTCCACAGTGGTGCCTGCACTGTTACCCCAGTGTGTGCTTGGCTCAGCTGGTCATAAGTCTGGTTACTGCCTACAGCCTGCCAGATACGTTCCTACTCCTCTGCCTTTTCTTGGATTCCCCCGCTGACTGCAGATTCTGCATCTTGATCCTGACTTTTTATTTTGTTTTCCAGACCTTCTGGCTGGAGTAGACCTGCTGGATGAGGTGGCTCCTCTCTTCTCCACCACGGTCTCCCACCACTGCTGCGTTTGTCTAAGACAGCACTTGGACCTTGTTCCTTGCAGGAGCTGAACGAATTGTGTTCAGAAAAAATGAATTTAATGAATTTTTTAGTTCTTGTGACCCTCTCAACACTTCTCTCGCTCAACCTTAATAAACCCCAGCCTCTCAAGGAAGCAAACTGTTTTCCTTCCAGCCTGGAGGAATTCCAGTTCTGTGTCCCTGGGGTGGGACGGTGCTCAAATACTGCCACTGTTCGTGTCCCTGTACCAGCATTTTTGTCCTGTTTCTGTCTGGGTCTGAGGTGGGAAGGATGGAAATGGTGTCTGGAAGAGGATGGGAGATGATCCCATTGTCCCCATCGGGTAAGGTTGCCGGCAGCTGCCTGAATAACCATCTGTTTTCTCTTCCCAAGCTCCCTTCCCTGCAGTGCCAAGAAACCGGAGTCCTGCTCCGTGCGGTGGGTTTGCAGCGCTGAGCCCCTACATAGTTTGCGTGGCCCGTGTCGCCCAGGGCGGTAGGTTCCCTCTTCCACGGGGATGGAAACAGGACAATTAAAACTTCGTTAAAGGCCTGTTGGAATACAGTGCTTTGGCAAACTTTACAAGAAGCCGTATGTAAAGCATTGCACCGTTCTCTGCCTAACTCGATTTCAGGTTCATTTGATGCATTTAGGAGGCAGGACGAAGCGGGGGATTGGCTAGAAGTGAGGGGAAGCCCCGCAGAAGCAACTTGGCACCTTGTGACTGCGCGAGCCGGGGGGCTGGAGGGACACGCCACAGAGCTCAGCTCTCCTCTCCTGCTTCCAGCGCCGGACGGCCCCGGTATTGTTGCTGCAGCTGGTGTTGTGAATCAGGCCGACGACAAGCGCATCCTACTATCCGGCTATTTCACTACACCAGGGTTGCATCATACCACTCGCTTCGCTCTTCGCCCGGCGTCTGGAGTCTTCCTGTCTCTCCAGGAGCGTCTTTGACCGCGCTGTGTTTAACAGACATACACCCCTCCCCAGTAAAAGACTCTGTGATTTGTGCTGGTTTGGGCAAGTTAGCGTTTTTGATGAAATAATGAGGTTCTAAAATAAAGCTGTTTCTGCTGGGCGTGCGTCTGTTGTTGCATCTGTTGTGAGAGGAAGCTGGCGTCCACCTTGCAGGAGGTGTTGCATGACCAAGGCCTTTTCCTTGTCCCCATCTCGCCCTTCTCCCTGTTCGCAAGGCCGGGTGTCGGGAACGGCAGTGGCACCGCCTGTGCCGGCGCGTTTTGCACGGCGATGCCCAGGCCCTCAGCTTCCTGGGTAAGCGGGCGCGCACCGGCCCGCACGGGGCTTCTGCGCTTGCGGAGGGCGTCTGCTTGTGCACAAACAATACAGCGGGGCTGTAGCGAGTCCTCAAAAAGCAGCTTAAAATTGGTGCGTGAATGCAAAAGACAGCCAGAGGCAGCAGGGCAGGCGGCCTGAATTTTCCATTAACTTGCAAAGCACAGAGGGGGCTGAAATTCAAATGGGCTCTGGTGCTGCCCTCAACTTTTATTGCCTGCTGTCTTCGGCGAGGCGATCTTATCTGTAACCGCTTTTAAGAGCACATGTGACACCAGGCTGCAGAGGTATAAAAGACGCCTGTCCCTCCCCCTGTCCTCGCCTGCTGGTGGCTGTAGGGTGAACGCTGAGTGGTGGGGCGGGCTCGGCTCGTCTTCTGTCCGATGTGGGCGAGGGTTTGAGTGGCTTATTAAATCAGGGACAGGATTTGGGGGAGTTTTGAACCCTGGGTGCTCAGTTGGTTCCCCCTCCCTGGGGTCAGGAGGGGGAAGGGGGCTGTGGGACCGTGGGCATCTCTGCTGCCCGGTACCAGAGAGCTGCCAGCTCCCAGCCCTGGGCGGTGACGGAGGGACTGTGGCTGCCACCGCTCCATGTCCCCTGGCCTCTCCATCCCCCCTCCCAGCCCCCTGGCATCCAAGTCTCTGCAGGGGCCTCCCGTCCGTCCCTCGGTGTTGCGCTCCCCCCTCTCCCCTGGTTTCACCATGAGATAAAGGGCCCGTTTCCCTCCCCGCGTCCGGCACAGCTCAGTGCCGCGGGCAGCGACTCTGAGGCCAGCCAAGATGATTTACGGGATCTGCCGGGTCTGGGGCGGTATCCCAGGGAAGGCAAGGGTGCGTGGGAGTCTTGCTCCCATTTTCCATAATAAATCCCGGTGGGAACTGAATGTTCCCAGGTCAGGGCCGGAGGCAAACTCAGCGCTGTGTTTCTCTGCCAATCTGTCCTTGGGACTTAATCTCAAACCCGTTATCGCCGCCCCCATCGAGCGCTGGGAGGCAGCGATACCCGTTACGGTGGTTTTGATATCCCTTCTGGCTATTTTTTTTTTCCCCCTGACCAGCTCGGGGTGGTTCAAGCCAATTTCTTTCCCCTGTTAGCAATGGTGGTGGGTGGGTGCCTGTTGCCTCGCTCCAGTTTTGCCGGGTATAAAGCCAGTGAGCCCCTCTCCGCGCCCCGTCCCTCGCCTGACAGGCACCTGGGCAGGGGCAATGGCTGAGCTGCCCGTCCTGGAGCTGCCCGCC
Source organism: Sagittarius serpentarius (assembly GCA_034782735.1). NCBI lineage: Eukaryota > Metazoa > Chordata > Aves > Accipitriformes > Sagittariidae > Sagittarius > Sagittarius serpentarius. Next base: position 22,907,333 of record JAVKLA010000088.1, on the reverse strand, counting down.
ACCACGGCCCGCTGCAGCGGCCGCTTCACCATCAGCACCCTCCTGGGCATGGAGGAGGGTGGCCGGGGTCCCTACGCACCCGCTGAAGGGGCCGGCTGCGACAGCGCCCAGCCCACCCACCTCTCCGGCAGCACCCTCTGCACCAGGACCTTCGGCTACAACACGGTGGACGTCGTGCCCGCCTATGAGCACTACGCCAACAGCAAGGGGGTGGGTGATGCCGGCAAGGGCAGGCCCTCGCTGGCGGACCTGCACTCCATCCTCAAGGTAAGGTGGGGTTTGGCCGTGCCGCCGGCATGTCCCCTGGCCGTGCCACTGGTCCCCGCGGTGTGTCCGTGCTGTGGCACTTTGCCTCCCGCTTCTTGGTGCCGTAACCGGTGCCGTGCTGATGTCCCCCTCCCCGGGAAAGGCCCCAGGAGAAGCTGGAGGGATAACCCAGCTGTTTCCAGCCGTGGGCTCGGCCAGAGCTCTCCCCGCTGCCTGCAGCCCCTGGGGACGGCTGGCTGCCTTCAGCCCTGCCCGCCCTCACCTGCCTTCCCCTTGTCCCCGCAGCCCGACCCGGGCCGCCTCCGTGTGCCAGTGTCCGACCTGCAGCGGAGCAACGGTCTGCCGGAGGCCGGGTCGGAGGAGGCGGCAGGGGAGCCGGGCAGAGCCCCCGCGCTGGAGCCCGTCCGCTTCGGATGGGTGAAGGGCGTGATGGTGAGTGTGACCTGTCCCATGGGGAGCATCCTCCTGCCCTCCCACCCCCAAGTACTTGCCCCTCATCGTTGCATTTTTCCCCAAATATATATATTTTGGTTTTTTGCAAGCGTCTGCGCTCTGAGTGATTCCCTGCCCTCCTCGGCGAGTTGGTTTTAGCTCGGAGGGGCAGGAGAGTCGGCCCGGCCCCGGCTGTCCCCAGGTGCCCGCGCGCTGAGGGCCGGTCCCCCTCTTTGTTCCCCCCAGATTCGCTGCATGCTGAACATCTGGGGAGTCATCCTCTACTTGCGCTTGCCCTGGATCACCGCCCAGGCAGGAATCGGTGGGTGCTGCGGCGCACCGTGGGCAGGACGGTGGCAATCGGTGGCGCAAAACAGCGGGGGCGGGGGGGGGGGATGCTGGCAGCATTGAGTGTGGGGTGACACAGGGGGGTCTATGGGGCTGGGGGGGTATGCAGGAACGAAGCAGTGCCCTCTCCCCACAGCCCTGACGTGGCTCATCATCCTGATGTCCGTGACGGTGACCACCATCACGGGCTTGTCCATCTCCGCCATATCCACCAACGGCAAAGTGAAGTCAGGTAGCATGCCCCCCCCCCCCCCCCCCCCCCCCCCCCCCCCCCGCGCGCCCCCCC
>JAVKLA010000088.1:22891399-22905900 GCA_034782735.1 Sagittarius serpentarius | reverse complement strand
AGGGGCGGGTCTCCTCTACCCTGGGGCTGCCCCGTGGACATGAACCCCTGGTACGGGCTGTGAGGTGCAGGGGGGCCCTCAAAAACTTGTGGGGGTGGCGGCTAATGCCACGGGGTGTTCCCGCTGCCTCAGGGGGCACCTACTTCCTCATCTCGCGGAGCCTCGGGCCGGAGCTGGGCGGCTCCATCGGGCTGATCTTTGCCTTCGCGAACGCGGTGGCCGTGGCCATGCACACGGTGGGCTTCGCCGAAACTGTCCGGGACCTGCTGCAGGTGAGAAAGCTGCTCTGTGTGTCCTCTGGGTCCCGTCCCCTCCACCTCCTCCATCCCCCACCTCCTCCCCGCACAAGCTGCGTTAATCATCAACGTTTGTGTTAACGTTGGGCCACCGATAATCAACTACTGGCTGCTAAAACTTGTGGCAATCCCGGTGGTTTGGTAAGGGAAAAGGTTATTTCCGTGTTGTGGATGGTTCCCCCTCCTCAGGAGCACAACTCCCTCATCGTGGACCCCACCAACGACATCCGCATCATTGGGGTCATCACCGTGACGGTGCTGCTGGGCATCTCCCTGGCCGGCATGGAGTGGGAGGCCAAGGTAACGCTCACTTCTTCCACTCGCCTTATTCTCCTCGGCTGGTAAGAGCCGTCCCTGCTGCCCGCCGGGTATCCGAGGAGCGGCGGATGCCCGTAGCACCCCGAAAACAGGCGAGGGTTTCTCCTAATGAGTTTTTCACCCTCTCAGTGCCCAAACCCTGACCCCTCAGCTAGTTCTTTCTGGTCTGGCAGGCACAGATACTGTTTTTCCTGGTCATCTTGGTTTCCTTCATCAATTACCTGGTGGGGACGGTGATCCCGGCCACCGCCGAGAAGCAAGCGAAGGGCTTCTTCAGCTACCGAGGTGGGTCCACCACAGCCTGGGGTTACGCTCAACGGGTCCAAGCGCATCGCCAGAGCCCCGGCTCTTTGCTGTTGTTGGGGGAGATGTTTGCAATGGGAAGGTGCTCCTCGCTGAGAGATGTCATTAAAAACGGTGTCTTCCTCCCGTGGGTTACCTACCATCAGCGGTGTGCCGCCATCCGGCGCTGAGATCCTTCAGCCAGGAGAAAGGCAGTTGGGAGGCCCCAAATGCTTCTCCTCTGCTTCCTCCCCAGCCGACATCTTTGCTCAGAACTTCGTGCCCAGCTGGCGTGGACCCGAGGGCTCCTTCTTCGGCTTGTTTTCCATTTTCTTCCCATCTGCAACCGGCATCCTGGCTGGGGCCAACATCTCGGGTGACCTGAAGGTGGGCTTTGACCGTTGCTGCCTGAGCCAGCGTTTCTCAGGGCTCCAGCCCTGTTCTCCCTGGGGCGTTGGTTTTGATCCAACTTTTAGACCCTGTTTCATTTCTTCTGGAAACTTTGGGGAAGGCTCAGCCAGGAGATGCTCTGCGGCTTTGTGTCGCAATCGATTAAAATTCCTCTTGTATAGCAGCCACAATTAACATGCCATTTTAGCGGTGCTGCTGGAAAGCTGTCTTACATCTCTCTGCAACTCCCTCGGGCAGGATCCTGCCGTGGCCATCCCCAAGGGCACCTTGATGGCCATCTTCTGGACCACCGTGTCTTACCTGGTGCTTTCCGCTACAATTGGTAAGCAGCACGTCCTTGTGTGAGCTGGGTAGGAACGCACCCCAACCCCAAAACGGGTGGCCTGGGAGGCTGCAGGTGGTGGGAGCCGGCAGCAAGCCGCAGACACCGGCACCGATACCCCAGGGCGAGTGCCACAGGTGCCAGACCTCGTTCCTACCCCCCTTGGCGGGCAAAGTCCTCCTGGGTGGGCAACGCAGCTCACGGCATTGCTCATAGCCACTGTGCAGTGGGGCAGCTCCATGGCGGGGACTTGGGGGTTGTCGCAGGCAACGGGAACATGGGGTTGGGTTTCTTGAAACCGCGGAGAGGTGCCGGCCCCGCTCCAGCCCTGCCGGAGGGCTGCTGGGATGGCATACGTGCAAGAGGGGAGCAGGCACTGAGCGGGTGCTGCGTGCCCCCCGCCCAGGCGCCTGCGTGGTCCGGGACGCCTCGGGTAGCCTGAACGACAGCGTGGCGGTGGGCTCGCCGGGCTGCGAGGGACTGGCCTGCGGCTTCGGCTGGAACTTCACCGCCTGTGCCCAGCGGCAGAGCTGCCGATACGGGCTCAGCAACTACTACCAGGTGCTGCTCGAGGCCATCGCCCGCCCCGGTCCCTGCTCCTGGCCGGTTTTGTGCTCCAAGGGACGGGTTTCCTGGAGCAGCCCCATGCCTGGCATCCCCCCAGCATCCTGGGAGGCACCCGGGCCGTTGAAGCACCCATGTAATGGGGATGCACTGGGAAGCGCACCTTCCTCGGGCTTTTGGACAGGGCTGGACTTCACCGCCTGGATAATGTTGATGGAAAAGCACTGAGGGCAGCAGGATGGTGCCTGGGGGCTGGAAATCCCTTAGGGCCAGGGCGGAGGCGCTGGGGATGCCGGGGTTCCTGACCACCTGGTTTTTGGGCAGAGCATGAGCATGGTGTCCGGATTCGGCCCCCTCATCACGGCGGGGATCTTTGGCGCTACCCTCTCCTCAGCACTGGCCTGCCTCGTCTCAGCCCCTAAAGTCTTCCAGGTGAGAGGGCGGTGTGTCCGTGTCCCCCGGCTCCCGTCCCTGAGCCTGGCAGCAGGAGCGGGCGACGCACTGTGGGGCTTTGCGGCTGTGAGCAGCCCTGGGGCGAGGAGGATGGCGCCATCGGCGCAGGCGTGAGGCCAGTTCAGCCCTTGCTCTTACGGCTGCAAGAGCCACCACAGCACTGCCAGCCCATGTCCCCAGCGAAGCCGGCCGTCCCCAACGCATCTCTCCCCGCAGTGTCTCTGCAGGGACCAGCTCTACCCTCTCATAGGCTTCTTCGGGAAGGGCTACGGGAGGAACAGCGAGCCCATCCGTGGCTACATGCTCACCTATGTCATCGCCGTCGGCTTCATCCTCATCGGTAGGTGCTTGCTGCCCCGGCACCCTCCTGGTGCCTGCCGCCAGCTGGGTGGCTCCGTCCCCGCCGCCAGCAGCTCACTTTCCTCCTCCTCCTCCTCCCTGCAGCTGAGCTCAATGCCATCGCCCCCATCATCTCCAACTTCTTTCTCTGCTCCTACGCCCTCATCAACTTCAGCTGCTTTCACGCCTCCGTCACCAACTCTCCAGGTGGGCTGTACCGCACCGTGCTGCGCGGCGCGGCGGGCAGCTCCCCGTCTGGCTCCCCGTCCCGGCAGCGGCCGCTCTGTGTGTTTGCGTGCAGGCTGGCGACCCTCCTTTCAGTATTACAGCAAGTGGGCCGCGCTCTTCGGGGCCACCGTTTCAGTGGTGATCATGTTCCTGCTGACATGGTGGGCGGCCCTCATTGCCTTCGGCATCGTCATCTTTCTCCTGGGATACGTCCTCTACAAAAAGCCGGGTGTGTGGCGGTAACCCGGCCCCAGTATGCCCCAGGAGGAGCCTGGCCCCGTCGCTAATCCATCTTCCCCATGCAGACGTCAACTGGGGCTCCTCCATGCAAGCCAGCTCGTACAACATGGCCCTTAACTACTCGGTGGGGCTGAGCGAAGTGGACGAGCACATCAAGAACTACAGGCAAGGGCGGCTCAGCGTGGTGCTGGGCACGGAGGGAGGGGGGTGCAGAGCCAGCCGCTGCCGCCAGCAAACCCAGGATGGCTTCATGCCCACGGCCACGTCCTCACCACCATCCTCAGAAACTGGGAACCCCATCAAAATGTGGCTGTCTCCAAAATCCCACGTCTTTGCCATGCGGGCAGAGGTGGAAAGCAGGGCAAACCTTGCCTTCCCCATACCAGGCAGACACATACGTGGTCTCATCTGATATAAAAAGACCAAAGAATGAGGCTGGACCCTCAGTCGCGTGATTTCGTCTCATCCTAAAGATGCTCCCTATATTGCCGCTGGCCAGACATGGGAGAAGAGACGCGGCTCGTTCCGGAGAGGCTCGGTATCTCCAAAGCACCAGCCTGTGCCCCCTTTTCTCTCCCTGCCTGCAGACCGCAGTGCCTGGTGCTGACCGGCCCTCCCAATTTCCGTCCGGCCCTGGTGGACTTCGTGGGGACCTTCACCAAGAACCTCAGCCTGATGCTTTGTGGAAACGTGCTGATAGTGAGTTACCTGCAAAAAACAGTTCGTTCCTTGACCTGAGGACTCCGGCCACCCGTGGGCGGTGGGCTGAGAAATCCAGATGCATGCTGGTGGGCTCACGGAGTGGGGACTGAAATGTGCCCGTTTATGTGCCACCGGCTGACGAAATGTTTCATCTGGAAGCCTCTCCAGCTTGTTAAGCAATATTGATGAGGCACCGGGATGTCCCTGTGGGCTAATGGCTTCCCCTTGCCAATTAATTGCCAAAGCAAAGATGCGGTAGGACGAGGTGGTTTAGTCCTGCAGCCCTGAAGCCTCAAGAGCAACTGGGGACATGTGGTGCAGCAAACGGCACCTCCTCCGCAGCCATGGGACTGCTGGCATCGCGTGTGTTGGCTGTTGACTCCCAAAATTCGCTGGTTTTCTTGCTGTGATTGCAGCCTCCCATGTGTGCAGTGGTTACATCCGGGTCTTGCCAACAATTTGGGAAGAGAGGAGCTGGAGGTCCTTGGTGGCAAGACCACCAGCTGGCAGGGGCCGCCTGTGCCTGAGCCCCTGCTCCTGCTCCCCCCAGGGACCACGGAAGCAGAAGATGCCGGAGTCCCGGCTGATGGCAGACGGACACACCAAGTGGCTTATGAAGAGGAAGATCAAGGCTTTCTACACGGATGTGGTGGCTGAGGATCTGAGAAGCGGCGTGCAAATGCTCATCCAGGTAGAGCCATCCTTGGCTATCGACCATCAGGGTCCCTCCTCTTCCATCACGGCTTGGGGGCTCTGACCCACCTCCCTGACCTCTGGGCACCCCCCTTTGCATCACTCCCCGGCGGACTGACACCATCTGTGTCTGTCTGTCCCTGCAGAGGGTTCTCATGGGGACATCTCTCCGTAGGCTGCCGGCCTCGGGAAGATGAGACCCAACATCCTGGTGCTGGGCTACAAGAGGAACTGGCAGACGGCGTCCCTGCAGAGCCTGGAGGACTACGTGGGCATCCTGCAGTACGGCCGCGCCGGCTTCTCCGCCCCCCGGGGACACCAGCGCCCGGTGGTGGCCCCGCGGTTGGGTGTGGGGACGCTGCAGCCACATGCGCAGGGTCCAGCCGGGCTGGCAGTGCTGCCCAACACAAGCCAGCCACCATTAACTGCCTTCTCCTCCCTCCTTCCAGCGACGCCTTCGATTTCAAGTACGGCGTGTGCTTAATGAGAATGAAGGAAGGGCTGAACGTTTCCCGAGTGATGCAGGCTCACGGTAAGCGGTTTTGGGGCAGACGGGGATGCTCAGAGATGTGCCGGAGCTGTAGGACGTGCCAGCTGGCACCGTGTCCCCAGGCAACAGTCCTGGGGGGACATCACTCCTGGGCTGGGACCGAAGAGGAGGGGGACAGCAGGGCGCTGCCCTGCTGCCCATGTTCTTCTCCCCCCTCCCCAGTTAACCCCACGTTCGAGGCAGAGGAGCACCCCGAGGAGAACGGCACCAGTGGCAGAGCAGCCCCGGGCACAGGTTGGTCGTGGCTCTGGGCTGCCGGGAGCAGTCCCGCCTCCGAGGATTATTTTCGGGGACCCAGGTTTGCAGGCAGGGGTGTGGGTTTCAAGCAGCGATGGGGAGTAGGGCTGGGACCAGGAGGAAGTGATGCCTTTAATCCGCGGCTGGCAGTGCCCCTCGCCAACGCCGGGACCCTCTTGCCCCGGCAGCAGCGGCCACCGCCGCCTGGGCCGGCGAGCAGCAGGCGAGCACCGTCTTCCAGAGCGAGCAGGGCAAGAAGACCATCGACATTTACTGGCTCTTCGATGACGGAGGTAACCTTCACCTCTGGCTGCGGCTCTTCGTCGTCCGTCTGTCCAGCTAACGCGAACCCAGCACCTCTGTCGCGGTGCCTGGGAGGGCTCGCGCCTTGCCGAATGGTGCCAGGGCATCCCTGGCATCAAGAAAGCACTGGCGAGCCCCAGGGGGTTGCCACCGCCGCGTCTCCCATCGGGTGTTTTGGGGACAGGTCTCACGCTGCTCATCCCCTACCTCCTGGGGCGCAAGAAGCGGTGGGGAAAGTGCAAAATCCGGGTGTTCGTCGGCGGGCAAATCAACAGGATGGATGAGGAGAGGAAGGCGTAAGTGCTGGTGGCCACTCACGCCCCGCAGCCCCTCTTAGCCACATGCCCACCGCCGCTGTCCCCATGGGTGGGTGGCAGGAGCTGCTTCCCCCTCTTCGACCCCCCCAGGCTTTGCTGCAATGGGATCTGTGGGCTCCGACCTGGCTGCTTTGCCTCGCTCCTCCGAAAATCAAGGGGATTGTGGAGTGGGAAAAACCCAAGCGCAAACCGAGGAGGGCGGCAGGGGTTCCTGCCAGGGCAGGTCCCTGCCGGAGCGGCCGTGCCCTGCTGATTTTTCAAAAAATATGTCCTTTTCCCTCCGGTAGGATCGTTTCTCTGCTGAGCAAGTTCCGCCTCGGCTTCCACGAGGTCCACATCCTCCCCGACATCAACCAGAAACCCCGGCCAGAGCAGTAACCACGCCTCTCCCCTTCTCCCCCCTCCCCCCCAGCACCCCCAAACCCACCCGGACCCCCTTCCCCTGCACCGTCTGCTTGTCTTGCAGCATCAAGAGGTTCGACGACCTGATTGCTCCCTTCAGGCTGAACGACGGCTTCAAAGACGAGGCCATGGTGAACGAGATGAGGCAGGGCTGTCCCTGGAAGATTTCTGACGAGGAGGTCGACAAAAACAGAGCCAAGGTAGCACCAGTGCCGGGGGTGGGGGGCGCTTCTGCAAAGGGTCTCCTGCTTTTGAGACAAAATTCAGTCGTTTTGGAAACAATTATTTTGTGTTTGTCAACCACAGTCGCTCCGACAAGTGAGGCTGAATGAGATTTTGCTGGATTACTCGCGGGACGCGGCGCTCATAGCCATGTAGGTGCCAGCGACGCCCTCACGCCCGTTTCTTTCCCCCATGGAAATGGTCCCTCTGGATGTTCACCCCGATTGCACAGGGAGATCCTGGGACGGTGCCGCACCGCGGGGAAAAGCCCTCGGAAGGCACCAAGGGGGTCCGGCCCGGGTTTTAATGGGGGGAAGGACGTGGCGGTGCCCCTTTTTAGGGAAATAACCTGCAAATTAGCACCGGATTGAGAGAAGGGTTAAGGACGGCGCTTGGCTCGGCAGGGCGGCCGGAGGGGGCTGCGCGGGCGGTGCCTCACCCGGCCCCTCGCTGCCGCCGCAGCACGCTGCCCATTGGCAGGAAGGGTCGCTGCCCCAGCTCCCTCTACATGGCCTGGCTCGAGACCCTCTCGCAGGACCTGAGACCCCCCGTCATCCTCACCCGAGGAAACCAAGAGAATGTGCTGACCTTTTACTGCCAATAAAACCTCCTGGATCCCTGCCGGCTCGGGACGTGAATTTTTCAGGCCAGTTTTGACCTTGGAGCCCGCTCGCCTGGGGGTCTGGGGGAGCAGCGAAGGCAGGTGGTCACCAGCTCTCGGGAAATGTCCACCGCGCACAGCTGCCACACCCTCTCCCAAAGACTTGTTTTGCCGATCTCGGTCTTTGTAGGCTGTATATAAGTATAAAATGATGCAGGCCCCATAGTGCAGGCATTGCGCCGGCCCTGGGCATAGCCAGAGGCACGCAGGGGAGGCGTGGGGCCCCATCCTGAGTGCAGCAAGGGGACAGCGGGACCCCCACGCCTGCTGCCCCAAGAGAGCCCAAGCAGTGCACAGGGACGGACACATGGCCCTGGCAAAGCCACCGTCCCAGGGCGAAAACTGCCCCAGGGGGACGGGAGGGGGTTGGCACCAAGCCCGGGGGCTGCGGGGACCCTGTACAGCTGCTCAGGGACGGGGACTCCCGGCCTCAAAACAGGCTGAGCCTGTCCCCGACAGCCAAGCAGCAGCGAGACGTCATCTCGGGCTGCAGTGCCTGGGTGCAGGCGTAGGTCCGGCTCCTAAGGGAGACAAAATTAACCACCAGAACCAGGACACGTCCTGGTGCAGATGGCCCCAGGCAAGAGAAACCTGCCCCGTACGAGGCAGGAGCAAGGCTCGTTTCCAAAAGCACAACCCAGGCCCTCTTGTCGCGCTGCAGGAGGAACACACAACTTCATTCACCTCGATCGTTACAGAATTTACTGATAATCACCACCAGGATTAGAAGCGTTAGTAGAAAAATAAAATTTACAGAGTTTTCTATCATACAAAGATTTGTTCACGACAGCCGCAGTCGTTAGCGAGACAGGAAGCCGGGCGGTATCTAAATCAGCCCAGCGCAGAGGATGTTCGCACACAGAAAGCAGGGCCACAAGTCTCAGCTCGAGCAGCGACGTTTCTCCAGGGCAGGCGGCTTCTCTGCAAGGCGTTTCCTTGACTGACGCTCCCGGCTGGCTTCCCTGGCCAGGGATTCACAGCACTGCCCAGCCCGAGACGCCTCAGCATTTACATGTTTGCAAGCTCTTTGCAGCTTTTGGCAAGTTTGGCTGAGCAAAGTCTACCAATGTCCGCTGAAAACTGAAGGGATTCCTCTGCTCGCCTCACTCAGGATAAGGAACCCAAAAGGAAGGCCAAACCGAAGAAGTGAGAGGGGAGGAAACTGCCAGCAGCGCCCCAGCTGGTGCATCGACTCAAGGCTACTCCTCCTGCCCGTTTGGATCCGGTTTTACCGGAGAGGGAGATCAGGAAGGCAGCCAGGGGAGCGGAGGATGCTCTGCGAGTACCAAGGTGACACAAAGAACTCGCCCCCAGCGCTAATACCTGTCAAGACAAGCCAGCAGCCGATTGTTCACCTTTCGTGCAAGAATTCCCTGAAAATTTCACAGCGCCCGGGCACAGAGGGGCACCGCCAGCTCCAACCACTCAGCTTCCCAACAGCGGCCAAGCTGCCAACTCTTCAAGTGACGCAGACCCCCGCCTCAAAACAGACTTGGGGAGATCACAGTGGGTAGAAAACGGGTTGTTTTCAGTTCGCCCGGCTCTGAGGGGTTTTATCGAGCAATTTTTTTTTTTATTTGTTCTGAGCTCGTAACAGCCCGGATTTGTGTCCTGCGTGCCTCAGCCCCATTACTGCAGAGGAACCGTCCTTGTGCCATAGCACGTGGCTCAGCGATAAAGTGCTTTCCCAGTTGCAATCAGCTTAGTCCTCGCTACTGAGGGATGACCGGGGCAGGGGGAAAGGGGAGCACAGCGGGTGCCCAGGATGCTGGTTTCTAGCGTCACCTGAAAGGTAAGGCCTGACCTGCCCAGTCTAAGTCCCATGAGAGACTTTTAATCCATCCAGGAAAACGTACGATAATTCCCATGAATTAAACCAGGCACTCCGGACACGTGCTGTGTATGCAGCCATTTGACATAAGAAGTGGGAAGGGGGAAAGACATCTAGAAAGAGCATTATTCCTGCTTTTTCACTGGGGGCAGAAGCAAAGAGGGAAGGAGAGGCCCAGCCTTCCCCCAGGGGATGCCGCGGTAGGAAGACCGGCTCTCTACAAGCAGCACAGCACATGGGGCACTCCAAAGATCCAGGGTTTAGTATACGTTCTACCGCTTGGACCTCACCCACCTAAGGAGAAGGATTCACATTAAAGTCTTTCCTAAAATGCACAGATTTATTCCCTGAATTAACAGGGGCTAAAATTTAGAGTAATCTCAGTAAGTAGCTCCTGTAAAAGACCCCTCGCCATCAGCTGTCAACACAACCACTCTGGAGAAGTTAGTACATAGAGAGAAATTCATTTTCATGATAAACACAGCACCCTGTTGAGGGCTGTTTCAGCACAGAGGACGCAGGGTTCATGGCAGATAACTGGCCTTACGAAACGTTGCAGGTTCGGAAACCGAAGGAGTTCAGCAAAACCACAGACAGGACGTGTGTCCTGGGAGGCTGGGCACAGGCCGCGCCTTCCCTCGGCAGCCCACACGAGTGGCAGCTGGTAATAAACAAACAAGGACCAGAGCAAAGCCACGGGGCTGGCTACACCGCCCAGCCACATCCTTGGGATTCAACCTCAGCTTCCCCAAGAGCCTCAAAAAACCAAGCCCCCAGAAAATGCTCAGCTAGCTACCTGAGAGCCCCGGGCCGCGTGGCATGCCTCCAGGCAAAAGGGCAGATCTAAGAGTTAAGTTAAAAGTCACTTAAAACAAAAGGAACTAAAACAATTCATTAGGAGAGACCATACTGCCTGCTGGTAAGAGTTGGTTTGGCGCTTTGTTCACAGGGCTTGTCCCTGCTGGACACGGGAATCAGCCAGGCTGCTCCCGGGACCTTCGCAGGCATCCCACCCACCGGCACGTGGCAGGCTGGATGCCAAAAAGGCGGCGCGCTCCCCGCCTCCGCACCCGGCAAGCCCCAATTCACGACAATCCAGCGCCGGCCGTGCAGTTCCCACCAGCGCAGTCACCGAAGAAGCAGCATGCTGAATTTTACAGAAGCCGGCCAGCGATGTTTACAGATCAGCGAAGACACTGAGTTCCGCCACACCAACGTAAACATGATCAGCAAGTAAAAGGAGAACGGAGAATTTTAAAAAGACAAGTCTCCTTCAGAGCCCGAGAAGCAACACTGCACACCACCCATGTGCCCTGGGATTTCTAGCGTGGGCAGTGGGGCGTAGCGCCCGTTCAGCTGTGCTTTCCCTCTTGGGCAGAAGGTACACAGTGCCAGAAGAGCTTCACCGTAATAAAATTCACGAAAATAGCAAACCTTTTTACGCCGGTTATTTCCCCTGCCGCAGCATTCGTAGTCACAGCTCTCGGCCACGAACTTGCACCGTCACGTGTCTAAAATGATTTTTCCTTTTGCTGCTCCCAAATTCACTATGACCAAGACATGGTACTAGGAAGCTGGGGCCAGGAAGAAAACAAATTAAATTTCTCATTTAAAAAATTCACATTAAAAGAGCTTCAGGTTCATTGCAAACAAAGCAGCAAGAGGTCAAAGCATTACGTGAGCTCTGAAGACATCACATCACTCTGTAGTACTGTTTCTACCCCAGAACAGCCGGTGTCACATCTTTGCCACGTCCTGTTGCTACAATTCATCACTGGCAAAAGGTATGTGGGCCTCCTCCTCCAGAAGCCCTTTTCCTATCCTCCAGAGAAATAAAGTTTCACTTGGCACTTAATGTTACCAAAAAGTAACAAAATTTGCAATTTTTAGCTTAATTTCCTGCCATGCTGGAGGCAGGAGCAGGCCTTTGCGTATCCTTTAACCAGTGGAGAAAGCACATGTCGAGGCATGCCTTGAGTTGCACTCCCTCGTGATTTGTTTCGGAGACGGTGCAGGCAGCAGATCCTTTGCTCTTCCTTTGATTTGCAGTCTCTAGCATCTGAAGAAGAGCTAGAGTGTGGCTAAAATCCGTAGAAACGAAACCACCACCACGCAGAACGTCTGGCCCACTCCTAAAATGAGGGCTTCAAAGGGAATCATTTTTTTCCCCGCAGCTCTATAAACTCCAGCAATGGCAGCACCTGCGGAGAGGAGAAAAATGCTGAAGCATGAACGCGTGACAGAGCACGTGAGACATATGCTGTTGTACCACAGGGACGAAGGGGGAAGGCTCAGAGGATGCGAGGCTGGGGCAGAGAACAGGGGGGTCTGCGAGAGAGGGCCCTGAACCCCTGCGCACCAGCTGGCAGAAATGCTGGACTGGGTTTAGCATGGCAAACCTCAGCCGCTAACCACCACGTGCTGGTGGCAGCAGGCAAACTGGTGGGGAAACTCTGCTGAGGCCTCCAGCAGGTGCGGAGATTGGGGCGGTTTTGGACATTCTCTTGTCACAAGATCCTCTACATCACAGCCCACAAGCTGCATATATTACCCGGTTCTTGGCACAGACACCAAACCCGTATGTGGTTTTTCTCCAAGTGCTCAGAAACCCAAAAGCCCACCTGGCTCTGTGCCCGATGGGCACGTTTGGTACCCCTGACAAAGGGCTAGATAGGTGGGATAGTCCAGCTCTCTCAAAGGTGGGGCACAAGGGGAATATAGCCAAAACATTCATCTCCTCCCTACTCTGGGGAATGCCGCGGTTCAACACGCTCCTGAAGGCGACCTCTAATCACCACAGAGCCACCCGCTCGGTATTTTCGAGCATCTACCGTACTTGTTAGGATGCCGGCGGTAATGGGTCCCACGATGCCCATCAGCAGGAGGCTCACGGACATGAACCTGCCGTACTTGTGATGCCTGAGCGTGAAGAGCGCTAGCAAAGCCGCAGGGACGTGGAAGGAGAGGGAGGAGACGAGAGCCCACAGGAAGACGCCATACCACATCTCTGTGGAGAGAAGGGCCGTGAGGCAGGCTCGGGGCCCGCAGGCCCCCAGCGAGGCCGGCGGAGGCGGCGGGAGGGCCCCGCTCCCAGCAGGCCCCGCAGCGGGGAGGGTACCTGGGAAGGTGGAGAGCGGGCTGGAGTAGGTGGTGGTGCCGTTGCCCACGCGGGGCACCAGGCGGAGGCTGAGGATCTGCTGCAGGAGCCCCCCGCCGCCGCCCGGCTCGCTGCCCTCCATCCCCTCACCGGCCCCGCCGCCGCCATCCGCCGGTTCCTCTTCCGCCCTCCCCCTTCCGCCCGGCCCAGCCAATGGAAAGCGTCACGCGGTGACAGGCAGGCCTTCCCGCCAACCGCCGCCCGCCAGGGAGAGGGCGGGCAGCCGGACCCCCGTCCCCACCCCCGCGCTGCCATGGGAACGGCTGTCGGGCCGCAAAGAATGCCGGGAGCCCCCCTGGCAACAGAAGCCCCTCCCCCGGCGTGCGGGGCGGTGCCACTGGCCGGCGCTGGAAGGGCGCTCTAGCCCGCTGGCTGTACTCTCGTCACTTGCTCCCCGTGCTCGGCGCCGCTTTGGAGGCGCAGCCACCTCCCACCCCGCCAGGGGGCGCTCGGGGGCGGCGGCGACGACTCTCTGGGCGGCGGCGGGCGGGCGCGTGCGTGCGTGCGGGAGGAGGAGGAGGAGGAGGAGGAGGAGGAGGAGGCGGTGGTGGCGGTGGCAGCAGCACAGGCACCATGTCGGGCTCGGAGGAGTATTCCTCGGCCGAGGACGAGGACTACGTGCCCTCAGGTGAGTGGCGGCGGGCCGGGGAGGAGGAGGAGGAGAGGGAAAGCGGCGGTGGTAGTGGCGGCCGGCGGCGGTGGAGGACCCGGTCCCGGTGCTCACCGGCTGTGCTTGCAGGTGCGGAGTACAGCGAGGACGACGTGAGCGAGCTGGTGCGGGAGGAGGCGGCGGACAGCCCGCGGCCGCCCCGCGGCAGGAGGAGCCCCCGCCGCCCCGCCAGCAGGTACGGCCGCGGGCGGAGCCACCCCCGGTTCCGCACAGACGCGGTATCCCGGGTGGGAAAATCCGCGATAGCGCTGCCCGGCCCGGTGCTCGTTCCGCCGGGCGCAGCGCTGAGGGGCTGCGAAAGGAGAAGAGGTTTTCTTCGTTCCTGTTTAGCGTCACAGGCAGAGATCCTCAGGCTTGAAAGGCCCTCCCCACGAGCTCGGTGTTTTCCTTTTCATAAGCCTTTTTAAGAGCGAAGCACCTTTCGGTGGGAGAAAACCCCCATACGTACACAGTTTGTTGAAAGTTGGTTCACATCTGGCCCAGGTTCTCCTCCCCTCGTGGTTTCTGCAGTATCGCAGAGTCCGTTATGTACTTACAGATACACGCACGCATCTGCCAGCCCACTTCAGGGGGACTGCCTGCTTCAGTCTCGCTGTGTTTTCTGACCAGCATCATCTTTTAATTAAGTAGCTTCACCCCCAAGATTAGGGGGAACCTCCCAGATAGAGCGTCTTGGCAAGAACACAAAATACTGTGTTGCTTTACCCATGCTTACAGTTCAGCTCTGGAATAGTGCTGCAGCACCTCAGTAACTTTTTTCTTAATTTTTTTTTTCTGGTATCTGCTTCTAGGAAGAGGAAGAAAGGAGGTCTCTTGCTAGAACCAGATGAGAAAGAGGAAGAAAAGGCTCAGCAGAACGAAGAGGAGGAGGAAGAGGAGGAGGTGGATAATGTAGAGCAGGTGGAAAGAAACAGAGAAGAAGAAGAAAAAAAGAAAGAGGATGCTCTTTGGGCCGATTTCCTTAGTGATGTGGGACAGAAACCCAAAGTGGTGGCTGCCATGCAAGTGACGCAAGCTAAGAAGGTAATGGGGGCCTGGGCCTTCACCCAGGGAGTGTGGGAAGGGCCTGAAGCACACAGCGTTCATTCTGGCTGGTACCAGATACCAGTTAGAGCTGGGAAGAGGCTGGGTTTACCCCTGCCCCATCTGTTTTGTAAGCCTCGAGGCCCACCATGGGGCAAACTGTAAGCTGCTGGTTTCCTTCCAGCTGGAGAGGTCTGTGATCTGGTGGTGCTGCTTTTGGAGCTACTTGTCAGCATCTTGGAGTGTCCCACGGAGCCCTGTTGGCTTCTCTTCCTGGTCC
>JAVKLA010000088.1:22819365-22891294 GCA_034782735.1 Sagittarius serpentarius | reverse complement strand
CCCCCCCCCCCCCCCCGGGCGGCGCGGCGAGACTGTGCATGTGTGAGTAGGGAAACAGGAGAGACCTGTGCTGACAGCTCTGTGCCTTGCCCTTTATCCTCGTACAGTGAGGGCGTCTGGAAGATGCTGCACATTGGGATGGGCATTAGTAACAAGAATAAATCTAGCTTTCTCAAATTTCCTTTATAAGCCCCATTAATGTGCTCGCGCTCTCTGTCTCCAGAGATTTTCTGTAGAGAGAATTCCATGTGTAATCAGCTATTTAAAAGGATTTGGTTCTTAATAAAACCAAGTGCATGTATTTGCCTTGCAAAGCCTTTCACACTGAAGGTGGTAAAAGGGAAGATGGTACCAAAACTGACCCTATGTTGCTAGAATTGTCTCTTTTATTTTTTTGGGGATGGTCAGCCAAAAAAGTATTTTGTGACAGAAATCTGCATGCTTGACTCGGTGACACCTGGCGAGTACAATTCTCCTTGCTGTGTGAAGCTTCTTTCTACAGCTGTTGGAAGGTTGCAGAGCGAGTGTAGTTGTGTAACCTTTGCTTGCAACTTTTAGAAGAAGAGTCCTTTCAGCTGAACTCTCCTGCTTCTCTCCACCTCAGTTGTTACTGGCTGGAGAGCTGAGATGGTTACAGGTAGAATCGGAGAGAAGGAAAGAGGAAAAGTTCTCTGCTGCGCAATTCTACTTTTATGGGCAGATTGCTAAAACATGAGTGTCTCTGAAAGTTCCCCCATAGCCTAGAATAATTTATGGAGAAGTGCAGTTCTCTTTGTGAACTACTTAACTTGGACTGAAGTTGTCTGCTTGAAGATCTCTGTGGTGTGTGGTTGATTTAGAGCCAGAATTTTGGGTCTGAGTTTTTTTATGTATGCTGTTAAAAGCTGTAGCTGTGACTGAGTAAATTAAGAGGCGTTGTTGACAAATGGCTTAATAAAGATATTTCCCTCTCAAATTAAAGCGATGTTATTGACAAGTAGCGTAATGCCGTCAGCCTTATCTATGAAGATCAGCCTTGCTTTTGCTGCTGATGGGTTGTGTTCTTCTATATTCTTGAGTAAAAATAAACCCATTTCTGTGTAATCTACTCTGGCAGCTTTACTGCCTGGCAGTGCTTAGTTTGGGAGAACTGAGTCTTCAGGCTTTTGCTTGCTTTCTGAACCACAGCAGTGTATTCTTGCTCTTTCCTGCATTTAATGGCAATTTCACTTCTCATTTTGGGTCTGTTTTGATCCTTGAACTCCAGTGAAAGCCTGGAATCAAAGTGAGGATTTTCCTTCTGGTGGCAGGGGCATTTGTTTCCTTTTTCTTGTCTGTGGGGTGACTTGTTTTGACCAGCCAGCCTAAATTGCAGTGCTGCTTGAGATCTGCGTTGGGTTCTTGATCTGCGTTGGGTCCTGGGTCCCTTGGAGTGATAATTTGGCTTGGCTCCACAAATACATTGTTTTGCTTTCTCCTTCGTGTATTTCGTAGAGTGAAGAAGAGAAGAGTGGGAACAAGCTTCAGGAGAAACCAAAAGGGTCTGAGAAGCCAAAAGATTCAGGAAAAGTGACAATCACCAAAGTGTTCGATTTTGCTGGTGAGGAAGTCAGGTAAGCTGGCAGATGTAACGTGTCTACTGCGTGCTGAGAGCAAACTGGGTGCTGCTCTTCTGTGGGCAGGCTGGAGATGTGCTGTCAAGCACGGTGTATCTTCTCCTTTTTCCTTTACGCTTTTATCGTGAGCGCGTACAGACTTCAAGGAAAATGAGGCCAAGATTTTTCTGCCTGAGGGCTGCAGAGTATCCTTATATGCAGACCTCGGTCTTTACTCCACTTCAAAATATGCCTGTAAATTCACTTAGGCTTCCCCATCTGGACGGTGTTTAAAATGGTTGGCAAAGCTTCCCGGTGGCACTGCCACTGTGAAGGTTGAGACAAGGAGGGAACCGCATGTGGCTCCGCAGGGATGATGGTAATACATTTTATTTCTTCACTCTAGTCCAAGCTCTGTGCTGGGGGTAGGATATTTCCTGGCACTTTCCCTGGTGATGTTCACAATCCACTGCAAAGATCTGCAGACAGTAAGAGGTGTTTTTGGGAACAGACTAATAGCTGAGTGCTTTTACCTCTGAAACAGCCGCAACAAAGGTGATGCAATAGGTAAAATCGTCCTTTAGGCTGAGTTTGGCTTGCAAGATGCCTCTCAGGGTGGGCTGCAGAAAGGGGCAGGCGTTTTGTAAATGTGTAAGAGCACAACTGAGGGGCCTGGGTGAACCCGCTTGAAGTGTGAATGCACTGTGACCTTGTGGTTATTACCGTGGTGTATTTGTTTTTTTTTCATACGTAGCTGTAAACCTCGTTTTCTCAGATGAGACTTTCGCCTCTATTTTATGTGACAGCAGAGGGCAGCAGTTCCCAGCGATAACACCCACGCTGCCTCAGTCTGGAGGAGGAAGCAGGGAGCAGGGGCTTCCGCTGCTCTTGCTTTTCATGTCAGCACTGCTGCCTGAGCTGTTTGAAAAATCTGAGGAGAGCCATGAGTTATAGTAGCGACTTCCCTATTTCCCTGCACAATCCAGGCTGTAGGAATACCCTTCGTTCACTGGAGAAATGGCAAAGAACTGTACCACTGCAGCTTTTCTGAGAGAGAGTATTCATCATACCCTTTCTACAAAGAAAAGGCTAAGTCTTTCCTGTGGACAGCTAAAAATCTGTAGCAGAATTACAAACAGAAAATTTGTCACTCCTTCTCAGCAGCCAGCTTGTTTGTCCCCAATTTTCCTGTTTTTTGGGGGGTTTTTTTGGTTTTTTTTTTTTTTCTGGTTCAAACGTGATGTCCTACCAGGTGAGAATAGCTGAAGCTATAGGATTGCAGGGCTGTCAAACAAAAGCCCTCTTGGGTTCTGACGCATTATCAGATGGCATACGGCAGAACTGCATTCCTGGTGCTTTGGGGGTTGCATGAAATCAGCATGCAATCTTATTCGGAGTCTGGACATGTTCGTCTATGCGTTGTAGGTGAGTGTCACGTCCTAACATGAGCATAAAAGTGTTTCACTTAAAGGAGGGGGGTGATTTACAGGGAAACTTGCCTTGTAGGCTTACTTCAGACCATGAGTCTTCCACTTGTGGAAAGGAATTTTTTGTGAGGTGTAGGACCCTTTAAAGTAGGGAGCTAGTAAAAATGTCTGCCTTGAAGCTTGTTTACCTGTCTCTATGAAAAGAAGCCCCTGATAATTATGATTTAAGCATAGAATTACTCAGGTGTTGGTCTGATTCTGGCATTCTAGATTTTGCTTGGTGCTTACAGGTTAGCTTTACCAGTGCTACTCTTGCTTTTATTGGTAATATTAGTTGGAGGGGTCAGGGAAGCTTTCTCTGTCCTTCAAAAAGTGTCTTGCCTTATGTGAACAGAACTTGTCCGGGGCTGCTAAGAGGCGGAGTTTGTGCTTTTGACATCAGTATCTTATCTGTATTTTTTTAATAGCTAGAGCTAAGTTAGATAAAGGCGTATTTTTCTGCACCAGTTGCTTTTCTAGCGCCCTTTGTACTGCTCAGTACTGACTGTTCCCCTTGGGGAACTGCAAAGGAATCAATACAAGTTTCTACTAATTTTTGATCAAATAGGCAAAAGCTGGAGCCTGGGCGACAATGAGACTGTAACCCTGCAAACCACCAGGGCTAATGTATTTTTTGTTTACAATAGCCATTGTATTAACAGGTTGCAGAGCCAGCAACAGAAAGTTTGCACCAAGGTCTGGAGGACTGTTTTCTGCTGATGCCAGAGTTACAACTCGCTACTTTCTTTAGCTCTTTGAGAACAGGAGAATCCTTTGATAGTTTTTGCCCCCTTGATTTTTGTGATACTCAGAGCTGAAGTTTTTATGTTGTTTGCTACATCGCGCACCTCTAAGCGTGTTACGCTGTTAGCTGTGGGTAGGATACAAGGAGTTATCACTGCTTATAGCTACTGGTGCTTTCCTGCAACGGCAGTAGGTGAGGGCCAGAGGGCTGCTTGCTCTTTAGAATAGCAGGAGGTTGTCTTTGCATGACCATAACATCTGCAAATGCTCTGAATACCGAACACTGACTTCCTCGCCTGGGGAAGGAGCTGGAAAAAATTGTTGGTTACGAAGGACAACACACGGTAGTTGTGTGCGTGCGCGTTTCTGGACTGAAAGAACTGAAATGAGAGAGCTGTCTCTTTTGCTTTCCTGTCTAAATGGTTTGAGGCTACTTTTGAGTGTTGGTCTTTTGAAAGCTTGAGAAGAATTTTAGATCAGTATTTAAGCACTGATAGATTCAGGGCACAAATTTCGACAGTCTGCTTGCTGAAGCTCTTGACAGAAGATCATTTAGCCCTGATCTCACATTGCAGAACAATTTATTTTCTCCTGTAAGAAGACAGTATGATCTCTCTTGCATGGTTGCAGTAGCAGAAGTCTCCTGAAAGAGATCTCTAGCTACAGGGATATACTAGAAAAGTAAGAGACCTTTCTCTTCAAGCTCTCAACTCCCCCGTAGGTTATTGTTGCATTTAGTGTCCATTTTGATTAGTCTGTGCTTGTATCAGTTGCTAATGCTGAACTTTAGGTTCAGGTATTACAAGTTACCAAATAAAGAATTAAATTCAGTGGCCTTTAATTTTATAAAATACATGATTTAGTATTACCTTGTAAAAGCAAAGCTGTTGAATCCTGGAACTAGAAACAGTCTTTAACTGATTTCTGTGTTTTCCAGTTATGACTCTTCTGTCTGCTTTTCATTCCTCCCTGGTGTTAAACAGATTAGGAGCAGCAGGTGACTATCACCCAAATGGCTGTAATTGTGGGCAGTGGGAGCAATTTGCAAAGGCAGTTCAGCATCTAAATGGAAGTTCAAGTCATTTCTCACTGGCAGAGGAGATTGAAGCTCCTTTTAAGCCTCTGGTTTATGAACTTGCCTCACGATGCAGGACGTGCGGTTGCATTAATAGGGAGTCGCATCCCTGGTGCCAGGGTTTATCTGTTGCAAAATGCAATTACTGTATGATGAGGCTTGTTTTCTCTTTGGCACTCCAAACTGCTTTGGCCCTTGGCTTTCTTTAAACTGCTACTGTGCTCAGTGGATCAAAATGGTTCTTCTGTGCTCTTTCCATGAAAGTCAACTCTGTCCATCCAGGACTGCAGCAGAACGCAGCGCTCATACATGGAGCTGGCCCAGCCCCATGGTGTCAATCACAGCGTAACAAATTGTGAGGGAAGAGCAAAGTCGAGTCATTGAATGCTAGCAGGAGTAGGTTTTAGTTTGAAACATCTTCTGTGTGCCTTCATTTGGCTTGCGGGAGGCAAAACGAAGTGGAGAGGTGTAATGGTGTCTGTCCCTGCCAGTTCAGGAATGGAAGGCCTGGGTTCGACACTCTGCTTTGTTCATACATTGCAAATTCCAAGTAAAGGACTTGAAACTAGAAGCTTCATATTTCTGTGCATATGTGCTTTGTTCATGTAGTTTAAATCTAAAGCTTTACACTCCCAAGTTGATGTTCTGGTGGGAATGCTTTCCTGGTACCACAGAGTTGCTGTGCTGTACTGGTAGTGGTGTGTTCTGCTGGCGAAACTGTGGCTTGTGCTGCTTCAGTGACCCTCGGCCACTTCCCTGTGTGTGTGAATAAAGCAGCCAAGCCAAAGCAAAGCTGTAGTAGGGCTCTACTCTCCATCTGTCGCTGGGGAGAGCCCTGGTCTTTTCTTGAAATCTGGCAAGGTGTTCCTGTCACAGCTCCCTTTACTTTCCCACAAGGCTGTCTTTTCCAGGAGCGTCAGTCTGGGATCCAGAAAGGCTCCCAGCAAGCTGGGCAGTGGTCTCAGACCTCTCCATTGTGGTCCCTTCCTGCCCAGTCCTCACCTCTGGCAGGTGGCAAATAGCTAACTTCTTGGAGGCAATTGCTCCTGACCCCTGGCGGACTTGCAGATTAGATTTTGCATTAACCCTTGAGCTTTCTTCTTGAGCTTCTTCGCTGTGCTTGCACACTCTGAACCTGTTTCTTTCTGCACTCTCACATGTCTGGCAGGTGTTCCTGTGATGTGAGTAATTCTTGGCTTCTCGCCACATCTGGGGCCAGGATTGTCATGCAAGCTGCATGGCCGCTGGCAGCGTGCTGGGCCTGGATCCGTGTAGAAATGTTTCAGGAAGAGGTTCAGGACCTCTCCACGTCTGCAGTGTGAGCTCCCTTTTGCTATCTAGATGCTGGGATAAGTGAGTGCAAAGATACAGCCGGTACTTTCTTGCACACTGCATGTCTTCCTCCTGCTGAGCAGCTGATAAGTGCTGAAGTCGTCATTCTTACTGCTATGTCGGAAGTTGTCAGACCACAGAGCCCTGAACCTGAGGCATTGACAGCTGGGGAGCTGGGGGTTTAATGTGGGTCCTTGCATAACGGGTAAATGTTTGTCCGGTGAACTCTTCAGTTACTTTCATATTTGAAGGCTGAGCAGATGGGTGAGATTTTGCTGAGCTTGAAGCTCATCTTTTCAGGTTGAGCTCCATAATCTTTATCTGCCTCTTAAGTGCCCATTTCCCGATTAATTCAGGCTGTTCCTGAAGGTATTCTTCAGTGTTTGCCTGATTAAAGCTTACTGTTGCTTTGAACTCCGTGCTGGAATGCCCATGTTTGGTGGGGCAGCAAGCCCTGCGCAGTGCTGTCACTGGGAGAGCTCTTGGCTTAAATTCACAGCCGTGAAAAATCACCTGACTTATGGTAGTCTTTTTTTCTTGCTCCAAGGGACAGATGATGACCCAATTCCATGGACATTGTTTGCTTTTTTTGATTGCTTTTGGGTGGGTTTTAATAAGGCATTTAGTCTAGAGGTATATACAGAGGAGCAGAAAGCTGTCTGATGTGTTTGAAGTCCTCGAAGGATTTACAGATGTAAAGAGGGAAAATCCTTAGTTTTCCTACCAAACTTTCTGTCCATGCATCTCAAAGCACTTTTTAAAGAAGTGTTGTTATTCCCCATTTGGGAATATGAAAACTTGAGGCATGCCAGAGTTGATGAGATCCACTGATTCATCGGGGCTCAGGATACCCAAGGGTCCAAGCTTCACTCATGCATTTCATGTACCAAATCAAACTAAGAAGGGCCAGTGCCAAACATACGGGACAATAAGCAGCGTCATGCTGAGTGTGTGACTTGCTGCCGGATTTAATGGATACTTAGAAGTTCATACAGTTTCGCAGAAGGAACTGGGCAAAACTCATGTCAGACAAATTTGTCCGGGCTGTTGTATGTGAGACACGAGCTCCATCTCTGGATAAGGGCTCCCTGCTGTTGACTCTTGTAGGAGACTGGATTTGTGACTTCGAATATCCTCTGGTCTCCCACGATATGACAGCTTTCATTTGTGTGTCCACTGTGCTGTGAGAAAACAAGTTGTGCTGGCTATGTGTTCTGAATGGAGTTGAGAAGCAGCTTGTATTCTAGGTTAGGGAGGATGATAGTTCACCGTGGGGCTGTTGCATCTTAAAAGCAAAATACTTTATGTACCGCTTCGGAGCTTTGTATCTGATTAATAACCAAATAGTTATAAGCTTAAATCGTTGTAGTAATTACTGGGGTTTATACTGACTGAGGCTGATACTTCATCTGCCACAGTTGAAGTGCGGGGTGAAAGAGAACCTGATTTTCATCTGTTACGGTTTGTAAGTAGTTATCATCTAGGATGTTCCTGGAAAAAACCTCATTACTCATTCTGTGTTGCTGCTTCACAGGTTTTCATCCTACCTTAAGGAATCAAGAAAAAAAGATTGTTCGAAGGAGATTGTTCTTAAGTTGGAACTTAAGGACCTTAAGTTGGATCAGTGGGTTTTGGTGGTGTAATTCATGACCTTTTGAGCAGGAGAAGCAAAGGTGAAGTGAGGTGGCTGAGGGCAAGTTCTTGTCTGGAGGCTTACCTGGGCTAATAAAAGCCCTTTCTTGGCCAGTAGTGCGGATCTCCTTTGTACAAGAATGCTGTCGACGATGGGAATTGTGCGGGCAGGGCTACAGGCCATGGCCAAAGTTTCTTTTTTTTGGTGTCCCTTGCAGTCATCAGGGTCAACATACCCTTTAACTTAGGCCTGGTTGAGCGAGGTGGTGAGGTCTGAGCCCAGTCTGTGGTGTTAGCTGGGCTCTTGGACTCTTCACCTTGGTGAGCTACTCGGGAGAGCTGTGCTGAGCTGGTTAAGGACTTATTTATTCCCTCGCGGCAAAGAGAAGTGCTGACCTGTGCGCAGCCAAGCTGAGGTTATAATTCAGTTCTCTGCAGTTGTACGGTGCTGGTTCTTGGGGATTTCTTGATGCTGCCTCTCATCACTGAAATGCTGGTTTTCTTTTTTTTAATGTTAGCTCATCTGTGTGCTTGTTGAATAGACACCTGTGTCCTCGACTGCTCATTGTTTCTAACCCCAGATCTGCTGTCCTATTCCAGAGATTCAGCCCCTTGATCCCAACCCTTTTTAGGAGAGAGCAGGTGGAAATGGCTGCAGGAGAAGCAGATCAGACATCTGAGAACAGCTGGAGCTTTTCAAATTCTCCTTGTTCAGCCTCTGGTTTCCTTCTCAGTGGCTGTGGTGTTCTCTCTGCTCCTTACATGACAACTGAGACCAACCAAACGTAACAAGTGGGAAACAAAGGGGGTGTAAGCCAAGGAGTTTGGGAGACTACCACATATTTTATTGCTTTGCTTTGAAAACCGTTAAGGTAGCTGTTTGAGCAATAGCTGCTGCTTCTGCTTCTTCCTGGCAAGCCTTGAGCAGGAGTGGGGAGAATGCTGAGGCTGATAGAGTTAATGTATTTCAAGGGGAAAAAAGAAGTAATTTACTCCCACAGGTCTCAAGATTTAGAGCTGGCACAGAGAACAATTTTAAAAATGTGTAATTGTCCATCTGCGTTCTTGCTCTGTGGTCTCAGCATGGCTCAGTCAGATGTGTTAGGCTAATTAGCACTGAGAGAACGTGTAATACCATTAACTCTCTCCTTACCTGGTGATGCTTTTCAGGAAACTCAGCCGATGAATAATACCAAGGGGTTGGCAGCATGCTCACGCTTCTTGCTGGGTGTGAATCTTGGTTGTTTGTTTTGTGCTCGTGGGGTTTTGTGCAATGCTGAATGAAGGACAGTTGCTCTCAAAATCGGGAGAAAGATCAGTAGTTTGGGTGTGCATCTCTTACGGATGTTGTACGTAGTGTGGTACATGTCGGATCAAGGCTGATGTGTGTGACGTGTTCCGTATGTGCTTTTTTTGCAAAAGCCTTTGCTGTATTGCTTATACACGTGAGTGGGAAGGCAGGTGAGCATTACCAGAATCTGTGTCCTGAAGTCGTCTTATATTTGTAATGCCCTGCCTTTTTTCCAGGTGGATAGCGAGTGATACACAGCTTATACCAGACGAGGTAGATGGAAGTCGTCAGATTAGATATGGAAGACAGTGAGCTGAACTAATGGGGCAGAGGAAAAAACCGCTCACTGTATTTTGGTGTGCTTTTTGCAACGGCTTTTCCTAACACTTCCTTGCTGCTGTGGTCAAAGTAAGACAAATGAATTTCAGCAGCCCCTTCAAAAGCCACTCCAAACACCGGCCTCTCTGAGGACTTTTGGTTTGTGTTGATGACTGGTGATGCTTGATGTTCATAGGGTTTTATCCTCAGTCCTCCTTGGCTAAGAGGTTCTAAAGAAATGTATTCTAGCCGCTTTCCAGTGACATACCACTTCCTTAATGAGGCTTGCATGGTGCAAAAACCTTGGCTTTTAAGATTTTTCCAGAAATTTAATCTGAGCAGTAGGAGCCTGGGGATGATGCCTTGGGACCACAAGACAAATCAAACCACCCAGAATTACATGGAATATCAGTGTGACTGCTGTTGAGAGGTGGCAGTCTAAAAAGTGACTGGTTGTTTTGCTACAAACAAGCACAAAAATGCTGATCTTGGCATAACAGAGTGTAGGCAGCAGCCTGTTTCTGTCCTTACACTGTTGTTATTCTTAGAGGTCAGAGCATGCCTCAGTTACCCACAGTTCATATTGGCTTTTTCCAATTTAAAAAACAGCTATTGATTTTTTTTTTTTTTTTTTTTTTGGAAGCCAGTAAGTGAAAATATGTTACCTTTCAAAAGATGCTTAAGAATGAAAGGGTCTCAGGGGCACGTTTTGATAACCTTTCCTCTGTGTGCATCCATTCCCTGCTGCTTCAGAATTTCCTTGGGGAACCCTAATGTTGTACAGTGCTGATTGGCATGACGGTGGCCCAGAGATGAGCTCATTAACTGTGAGCAGGAGCTATGTTGTGTGCTGGTTCACTTGCTAGGCATTCGCCTTTCTCAAAGGCAGCTGCAGAGATTAAAACTTCCGAAACAGTGCGACAAACCTAGCCAGAATGCTAAGCCAGAGCACTTACTTCTAAAGTAAATCACGTTACGGTCTGCTTAATGTGCTTTGAGAAGGGGAATGGCCTAACAAACAGCTTCTATTCCGGATTTTCATTAGTAGATGTGCAGATGAGACTTCTGCTTAGATGGGGAAACTGAAGCACAGAGGGGCTGCGACTTGCAAAGTGTTACACAGTAGTGCCAGCTATGTCCAGTGCGTTACCTGGCATTCGCCAACATGCTGACTCCTGTCTTCTTCCTTTATATTACCGTGCTTTTGAAAATCCCAAAGTGACTGAGCAGATGTCCACCTGAAAGTCATCTTATGCTTCTAATGTTGCTTGATGCTTTTAAGGAAATAATTGATGTGTGCTGGTTTCATTTGTACGTTTTTGTTGGTAATCAGTGTGATGAAAAAGAAGGCTCAGCTGGGATCTCCAAAGGTGGGAGGAGTCTCAAAGCATCTCCAAAATGATGGTTTGACCTCCAGGTTAACTTGGGTATTTCTAGGGCTTTCAAACCTGTGGTATCTGGGTGCTGCATCTGTTTTGGAAACTAGATGACCAACCGCATTTTCCCATTTTCAGGTTCTTCCAGGTATTTTCTGGCTGTGTTGTGTGTAGTTAGCATGGAAATACTTAAGTACAAATCCCACCCTTCCCCAGTAGGTAAGGGAGGACACATTGTTTCTGTACTTGGCTCTCAGACAAAATTAAAAATCTGGAAACAGAAGGTGCTTAGTGACCTAGTCAGGTTTCACAGGGGCTCTTTTGCTATTAGTAAGGGGATCTTTTGTGCCTCTGTTCATGCCTTCATCGCAGGGGCCTGAGATCCAGCCCCAGCATTTTGCTGCTTGCCCTGTTTCCCTTGCTTCCAAGCTGCTGCCTCATTCCTGACAGCTCCAGGCTCAGAAAGGGGCTTTTGATGTCTGGTGAGATGCTGGCAGAGCCAGCTTTGCAGCCCTTGGGCCTGGGGTTTTCCCTGCCGGAAAGTGCAGCTTGCAAGATGCATTTATTATTTTTTTTTTTTGGTAACTAAGATTCTGAAGCAGGAGGGTTTCTGTGTTAGCCTGAAGGGAAGGAAAAGCTGCTCTCTGCCTTACTGTCTCATTAGCACATTACAAACCAAGTCAAGCTTAGTCTGGCTTTCTCCCTATGGGGATGCTTCTGCTTTGTAGTGTGTGTCGGCTCCTGTTGTGATCTGTGTAACCTTTGTGTCCAGTGTTCATTGCTGTAAGTGAATTTTGAATGCCTGGCTCTTGAGACCTACGATATTCCGTCCTTCAGCAAGAGAAGAGATCCGTAACGTGAATGTTGCACTGCTTTGCAGGAGTTGTGGGGTTGCAGGGATCCATCTTGCTTTTGGTGTACTTGCAACTCATGGTTAACAGGGTCAGAGGATTGTCGTGCTCACACGTACAGCAGCTGCGTCGGTTCACCTGGATTGCTCAGCTCAGAGGTGTGTTCCGTAATTTTGAAGTTAATCCTTTTGGAAGGTACAAGTTAAAACGATGGGATGCCACAAAGAGTGAAATGCTAAATGCGTGGCAGGATTTTGAGGCAGTGCGATGGGGCTGGCCGAAGGAATAGTTATCCAAAGAAGCAAGCAGAGACCCAGTGCTTGGAGATATGTTAAACTGAGGTGGGTAAAGCTCCAGTCAGCAAGAAGGTGAAGCCTTGTGCTCTGGCTGTGGGTCAGCTACTCCAGAGAGCTGTGTTTGATGAGCTCCACCTATTGCAAGCCCCAGTGGGAGCTTGGTAACTGGAGCGCTACTTCCCTTTGGATTTAGAGAGCCTCTTGCGGAGGTAGCAAGCAGAAGCCCAAAAGGGGCCCTGCAGCTTGGTCAGCATCTCAGGTGGCAGCACTGTCCATATGTTTTCTTTACATCTGTCACAGAGTCGTTGTCATACAGGAGATGATGGAAAATCGGTCGTTTCCTTCAAGGCTTACAAGGTTAGGACGTGGATGTCAAAAACTCCTTTTTATGCATTATTGATGTTAAAATACCATTCATGTCTCTTTATTTTCAGATGAGTTGGTTTGAGATGCAGCCTAGGCTGACTGCTTGGATAGCAGCACAGAGCTGCTGCGAGGAGCAGCACCAGGCAGGCAGCTTGGCCCTTGCCCGACTCCAGGAGAGCTCTGATCAGATTTCATTTCCTTTTAAAAACCAGCCAGCAGCTTCTGTGCAGATAGGCAGCCCACAAAATTATCAGTCACTCCAGCCTGGTCTTGTCTGTGTTGCTTCAGGGAACAGGCTCAGTTTCCCAGGGAACAGCTTCTTCTACCTGGTTTGAAGAGCAAGGTTTGGAGAATGATAGTTTTTTTTCTGAAAGGGAGAAACTAGGTTTTTTTTCTTTGGAAATTAGAAAAGTGATGGGGACTTGTTAATTTTAGCTTTGTTTGTTTTACATCAGGTAATCCAGCATAAAATAAATACATACCCAGTGTGCAGGCAGATGTGGCCTGGAGGTTCAGCTGTGTGAGGACTTAGTCGTCTCCTGGAAGGTGCTGAACACGTACACTCCTGCAGCTTCAGTTTCATGCAGGCTGGAGCACCTGCCTCTCATACAGTGCCTCTGTCTGCAGAAGGCACCCAGGACATGGCAGCTCATGCACAAGAGTCCACCAAAAAAATATTCAGACAAAAATACTCCTCTTAGCTCAGAAGGGATTAGGTTTTTTTACCAACCCCTGTAGATGAGTATTGCTTGCTCCTCAAGTGATCATTCCAGAAGGCTGGAGGACTACTTAATGAGGCTAGACACAGATGGGGAATATTGAAAAAGAATAATTAGCCTCATTTCTCCCCCCCCCCGCCTTGGTCTGTAATTCCCCAGAGCTAACAACATTAAGATCATGTAGAAAGTTTTATAATTGTGTCAGGTCTAAACTGGGGCAGGTTTCCCAAGTGAGGCTTGAGCGTGTCCTGAGTGGTAAAGAGCTGGCATTTCTCAGAGCTTCCACTCTTCTTCTCCCTTTCTCAGCATGGAGGTCAGGGGAGATGGTACCTTTGTGCTGCCGCAATTAGGGATCTTAACTAACTTCTCAGCTCTAAGTCCCCTTATACCCAAATATCACTAACATGTGCTTTTCCAGCCTGATGTGCACCAGGCGTTTTGATTAGGGAAAATGCAGTTGTGTTGAGCCACCTAGGGGTAAGCTGGAGGGATTTTGGCACTTGGGATGCATGAAGTTGCTATTACACAGCAGACTAGGGACAGAAGCCTGCAAGCCTTCTTGATGTGGCTGTTTGTCCCTCCCAGCTTCCCCTGTCCTGCCTCTGAGACCCTGCCTCCTTTTCCCCTCCTTGCAAGGATGTGGCTCCTGCTGATGCGCTTCTGTAAGGGCTTGCAGGGCATCTTGCTGCTCGCTGCTGAGCTGGGCACTTTCGGGACACACCGCACTCTTGGCAGCCCTTACGCTAGTTCTGTTTCTTGGAAACAGGGCTGGATTCAGCTGTG
Organism: Sagittarius serpentarius; assembly: GCA_034782735.1. Taxonomy (NCBI): domain Eukaryota; kingdom Metazoa; phylum Chordata; class Aves; order Accipitriformes; family Sagittariidae; genus Sagittarius; species Sagittarius serpentarius. Next base: position 22,877,471 of record JAVKLA010000088.1, on the reverse strand, counting down.
CTAGAGTAGGGGCACTTCATCCCTGCACTGGGGCGACTCCTGGGCCGTGGGTGTTGTGTTGTTCCATGGTAGCAGGAGTGGGATGATGTGATGGATTGGGACCCTCTTCCTCACACCTGGTAACTCTGCACCTGGTGTAAGACCAGAACACAGGAGAAAAGCTGGTGTATAGATTTATTCTGCCACTGAACCGAAGCATAAAAAATTAGCTGCTTACGTGGCTAAGGGGGATTGCTGGGAGCAGGTCAAACACTTGCTCTTAAACTAGGATGCTACAGTTCAGTACTGTAAGTGCTCTGTGAAACACCTTCTGGGACAGCCTGTGACAGCATGTCGGTTGTTTTCGTGTGGTTTGGTGCCCAGCATACATAACTGGGGCCTTTTCCGTGCACGTCGGTTGCAGCATTTCAGTTGGTAAATGTAAAGGGAAGGGTGAAAAGTCCTTCAGTGGAAGATGGAAGTAATGTACCCACAGCTAGGCACCAAAGCGGGAAGCTGGGTGGGTATGGGTATGCTTAAATGCTCGGGTACCACTTTGAGCTTGGTTCAGAGATGGAGGATCCTAAAGAGGACACCTGTAAGTATTAGAGGCACTTGGTGATTTAGTTTCTAGCATGTTTTCCTTTTAATGACTTTATAATATGGAAGACCTTTCTGTTTTACAGTTGCACAGCAGCTCGTACAGTAGCATCATCTGTGCTACCAGGCTGCAGGACGGTCCAAAAAATTAATAACTGTTCTGCATTTTGGAAGTCTTATGCCATTTAATAGCATAGCAGTATAATGAAATCTTTACGGGAAAGTGATGAGAGCGAGTGGTTTTGTGTGTGAATTACAGGGTCTGTGAGTGGGCGAGACACTAGCTACTTGTTTTATTGCTGACAATATACTTATTTTCATGTTTATCCCTGGATTAGAATGTGTGAATAGCATCCCAGTAAACAGTCAGGCAAATAGTTATTTATCAAGTATTTAAAAGTGAAAGGTCTTGTAATTTTCCTTAGTAATGACTGTGATTTCTTCCAGCTGGATTAATGGCTCCCATTTCTCCCCATGAAGAACAAGAAGTGTTTTGGTTTCTACATGGAGAGTTATTGTCTCCCATAATAATGCAGACCAGAGGATTTTTTTCCTTCCTGGCCTGGGATCTGGGAAAGGTTGACATGTGCAAAACCTGAATTAATACCTTGTAAAGCCCTGTAATAGTCTTCCTTTTGTCATTTCTGTTGGAGTGGTGCAGGAGTCCTTGCTGGCATCAGCCCAGCAGCAGCCTGCCTCAGAGCTGCTTTTGTTTCAGTTTATGAGACAATCAGTGGGTCTTGTGATGGAATTGCCTTGAAAGGTCACTTTTAATTATGTTTCTGACGCATTCCTCTGTCCCCAGCTGGGCAGTCCTGATGGAACAGGTTGCCTGCAGCTTTGTGGCTCTGTTGCTACAGCGCACAACTTTGGAAAAAATACTCTAGAGCAACTGCTGGCTGGCCAAAGGGGACAAAAAAAAAAAAGTGTCATATTCTGTGCCTAACCATTGCTGCTGGTACCCTGAGGTGGTGGAGGAAGCAAGTATCAAAGCCTGAGTAATCCCTTGGTAGCAACCTGTCTCATGCCCCTGGATAGCAAAGAGATTTCTTTGCTGCTGAACTGGCTGTCACTGAAGGGCTGTGCCAGATCCTCCCTGCACATCATGTTGAGGGACCACACCAGGCAGAGGTTTCTCCTTTCTTACCCTTCCTGGGATTGACCATCTTCCTGCTCTGAGAGCTGTGGCTTGTAGCGCTGGTCCAGCCAACAGTGTGCTAACTCGTGTCGGACTGCAGGCTGGCAAATCCCTGGAGCCATTTTTCATGTGCATCTTGGCTTCGTGCCTTCCTTTACCTCAACTGGTGGGACGGACATCATTCAGTTTTGCCTCTGGGTTGGAGAAGACTGAAAGTAGTCAGGAGGTTAAGGCCAAGGGGCCCTATGTTTAGATCCTAGCTCTGCCACAGGCTTTGAAGACCTGCTCCCCATTGTGCGTGTCCAGATCCTGTAGGTTTATGGGAGCTGAACTGAGCTGTCATCTCTTAGCGCAACAAGCAGAGTTAATGGCAAGGCATGCTTTCTGTGACCTCTGTTTCCTTTCCCAACCCCTGCCTTCTCTTGGTCCTGCACTCTTCAAGTCCCAGAAACGTGCAGGGTTTAACAACTGGGATCTTGTGGCTCTTTCGAGGCCAGTGCAGAGGGGTATTTTTTTTCCCAGGGTGCGTGGTTACTATGCTACGCCTCTGAAATTCCTGCGTGCTTGGGGTCTGCCTGATGTTTCTCACGGCGGCTCGTGCATTTCCTGCGCACCAGGGGTAGACCCTGATGGCACGAGAGTGCAGGGGGGTGACAGGAGGAGGGGGACCGTGCCGGGAGCCAGTGCTGCACAGTGCATGAGAAACAGTGCTGCTCCCCGGCTGCGTCGGGGACGGAGCCAGCCCTTTGGGTGCTGCGTTTGAAAATAAATAGGCTGTGTGATTGTATTAATCTGAAGCCGGCACTCGTGGCTCAGGGGGGCTCTGTGGGGAGTTCTGGCTAATTGCTGCATGAAGACACTGAGTTCATTCTGTTGAAGGAAATTCATGGACGTAGAGTAACCTTTGGCGTATGACTGCTGCACGATGTGACCGTCCTTGCCGAGGGCTGTGACTGGGTCGTGTGTTTGGAATGCCCTAAATTGTGACAATGCTGTAGCAAGGCTTTTGTTTCTTCCTGAAATGCTTTTCCCACCCTGCCCCTTTCCAATCTGATCAGCAGATGCTTCTAAATATTCATAATGTAGGGTTTGTCTCCATCCACATGACTGCTGCCGGTTTGAAAGGCATGTGACAATGCAGGGCGGGAGATGTGGTTAATCTCTTCCTGCACTGGCCAAACAAGGCTGAGCAGGGGGTGTACGGCACAATAATTTATTCTTATGCCTCAGCATGCCTTTTCCACTGTATTTGCAGTCTGCAGAGAAGGAGGAGGAACAGTTTCCCTTCCCTAACTGCTTGTTCAGATGCTGATTTGCTGTCAGGGTGGGGACACGGGTGCACTAGTTGCGTGCAATTGGGATTTCAGGGCATCAGTGTCTCCGGGCTTAACGAGTAACTCCACAGCGCTTTCCTCGCTGCTAATCCAGCAGTAACCCATCTGGGTTTGCAGCTCCGTGGGTTTCTCCGTGTGTCCATGAGCCAGTTTCAACGTGGAAGTTGCAGCGTCAGGTTGGTGGGTAGGAGACAAGCAGCTACTAGCCTGACTTGTAACCAGGGCAGATCCTCTGACCAACAAGGCTTTCAGCCTCTCATCGGCACATGCTCTAGACCGGGGACAAGCCTGCCCACCCTTGCTGGCAGCGGATGCAGCCAGAAGCCCAGACTGTGGAAGGGTGGGATGGAGGACGCCATGCCTTCCGGGCTGGCCGAGCCGTGGGTCAGGCTGCCTCTGTGCCCGCAGAGCCGCAGGGCCCCCGAGAGGCTCACGGGCTTGTGCTCCAAAGGAGCAAAATTGTTAGCTTGGCAAACTGGGGCAACCTCATTAAGAGCTACTGAGAGCGTCAAAAGCATGTTGCTGGAGGCAGGACGTTGTAAATGATGGGGCTAGAGTAGCTGGGGTTTTCTAACAATTAATTATTGAGTGGTTTTCTAGAGATTCTTTCTCATGTTTGTAATTCATTCCCTGCTGTCGATGCCGTATTGATTTATAATTTTTTGATGTTCAATATTTGCGCCCTCGGGGCCTCAAACAAAAATTAGCTAGAAAATGAGAGCAAATTTCTGCATTCTGCCCTGTCAGAGCTTTCGCTCCTGTTCCCCATCCCCAGAGCCAGTTTCCGTGCTCTGGTTTGGGTTGCAGATATTGCCAAGCCTGTGTGCCGTGGGCTGTGAGACCTGGGTGGGAGAACAGCTGTGGCAGAAGAGCTGCCTCACTGACCAACAAATGAGGGAATCAAGAGCCCAATTAAGAGCCTGGAATTGCCCTCAGTGACCTGAGCAGTGCATTTAGTAGCTGCTAGTGAGACAGGCCTGTTTGAATGAATAAGCATTCCTAGCTGTTTGAAGAAGAAAAAAAGAAAAAATCGCCTCCTCCCCCAGCTCTAATTAGCTACTCTCTTCCTTTTTTCTGCCATGATTATAGAGGGTTTGTCACTGGAATGAAATCTTAACAAGATGCGTGTTCTTCAGCTTGCAGCTGATGGAGGTGATCTCTGTGCAGGTGGTGTGGGGACTCCTGTACCTGTTGTCTGTGTTTTCTTGCTGGATCTTTGTTTTTGTTGTTTTGAGTACAGCTCTTTCTTACCCTCTGGTTTGTGTCTTTTCCTCCAACAGAGTGACTAAAGAAGTGGACTCGACCTCAAAAGAAGCTAAATCTTTTCTGAAGCAGCAAGAGAAATGGCAGTCGGCAGCTCCAGCTTCCCTCCCAACAGTCTCTGGGTGAGTATGTGGTTTCTATGCCCAGGTAGGGACCCTTGGTGAGAAAGACAGCATCTTGAGCTGATAATACAGGCTCTGTGGTATTTAAGCTAAGGGGTATTTGTTTTCTGCAGGATTTCAGTGGGAGCAAGACTAGGCCTGGAAGTTGTGACGGTTTGGTGGGGAGGGAAGCGGCGGAAGCAACCCATGGGTCCCCGTGACTCACTTTGTTGGTTCAGGCTTGAGTTTCTCAATCCTCGTAAATCATTCATCCTAGTAAGGAAATACTGTTTTGAATGTCTTGAGCAGCCTGATAAAACTGCAGGTAGCCAAGGAACATGTCTGAGATTGCCTGCAGTTCCTTTGAAAGGTGCTTTTTGGAACCATAAAAAGCCATGACAGGCTGGGCTGCGGCTTCTTGCAAACTTTGGGGGAGCACTTGAGTGAGAGATGCTTTTGCCTCTTTGATGTTCTCTAATATCATTTTGATGCGGATTTGTCACTTTCTGTTCAAGCTTTAACACCTAATTCTGAGATTATCATAATGCTTGTCAAAGACACAAAGAGATCAGGTCCCCTGTGCATCTGACATGCCATTCTGTGTGGTTCTTGATGAGCTTGGGAGATCACCCACTTCTCAGGAATAGAGGAGATGCTTCTGTGTTTCAACAATGATATTTAAGTCAGTCATTTGCATTTATATTTGAAAGACATAAGCTGCATATGATATGGTCACATAGACAACATCAAATAAATACATTGTCCTTCCAGTCTGCTGAAAAGCAATCCTCCAGTGTGAGTTAAGGCTGCCTTTCCCCGAGATAGGCTGTTATTCAGTTGCTGTAGCTGGATTGTCACTCATTTTTCCAGCTAAGTCTAGCATAGCTTGTAGTTAGATCAGGGTAGTGAAAGCATAGTATGTGTGTGTGTGCATGTCACTTGACAGCTGCTGTTCCCTGAGATGAATGAATGCATAGATGAGCATAGTCTTGTTGCTGTTGTTCATGCTGCACCAAGGGTTCGTCCCTGCAGAGCTCATTAATTGTAACCTAAGTGTTGTATATGGGCTTTTGTGCTGGAAAAACTTGCCTTGAGTTGGACTGGCATTCTTCGTTCAGTCTGGGCGGCCACAAGAGGTGGTTCAGGTGGCAGCTGAAGCTAGGGCAGCTCTTTGCCCTGCGCACTGCTGGTGGTCCCATGTCTTCAAACCTGCCTTCCAGTTCCCCCAGCAAATGCCCTGCTGCTCTGAGCGCTGGCAGGTTTGGTAGCTCACCGGGAAGGCCCCACGGGCTGCTTGCCATCCTCTCACCTTCCTGCTCTGCCGAGATCCATGTTTCCTCCTGTTTCTTACTGGCCCAGGGGAGGAGATGGATGGCCAGCAGGCCTGCGCAGCGTAGTCATTACCAAGGTGCACGGCTGCTTGTGCTGGAGCTCTGATCACTCAGGAGAAATAGCTAGAGCCCAGTTTGAGTTAACGCTGCAGATATCTGAAGTGAAGAATCCACATCAAACATGGAAAAAATGGAATAAAAATCAATATAAGAAATAACGAGTTCAAGGACTCCTTTAACTTTCCTCCAGTGTGATTATTTTGGAAGCAGCTTAATTAGGCCGTCATTCACCTTGCTGATGTGTGATGTCCTACTGACAGTTGCTTGCCCAGAATATGAGGTGGCCTGGCTGTGGGGAAGGGAGGGGAAAAACACCCTGGACGCGTACATCTTGCTTTCCTTCAGAGCTGCAAACCCCGATGCAGTGCAGCCACGTGTGCCTTCCCTTTCCCAACCCGCTGCAGAATATCCTGGTTTGGTGCAGTGATGCTACGGCAGAGGCGTAGCAGTGGTATTTTGATCAATGTGTGGAACAGCCCAGCACTCTTGAGGGTTTAGCAAGAGACTCTGCGGCAGCCTGGCCAGTGTGTGCCCTCTGGACCGAGAGGGCTCCAGGGAGTCTTCTGCCTTGGGGCGGTATCCGAGACTGATCTTTGAGACTGCCACAGACATGCTTGCCTTTGGGCTTAGGAGGGTGCTTCCAGCTGGGAAGTCAGCCAGGGTATTTTCAGGTGGGAAAACTACTAACAGCCTTGCAGTGTTCCTTAAAGCCAGAATTGAGTCCCTTATGTTAAGAAAATTACAAAGGACGGGTTTTAGACTTGCAGCCAAGCTATTGTCCAGGCCCTGCTCCTCTGGAGCAAAGAACCACAAGCATCGGTGACATGCCAGAGCAGCGCCTGGGGACCGACGAAGCTTGGCATCGCCTGATGGTTCTTTGCTGCTGCCCTTTGCCTACTTAAAATAGAAGTTTGGGGGGAGAGGGTGCATTTCTCCCTTGTGCGTTACAGGAGAGCCCCAGTCTGGTTCAGTATCACTAGAAGGCAGTGAAAAACATGTGATATGGGATCCTAGACGTGTCTGTGAACACCCACTGTGCTGTGAGCCGTTGTCAGCCCCCAGGAGCTTTATCAGCTATTAAAAAAAAAAAAAGAGGCATTGCCCTGTGTGCAAGGGATTTGAGCAGCTAAGAGTGGCCTCTCCATCTGTCTTTTCTTTCTTCACCTTGCAGCCAGCCTACCCTGCATTTATTTAATTTCCCTTCTCTAAGCAGATGTAATCCAGGAAAGCAGCGGTCACAAAACCAAACATCCGGTTCCACATCTCCACGTTACAAACCCTTGCAGCCTAACTGGTCCGGGGAAGGGATGTTTGGGGCTGAAAGTGCATTTCCTGAATGTGTTTAACATCCATACCGGATGTGCTATAAAAAGCTAGATTTGTGCTTGTGAGGGACACGGGGGTGGTTGGAGGAGAATAACTTAAACACTTGGCTGTAATTAAAGCCATGAGTACAAAACAACCCACCCAGTTCTCTCAGCAGGCTTTGCTAGAAAGGTCAGAAGCCCTTGGTTCCCAGGGATGTGATGGTTTCCCAGCCTTCCCATTATTTCCATCGTGTCCTCCTGTGACACCCAGCTACGCAGCGGTCTGTCAGCAGTGGGTATTGGTTTGTTGGAGGGGTTTGGGGTTGATACTCTGTTCCAGCCGTGTCTCTTGGCTTGTGTTAGGCTCTCACTGATGCTGTCAGAGGTATCAGGTGTAATGAGGGGATCCACTGATCCCTTCTAATTTGTTGTCACAAAAAATGGGTGGAAGGCTCCTGGCATTCAAAAAAAAGCCCTCCACCCACCCTGCTAAGCCTTCTTGCCTGTCTGTGTGTTTTGGGGCTTGTTTCCTAACCTCACCACTGTTCCAGGGCCTTTTGGGGGCAGCAAGACTAGCTCCGGGCTGTAAATGCATGACCTAATGGAGGGGGTCGGTCAGCTCTGTGGGCATCCCTGCTGCTCTGAGAGCTGCTTTCTGCCCCCTCCCCGGGCCAGGCGGGACCGGCGAGCTGGGTCCATCATCCTCTGTGCTAATAATCCTATTTTGCAACCATCATTTCATATTCAGAGGATGTTAAAGCAAATGAAATCCTCCGCGCAGCTTCCTGCAGAATGACTGTGTGTGTGTACTTGTGCACGTGTGACTTGGGACACAACGGGGGGTGTGGTGTGTGTGTTGAGCTATAGGCTGGAAAATACCTGCATGGACCCGAGCCCTTCAGCGTGAGGGGCTGTGATCTGCCCATCGGTTCTTGATGCTTGTCAGAGCACAGTGACGTTGCATAGGGAACAGTGCTGCTGTAGCCATCCTGAAAATGGAAAAAAAAAAAATAAAAAAAAAAATAGTTGGTGGATCTCATTTGAGATTCTCCTCTAGGCAGATGTTTCTACACAGCCTGAGCAGGAGCCAGGAAGAAAAAGGGAGGTTTTTCACTGGCTTTGTTCTTGCCTTTGCTTATTACCAAAACCATTTGTAATTAAACATGGACTTGCTCAGTCAGCCCAGCTGTTGCTCTTCCACTTGATCCTGCGTGAAATTACAGTGGTGGATGTGTGACCTCCTAGGCCTTTTCATGCCTTGTAGGCTGGTATAAACACAGGGTAAAATTTACCTTTGAAGCAAGCAGGCACCGCTCCCACGGAGTTCAGGGGGTGCTTGTTGACCCCGGGGCTGAGTTTGGCCTGCAAGGGTTTGGACCTCGGAGCAAGACCCGTCAGGAAGAGGTGCTGCAAGAAGTCTCTGACCCAGAGACGCATACTTGTCCTGAACAAAGAAAGCAAGATAAACTCTAGCTTGTTTGTCGTGGGTGCTTTCCTCCCTTAGTCTACAGGAGAGCAGTTCACATGGACTGACTACGATGTGGTGTGAAAAGCTTCAGGCCTTTGCTTTTAGAAGTCATTTACTCTGCTGCATGCTAACGTTGGAGTAGAGGGACGCCAACAGGAAGACATCTATCCGTGGCTTCTCTCCTACCTTTAATATGCAGGAGGAGGAATGGTGGCAGTCTTTGTGGGAGGATAGGGATGGTGGGAGAGCCTGTAGCCTGTTTGCAGTATCCTGACCCGTTACTGTAACTTCTAAGCTACCTTTCCCCTCAAGCCTGGGTACCCCTAGGAGCTCCTTTGCATCCAAAGCTCTTTCTTACGAAAGATGCTCTTTCTGCATGAGTTGGCTGGAGCTAATTGGATGCCTTTGCTGTCATGACCAAAACTGGTTAATTGAGATCCTAAGTGGATACTGATGAGATGGGCACAGGCTCTCAGCTCCTGCAAACCTCAGATGATCTAGAGCAAGTGCTGTAGCACTCGCATGCCTCCAGGGAGCAATTTCACTTCACAGCAATCCCGTGGGCTTTTTCTCTTCAGAAAGCAGGAATTTGCAGTCCCATTTCAGCTTAGCATCAGCTGCAAGCAGTTATTTAGGTAAGTCTTGCACATTTTTGCTTGTACTGGCTGAACAAGTATGCAAATAAAGCAAGCAATCAAGACCTTTAGGGGAGCTGGAGGTGGGGTTTTCTTCAGTAACACTTAAGAAGTTGAATAGCTCTGTTCTTGCTAGTGATTTCAGGGCTTCTCAGCTTCCTCCTGCGCTTCCCTTACTGTGCTCCAGAGAGTGCTGTTCTCCCAGACGGAGATACCCAGCCCCTTGCACCACAGCCAAATGTCTGGGTGTGAGTAGTACATGACATGTTTTTCTGTGCACAACAAGATGAACCAGCCGGGGGCAATATTCATGTGCCCGAGAGCCAGTTTTACTTATTTCTATTCATACGCTTTGGTTGTGAAAGATTAAATGTGGCGGTAGCTGTTCCAAGTGAGTAATTTCTCTTCAGGTCTTAGATCCTTTGTTGTTTTTATTTTTGTTTTAATTATTCATCGTTGGTGTCTGTCTACTGGTTTATGCATAGCCACTTCTTGAATTGACGTGGTAACAAGGCTGGGTGATTTTTTTTGGAGTATTTTGGTTTTATTTGCTAGGGGGACTGAAACTAATTACCCCATGGGGATGAGCGTTGAAAGGCGGGGGGGTGTGCGGGGAAGGGGAGGTTTGTCATTAGGAAAAATGATGGCTGGTTCAGTATTGAAGAGAGAGGTTTCCATCAGCCGTAGTAAATAAGACGCTGATTGCTGCACACTTGTAAAGCATGTCAAACAACCTTATCCTCTGAACATCTGCCTCCCCTCTTGAAGTCAGCGTGGACTGAGGCTTCCAGCGTCACACGAAATCAGGCCCCTTGCAGAGCCCGCAGCAGCGAGGATGCCGATCTCTGGCTGGCGTAGGTTCAGCAGCAGCAAGGGCACTGGTATGGGCTTTGCAGCCCAGCCGCACTGCCGTTGCATCCTGTGCTGGGGACCTGACCACTGCCTGCAGACAGGCTTATCCAGGGCTGCAGTCACCTCTGAGGCTTAATGATGGAGAGCTCTGCCATTTTGGGTCTTTGCCCCTTCTCCAAATAGTTCTTGCTCTGGAGCTTATGTTAAGGCTTTTCTGATAAGAAATAGAGCTCCGAGTGTGGGAAGTTTCGTACCCACTCTCCCAGACTCAAAGGAAAACATGCACTAAACATCCTTCTTTTAAAGTAGTCTCTCAGGAGCAATCCTTTCTTGTTCTTGGCTAAATGAGTCAATGCCTTCTACCCCAGCCTCTATTTTGCAACAGAAATGAATGAGATTTTTTAGCTCCATTCTGCGCTTTCCTGCGGCCATGCTAGCATGCATGTGGTTGCTTTTGCTTGGAGCAATGGCATTTTATTGGAAAGAAGTTTAGCGGTGCCTGTACGGCTCTGTGCCTTGCTTCGGCCCTCTGTCTTGATGTGGCTAAGCTGGATCCCTAGGCCGGACTAACTGGGATCAGCTGTTTCTTTTTCTAGTCTTGTTGGAGGTTCAGCAGAATGGAATCTCAGCTATTTGAGGACTTACACTCTCTAAAGCATCTGTCTTATAAAATACAAACAAACCCCCACCAGTCTGGGGCCTTTGATAATTCCCCAATGAAAGTTGTGGGGCAGTTTTCCCTTAGGGCAGTACAGGTTTTATGAGGCTTATTTTCATTTGCTTTCATCTCTTAGATCATGAGCATTTCTCTTTCTCCCTCTGTGAAAATGATGGAGGAAATTAACTGCTAATGGGGAATGAAGCCAGCTGTATTTTTATTCCAGACCCCTTGCAAGGTTGTGGAGGGAAACCCCTGTATCTTCCCATGTTAGACGTGGTCTGGTTGGAGTCAGAGGGGCAGCCTTGCTTTATGGTTAAAGCCTGGGACTGGAGATGGATGCTAAAAGCTCCTGTTCCCAGCTGTCCCGTGGCTTTGGGGGTGTGTCTACCAAGAAGATTGTTTCCACTCCTGTCTTATGTTGCTTTTATAGTGCCTCCTTGCATATTAACTGAGCTGCTCCATGTCCCTTGAGTGTTTCCCCCATGCCAGATGCTTGTGTTACATCCTCTTGCTTTCCCACACTCGTGTTCCTCCGTTTTTCTCACGTCAAGGAACAAGTTCAGCTGAATCATTCTTCATGAAATATGAACCAGCTAAGTAAGGTTGGAGTGGCAGTCAGAGCAGAGCGATGCTCCCTGCTTTCAGGCAGTCCTGTTGCCCCAGGCTTTTCGCATACTAGTGGCTTCATTCATGGAAAATCACATACTGGTGCCCTCATTCATGGAAAATCATCACACCAATATTTTCCAGCACATTTGTTAGCCAAAACTTTGATCTGCACACTAGGTTGTCAGCCTCATGCAGGACTAGGCTTAGAAAACAGGCATGCCCAGGCTGGCTGGCTTGATACCAAGATGTGAAGTCAAGCAGTTAGGGTTAACTACCAACTAAAATGCTGGCTTTCTCCCTTCCTGTCTTGAAGGAGATGTTGGTGTGACTCTGAGCTCTCGAAGGGCGCATGGTCTCTCTTCAAAGCTCCAGCCTCTTTGGTTGGCAGTAGTCTCTGCGACTGCTGTTTTTTTTTGTTTCCAGAAAAAGCCTGAGAGAGGCTGAGCAAGTGTGTCCCGGCTATGGGGATTTCCTCTGCCGGTTTGTGGCAGTGAGGTTGGTTAGCATGGCTGGGGTTTGCTTCAGCTATTGCTGTCCTGGCATGGAGGTGGCGGAGCCCCCCGGTTCTTGCATTCCCCTTTACTTATTCCTGCCTGAAACCCTGAGCCTTGAGTGAACTGGTGCACGGGCTGAGCTGAAAGGGCACCTCAAACAAGCTCCAGACTGTCTCAAGCTCTCCAGGGTGCTCTAATCTGGTCTGCTAAGCCATGGAGTACTTTATTTCCTTGTCCAAGGAGTTTCAAAGCCTTTCTGATGTGTTGGGTTACAGCCCAGTCGGCTTTGCCTTGGAGCCCTTGCCGCTGTGCTCTTCAGAGCAAGTGCAGTCCTTGGGGCAGTTGCTGTACCGAGGGACGCTCTGCAGAGACAGATAACTGGTGTTGCGTTGGCAGCAGACGTCCCTCTGGGTGTGCGAGGACACGTGTGAGATGCTCTTGTACCCACGGAGGCAGGGAGCGGAGGGAACTGATTTATTTGAAGTTTCTCTTGGAGACTGCTCTTTTTTTCCGGGAATCCCAGGGAAGATGCATTTTTGCATTTTGTGCCCTCTCTTCTCATAACATCTACTATCGATTATCAGCAAATAATTGTGGGTATATGAGTTTGAGCCAACCTTGTGCGGCAGCTTTGATGCCCTTTCAGGAACTCGTACTTCAGCGCTGTTGCTATAAGCCTCCAGGCAGGCAGTGGACAATACAGACGCCTGTTCATCACCCGACTGCCTGGCTTGAGAACAATGATGGCATTTCTTGAAGTAACAAGTCCTGGGCATGTGCAGGGTTGGATTGCAGCACAATTTTTCTTCCGTTAAGCTGCAGGCTTGAGAGCAGCAGGCCAGGTTGCGGCACCCATGAATGCAAGCGCAGAGGAAACTTGCACCTTTTGGAAAATACTCACCAAAAGAAAGTAAATGGCTGTTCTTTAGGTGCTTGCCTGTTTTGCCTTGTGGTTGAGTACGCTTATGCTGTGCGTCACCAGTATATGTATGCTGTCAGGAGCTCGGTCGAGATGCTTGTTTGGCAGCAGGGAGGGGGTTAAAGCAAACCCGCAAAGGCTGGCTGATTGCAGCTCATGGCTTTCATAATGCAAAGCCGATGGGAATTCAGCCGAAGGCTTCGTCTCCCTCTACCCCCCTTCCCCGCTGCTAGAGGCAGGCTAACCTTCCTGACTCGTCTGGAGCTGCATCCCTGCCAGTACGGCTCGTGCAGGGAAGCTCTGCAAAAAAACCAGCAAAGGCGTAAGCGTGTGAAAGATGATATTACTACACTTTCTTGGGAGAGCACTGAAAGAGTCATTTTCCAGCGTGGTCGTGCTGTTTCCTTACCCTGTGGCTGGTATGCAGCATGCCTGCCTCTTCATCTGTGACCTGCAGATTTCCCATTGCAGGGCGGCTGAGGAAGCAGCTGGTATATATGATATCTCTAACTCTCTGGAGACTGGTATGCGGGGACGTCCTTGGCTTTGCCATAGGCTTTGGATGATGCACAGCAAAGTTGCTTAGGCCAGAAAACTCTGAAGGTGATTCGGCAGTGGTTTCACCTGGCACACTGACCTGTGCGTCAGCCAGGAACAGTTCCTGCAACATACACCCTGCTACCAGGGTCTCCGTCTCACTGTATAAAACACGTTTTGCATTAGAGAAGTGCTAAACAGACAATGCAGCCCAAGGCCTTTTGTTGTGCAGTGTTCACTTTAAGGACAAGCACCATCACGGTATTTTTCCTAATGTGTAAAATCCCTTCTCCCTCCCTGCTGTTTGCAATCACCCTTTGGAAAGCTGGAAGGGCTCTCTGTTTCCTTTCCCGCTCACACGAGTGCACTTGCGAGCCTCGCCAGCACTGTTTGGCTGTTTGCATTGGGGAGGGGATTTTTTTTTTTTTTCTTACTTTCCCAAGTCAAAGAAGAGTGTGTAGCATTTGTTTTGGAAACAGAACCACTTCTAGAGAATTACATGGCCTCTGCAAACAGATGGGTACAAAACAGGTCGTGTGCTTTGGGCTGACTCAGAAGACTGCAAGATAGCAGTCTCCTTCCTCGCTTTATGGTTTCATGACCATTGCGTTTAACAAGGACTCTTAAGAAACCTTTGAAGGAGTAGTATAGCGTCAGCTTTACTAGTCCTACAGGACAGTCAAGATGCTTAGCTGCCTTCCCCTGGTCAGCGCTGTGATTGCAGGGCTGGGTTTGAATCTTTCATGGGGGTAGAATATCTGCACTCAGACACATTGGTAGAGTTTTTCATACTGACTTTTCTCCAAAGCCTTTGGGAGTAAAAGTCTGTTGGTGAATATTAGTGAGAGGTTGTTGGTCATAACTGTTGAGGGACACTACAGAGCTGACTGTCTTCAACTTCCTTTGTTACAAATGTCTCCTGGAAAAAAACCTGCCTTCTGCCTCCTTCCTTTAGCACTAGGCAAGCTGGATGGGAAGCAGGTAGCACTGCTGTTAGGAGGAGTACTTTCCTGTCTTTGCGTGGCGCAGGGATCCTTTGGTCAGCTTTGATACCTTCCTGCTCCACGACCTGCTGTGTTCATGTTGTGCCAGGTTGGTAGGTATTCGTGCTGCATTGTCCTTAGCTGCTGAAGTCGTCTTTAACGAGTATGGGACTTTGGTCTCAGGTCTGGGGGAGCTTGGGAGGGACAGCATTGGCATCATAGACACCTGTAAAGAAACAAGTGTTGTCTTTGGCCATGAGATTTCTGGCCACGCCCTTCCTTTAGGAGGCAATGAGATTATAATGACAGGACTGAGAATATAAATCCATGCAGACTCTGCCACAGGTTTTGGAAAACCTTGAATGTGGTGTCCTGGCGCTTAAAACCCAGGCAGAAATTGGCACATTCCCTACATGCGCTTGTCTTTGTGCCAGAGCTTCTGCTTTGCTTGATGTATGACAGGCTGGGAAGGGGAGTGGCTGGTATCAGTCATTGTAGTTATAAAGTCTTCATTTTCTGTATCAAACTTACAAACTGAGGGAGCCTGGGATGGTCCTGGAAACTCCCAAGTAATGTGCCGTCCACGATTTCCGAAGCAAACCCTGCAGTTGTCTCTTCTCCCATTTGCGGTGCTTTTCCTCCCCCTTCCACATGTCCTGTGTCGCTTTGTAGCGTTGATTGCCGGTTAACATAACCCCAGTCTATGCTGGGTGTAACTTTATTACGGGACATAACCCTGAACTAGAGACATGGCAAGACAAGACAGATCGGCTTTCCAGCAATCCCATTCTCAGAGTGATGGGAAAAGCTTTCAAGGTGCCTGTACATTTGTTGTTGGTGGATTGGCTTCATGGTTTACAGCTACATATAGTACACAGGAGGAAAAAAACCTTCACAGTATGCAGATTTATTGCCACTACCTGCTCTGTAGGACAGACGGCTCCTGGAAGAAGATGCAAGGCCCTCATCCCATTGGAAGCCCCAAGAGCTCGGTAGCTGGAGATTCAGTGGGGTGAATCCTAAACCCTGCTTATGTTGGGATGGGGACCTCAATCAGCTGGTATACTTTTTAGCCAGGAAAAGTGCAGGGTCCCAAGTCACACTGGAAGATTATTTGGAGTCAGATCTGTTCCTGAAATAAAAGGAGGGCTTTGAGTTGCCATCCAGTTTTGTCCGCTCTGGTGGACTAAACCGTCGCAAACTTCTCAGCCTGAAGCAGCTTTGGGCAGTAGGTACAGCTGCATCGGGAACACAGCGCCTTTACGAGCCCACGTTGGCCTCTTACTGCTGCTGTTTTTCTGAGCAGCAATGAAAAAATACAAACCCTTCTTTGCCAGGAGCTGTGCTTTGCAGGAGGGACTCCAGGCTTTAGCATCATTCTCTAGGTAATTTGAGCCAAAAAATAAGTGGGTTTGTGATGTGTGCTGCAGGTACTGAAAACATTACTGGAATGGGTAAAAATGCTTGGGACTAACTGTCCTGTTTGTGTACCCCCCTGGAGGTGTCTTTTGCCTGGTCCTCATCACTGTGGTGTGGTTAATGTCTTCATCCTGACTGTTAAACGGAGAAGTGAAGGCACCAGCAGGCTGGCTTGCCTGAGGTTACCTGGAAAGTCTGGTGGATGAGATTTCCCAGATCTGAGGCTGATCCCAAGCTTCTGGATTGCCTTTCTTAGAGCACTTGCTTTCTGTGTAGCCTTTGTCTCTGCTGGATTAAATGCTGCTGCTTTTATGTGAAAAGTCTAACTGTACATGGACAAAACCCCAAAAAACCTGGTCTGAATTGGGCATGCCCAATGTGGCAGACCTGCAAAATAGCTCCTTAGTCAACTACTTTCAGCTACAACCTCTGCTGGAGCTGAAGGCCAGAGATGCTCATGAGTTCATCTGGCCTGAACTCCTGCATGGCACGCTTCTCGCCAGCCACCCCGGTGCCAAATCAGTGGCCTTTGGTCTTTCTGGTTAAGGATTTTAGCTAATCTTGAGTTGAAGACCTCAATAAATGAAGAATTTTCCCCTTTCTTTGAGGTTAGTTAACTGCGGCAGCTAATTGTTGAACAAATTGTTTGAAACGGTTACAAGTAACCCAGAACTTCCCAGAACACAGGAAATTGCTTGAGCTCTGCTCTCGCAGGTTTTGTTTAAGTGTCACGAGGACACGGTTGTGTTCATGCCTGCTAAATTCAGAAGAGGCTGCTGCTGCCCCTCTTGCTCTCCAGCCCTCTGTAGGTGCCTGTTTCTGTATTTGAGGATGCACAGTGGCTGATTTATGACACTTACCAGCTTCTCCAAGGGCAACTCCAGAGCCGTGTAGCTGTGAGCGATTCATCTTTCCTCTTCATACATGGGAATAAATGTCAGGGTAGATGTCAGCTGTCTGACCGATGCATGAGTGAATCTGTTTCTGTATGGGCACCTTGAGCCAAGAGTACGTGCATGCATTTTTTACTGTTTGTGGTAAACCTGGAAACGCAGATTGTGTTGGAGAAAGAGGGCCTTTTGGTTTTAAATATTGATACCAGTATAACAAGGCTGTGGCTGTGATAATCTGGGAGCCCTGAAGCATGAGCTCAGAGATTATGCTGAAAGCCGTGGGGAATTCAGTGTTGTGCAAAATAAAAGAAAGGGCTTTGCAAAGTGATAACATGCTTCAGATGCAGAAATAATGAACGGGGTCCCCTTGGGTCCACAGGCTGTGGATGTGTGGGGCTGAGAATGGGAAAGGAAAGATTCAGCCTGAGTCTTGGGAAGAGGCCCCTGACAGAGTTTTTTTTATTTACTTTGATTTGTGATGTAACTGGAAAGAAAGCAGCTGCCCAGAAACCCAGGCGCCTATGGATTGATTGCTGTGGAGGAAGAGGTGAAGACCCTGTTCCTTGGAAATGCTCGAGGCATGGTGAGTTGGATGTGGTAGGTTGTCATCATCTCTAGAGCCTCAGTTCAGAGAGCACCGAGTAGTTCTGCTGTGTGGTTCTTGCATCAGCTAATCAAGTTGAACAGTCATCCAGAAGGCACGATAAGGGCTGAGAAACTTTTTAAAGTAACTTTTGGTTTTGTTCTTATCTCTCTGATCCTTTTAGGGCTTTGAGCCACATGCAGAGTTAATACACAGTCAGAACACGCTGGCTTTCTTGCGTGTGCAGTTGCCCCTTCCCCAGCAAGGCACCCATCACGCGGCTCGTGAATAAACTGTGACAGGGGCCCGCAGACCCCTGAGCTGGCTTCACGCAGAGCATACCTGCCAGTTCTTGGAGGGCTTGCTAGCAAAGGCGTAGCTTTGTGCAGGCTGAGCTGTGCTGCTTCCAAATCCAAGCTGGCTTTGTGCCTTGCTGTGCCTGGTCTAATAAGCTCTCTTCAAATGGGATTTACTGGGTAGTACCTGTCGAGGCACGCGGGCTGGCTGCATAGCAGCGAGCAGAGGTCTGGTGCTTTGTCTGGGCCTTGCAGCCCCCCTTCCTCCCCTGTTGTTGTGAAGATGGGGAGCTGACTGTAGGCTATTTTCTGCATCTCAGTGCTGGCTTTTATGTTAATTGATTGTAATAAGTGTAGTCTACAACATAACTAGTAAACTATGGTTATTTAATTTTTGCAGGCTGTTCCAATGTAGGGTATAGCTCTTACTGGGAGAAATGTTCAAAATATAGGGGTCGTTGTTGATGAGGGTAGCAGAGAACAGCGCAGCTGGGATTCATCTGGGCAAGGTAAAGCTGCGCAGGAGAGGACTCTCCTTTTGTCCTGTGCCAGAGGGTTTCAGCATCTGATGCATCAGGTAGCGGCATGGAAGCACGTTGTCATGAGTTAGTGTGCACGCTAATTGCATCCACTGCCCTGTAGGGTTTGAGCGTCTTAGCATGTTTAGTTGGTAAAGAAAAAGCAAGCTTATAAAACTTTTGGATGACTGCCTTCTTGTAAAAAAGCAAACCACACTGAGAGGCTGGGAGCGGGGGGACAACAACCCAGTCTCTTAATTCAGCTGAAGTTTCACTCCATGTGCAGAGAGTAAATGAGAGGAAGTGATTTTTCTCTGCCAAGTCCATTATTTAAACGTAAAGGCTTTTCCTGGCTACTTGCAAAAGGTACTGTTAGACTGGTCCTGTGCATGACACTTCTTTCAGGCTGAGGCTCCACTGCAGCGTCAGCCAGAAGGTGTGGCCATTGGCTGTTGTGTTCCCGCTATTCCTCTAACATCTATGCTTGTTGGACCTTTTGCTGAGCTATTTCGGTGCACTTAGCTGAAACTAGCCTGACTGCCAGTGTTGCATGCTAAAACAGCTGTGCGACAGCTGACTGTTGGAGCCAGTGTCGGCGAGGAGGTGGATGGGGTTTAAATTGTGAAGGTACTTCAGTCTTAAAGATCCTCATCTTTCCTGAATGCGCTTAATTTCCCGTGGCAGGGAAGATACACCGAAGAAGGATCATTTTATACTTGAACTTTTATCTTTCCTGACATGCGTGCGCTCTTGGACAGTGCTAGAGACAGGGTCCTGGGTTAGACATGGCCTGTGGACAACGGATGACTTTCAGTATCTCCTGTTCTGAAAGCTGCTCTGTGTGCATGTATCTTAAGGTTACTATTAGGATAATGTAACTTGTTGCGTAGAGTTGCAAGAAAAAATATTTCATGTCCCAACGGAGCATTGCTGCAGTCGCATACGTGCGACGGCTAGTGCCTGAGGTCTTTGCAGTCATAGCCCACTCAGACCTCCAACATTGTGATACCATTTTCTTCAGCTTTTTAATTAAACAGAGGCTTGAATTTCATGTATTTCTTTCCACATTTCTTCAAAGCTCTTACGTTCACCCCTTTCCCCCCACTTCAGCTTTCCCTGGTAGATTATAGCCTGCTGGAAAACATAGAGCACATTGTGAAGCCCAAAGCAAAAGCTGACTCAGCGGTCCTTCTCATTTAGGCTGCTGCTGTTCGTGGAACAGGAGGTTAGCCTTAAAATGCTTCTGCCAAAAAATACTGCTGCTGTAATGGAACTGGTGCCCATTTTATTAGCTGTTGCTGTGTCCTTTAACTTGGTTTTTTAAAGAATGTAGCCTACTAGTGCCTTAACACTCTGGGAAAGAGTTTTCTTTTCATATGCTGGAATAATTCTGATTTTTCTATAAGAAGCATTTGGTATCTTTTCTCCAGATCTCTGGAGAAAGGCTCTGTCCTAGGCACAGCTCACGTCATTACCAACAGTGGCCCCTGTCCTTAAAGGATTTCAGCTCATGCAAACTGAAGTCCTGGGAGTTGCTGTATGGAAGGAAGTGAACAGGCCTTGCTTGTCATCTGAATGTCAGCACATAGGTATGTCCTTACACATTCAGGCCTACCTGCGGTGCTGTAGATCAGGTCTTTCTCTCCTCCACGGGACTTCTTCAGGTTGTACTCGGATCTACAAAGAGCCACCCACCAGCCTTCTGCTGGGGAC
Source organism: Sagittarius serpentarius (assembly GCA_034782735.1). Classification (NCBI taxonomy): domain Eukaryota; kingdom Metazoa; phylum Chordata; class Aves; order Accipitriformes; family Sagittariidae; genus Sagittarius; species Sagittarius serpentarius. The sequence goes on along the minus strand of JAVKLA010000088.1, from coordinate 22,857,778 downwards.
CATTTCGGCTCTTGGAAGTACGGTCGGTTCTGGAGCTGCCAAATCTAGTTCCTGCTAGGAGCATCTCCCCAGCTTTTCCACACTGCGTGGAGTTGTAGGGGTGCGTCACTGCTCTTCTGTGCTTCCTCTCTTGAGGAAGGTGAGAGGCGTGGTGCTGGGTGGGTCCCTTTAGAGCAGGCACAGGGCAATAGAGGAATAAAAAGCCTTCCTTATCATTCCCGTCATCCTTACTGCCTGGAGCAGATCCTTTCGTGACCTCAGAGCAGATGGATGTCAAGACCTGATCCGTGTGCCCGAGTGTGATCTCGCTAACGTGGATGCAAACCCAGCAGCAATGCTGGACTAGCCAGTAGTGAGGTGCTGCTATAAAGAGAAAAGCAAATCTCATCAAGTTCCTATGTTCTCCATAAAGCAATCGGTGACGACTTGGGGTGATATTCCGGGGAGAAAGTGGGTTTTGAGGAGGGAGCTGGCCAGAGAGCAGTGCTTCGCATGACAATGGTGGGAACTGTGGGTGTCTGTCATTCCCGGAAATATACTCAAGTGCCCTTTTTCCACTGGGGAGTTAAGAAGTTATGCAGACTCGGCCTAGTTTCATGAATGGATTTAAAACAGGTTTTGGCAGAAGGCAGCCGAGCACATCAGGAATGGAACAGAAAATACTCTTCCTGAGTCCAAGAGCCTGGAAACTGCCTTTCACACCATCTAAAGCAACTGACAAATGCTGTTCTTGTTGTAATCTGAAATCTTTCTCTTTTCTCCCTCCCCCACATCCATTGTCTGCATGAGTGCATAGGCTATTTATTAGCAAATTTAAAGCCACAGACACAAAACTATTGTGGAGTCACCCCAGGACCCCTGCACAGGAGAGGAGGAACATGTTGCACTAAAAGGTACTTAGCAAAGCAGCTGAATTCAGCCTCTTGATTGCCTTGGCTACAGCTCCAGGTACTTATTCATATTTTTATCTTTTAACCCTTACTTCTTCTCCAGTCTGATCTGCATTTTTGACAGGTGATTATTATTGCTGAAAGAGCTGACAGCTCTGGTAGTCTCAAGTGCTGCAGAAGTCCTGATGCTAGTTGTAATACATACAGGTAGTCTTTGAATATTTGGAAAGAAAGGCTGTAGAAAACTTGCACGCTATGAAGCTTGTCTGCGCTGGTGCGAGCGGGAGTGCTGAGCCCTGCTCTGTCAGGGCAGGACCTGCCCTGCTCCCAGAGCACCCCTAAGATCACAGGGTGACCTGGACCTCAGTGGGGAGCACTTCTAGTCATGAAATCTGTAACAAAGCAAGGCTGACAACAACTAGATAACCCCTTCTGTAGGTCTTTTCAGCATTTCCCTGCCTCTCTTTAGTGCTGTTTTCTAACTCTCTGTGTTTGGGGTGAGTAGCTCTCTCAGCTTGTCCTTCTCGCAGCTGGGCTTCCCCAGTGCCAGTGCACGTGTCTGAAGCCGTACATTAGTGACCCCTGCTTCTGGGTTTGTCTCTTTAACAGCGAGTGCTTCTTACAAAATTCATCTCGTTAGTGGGTAATCTGTGACTTGTCCGAGTCCAATGAAGAAGTTCGTCAGCGTCAGACCCAAACCCAGGCTGTCAACGTGCAAATACCTTCCTCCTATGCTGAAAGACTGTAGGGATGCTCAGACTGGTTGCTCAGGATGTTTCAGTTAAGCTGTGTTCAAAGTTGGGATAACTCTACTGCACAGACTGCTGTGGTACTTTGAGGCCTGTTGATGGGAAGAAGAATATTCCACCGTGATGGACAATAGGAGTCCTGGTGGAGAGCCCTACGTGCAAGTAACTAGTGAATACTAGGATGAAATTAATTCCATGAAGGGCCCTTTTTTTAACTTAACCTACAAAATTCTGTGTATTTTGGCAGGGTCCTGCCTCTTGCAACAGGGGTCACTACTTCCATGCAATGCTAGAGCTGGTTTGTCCTATTTTTACTAAGCTGTGAAAGTTGTTTTTCTAACATGCTGTGACTCTCCTTGCTTCCCCACCCTTAGACTCCATCTGTACATTTCAAAATAGTAGGAGGAAGAGGGCAGAGAAAGAACAAAGGCTCGTAATACGAATGGAAGGAAGCTAGGGAAATTCAGGAGGAAATGGACAGTGAGAAATACAAAAAGATCCAGCTGCGATGAATGCATGGGGCGTGAGTGCACAGGGATGCTTTCTGCTTGGTATTCAGAGCTCAAGACCTGCATTGTGGAGCTGAACTTTCCTTTGAGTCAGTGACCTATTCAGACACCTAACAATGTCCATTATGTATAGTAAGCTTGTTTATGCCCAGTGCTGGGCTTTCTTACCTTTTTTGATGTACAATATAACAATATCCTACTTGCAAAGTGGCCAGGCCGAGCTAGATGTTGCTGTGCGAGCGCTTGACCATGAGCTTTCAGCAAGCATCTTGTTACTTAAGAAAGATTTAAGAGCACAAACTATGATGACAAGATGCTCAAGGAGAACATCTGCTGATGAAAACACGGCTCTTGGTTGGCTGATAGCAAGTGTCTCCTTTTCTTTGAAGGATGGGGTGGGGGGGAAGAGGTAGCAAGAGCTGGGACCCTGCCTCTGTGGAGCTGTAGTGATTAAATTGGTACCGTGCGGCAGCCTGAAGAGGTGAGTCCAGAACGGCGCTGAGGCTTGGTGGCAGCGTGGGACCAGCCTGCCAGCGATGCTCGTGCATCACTGTGGGGCGAGAGCAGTGGAGAGGCAAAACCCGGGGGGCTGGGGGAGAACATCTCCACTGGGGAGAGGCAAGCGGTGCTGCTGCCGCCTGCATCCTTGCTGCAGAATAGGTGGGGCTGTCAGCTCACGGGAGAGCTCCGCTTAGATTTGTTCTAGAGCTGCAGAGAAACCAACTGGCCCAGGTTTAACATACAAGGGGATCCCCTGAGAGGCTTTGTACGCTCTCTGCGGAGTCCGGGGCAGCAGCTGCAGAAATGCCTCGGCATGCTCCGCAGCGGAGATATCCTCTGCGACCTTGGGCAGCCCAAGGTTTTTAGCCCTGTTACTTGGAAACAGCTCTCGCCTCCACTGCGAAATACAGCGCGAGTTGTTGTCTGATCACGTGGTGGTTCTGATTAACATGAGAGCTGAAGTGCGACTGTCGGGTTAGAAGGCATCGTGTACAATATGACTTGACCTTAGCCTCTAGTTTTCTGCACAAGGACGTCATTCTCGGTTGAGGGAGGTACTCTTTAATTCAGCCCACCAAGAAGCAACTGTAAGCAGTGATTGAAAGAGCTGGAGCTAGAAATAAGGTATACGTGTCGTGGCGAGAGCAATTTGGGCTTTGGAGCAAGTCTGTGCAGGCAATGGTGCCTTGTCCTCCTATTTAAAGAGGGAAAGCATTTTGGCAACTTGCTTGATCCGTCTTACGCCCTTGTTTAACTGCCGCTCATTCAGTTAGAGCCGCTTAGCAGCTTTCAAGACATTTCTTTAGGGGAAAAAATGAATTCTACACATTCAGGGAAACATCTGTCATCATTAGGAGCAGAAACTGTAGTTAATGCAGTCCCTGGAGCGTGGGGGAGAGCTCCAGTTCCTTACTGCCGCTCTGAAGTTGTTTCTTGGAGAACAGAGCTGGCTGTGAAAGGTGAAGAAGGTGGTTTAGCAACGTTGTCCCACATCTAGAAAAATCAAGCGGTGCCTCTTTGAAGCCTCAAACGTGTGCACAGCATATGACATGCAAAGAGTGGTTTTATTCGTGTTTTTTCTCAGGAAATCATGTTGCTTTGTAAGCTGAGCCCTTTTAAGTGTCTTAAGTTTGGCACCCTGAAAGCTGGGCTTTAGCAGGCACTTCTGGAAGACGTCAGCCTGAGCTGTATTTTCCTGACTCAGATCCTTGCAGTAAGAACTGAGGAATGGAGCATTTAAGTAGAAAAAAATAGAAGCTACAGTGCAGCTAGATAATGTCAATCTTGTCATTGCTTTTAATATTCATTGCCAGGCACAGCGATCAAACTTTGTCAGTTTTAAGTTAAGCAACCCTTAGTCCTAGTCAGCTTCTGTCTACGTACATGAAAGGGATGACTGAGCCCACAGCTGCTAAAAGCATCTCTCAATTACTTATATTTCACTAGGTATTTAAAGATTAGGTTGAGGCATAGAGGATGAAAGGGTTTTTTCTTTATCTTTTAATAAGGAACTTGTATTTGCAGATATGAAAAAGACCAAAGACTGAAGCATCTAACATGCTCATCTTTTCCCCGCTGCTGCCTCCGAGTGGGGTGGGGGTAGGGGAGCGTGTGGAAATCCTACAGGGAGTAGAACCGTGTCCCTCTTGGTCTGCTGCTTACCACAGCCCTGCCCCAGTTCCCAAAATTGATGGGTAAGGATGTGCCGTGCTGGAGTTCTCATGACATAGCCTTGCTTGCAATGCAGGAGACCGAGCAATGTACGTGGGAATTAAATACATGGGGCTTTGTATGCTTTAAACGTGAACAACAAAGGGGAGGATGATCTGATCTCTCTGCCTGTAATGTGAGCAGCTTTGAAAGATTCCTGTAGTCACTCGCTTTTGCCGTCTTCGCTGACTGTCAAACCTTTCTTGGGGAAAGGATGTCTTCGTTAGCCTTGTGGTGCTCCAGCCCTTCAATCAAAAAATAACCATCCCTGAGATCTCCAGAGAATTATCTGGCAAAATCACAGAGGACCAGATTAATATTGTCCTAAACAAAAAAAAAAGAGAAAGAAACAGGGCAAAATAGTTTGGAGAAGGGCTTCCAGCTGTCTATATTTAAAAATGTGGGAAGGGGGGAGAAAGGCATGGATCCCAGTGTAAAACAAAGCCAGCAGCTTTCATGTTCCCTTTAAGGCAGGCACATGTGGCAGGAACAAAGATGCTCCCTTTGCTGTAGCCACACGATCATAGAAACGAGTAGCGTACAGACTGCATTCGCACCAGCGTGTGCTGAGGAGAAGGGTGTGAACGGTTCCCACACAACCTTCTCAAGAGCAGCCTGAAACAGTATTTAATGTCCTCCTGCCAGCCATTCATCTTTACACCGGCAGGTTGAAACAAGTGATGGAGTTGTTTCAGGGGAATTTGATGGTGAGCTGGTTACGTGCGGCATAACAGACTTAACTGATGTCTTGGGTTGCTTGCTTTGTTAATAGCTTAACTGGACATAGAAAGCTCTGACTTCGTGATCGGTAGACTTGGGCGCGCGGGGTGGGGAGCTGGGTACACCAGACCCAGCACCCTCTGTACCACCAGTTGCATGTGATGTGGGTGAGGAGGACGTGGGGAGCTTCAGCCCGAACTAAGGCAGTGTGTCTGCACGGTGGCGGGTGGTCGAAGTGCCATGCAGCCCAGGCACGGCGCCGCTTTGGCGACGCGGGGTGAATCTGTGCATCCCGCTGCTGGCGTGCTCCAAGCCAGCACGGGTTTTCCATGTGGCTCTGGGTGCAGCCGCCCCATGAGGGGGTGAAGGCCTTGGGGAAACCCTGCAGCTAAAAGTGCCCTTTGTCTGATTTTTTTCATTTGGATTGTGCACTACCTGTATGTGCAGCTTGGCTGGCTGTGCTGTGGAAGTGCCAGTAACCCAGCTGCGTGCCTAATCCAGATCAGGGATTGTCATTGCTTTGCCTAGATTCGTTTGCTTTTTTAGCTTATTCAGTTGTAATAGCCTCAGGGCCTGATGGCAAGAAGTGCAAGGTGAAGAGGAGGTGATCCTGGCAGCCGGGTGTAGGTAGGAGCCAGTACACACTTTGCTGTGAGGCTTCATCTCTCTGTACCACTGTTCTCTCCCCCAGGTCCCAGGGTGTGCCTCGTTCACACCCGTGCAGGGCTGAGGGGTTGTGTCTGTCCACTTCTGAAGTGCAGTATAATTCCTTGTGATGGTTTAACCCTGAGAGTTAGTATCTCCAGGTCACCTTTCTTGGTGTAAACCAGCGTCACCTGTAACTTTGGTCCCTCTGCTCATGTGTTCATGCCCCAGCAGTCCTTCACTCCTTCTGAGTTTGAAAGAAGTGCTTGGCGCTTCATGCCTTCATCTCAACCAAATGTGCAAGGTCAGGAAGCCAGCAGGGAAATTCTGTCTCAGACTCATAAAGCAGAGGAACCAGGTAAAATAAACACTTGCCTTCTGAAGTGGTTACTTGGGATTGTACCGATGCAGACTTTCCCGTCTGCTCTGTTCTCCACGGAGTTGAACGCAGCAGGGTCCGCTCAGGTAAGCATCGTCCCACTTGGGAGATGTTCCTGTAGGATTTTACTGTGAGGGAGAAGAAAACTGAAGGGTTTTTTTGTTCATAACATAAGGATCCTGCTTCTAAGCTGTGCCTTTAGGCGTATATTTAAGTGGCAAGAGCTGTCAGTTTTTCTGCCATCAGAATTTATTCTTCTCGTTGCTGCATTCAGGCGAGGGTATACCGTGAAAAATGATCGTTTCTAGTGGCAGCTTCACTCTGCAGCCTTTTGCCATTCAGAATTGTCCTTGTTTAGCTCTGCTGCTGAAAAAGGGCATGCAGGCAGTCTTGCTTTGCTTTTTGTTACCTCTGTGCAGAGTTAGCACGGCAATGATAAGAGGAGAAAGTAAGCTTCGATTTCTCCTTGCACATTGTCACCAGACTGGCTATCTTTGTGTTCTTTCTGCTCTTCAAGGCGGGAGAGTAAATCAGAGTCCCCAGGGTAGGTTTCAGCCTGCAGAGATGTTTGTGGTAACCCACAAGCTAGGAGGAACCCTAATTTGATGTGCAGACCCTTTCGTATGGCCTCTGCTGTGTCCAGGAGTTGTTCACGTTGCATCAGAGGAGCGTTTTTCTTGAAATCTCTGGGGTTTCTGTTCTGGCAATGCTGCTGTGCCGGTATTGACAGTTTTCATACCCTGCTTTTGCTGCTGCTTGGAGGACTGCACTGGTAACCCTGTTTTTCTGCAGCGTGACGTTGCACTGCACTTCCTCCAGCATGGAGGATTTTAGAGGGTCCGTGGTCACAACATGGTCATTCAGAGTCCCTGGACAGTTTAAGCCTTTAGTCTCCCTGCTGAAACCCTTAAAAAAGGGACTCGGTGCAGGGCACTGATTTGGTGGTAGAAACCTTTCCATCAGACTGTCCGGGCTGGGTTGTGGACAGCAGCTCTCCTCTACTCTTAACTAGCTAGCACAAGCCTCTTGTTGCAAATCCTGAGTCACCCAGCGTCATATTTGATTGATTGTGGGAGGGGACCATGCTAGCTTTGAACGAACCGCAAAGTCTTAAAAATATTTGGCAAATTTTCTTCCTATTGCTCAAGTCCAGGGGGAAAGTGATCAGGTAAGAACCTCAGCTTCTGAGCAAGGAAAAGAAAGTTTCTGCCTCTAATGGCTGGAAGGAAGGGGCAGCCACTCTGGCTGGCTTAACCTCAGGCTTAGAAACTAGGAGGCAAATTAATACTGTTTCTGATATTTTCTTACTTTTCTGCAATGTCTCGCTTTTAAGCTAACCTCAGCTGGAGGGGGTGCGGAGGCTGACTCATGGCTCTTGAACACTGGGCTTGGCAGTTCTTAGAGAAGAGCTCCCATGTGCTCCTGGTTACGCTGGTGTCCATGTGCCTATGAAATTTGGGTGTGTGCTCTGGTTCGCAGCACTGCTTGTTACCAGTATGTGGCTGGATGTAGGTGGCCTGCCCTCATCTGTAATTTGGCTGGTGCTAATACATGAACACTATGCAAATCTGCCTTTAGTTAGCTGTTTCCTTCTCCCAGATGTATGACAGTGCATGTGGGGTTTAGGTATTTGGATCTGCAAGGGGAGTCGCTGTTGGAGGATTGTAATTTGCCCTGGTTTAATGAAAAAGTTGGGGTTTTTCTTTTGGCTTATGAGTCCATCCAGTCCCCCTCTAGTCGAAAATATTATCAAGAATATTACTGTCCTGGTTTGGATAAAACTGCTGAATGATTTTTAGATGTGTCCCAGTCTTGCCAGTTAACGATGGGCTGAAAGAGTGGATCAGCTGGCTTGATTTAATAGCAGAAGTGGAGGAAAGCTGACGGTGGTGCATTTTTTTTGTCTGCAGTGATCTGTAGCTCAGAAGAGCACATCTCTGGTAATTGACTATTAAACGAGATTGCTTGCTGAGGTGCGCTGTCTTGCCATTTCAATCCTTTAAGGAGTAAGTCTCTGATCAGCTGCACATAGGGCTCTTAAATATAATCTGCCTAATGACCGGAGGGCTTTGACATTCTGGTATTAAGGCGCCAATGTTTTGGGTTACAAACCAAACCTTTGGGGTGGGGGGCTGAGCAGGGCTGGGTTTTTTTTTTTTTTTTCTGAGATGGTAATGTTCCAAACAACAAAGGCTGCTTTTTAATCTCGAAGCGAGACTTGGAAGCAGCACAGAGTCAGTCTAGAGGTGAGTCTCTTTTAGCTCAAGATTTCTAGGATTGCACACATGTTACCGCATGCCTGGACCACCGGTTAGATACCTACCTGGCCACAGATCCTTTGTCCCAGTCGCTGTGCATGCAAACAATGTGTGTTTGCGTGTGTTTACCCAGTCTGGAAAAAATCTGAGCCCTGAGGGATTCGAGCTTCCTTTTGTGTTATGAAACGGGCTACGCTGAGAGCCAGCTGAAGCAACGCTCACAGCTCGCTTCGCAGACACTGCAGGCGCTGGGAGGGTTTTGGAGCCGACGTGCTCGGTGTCTGAGGAAGGACGGTTAGTCCCGTTGTTTAGTGAGGATTCCCACTGCCATTTTAAAGAGCTCTGCTGACAGACACGGGAGGAAATCCCAACCCAGGCCTGAAAGATAGCAGCAGCTTGGAGTCAGAGTCAGAAAGGGCTGGGCAAAAGGAGGGGCTAGCTGCAAATAGAGGCAGGCTTGCTCTTTCCTTCTTGAAATCCTGGTCTGTTTTGTTCAGCTAGGCCAGCCCCTGGCACCATCCTCTGCAAGCACGGGTGCAGGGGAGGAATGCTCCTTGTCCTGGGAGGCTCAGGGCACCCTCCCTGGGGCGTGGGGAGGGCACACATTATTTGGATGCTTTCCGGTCCCATTCTCCCCCACCCCAGTTGGTTGATATACATCATCCTAAAGGCTTAATGTTGCGTGGCGATTGACGCGGTGGGCTAGAAATGGGAAGGGGGAGAAGACTCGTGCTTACTCTGCTGTTTTAGAGTAAATGCTGCAGGAGCAGTTGGTATTTCATTGCTGATATTAAACCTGGATGTGGGGAGAGAAGGGAGAATGTGGCTAACGCAGAACACCTGCCTCTGACAAATCCCCAAGCCACTAGAGACCCCACAGTAATTTTGTAAATCACAAGCAGGTTTTCAGCCTTCCCAGAAAAGTGCACTTCTGAATGCTAACCATCAAATAGCCTAAATTACAGATCAATCTATAAATTGAGGTAGGCTTAGAATAGCTGTTGGAGAACAGTTTTTAGTAAATGGTATCTAGTTCAGTGCTCTCCATCTCCTGTTGTTCTGACCTGACAAATAATGTGGCCTCTTGTTTATGTTATACTAAAATATATCGTAGGAAGGACATTTAAATGGGGTCTTTCTGACCTGTCACGCAGCGTTTATCTCCAGGAGAGAGAGCTTCTGCGTGCAGCAACGCTGCAAACAAAGGAAGTGGGAGACTGCGGGTAATGCGTGGTGCCTAGAGCCTCAAAATCCAGCCTACCTGTTCTCCCTGCCTCTCTCTTCCTTTCTTGCTCCAGACACTTGTAATCAGAGAATATTGGAGGTTTGTTGTATTGCTCATAATAAAACCTCAAAGCAAGGATCAGCCGTGGGAGCAGTGTGTTCCTGTTGTAACCTGAAGTGGAAATAAAGCTGCTCCACACTGCACGTCCCGTTGAGATGAGTCAAGCTGCCACCTCTTTCTAAGGTGACATTACAGGATGTCTGTCTGCAGACTTTGGCCTTTTATTTGAGAGGGGAGAGGAGGGAGATGGTTTCCTTTGCAGCAGCAAGAGCAAAATAGGCTTTTAATAAAGCTTAAATTCTGCAGCTGCTGGCTAAGTTAAAAAAAGAAGTGCTGGCACTCTGTCCTCCTGGAGATGGGCCTTTTCCAGCTCTCTGCCATGACCCAGGGATGGGAGCCATCCCTTCTGGTCTTTTTTCCTTTGTGCCACTTTCTTGGATGAGAATAATGGGAGAGTTTCTTCTCTTGGCAAGGCTTTACCCTGCTTGGGTTTTTGTGCTCATGGAGATGGTTTAGGTTGGTGAATGGAAGGAAAAGAGGCTCAGAAGAAGTGCTGTAGCAGAGATATCCTGGAGGGGGCTATGATTTTATTGGGTATAAATCAACTCCTCAAATCCCTGATTATAGACCCTGAAGAGAACTAGAAATTCCAAAGCCAAGAGATAAGAAAAGGAGGAACAACGTTGTGTATGATACAATAACCTTTTCTACCAAGGTACATGTGTGGATCAGCTGAGTGTTGCTAGAGGCCAGAGAGCAGACCTGCTGAAACGCCAGATTACAGTCTAGATACGGACAAGAACACTTTCTCCAAATATTACTGTGATTGAGGCAGATAAGGGAATTTTTTTTCTTCCTGCAGAGTTTCCTGTTTCGTGCTGGTCTCCTGGGGTGTTCAGCATGACCTCCTTGTACCTGGCTATTTGCAGAGGCTGGTCCTGGCACTGGAGAGCCCTGTAGCGTGGTTTGCAGTCAGGAGGGGGGCACAGCATAAACAGTGGCCTTCAGTAAAGTGAAGTGTTATTCCTGCCTAAGGGATGAGAGGAGATCATGGGCTTGGTTAGTCCAAGGGAGCAATGCATCTACCTCTCTCCTCCCTTCAAATGTATTTTTCTCCCCCTTTGCTAACCGTAGCCTCTGTAATGCATCAGAATTGTCCACAGGCAGATTCTCCACTGGAAACCACCAAATGTTTTGGAGCAGCTTGAGGTATCTGGTTTGGTAGGAGAGGACTCTGAATACACACGTAACTGGGTGCTCAGCATCATACAGCACACTGCGGTACGTGTGTCGGGGTATCCCGAGGCAGCTCCTAGGCAGAGCGTGATATCCTTGACCCTTGATGCAGTTGTCACGGATGAAGTTAAAGAAAATGAGGGGTTGTGCTATGGGGGAGACTCAATCTCTTCTCTCTCTTGCCGAGGAATGCTCTCCAGGAACCGAGAGTAGGTGGGATGGAGAAGGACCCGTCTCTAGCAGTGTGGGTCATTGGGTACTGCATGCTGTGAAGGCTTTCACTAGTCCTCATCTGGGAGTTCACCAAGGAACAGCTGCTGGGGGAACAGAATCTAAAGCAAAGGGACAGGGAAACTTTCACTAGGAGATCTGATTTGTAATTAAAAAACAAACAAAACCAGCTAGAGGGCTGACAAGGTTTAGAGGATTGCTCAACAGGTTGGGTCAAAGGGAATTTAGCTGGCCTGGGGCAGATCACAGAAACAGCTGAAGACTGGGCTGGACAGAGAGACATGAAAAAGGGAAATAGGCAGGAGAAGTCTTGAATTGCCATGGCAAGGTGCAAAGGGCAGGGATTTTGTAGGTTTGTAGCTGAAGGTCAGAAGCAGCTGCCTGGGCGCCCAGTCTGAGCTCCTGCCCTTGCTGGGGTCGTGGCGTTACCCTGAGAGCTCCCTGCGAGCGCTTGTGGTTGAACTACTGCCTGCATTTTTGAAAGAGGCATCCACTCGCAATGGAAAGACTTACAATTTGGGATCCACCACATCCTTTGGGAAGCTGTTCCCATAGTTAATGCGTTTACCGCGTAACTGTTACAGTTCCCTGAAGGAGTTTGAATCCTCAGCTGGCAGCCTGCCTGCCTTGCTCAGCGCTGCTGCATAGCTCTCTGCCTCCTGAGACAAAAGCCCTGCTACAAAGGGACTAAATGACCTGCCCAGTGTCATGCAGGCTGTCTAGGAGAGCCGGGGACCTGAACCTGCTCCCTCCAACCAAGAGTATGGGAGTGACTTTTGTGAAGCATTTGTCTGTTCATTCATCAGCAGCCCCACTGATCTTGTCTCCTCTCTGGATGATGTATGCCTTGCTGTTTTGCCCTCAGCAGCTGGTAGGTCACGCAGGATTTGAGGAATGGCTCTGGCATCGTACCAAGCAGAGGCTGTGGGACGCTCACCAGCGAATTCCAGAGATGATGTGTCATGAAAACCCTGGCCCTGCCACCCCCCTCTGCACGGTGCTGCTGGAGGTAGTGGGAGCCTTGCCGGGTTGCAGTCCCCACATTCAGTGAGAGCTTTGGCTTCCCGAGCAGCTTTTGGTAGGGGGATGTTAGCTGCAGAATCTGTTTGGGAGCCTCCCACTTTGCGTGGGTGGAAAGGAAGCCTTGCTCTTACTCCGCTGCCTGCCTCCAGCTGGAAGGTGACAACTGAGCTTGTGGCTGGGAGAAGTCAGCTGTTTCCATGTTCTTCCTCTGGGGACTTGAAATCTATTTCCAGTGAGGTGGGTCCCTGGGAAGAGGAAGGGCAGCTCTTCTAAGTGGCTGCTGCCAAAGCTGGAAGGCACTCAGAGGTAGCCTTGCCAGCCTCAGGCATTTGAAACACTTCAGTCAAGCCCTGGAAAAAAACCATGGGATAATCTTAGTTTCTCCTCTTACATACATTTTGGGCTCTCTGCGGTGTCCGCTGGTTCGTTACTGAGCTTTTTCTGCAGTCACCAGCCTTAGAAAGTTGTAGTTGAGAAGAAAAGCACATCCTTTCATCAGTTAACTTTTTATTGCCTGCTTTCTCTTGGATTGGACTTCAGGTTTTATATGGCAAACATCTTTAAAGCTTTTAGGGTATTTCCTCCTGTCTTTACCCCCGAAATACCCTCTTTGATCTGGATGGTTTGGCCAGCTCTTAATCTGGGATGGAACAGTTTCAGGGAAGGGAAGGTGATTGTGACGGATACCCCAGTGATGTTACCTTTCCCAAAAGCAATTAAATGTGATCAAACCCTCATTCTTGTTTTATGGCTGCTTCTAGCAGTGCCCAAATGTTTATTGTCCCCCATAGTCCCAGATGCTGCCAGGCCAGGCTTTCCACTGGAAGATAATGTATTGTATTCATGCTGTTTATTAACTTGCATGACACAGCAAAGCAACTGCTCCACTGGGCTCTGGCTTGTTGCTCGTTGTAGTGGTGCATGTGTGCTAGGGAGCCCTGACGCTCATTCACCCTGACTTAATTTCCTGGGAACTTTCCCCTGTCCTAGGCTACTAAGCTTGGCAAACATTTGCCAGTGGAAGGAGGTGTGTTTGTTTTAATCAGAACTATTCTTAAAGCTGTCAGATTAATTGCTGGGGGAGGAGGGCGGTCCCTCCCTGCTTCTGTCCTGCCTTTCTCACCTCGTTTTGATCAAAGCCTGGCATTGATCTGATACGGTGGGTAGCTAATCGGGACTAAATGCTGGGGCTGTCTGCGAATTACAGGGACAGAGCCAGGGACTCTGCATTGCTGGGGGGGACACACAGACGTGTTTTCTCAAGGCTGGGGTGGCTGGGGTGTTAGATCCTCCTTAGGTGGCACACCCCGCTGTAAAGAGCAACCTGGGAGTCACACCAGCTGCTCTGCCATCCGCACTCATTCACTTTGAAATCCCTTTAGTGCTGGAACAATTCCATTAGCAATACTTCTTAGGCATGATTTGGAGCGGTTTCTCTGCCGATTAAAACTGAGTCCGCTCACCAGTCTGGAGGGCTCGTCATAACCAAGACATTCCGTGTGTACCTCGGGGCTGCTCGCAACTGAAATCCTGAACAAAAGATCTGCTGTTAGACAAAGGAGGAAGGAGTGAGCCTCTGAAAAGCGGAAGAATTCCTCCTCTGTTTGCCAGCAATTTTTTTCTAACTATTCTTTTTTTAAGGATTGGTCACCAATTAATCCATGTCGTTTTGCAGACAAAGCTGTCAACATTATTAAGGTTGCACGGTGAAATAACTTTAGTGCTGTTGGTTCTAGCAGCTCCAAATGTTCTCAAACAAATGCCTTTTAAGATAAAAATGGTCTGTGCTTGGTCCCAGCCCAGAGCTGTGGTCGTTATTGTTTTAGTTGAAACGTCTCAACTGAACCCAGTGAAGTCAGAGAGAGCTGCAAGTGTTTGAAAGTCAAGTCACACTTACTTCCATGGCTAAATATGGGCGTAATACAGGGTGTTACTCTAAAATGCTCCAGCGTGTGACCCAAGATGTAGCCCAGCAAGCATGCTATATGCCACAGCTACTGACTTGCAGTAGCTTCTGGCAGCTTTCAAGGCAATCAGCCTGTTAGACGTGGGTACCAAAAGCACCATGCCTTCTGGCTTTTAGTTTTTGCTTTTGCCTGCTGTTGGGGTGTGAGATGCCTCACAGCCACATAGGAGCGTAAGCTTGCTGGCAACTTGTGTGTGTGTGCATTTTTTTCTGATTTCTGTGCGTTGGGTCGGGAATGAGAAGAGTAGAAGCAGGATACCTCCCCCCCGCCACACGCACGTACACAGTGTGGACAGTTACAGCTTTATAAAAGGCATTTCTCGCCACTTCTCAGCAGCAGCACTAAGATAAGATACGAAATTAAATGTGGCCCACCACCTTGGAGTGGGGTAGGTGTGCTGGTTCTGCGCTGGTGTCACAAAATCCATCTGAAACTGGCACATTGTTATCCCAAAACATTTACAGAACTTAAGAGCGACGGAAAATATATACATGAAGAGCATGCATGGTATTTTTCAGTAAAAAGAATAAACGCAAGCAGTGCCTTGCAGGTTCAAATTAGTCCATGTGAGAACAGTTTGGGGAGTTCTGGTGTGTGTACATGGTCCTTCAGTGGCAGGAGCAGGTCTGTTTTGTATTGCGTGGATGCCCTGGGCGGAGGAGAGCTCACGTGAGGAGCTGCTGCAGCTTCCAGCTGGGAAGGGGCAACTCCGTCAGCATTTGGCCGCAGCTGCAGTGCTGTGCTGAGTTAATAGGGGTGTAGCTTTGGCTGCAGACCAAGCCCCAAGTTGCAGGTCCTTACCGATCAGCCCAGCATCAGACAGGGCTGGTTAGTGCTGGGTTGGAATCGTTAACGTCTTCATAGTATCAAAAGTCATTTGAATGCTACAGCTCTTTCAATTAAGCTCCTGTTGAGCTCCATACGCAGATATTGTAGCGTAATTGGCTGGCCTGCTGCAAATGCATTCGGAGAGTCTGCTACTGAAACAGCCTCCGTCTGTGCTCCGGGCTGGAGAGGAGCCAGAGCGAGCCGTGGTCTCCGCACAATGTCATACTGATTAGGAGGGTGTGAGATTTTGTTTTTGCTAAAATAGTTCTGCCAGTACAGCCCGGAGGGCAGCTGCAGTTATGCTGGTACAGAGGGGCCTTATGCCACTCTGAATTGTCCCCGGCTCTGGGGGCAGGCAGTGATGCTGCTGGGACTACCTTTATCCTGCAGTAACAGCCCGTGCATGGCATCCGCTGCCCAGCTCCACAAGTGCAACTTTATTTTGTTGACAACCAACCCATAGCAACCCCATAGCCTCTGTCTCAGAGGCCCAAGGAAAATATTTTCCTTCCTCTGGCTGTTAGGAAGCAGGTTCTCCATGGCAGCAGTCTCTTCACAAAGAGTTCGGTCCTGAGCAGGAAACCCTGGTCCATTCCCTAATGAGCCCTTCCTGCTGATAAGGGGACCTGCAGGTCAGGGGCTCTGCCTGAGCCAGCCAGCTCCCCGAGAACTGAGGTGCTTCTTGATGACCATGTCCTCCAAAGCCTGTAAAATGAGACTCCAGCCTATGCTTCTCGACCAGGCCCTCCAGAGGGGTGGGTGCAGCCCTAGGTGCTGTGGGATGGGACCTGCTTGAGGAAAGGCCAGCTTCGTGAAGCCAAAGCATCCCATCTCTTCCCCGCTTAGCAAATTCGCCTCGTGGTACACGCGGAGACCCAACTCTGATTTTATTCCTGGAATAACTATATTTGTGTGTGCAGTATTACTGTGCATTTGTACGTGGGTTGTTCCCCAGTTTGGAGAGCGGACTGGAGAACAAGGTGGTACCGTATCTGTGCTGTCCTGTTTTGGAGCAAGGCAGACAAGGCAGCCCTTGGGTCTGTTTTTCCAGCCCTGCACTTTGGAAAGGCCTGTCAAGCACGATTCATGCCATGCAGATGAGCATGAAATATTTGTATGTCTTGGAGAGTGCACCAGAAAAGAAGCCATGAACTGGGATCTCCGCTGGCATCCCGTGGCGTGATGCTGTGCGAGCCCCTTCACCACCTGCCGTGTCGCTTTTGCTCTTTCTAAGTGGGTACCGTGACCCTTATTTCCCTCCTGAAGGTGAGGTGCACTCTGCCAGAGCAAAGCAGCATTGCGCAACATGTGAAGTCCCACAGAAACTCACTCTGCTGGATTAATGACAAATCCAGCAATAAACAGTAGCTGGAACACCAGAGCATTGCCCTTTGGCGGGCTGTTACTTGTTGCTGCTGGGAGGTGGGAGTGACATGTTTTTTCCTCTGTGACAAATTTCTATTCCCCCACTGACTACATTTAGACACAAATACATCCGGAATCAACTGTACCCAGGCAAGCTCTGCTACTGCCCACGGCAGCCCTCACCAAGGCAGCAGCACGCATGCATTTAGTCTGTCACATCTGCCCTTGCCTCTCCACGCTGATGGAAACCGCATCGTCTTGGCCGGACTTGGATTGCTGGGGTGTAGCAGTCCGGCTGTCCTTGCCTGGCAGTGCCTTTTATCTCCATCTTAAACTCTTTTCTGTGTAGACCCTGGCTGTAGGAAGGCAGGCAGGTGTGTGGGAAGGAGAGGTATCACTCTCGCTTCTTGAGAGGTTACACTTTCTCTTCTGTATGTGTCTGACACGTTGCTTATTTTAACAATAGTTCTGCTTTGTGCTGTGATCCTGGATTACATCCTCAGCTCAGCAGAGTCAAAGACTTCCTACAAGTGGAAAGAAGCCGTGAGCATCAGCGTTCATGTAGGGGTCTTCAGCATGAGGTTGTCCTGAGGTCTTGGGAGGTATGGGGTGACATCAGAAACTAGAATGGACCCGGGGCTTGGCTTAGCTCTTCAGATTTTGCTAGCTTGCATTGCAACAGTAGTGATGGCAAAGCAACTTGGGGTTAATTTGGGTTGGCAAGCCTGAACAAAAACCCGAGAAGAGTTAACTCACGCTGTTGGCTCAAGTTATAACCCATGTTTCCTTCTTGTTGTTGTTGTAAGTACTTCAGGATGGCCCCCGCTGCAGTCGACCAGCCACCTTCTGCAGGGCAATTGTACTTAGACTATTTTCACTGGAAGCTGCCGATTGTTCCTGTCAGCGAAGACCTCCATGCAGTAGAACGAAATTTGCCTCAGTCTGTTGGCAGGATTGCAGGCAGGGTAATTGCATTTTGCTAGTGTACTTGTGTCTCTTGCTGCCTTTGGACGTAGCTGCCTGCGCTGCCTGCTCCGTCATGCCCCGTGGCACCACCCAGTGGGTTTTGCCCCAGTCACGGCTGCTTTTCCACAGTGGTCTGGTGCGTGCCGCTCTTCAGAGTGCAAGAAGCTTTATGATCCTCATTACAAAGATATGGGTTTATAACCCTGCCTCAAAAATCACTGCTACTCCTAGAGCATTTCAGGCAGGTTCTTTGCCTCAGTCTATACATGCTTTAGGGTATCTGCTACCAGCTCGCCAAGCAGAGTGTACGGACAGGCACCACTATCTGAGCTGGCAGCGAGCTCCTCGGCCGGCGCTGCCCTGGCCAGGCAGTGGGAATCAGGCAGTCCTCTCCCTGCCAGCCTGCCCCGCGTTTGCTCAGTCCTGGGCGCAGCCATCCAAACAGGATCATCACCACCCTGCCAGCCCTTCAGCAGCATCCACCCTGCTTTTATCTTCAGTTCCTCCTCCCTTGCTTTTTTTCTTTTTTTTCCCACCTGGGATTTAAATGTTTGTTTGTTTGGCATTGGGGAGGCTTTCTTGTTTGTTTTTTTAAATACCTGTTGTGACAGGCAGGGCTGGGAACAAGCTGGGCTGCTCTCTACATCCATGTGCCTGTTTGGGAGACGATGCCAAGTGGGAAAATAAAAAAAGAAATGCAGTTGGGTTTGGCCTGGGAGCTTTTTCTATCCTCGGCTGGTTACGCAGGATGAGGGATGGGAAGAGCTGGTCGGTTTTAGGCTCTGAAGAGGTAGACCTGTTTTATCATTCTCGGCAAGGTTCCTGCAAGCTGGCAATACCAGGCACCATTGTTCTGCTGCCTCCTGCTCGGTTCAGCTGGACCACCCTGACTTTGAGGAGCAGATGGCACCCCTCTTCCCTTCCTGCCGTGCTCCCCTCTTCCTCCCCACCAGCATTTTTGCTCCTCTCTCGAGGAAGATGGTCTGGAGAGGCTGGGAGTGAACAGAAGAGCTGGCATGTAGGCCACCAGTCAGGTCTCTGCATACACCCTCCTCGTGCAATGTCTCTCACACGCCCTTGCACATTGTTGTTTGAAGGGAGGACAGTGGGGCGGGTGATCCGTGGTGCACTGGGTATGACTCTTCCACTTTATTAAAATGGAAGTATTTACTGGCTGCATCAGTTGCCCAGCTGTGGTTAGTTTGTATGAGAACCATTTCCTGCCGTTAAGGAAACTATTTCGCTTTACAGCAGTTTGTGGCAGGAATAGATATTACTACTTACAAAACCTTGTGCTCTTCTCTTTGCTGAGTGGCAGGGTTTCTCACCTGCGTCCCTTCCATCAAAGCACTTGGGGTGACAGGAACAGAGCTGCCATCGCTGTGCTGCAAGTAAATATCGCAGGCTCGGGGTGGGGAAGGGAGGCGGGCGGGAGAGGGGCTGCAGGAGAGCCAGGGCTTGATGGTGAACATGGTACCTTCAGGGCTGCGTGGCCTGAGATGCCATCTTTCTGCACTCGGTGACATTTACTCGCCGGCATCCTGTACTGATAGTGGGATCTGACGTGCTGCTCTACGTTGCAGGGAGCCAGCAGAAAAGTGGTTCATGTTATAGCTTAGATTTGAGTTGGGTTCTTCTGCTTGAAGGTTTGCAAAGCCATTCAGCCATGCTGAAAAGGACCTGCGAGTGCATGCCTCCTGCTTGTCCTCTTGTGCCAGACACCATAAGCACCCTTGCCTGTTGCCATGGTCTTGTCATCTAACGCGCAACAAAAACTATCCGTCCTGGTTCTGAACCCTCCTTGATAGTGTGTTTTTTAGGTTGTAGGTGTAACCTGCCTTTTTTAATGGTAAAGGTGATTTCTTTGGTAATCTGCGTACCAAGGCTGGGGCAGGAGATATGGGGTCTTTCCTGGGCTTGCAAGATTTCCTTGTGATGAAATGTCATCTCTGTGAGTCCGGGTTTATTTCTGCAAAAAGAAAGGTTGCTCTGTAGTGCTTCATGGAGAGTCACCAGATGTTTTGGATGTATGCTGGAAGGTGATAGAGTACCCAGCACCAAATTGTCTCTGCTCTGGGAGATGCAAAAGCTTGTGATGAGGCCAAAGAAGATGCCCCACTCTGTTGTCTTGTCTCTTCCACCACATAGCTGCAGGGAGTGCAGGATGCCTTGGTGGAATCAGCATCATCTGAAAAAATGTGCTTCTTGGTCCAAGTCTTGCAGCAGCAGCCACTTTGTCACAAGATCCCCATTAACAAAATAGGTTATTAGCTACTCATTTAACAGGGGCTCAGGGGCTGGATTTCGTTCAGGGAGGGAAAACAAGCATCTCACTTGTGATTTGTGTACATCAGTGACTGTCCTCTTAAGTGCATTTGCTCACGCTGTTTCCCCAAAACATGACATAACAAGAAGCAGGGTGGGGGAGTGTTGGGGTGTTAGCTAAGCATTAGTAACACCCTATTTTGTGTTCAGTGTTTGCTTCTTACGAATTGAGCCCTCCTTGTAAGTATTGATAGGAAACAGAAGTAGGACCTTCCTGCTGCAGAAGCTGTTGTTACTGACATCAAGGAGGATGATACAAGGCAGATGGAGAAGCAGCTCAGGGTTTGCGGTCTGCATCCTCCCGCGGAGCCAGCAGAAACGGAGCAGCAGAGGGTTTGTGATCCTCAAGGGTGGAGGTCAGGCTGGAGCTGGGGACACTGCTGGCTCCTTGGATCAATGTGTGAGTAGGTGTCCTTTGGGCACCCTTCATTCATTGGAGCCGGACAAACACGAACAGCAGCTCCTGCAGTCTGACCCTGCTGGTCCCTGCCTGCTTCTGGCCATCGCCTTGATCTTGTTTGGCCAACTGGTGCTGGTGCAGCTGCTAAATTATCTCCGTAGGTATTTCACAAAGACGGGAGGTACTTTCCCTAGTGTTACTCTTCAACAGCTGCAGCATGGGTGTTGTGAATAGGAGAGGCGATTGGCAAAGACAACTGAGATCCGCTGTGTCGAGGGAAACGTGAGGGCGAACAGGAGGAACAGCGCAGAAGGACCAGTGCAGAGCTCTGCCTTTGGGTAGCAGTAATCATCTGCACCAGTCGAGGAAGGAAATAACTGGCTTGGCAGCAGCGGAGCGGAGAAGAATCTCAGTGAATCACAGGCTCGACATGAGTCAACACTGTCACACGGTTGTGAAAAAGGCACACGTCATAGGAGGCTGTGTAAGGAGTTGCATGCTTTGCAAGGCATCTGAAGTATTCTTCCTGCTGCCGGTGCCGGTAAAGCTGCGTCTGGAGCCCCTTCTTTCCCATTTTGGATGCTGCGTTTCGAGGAAGATGTGGGCCAATAGCAGAGAGTCCGGGGAGAGCAGCGAGAGCGGTCAGAGGGCTGGAAACCATGAGGAATGAGAAAAGCTTGAAAGGACCCAGGATTGTTTAGTCTAGGAAAGAGCAAGCTGAGCAGGCAGGGGGATAGGAAGAGCCTTCAAAGACGTAAAAGGCTGCTGTGAAAAGTGAGAGAATGATCTGTTGTTAGTAGCTACTAGGAATGAGATAAGAAGTCATGGGCTGAGCAAGGAAATTTAGTCATTGGGGAAAACTTAACGTAAGTGAAAGGCTGATGAAGTACTGAAGCCTCCAGTGTGTATAGGATCAGTGTCAGGAGGCCTTCAGAACACCCACCTCTGGGTGGGTGGGAGAGGAACTCGTCTTGCTTTGGCTGGCAGGACACCACAAGACCTTTGTAGCCCTGCTTTCCTATTGCTTGAAGATTATTTTATAAAGCTTGTGATGAAGCCTGCCTCTTTGGAGACAGGCACACATTTCCCGGACACTGCCAACCCTCATGTTACAAGACAGCAGGGATTACATGTGACAGCACCACTTTATTGTTGGTATAGCAGCAAGTCCCCAAGGTCCTGGTCAGGCTGCAGGCTCGCACTGAGATGGGAGGAAGCCTCTTCGTTAAGGACAGGAATACAGAGCTTATTCGCCTACGGCAGGACAGCAAGGGAGCCCTTGGCTTGCTGTTTTTCCCTGTGTGTGACCGTGCTGGGTGATGCACAGGCACGGTCCTTGTCCTGAAGATGCTAAATGGGTGCAGGGGAATGCCCCCGCCAAGGCAGAGCTCACCAGCATGCTTATTTGCTGGTTCAGGGGCTGATTTGGGCCACGCTTTTTAATCGTGGAAAGTAAGAGCGTGTCTTTGTGTCCTAAATAGGCGATTGTCCCGATTCTCATCCCCGGGATCCATTATGTCTTAGCAAATTACTTTCTCTCTTTTAAATGCCTTAGTGATTAAAGATGCCACAGCAGATACCCTTAATGAGTACAAAAAGGGTAATAATTCCTCTTGTTGGCACTGAATGCAATTAATCAGGCCCCTTTACTGGCTTTTTAAACAGATGAGGCATTTAAGGCCAAGCAAGTTTTTAATTGGACTTTAATGTCTCTCATTTACTTCATTTTGGCACAAGCATAGGAATTCCCACCCCCAGGTTTGCTCTTGGATTTATTCAGGGTGATGAAAGGCTCAGCGTGGAATGAAGGCTCAGCAGCAGACTCGAACGCATCCTTCAGCCCGCGCCTGGCCCCATCTCGTTGCCTGGCCCAGGTTTGGTCCTGCTACACACAGCACAGATTTGTCCAGGCAGGAGCAAAGCCAGGTCATCCGGCCCAGAGCCCGTCCCCAGCACAGGGCTGACACTGGATATTAGCAGTATTTTTGGAGTAGTCGTCAACACGAAGGGTGCAGCATAGCCTGCCCTGTTTTTTGATGTTCCCTTGCCTTGAAGGAACCGTTGACTTGCAATTATTCTTGTGGCTTTCTGGAAGCCCTTGATGGAGGTCCATGTCCATCACCTAGACTCTGAAGCTTCAAACATGGGGTGAATTGTATCTTTTAAGGGATATTCCTGAGATCCGTGGCCAAGAGGAGACAGAGTCCTTGAGCACTGTTACAGATGGGTGTGTGCATGCAGACGTTTTTAATTTATGCCAGGAATTACCATGGGAGAAAAGATGTGTGACGAGCGACCTTCATCTAGCCTGCCGCCCCTGCTCCCTGCTATGAAGCCAGCACCACCTCTGCTTGCACCTCTGGCTGCGAACCATCTTGCCTTTGGTTCCCTTCCCTTGTGTATGTCCTCCGCTGTGGTTTGGGGAAGGCAGTTGCCTGTCAGCATGTCCCAGTTTGTGTTTCATGCAGGGACATGTGCGGCAGCCCGGCCTGGCCGATTGGCCCCTGTCCTGACTCAGCTCTTCCCCGCCGGCAGCTGACAGCCCGCAGTTCAGCTGAAAAGGCATCAGTCTCAGCATGTGCAAGCCTGCCTCTGAGCCTGCTTGTTGCTCTGCAGTGCAGGCATTCCTCTAACACCCAGGAGAGATCCTGGAACAGTTTCAGTTGGGTTTTCCAGGTGCATGCTGTGTCTTTTGCAGAGTCAGGCCGGTCTGTAGTACAGCTGTACAGTGGCTGTAGGCTCCCAGCTGCGGAAGAGCTGGTGGATGCAGGTGAGCTGTGAGTGCCCTTGGACAGGTGACGTGGCTCTTACGCCCTCGGGGTTCTTTGCCCCAAAAAACATTTAGGAGACATCCAGGGACAAGGGACAACACCCTCCATTTCTGCATCCCTGCTTCTCCCGCTTCAAAGGTAGGCAAAATTGTAAGCACAAAGTGAGTCTGGAAAGTTAAGTGTATTCAGAGAAGTATGTTATTGAATAGCTTGTGTTAATTTAAACACCTTCTGCCTGCCAGGCTGGGCGGAGAGGAGCGTTGCCAGCTGCGTCAGCCATAACACTTCTCTAGATCTGTCTCAGAGCATCTTTACTTTAAGTTCTGTGCTAAAACCCCAAGGCCTCACAGTGCAATGTAAGGAACTGCCGCTCACAAACACCAGGCTCTGCCATCCAGGCGGCTGCTCAGCAGGGAATGCCACGGGGGATGTTTGCCCAGTATTTTATTTGGTTTTCCCTTCCTACTTGTCGTATCTCCTCTCCTCCCACTCCCTTGCAACTTGAACTTGCATCTGATACCGGGCTTGGTGATTGTGCAAGGCTCGCATATAGTCCTCGATAGCCAGATGTAGGAACCAAATCTCTCCGATTTTATCTTCTGCTGAGAAAATCTTTGCACGTTTTGTCCCCTTGCACCACTTCCCTGCTACCTGAAGATAAAGAAACTCAGAGCCATCATGTCTTGAAAAGCAAGAGAGAATTGAGGGCCGAGCAAGGATCTAGGCTTTTTTGCGTGATTGTGATGTGAGGGCTGTAGACATCTTCATGAGACGTTCAGGGATAAAGGTGAATAAAAGAGCATCCAGCTTGCTCTGTGTCCTCACATGGTGAAAAGTGTGGGCTGCTGGCACGTTCTCCAGCGGTGTGCAGGGACTGAAAGAAATAAGAGGGCCAGGTCCTTGGACATTTCAGCTTCTCTGGCCGGGCAGTGTGAGGAGGGGCAGGCAGCTTTGTCGGGTGGCTGTTGAGCCTGCCAAGATGCCCTTAATCCAGGGTTTGTACCCCAAATATATCTTTGTCAGGAAGCTGCAACCCCAGGTGACCATGGCCAGCCATTCTTGCATTGAGAATCTTCTGGCTGAGGCTTACAAAGGTGTCATTTTCTTTGATTTAATTCCATATAAACTGCAGAATTATTTTGCTTTAGAGGCTTGCAAATTATGGAAGCATAAACCACGCTAATGATCCGATAAGGACAGCTTTGGATGTGTTCCCAAGAATGGCTACCCCTGGGCAGGACTGTGCTTGAGAAGAACTGAGGGAGAGCAGTCTCTGGCGCTCACCTGCCTGCCTTCCTTGCACACACACCCCCCACACCACCACCACCACTACCCCCCCCACCCCCCGCCTCACCCCCGCCAGATTCCTCCATCTCTCAGGAACGAGAATCATTTCCTCTCTGGCTTCTTGCAGAGGCAAAGGCCCTGCAGACCTGAAGTTATCTCTGGAATGCGTGTAAACACCGAGTTCAATGGGATGCTGTTTGCCCCTTTCTCCTGGGGGCGGTTTAAGAAGGGTTAATATGAGTTTGTTTTATGAGTTCCTAGCCCTGAGAATTGTCTTCCTCGGAGGGCGACCTGGCTGACCCGAGTCCTTGTGTGTGCATTTCCCAGCATAAAGGGGAGACTTGGAAGCCCCGCCATGTGGGTGGGATTTCAGTCCTCTTAAGAACAAGGAGATGAAAGACCAAGGTGGTCTTCCTCCTAAACAGGGACCTGGGAGATGGTGTGGTATCGCTGTGCACGTGCACTGGGACTCAGCGTGTTGCGTGATGGTGTAATTAATGGGGTTAAGGTGATCCTTGGACAGAAACAGATTTGTGATCAGGAGAAGGGTGGGGGTTACGCGCGGTTCCGCTGCCCCCATCTTCAAAGAGTGTTGAAAACGTAAGCAGGGGGACAAAGCCTTAGAAATGACATACGGGCTGGGACAAAGTGCATTTCAATGAGAGGCATAAAGAGCTCCATCTGTTTGTTAAGAAAATAATTTGGATGTAAGATCATTATGGTGTACAAGTACGTCACTAATGAGACCCGCCTGGGCACCAAAGTGCTTTTGGATTTCGAATAAGCAGCAGCCACCAGAACCTGAAGCTAGACAAAATCAAGCTGAAAACAGGCGTGTTGGTACCAGCGAAATGGTTAATTCCTAGATGTGTTGTCAGCGCTGGTGACGCACTGAGGCTGGATCCCTTCCAGAAAACAACACTTTAAACCGAAGACAAAGAACCGGGCTTAGCACGGAGGTGATCAGTGGAATGGCTTGGCCTGGTATATACAAGGGGTCAAACTAGATGATTTAATGATCTCTTTTGGCCTGAAAGCTTTCTGTTCTCTTAAGAAGATAAATGAAAAAGCCCTTTCACAAAAAGCGAGCACTTGAGATATGTGTGTAATGAACTCTGCTGCTTCCAGGGGAACGGCGCAGCAGGATCTGCAGGAAGCGTGACCTTGCCGCCTGCAGGCTGCCTGAAGTTGGTGGCCATCTGTTTAGTGGTGGTGGCTCACCACCATCAAGGCCACCACTCTTACGCGTGACGTTTCTCAGCTCCATTTTTAATTGCTAACTGATGCTGTCTCTCTGCATTTAAGTAACGTTTGCTCCCTTATCTCCACCAGGGTGAAGAGGCCAAGCGGTATGAGCAGCCTCCTGGGGAAGATTGGCTCCAAAAAGCAGAAGATGAGCACACTGGAGAAATCTAAACTGGACTGGGAGAACTTCAAGGAGGAAGAGGGGATTGTGGAGGAGCTGGCCATCCATAACCGAGGGAAAGACGGGTAAGAGGGACTTTACCTAATAGTAGTCAAGCATTTCCCACCACTTCCTATATGTGTAGGAACCCCATCGCTTGCTACAGAGGGTTCAGCAAACTCACGGGATTTCTCAAGGGTTTATGCTAGGGATACATAAAACCAGTAGCTGCGCGAGGTATCGCAGGGAGACGGGTAAGCCTGCAAGCACCTATCGCTCTCTGTTTACAACCTCATGAGTTCTTCAAGTCCAGCTAAAGTACAGTCTGGCTGTGCTTTATCTTCTGTCCTGCTAGTGGCACAGATGCAGCGTGAACCGGTCTAATGCAGCACTCCCATGAGGAAACAGTTGCCTTTGCCCTGTTTTCTTTTTTTTTTTTTTTTTTTTTTAATTGTCAAATGGGGTGGTGTGGTTTTTGTTCCATTGGTCAAATGAGATGTTCGGGCTGCGTCCCCCTCCTGCGTAAAGATGTATGCAAACCCAGAACAGCTGGCAAGGTGCGTTAAAGATTATGGCAGCGCTGGGCGTTGATTGTGTGCATCAAGCAATGTTCACTCCAATGAAGTTAATGGAAGTATCGTAAAAGTAAATGGCGATGCTGTAAATAAAACAAAGTTAATAACATGCACTGCAGGGAAGGATAATAAGATCAGAAGCGGCATTTCCACTACAAGTGCTTTGCTAAGCTCTGGGAAAACGTAACCGGCTTACTGGACAGCTCATAAAATGTATTTTTATTGTAAGCTGTTCTTTTACTCTGCAGGAAAAACTCAGAGCTTCTGCATTCCAACAGATTGGATTTTGTATTTCAGACAGATATTTCATAACTGCTGGGTTTTTTCATTTTGGTCTTGCACCCTTCCACAACACTCCTTCTCCATCAGATCTGCCCTGATCTGTTTCTGGGCACTTGCCCTTGAACAAGTAGAGCGATTCAGTAGCACTGCTGGAGGGGCA
Source organism: Sagittarius serpentarius (assembly GCA_034782735.1). Taxonomy (NCBI): domain Eukaryota; kingdom Metazoa; phylum Chordata; class Aves; order Accipitriformes; family Sagittariidae; genus Sagittarius; species Sagittarius serpentarius. Next base: position 22,831,311 of record JAVKLA010000088.1, on the reverse strand, counting down.
CAGGGCGTTCCTCTGAGACCCTTGAAATCCAAGGAAGTGTGCGATTTACATTGCTTACAAGTGTAGCAGAGCACGCGTGCGCCAAATCATCGCCGATGGCATCTGCAGCGTGGCGAATGTCACGGTCAGAGCCCTGTACGTGAGGCTCTCCATTGAAATGGCCCATGCCAGGAGTCTGGCGGCAGGGCCAGGCTGCCTACCAGGCTCTCTCTGAGATGAAGGAGGAGGGTGAGCTTCTCCCATGAAGCCCCATCAGGAGCTGCAGGCTGCTTTGGGAGAGCCCACCTCCAGGGAACAGTCCCGTTTCTGCCTGTGGCACCTGGCTGGCTTGTCCTGATGGGATGTGGAGCGAGAATTTGCCCTACACAGGCATCTGAGCGGCTGCCAAGTGTGATAACATCTTTGGGCTTTCACTGCTCTGGACTGGGCTGGTGGTGGTAGTACCACCATTAAAAGCCAGAGCACCTCCTGCCGATTGCTGGGACACGCTGTTTCTTTTCACAGTCAGTGGAATCAGCCTGAATCGTGGTCCATCGCTCTCAGCTGGACCGTACACACCCCAAACCAGCCAGGCTCCCCTGCGTGAGCATTTGGTGGCATCGCGTGCTTGTTCAAACCTAATATGTCGACCTTTCTTGGCCAGTGCTGTTTCCTTTCCCACCCCATACAAGCAGGACAGCTCGCTCTTCACGCCTGGCAAACCTTTCCAGAGACGCTAACATAACGGTCCTTGAAGGCTGAAGAACGGATCAGCACATTGAGAAGATGAGCAAAGCAGAGCAGCAATTTTAAGAGCATCTATAAGCTTGGACAGCTTTGGGTTTTGCTGCCTGTCACATCCCAGGCTAGAAAAATCCGCTGGGCTATTGGCAAGCTGGTTTTGTCATTAAACAAATGAGAAACGTGATGCCGTGATAACTTCAGACACTCCTTACAAATCTGTTTGTGCTAGTCAGACGTGTAATGTGAGGGGATCAACCGAGTATCGGCTCACTGTGAATTACTTCCACCTTCAAGGTAAAGGAAGGGAGAAGGAAGGAGCACCGATGGATGCGCAGCCCGCTGCATTTCTGTTTACAGGCCACCTGTAAACGCCCGTGGCGTGAAGCATGCTGCGCCATTACAGAGCAGCCAGCCTGCTCGGGGGCAGATCACGCAAACACAGCGGCTGCCTGCTTCAAGTCGTTTTGCAGGAGCCTGTTGTCTCTTCCGCAGCTGCCTCTTCTCCCTTAATAACGTAGGCTCTGCTCCCCCTTCAGTGGGCAATCATTTACACGTGTCTATAAAAATTGTAATGAGCGGTTGTTAACCCTTCAACCCAGGCTGGAGGGAGCGGGGCACTGCCTTTATCCCTGGTGCCGACGTGCGTTAGAAACCTCTGGTCCCCGTGTGTCCTGCTTTGTAATTGTGTTTGCCTGATGAGGAAAGCCACAGCGCGCTCCTGGAAGCGTCTGCCCAATGCCACGTGTGCCCGTGCACTACAGAGATGGTCCATGTGTGTCTCGAGGAAGGCAGGAGGCATTTCTTTTTGCTCAGAAGGGAAGGCAGGCTGAATTTCTCTTTTTTGCAGTAACCTCGCAGAAGTTGCGGTTCACAGCCCAGAGCTCCTCTTGCCTCGGACCTCCCCAGCCCCTCTCCGGCAGTGACATGTGCTCGGCCAGCACGCCAGCGGCCAGCTGAGCAGCGGGGCCGTGGCATCTTTCTGCTGGTGATGCCGGTTATCAGCCAGCTGCAGCCTGGCCCCGGGATGCCCGAGGCAGAGGGAACGCATGCTGCCCTGTGACTGTCGTCCGCCTTTGCCTCTGATTTTCTGCCATTCCTATCATCAGCCCCAGACGGCGATTTGCATTTCCCCAGCAGCAGGATCCGGACTTGTGCAGCCTGGTTGTGTCAGATCCTGAGGGCCTGTCCTGGATTTGACAGGAGGGGCTGAACTAAGGAGCGGAGGCAGCTATCCCCTTTGCTGTTGATCTCTCTGATGTGCTTTATAAATGGAAATGTGTAGTGGCCTCTTAATTGGGCCACCTTTGTAGAGCAGGCCCAGTAGGGGAGCAGCCCCGCTGCGGGTGTGGGGCTGGCCCCGTGCGCTCGTGGGTGCGCTGGGTGACTGCTGGTGACTGAGAGGGGACACGCGGCACCAATGAAACCCTCCCCAGAGCAGTTTGCAGCTGCCCTCGTTAGCAGAGACAGCCTCTTCTCCCAACAAATTTACCATCCTCCGCTGTGGATCACAGCTGCCCTGTTTCCCCACAGGCTGATAATTTACGGGAAGGCATTGATTCAGGTAGCAAAGGTTATTTAGACAAGCACAGGACGGCTGTTTGTGCCTCACTCGTGCACTTTGCACTGCAGTTTGGCAGTGCCTTGCTGTCGGCTGCACGGAGCCAGGAGGGGAACCAGAGCTGGAGCCGCAGCTGAGGCGCAGGGTTTGGGGCGCAGCGGGGCTTGCGCCGGCCCTGCAGACCTGCTGCTCCCCTGCTTGTGTCCGTCGGCACCTCCAGGCTCTGCGTGCATGCAGTACAAGCCAGCTGGGCTTGTTCCCAGGCTGCTTGCCCCATAAACCCCGGTGTGTGCACAGGTAGTGCCTTGCAGTGTCTGCTCTGGCCCCTACGGCGCTTTTCTGTGGCCGGCCAAGGACAACGCCACGGGGTAATGTCACGGTTCCTCCTCCGTGCAGAGCCGCTGGCTGCGGCCGTAAGACGGCATTCCTGGCTCGTGATCCGTATCGATCCCCCGGGAGCCAGTCCCTGCCCGCCGGAGAGGCACAGCAGCCATGGAGGAGGAGGAGGAGGAAGAGGAAGGCACCGACCCCTTGCTGGGGTTGGGAGAAGGGAGTCGTGGAGGGGCCGAAGGAAATTCAAATTCAGTAGCTCAGGCTGTTGCTGCCCAAGCGGTCCGGGTGTTCCCAGGTTAACAGGGGTAACCCCTGTCCCTTGCCTTCCCGGCCGTGGCTGCGCTTGGTGTTTAGCAGCAGAGGGGGAGGAAAACCACACGCCCAGCAATATGACACGCTGTAATATACAACGTGACACACACACACACACCCCCAACTTCCTTCCCGTGGCCTCTCTGAGCCCAGGAGCGGGTCACCTCCCTGCTTGCGGGGATGAAGGGAAGCGACACTCCCCTGCCCGCCTTTCCTGAGCCAGCGTGGGGAGAGGGCCTCGGCGCACAGCCCTCCTCTGAGGGTGAGGGGCAGGGGGCCAGAAAAATACCTCCTCACGGCCAGCACATCGTCTGCGTTACGGCGCGCTGGGCCCCTGCCCCTCGCAGCCGGCAGAGATGAGCTGACCCAGTTGTGTCAGCACGAGACGGGCTCAGGCTGCGATGGGAATAGGGTGGCAGCAGGGATGCACGGGGCTGTTCATCCGCTCGGGGGAATCACTCACTGCAATGAATTCGGATTAATTCATTTCCAGTGACGACTGGGTGGGCAGGAGTGTCAGGGGCTGTCCCTTGCAGCAAGGGCAAAGGCACTCTGGTGCTGGGAGCACGTTCAGCGCCAGTTCGATAGTCGCAGCGTAAAGTAGAGACCTCGCCACCAAAGGCAGCGGAGCCCCTCTGTGCTAGAGGGACTGCTGCTGGTGGCGGGAGGGGGCCTTCCCATGCAGTTGGGTCTTAGGCACCTTCATGCACGCTGCCAGCCACCCAGGAGCCTAGAAAACACCCACAGTCTGTGATGCTCATCTTCCCTGCAGCCTGCAGTCTTGCTTTCAAGCAAGGGGCATCTCTGGTTAGCAGGCACCAGCTGCGGTGCAGGAAAAGCAGGGGCTCGTGCATCTTGTGCCGGTGCCAAGCGTAATGACCTTGTCATGACGGGCCGTGCGTTTGCCACCCTGGAACAAATGCAAAACAATTGTGATGATTCAATTACAGCTCCTGTTTTGAATTGCAATTTCGCTCCCTCTGTAGGTTAATTAGTAGCACAGCCCTGGGCTATCTGTGGCAAGGGTTTGCAGCAAAGTACATTAAAATTCAGCTGCCTGCCATTAATGAGTGGCAAGGTGCTTTTCCAGGCGCAGGCGTGCTTGCCTTCTTCCTTGCAGCACTCAGGTGCCTCGCTGAGAGGGAGAAGTAAACACTCGGTGGTGGTTAGGAGCTGGTCTGTGGCTGGGAAACCCCTGGCCTGAATCCCTGAGCTGCGGCAGGCTTGCTGGGTGATGCTGTTTGTGTCCTCAGTGCTCCATGTGCCCGTTATCAGCTTGTATCGTGGGTTGTGCTGCTGTCTTTGGGTTTGAGTTGCTTTGCTGGGGGGTGGGCAAGGTCACCTGGGCAGCCAGGGAGGAGCATCAGAGCTGCCTCTCCGGCCGAGGACCTGCCCTGAGCCCGTTCCAGTTGTCTGTGAAGGTCATTTCTCAGCCCTAAGAGAAGAGCTGGAACCAGAAGCAGCCAGCCCGTATCTCCAGCCTGCAGGGACCCTTCACCCCAGAGCTCTGCGAGTTCCCCAGGAGACACCCAGCAGGCACAGAGCAGTTTTGGTGTCCGTAGGAGATGCTCAGTGCAGTGATCAGCTTGTGGAGAGAGAGGGAGGGAGGAAGATGATGCCCTCTGTCCCTGCTCGTCCCTTCAGGTCAGCATTGCCCCGGGCTGGGGACTGCTACGGGCACTGCTTACAGCCTCTGCCTCTCTGCCCCCCTGCAGGTACATCGAGAGGAAAGCATTCCTGGAGCGTGTGGATCACAGGCAGTTCGAAATCGAACGTGACATCAGACTGAGCAGGATGAAGCCCTGATGTGCCGGGGGTGGCCACGGGGGATCCTGCTCCCTTCTGTGCCTGAGGGCTGGCTGGGGGCTGCCAGCCACCGCTGGACCACCAAGCACGGAAACCGTTCTGTACCCAAGACTCAGCCTGTATGTCTCAACGTACAGGTTTTTCCTTTTACTGTAATAGTTTGGGAGGGTGTTTGTCAGTGGGCAGGGGGCAGTTTGAGGGTTAAATGGCCCAGCAGGTGACGGAAGGGACCAGCGTGATTCTGGCAGGCAGCTTTCCAAGGAGAAGACATGGTGGCACCCATCCTTTGCCAACCCCGGGTGCTTCTGGCAGCGGGAGGAGCCACCAAAGCTGGGAGGGTGCTGGAGCCTGGGCTACGGCTCGGCTGGCATATTTGGTTGTGAGAGCGGAGCTGCAGGAAGGTTTCGTGGGTGCTGTGTGTGCGCAAGCTGTGGGCTGGAGCCCCTCTCCCCGCTCTGCCAGCCCCGCAGCGCTCCTTGTCCCTCTGCGCTGTGCTCTTGCCTGGACAAAGCCAAACTGTCTGTACTTGTTTGTGGGGTCTGATGATGCTGGGGGGGGTTTAAGCAAGCCGATGAAGAAATCCTTCCTTGTTCACGCTGTCAAGAAGATGGGAGCAGCTGCAGCAGGCAAGATGGGCCAGCATCTGAGCGTTCACGTGAATAAAGTATTCCATCCCAACACTCTTGCACGCTGGCAGCATGGTTTGTGCGGGAAGCAGAGGACAAGGAAATTAAGGGTCACATACACTAACGAGTTTCTGATTGTGAAAATCCCTGCTCAGAGGTGCCCAGCGTCTGCCTTGATAGCAGCCGAAGGGTCGGAGCAAGTGCTCGGATCGCCTTCCCTCTGCAGTACCGGGGCTGGTGCAGGCATTAAATCCAGAACTGGGGGGTGATGGGGACAGTGTAGTCCTCCTGTAGCAGTGCTGCAGGAGTAAGGAAACCCACCCAAGGCATGGCCACGCAGGGACATTCAGCCAGTGAAGCTGCCTGGGAGGGCAGACCCAGGCGCCTGGGCGTGGAGCACGTGGCCAGAGCTGGAGGCCAGCAACGCACCGTCATCTCGGCCGTCCCTTCTGAGTTCGGCAGCTCCCGATGTTTGGCCCGTGCACATCCTTGGAGTAGAGGTGCTCACCGGCCTTTCCCCACCGGGTGCTCGGAGCCCACTCGGTGGAGCGGCCCCTGCCGGCACCGTGCCGGGGCGGAAAGCGGCGCAAGCCCCATCCTTCCTGCTAACGGGGCGAGCGATGATGCCGCTGGCCCCTTGCCCGCGGCTCTGAGCGGGTTGTAGCTTTGGACTCGCGTGTCAGCTGCTGAGTCAGCCCTTGCTCTGTGGCCGTGTTGCAGGATAGACGAGAACAAAACACCACGTGCTCAGAGGGAGCTGCAGCCTTTGGTGCCTTGTTATGTACAGAATCATCCTGTTACGGACCTGCTTAAACGAGCCTGAAGTTGGACAGGAACAAAACAAGCAGGGCGATGACATGTTTTCATCTCCAGACGCTTCCAAGCCAGTTGCTGCTTTGGCTTTGGTTGCAAAAACAACTGGAGTCCCTGTCAAGGACACTGTTGTGGGGGGGGTTTCAGCTCGGGACTTGTGGCTGGCAGCGAGCAGGGGCTGGGCCTCAGAGGGGGCTGCGGTGTAAGGCAGGGGCTGTGCTCGTAGCTGGGCTGCTGTCCTGCTTAGGGTGATGGTGCAGGACCATCTCTGGCCCCCTCTCTCCTCCCACGTGCTGGGCCGGGGAGGCAGCCGGGTCCTGCCCTGCTTGCGGGGACCCTCCCAGCAGGGACCTCGAGGCAACCCAGCCTTGTTTTGCAGCAGATCCTCGCTGTCGGCGAGATGCGCCGGCGGCAGCTCAGCCAGGGCGGCCGCAAAGCGGGGCTGGAGGGCTGGGCCCCACAGTAAGCGCTGAGCAGGCAGCGGGGGAAATGATTTGCCTTGCGCGGCGCTTTGCTCTGCCGGGGCTGAGGAGGAGAGGAGGGGATGTTGCAGATCTTCTCTGCCCTCTGTCCCCTCGTGACTGTGGTCCTGGGGCCCCGCACGCGGGATGGAGGTGGGGAAGTGTCCTGTCACCCCTGCACAGGTTGGGTCATCGTGGCGTCTGGCTCTCCTGGGGCTGCCGACCAAAATTTTGGCCGCGGCACGGGTGTCCCGGCTGCTGCTGGCTGCTGCCTGCCGCGTCGGGCCTCCAGTGCGGCTGTGTTGTAGGGCTCATTCTGCTCCAGCAGCTCGGCAGCACCTTGGGGTGAAAAGCAGGTTAGAAATGGAAGATAATTCTGTTCGTTGTATTACGAACAAGAGCTGAGGCAACAGGGGAACATTTGGAGATCCTGGAGGCCAGAGGCACCAAACCTAGCCCTGCTCTTAAAAGTCTTGAAGAGGTCCAGGCTGTGCCCAGAGCGAGCCCTGCAGCAGCATCGGGCTCTGGAGGGCTCGGGTGCACGGCTTTGGATGTACAGGCACGCTAGCGGTGTGTTAGTGGGATCTGGCTGGCACAGCCTCCGCTGGCACGCTGGTAAACTGGGAAAATCAGTGACCCCCTGTTTACGGGATCCTGCCTGCCAGCCCCGGCTCTGCTTTCCACAAACTCTCCGGCCTCTCTTCTCGGGTTTTTGCAAACGTGGAAAATTTTGAAATCTTGGAAGCAACCTGACCCGCTGGAAAAGTGCGGCTTAACGGCGGTGGCCAAGAGCCTCGGCTCCCCTCTCCGCTGGGCTCCCCAGCTCGTGGCGGCGTGGTGTGCCCAGCTCGGCTCGAGGATGCCGGGCTGTGGTGCCAGCTCCCGTCCCGGCAAGCTGGGACAGGCTCGGTGGGACGGCCAGGAGGCAGCTTCCAGCCTGGGGCTGGTTCCTGGCTTCCTCCGTTCACGCTCCCAAGCGTCCCGCGTTTTTGCTTGGTTGGATCATGTATTCCTCGCCTCTCTTTCCTGAAGACGAGGAGTGATTTACAGGTCTCCAGAAAACACAGCTTGGCTGCTTAGGAAGGGGAAAAAAAAGAAGAAAAAAAAAAAAAAAAGCCAAAACCCCACTCTGCTTGCTATTTCCATTGCCCAGCTGCCTTCCCACAAAGAGGCGGGGGTGGCCCCGGCGCCTGCCAGCCCTCGGCATCCCCGCCGGCCCTGAGTTTTCTGGAAGGAGCAAATCTCCCAGGAGGTGCGGGTCCCTCTTTTGAGATGTTCCCACCTTGAGCCGTCTTCTCCGGGAAGCTCACGTGTCCTCCGTGGGTCGGGACCCACCTGGGGCATGTGCTTTTTGGCCCTACAAGGAGGGCACTCATGGCCCAAGCATCACCTCGCCCCGAGGAGCTCCCCCTTCCCTGGCCGCCTGAAGGGGCCCCTTGTGCGGCTGGGCCCCGAACAAGGCAGCGATTGTGTCTGTGTGCCCCGACGGTCGGGGCTTCTGCCACGGCGGCCACGCTCCGGAGCCGCGGTAAAACCGGCTGCGTCCAACCCGCGCCGGCGGGCTCACCTTTATTGAGCTGTTCGGCGGGGTCTGGGGAGGCCGCCCAAGGGAGGCTGTTACGGGGCCGCGGGAATCGCAGACGGGGAGGTAACGCCGTGCATTTAAAGCTGCTTCGGTGACAGGGATGCGGGAACGAACGTCCGGCTCTCGGCATGGGAGGAGGTTGAGAGCTGGCTGCCTGCGGGGTGCATCCCACGGGCCCCTGCCAGGCCACTCCAAGGACTGGTGATGGGATTCAGGGCTGGCCGAGCCACCATGGGGCAAAGCGTGATGGTGTGCCGCGCGGCAGCTGGCAGGCGGGAGAAGGGGGCAGAGCACGGGGCTGGCCCTGGGAGGCATCTCCCCGCAGCCGGGACGGCAGTTCCCTGCGGGGACCGGGGCCGGGAAGGGCCGGTGCCCAGGAGGTGACGCTGGGGGCACTGCATCCTCTTCTCCAAGCTGCTGTTTTCAGCCTCTCCCACCTCTTTTCCTCACAGCAAGATCCCGTCCGGCAGCGCAGCGGGGTTTCTGGCTGCAGTGGGTTCAGGACCGATGGGGAGCAACGGGGCAGCTCGCAGGTCTCCCACCCCGTCCGAGCGAGGGTCCCCACCCCGGGGCACCCTCGCGCCGGTGGTGGGTGTTGGCATCGGCATTTGAAGTTCAGCCGGCGACGGTGGCACAGCCAGCCCTTCCCACTCCCAGCGGCGAGCCCCGGCCGGGGGCGAGGATCAGCGCCAGCCCTCGCCGGGGGATGAATGGGGAGATGAACAGAGCCGCTACTGTTGGGGCAGCCCGAGGCCTGCGCTCCGCCTCGGCTTTTCTGGAGATGAGGGGGTGCCCCGCCATCCTGCTCTCCGGAAAGGCGAGCGGTCCCCCCCGCTCCGTCTCCTCTCTGCAGCTGAAAACCGACCCAGCGCCACGGAAAGGCATGGGGATAAATCCTTGTTGTGTTCCTGTTGGGTCCCGTGATATTACAAGCCGAGAGAAATGTCCTCATTATTTCCAGAATATTGAAGTCTAATAAATCCCGTCCTGCCTTATAGGATTTATTTCTCCATTCATTGCCAGGAGACTCAGTCCCGTGTAATCCTATTGCTGCTCCAAGAGGCGGGAGCCGGCTTTCCGAAGCACAGACCTGGCAGGGCCGTGGGCAGGTGCTGCGGGCAGGAGCAGGCAGCCCCGTCCGGAGCCACTGGTCCCCGCTGGGGATGGCTCCAACCCCACAAGTGTCCCAGTGCCAGCCCCTTTCCCAGGATGTTGCGCTGTCCCCGAGCTGTGCCCCGGTGTGGGTTTGCCGAAACACATCCCATTCGACGGCTGGGGCATGGCTGGGCCAGCGGAGCATTAATCGGCAATTAGCCAATTAACATGGCATGGCACGGCACGGCACAGCTCCTTCCCCTGGCCCCACGCACGTCCACTGTGCTGCCCTGAGTCTCCCCCTTCGGGGTCCTCCGACACCTTCCCACAGCAGGAAAAGCCAGGAAAAGCCGGGCTCGGCACAGACAGTCCCCCGCGGGCACGGTGGCAGCCTGCCTGGTGCGGAGCCGGCCGTGCCTGGCTCGCCGGACGCCGGGGACTCTCCCCAAGGCAATGACGGACACATGAATATGGCTGGAAATTTTGCCGCTGAAGTGTTTGCCATAGCAACTGTTGCTGGGGCAACCTGCATCCCGAGCAGCATCCATCCCGAAATGCCCAGCCCTGTGTCCGCCGGAGCCGGAGCCAGTGAAGAACCATGGCGCAGAACCGGCGGGGCCCTCGCCGTACCCCACCGCCAGCAGCATGGGGCTGCTCCGGCTGCGCCGCCCCAGCTCTGAGCATCCCCAGCACCGCCAGGGCCCCCCATAACGCTCCACTTTTGATCTTTTTGGCATTTCATTTTCTTAGAGGTGGGAGAAACCGAGGGGAGACCTGTTGGTGCCTGTCGCCCCCCGGGCGCTTGGCTGCAGAAGCAGGGGGGTGCGGGAGCCGTTGCCAGCTCAGGGCGCTCAGCAGACGCAAGCAGCGGTTTTGGCCCTGATGCACCGAACGTGGCCGGGATCGAGTATCAACAGGGGACGCGTTGATCGGAGCGTCGCCACGGGGAGGGGGAAAAATGAAATCCCTGCTGCTTTTAAGTACCAAAGCGGGGAGCTCGCGGCCCCTCGGCGCCCACCCGACGCCGTGCGGTGGCAGGTTCACCCTGGGGATGCCGCGGGGATCCTATGGGAGATTCTCGCCGCCGGCCGGGCAGGCCCTTGCCAGGCTCAGGGTCTCCCAAGCAAACACGCCGTGGCCTCGCGGGATCGGCTGCAATGGCGGGAGTGGGGCCGGGGAGCTCGGAGCCCACCCTGGAAACACCCGCAGGGCTCAGCCCCTGCACTGTCACCGCTGCCACTGGCAAGAGGAAACCACGGTCTTCCGGCTGCGCCCGCTGGGGTGGCTGCGGTTTGCGGGTGCGACCGCAGTCCCGGCTGCTGGGTGTCTCCTACCCTCGGCTGTGCCTCAGTTTCCCTGTCCGCCAGCGATGCACAGGGGAACCTGCCTCCAAGCAGGGGACGGTGCGAGGAGGTTGCTGGGGTCGGGGGAAGGCGCTGGTGGTTCTTGGGGAGCGGAACGGGCCTTGTTTTTTAGGGAAGGGCATGCGTTTGAAATCTGGCTTTGCCTCCACCACCACACATCAGCGTGGCCCAAAGGTAACCCCCCCGCCAAGGGCGACCGCGGCCGAGAGGAAATGCCATGGTGGGGGAACGCGGGCCGGGAGGCTTGCACAGGGGCAGAGGAGCATTCCTGGCCTGCCTCGGCAAGCGCCGCTCGCTCGCCGGCCCGGCGGCTCTCACGCAGGCTCGCTGGCCACCCGCTCCTGCGTGTGCCCGCATGGCTGCCAGGCACCCCTCGCGTGCCTTCCCTTGGCTCCCGGCACGCGCGCGCGGGCCTCCCACGCTCGCTGGGCACCCCCGTGTCCCCTCCCTCTGCTCCGGGCACCCTCGCATGCAGTCCCGTGCTCCCCGCCGCCTGCGTGCACCCGGCTCGCACGCACTCCTGCGTGCCCTTGCAGCCTCGCATACGTCCTGCAGCTCATGCGGCCGCGCGGTTCGCACACGTGCCTCCCACGAGCTGCCAGCTCGCAGGGAGCCCCGCAGCCGCCCTCCTGGCTCCCTGCAGGTGCCGGCAGCGCCGGAGCTGCCGGCAGGGACTGCGGCTCAGCATGCGGCAGCGGCAAGCCCGGGCTCGCCGGCCGTCGAGCTGCCCGTGCGTGGGCCACGTGGCCAGGCTGTTGGAACAGGCCGGGCGGGCAGCGTGCCGGCTGCCGCCGTGTGCCATGTGTGCCGCCGTGTGCCATGATGTGCCGCCGCCCCGGAGCAGTGCCTGGGCTGGCACGGGACACGCAGCCGAGGGAAAACAGACAAGCGAGAGGGGAGGAGGGTTTAAGCCCAAGGGGTTCATTTTTGCGCCAGCCGGGGGAGGCAAGGGGCTGCGGGGAGGGGGGGGACAACGCCGCTGACCTCCCCAGCCCCGCCTCTGCCCCCCGCCCCCCCCCCGCTGCGTGCACACCCATTACCTGCCCAGAGCACCCCCAGCCACACACCCGCTGCACACCTGTTGCGCACTCTTCACGCATACCTCCCCCCTTACACACCCATTACACACCTGTAACACAAGCCCCTGCCTGCTACACCCCCTGTAATGCCCCGTTACACCCCTGTAACCCCCCCTGTTACACCCGCCTGCCTGTTACACCCCCACTGCACCCCCGTTCCACACCCATCGGATGCCCACTGACCCCCATTA
>JAVKLA010000088.1:22773427-22787980 GCA_034782735.1 Sagittarius serpentarius | reverse complement strand
TGCATTTCACAAGATGGAGGGGGGGAGTGGGGGGGGGAAGGAAATCATGAAAATGCATCTGAGCGGGAGCGAGGAGCCGGTGTGGAAAGGCCCCCCGGGGCAGGGGGCCGCCCTCCAGCCCAGCTGTCGGCACAAATACTTGGCATTGCAAGAGCAACTGCTTGCACCCCGCTCCGTCGCAGGCACTGGAGCTGCAGGGAGCCCACTGCAGGGGGAAAGGGAAGGCAGAGGAGGGGGTCGGGCTCCCTCGCCCCTTCTCTGGGTGACCCTTGGGGGAAGGTAGTGGATGGAAAACCACTGAAGCCAGGGGACAGCCAGCACCCGACAGCAGCAGGCGCTGAGCCCAGCGTCTCGGAGCATCCCTCCGCGGTTTGGGCAGGCGCTGGGGCCCGGAGCTGGTCCCGCAGATGAAAGGGCCGTTCCCCAAGCAGCCAGCCCCCTCTGGGCCATGGTATTTTCCACATTCCCTGAAATCCCCGTGAATTTATCCCTGCCTAAGCTGCCAGCCCAAGCAATGCAGGAGATTACATTTTGACAGCTGCTCATGGAAAATTCAGCTCACTCCTTCCTCCTTGAGCCCTTTCTGCCCCCCTCCCACATGCCTAAAAAAAAAAACAAAAAAAACAAAAAAAAAAAAAAAGAGAGAGGAAGGGCCCAGCTATTCCTCTTCGCCTGGGCCTCCCACACCCACGGGGAGGCTTGGGAGATGCTCCGAGGAAAGGCCATGGACCCTCCCTCCCTCCCAAGGTGCCCAGGGCAGCTGGCGATGCTCCTGCCTGCGGCACACTAAACCTGAAGCTGGCACTGTCAATGCAGGCAGAGATGCTCAGGCAGGCACCAGCTCTCGCCAGGAGCAGGTGAGGAAGAGGAGGGTGCCGTGGGAAGCGGGCTGGCCCGGAAAGGCAGGTTCAGATCCAGACCTGGACTCCCGTATCCTGCAGGAGACTTTGAGAAAGCCAAGGGCTTTCCAGGGCTGCGAGGCAGACGTTGGCAGGTGATCTCATCTCTCCAATGGCTTGGTCTAGAAAGCGGGAGCAAGCAGCGCTGGTGCTCTCCAGGGGCTACTGCCCTCTGAGTATTTTTAGGAAGGTTACATGGTTAATTTTAGAGAGCCAGGCGAAGCAGAGCTGGGAACCTCTGAAAACCTCCACCAGGTCCTATGCAAGCTGAAAAAGGCCTGTGGTTAACCCTCATGGTGCTGAAACCACCACCGCACAGGCTGCCGGGGCAGCTCTGGTAGTGGCGAGAGGGTCAAGACACGTTTCTAACCCATCCGTAATCACGGCCTCAAACACAGCCATGGCCATACCCATTCGGAGTTGCTTCTGAAGCTGGGTGGGATAAGAAATTCCCATCACTTGTGTCTACAAGTGACGTCCACAGCAATCTCTGTGGCTTGGGGAAGGCACCGAGCACTACAGTGAGGTCAACCACACCACAACCTGGGAGTGGAAATGGCTGCTCAGCTTCGGGGATGGGCGAGACAGCGCCCACAGGAGCTGCAACCCTGTTCCTGACCGCAGGGAAAGGCGTGCGCCTTCACTCGCCAAACCCTCCGCTACCTCAGCGTGCCTCCAGACGGATCACTTCCAGGCTACAGTGCCACCAGGAGACTTGGCACCGCCCCAGCGGCAGGAGACCCTGGCTCTGTCTCTAGCAGATGGCCGAAACGCAGGGAGCAGCAGCTTCACCGCTGTGCGGCACCTCCAGCGATGGGAGGAAGATGCCGGTGGGCAACGACAGCCCTGAAGGCAGGGGGAAGAAGCAGCAGCCTAGGCGCAAGCGAGCGGGTGCAACCCCAGCAACCCGCCCCATATAGAGCGGCATTCACCAAAGAGGTCCGTGGCTGCCCAGGACCCTGCTACTGCAGCAGGATAAACCAGGAGCCCTGCGCGTGGGAGCGGCTACAGAAACTTGCCAAAACGTGCCTGCCCTGGAAGGGGTCCCTCCCCCGGTGCCCAGCCACCCCGTGGGACACCCTGAGCACCAGGGAGCTCAGGGGTAAGTCCCAGGTTGCCCGATGTCCATGGGAAATCCGGAAACCTCAGCCGCACAGCCCAACTCCGTATCTCCAGAGAGCATCCTGGGTGCCCAGCCAAGGGAGCGGGCTTACACCAGGTGAGGATGCATCCAAGCACGAGAGAAATGCAGGGAATATTTGGTCCAAGCACGCAGCTGAAGCCGAGTCCTGGTGCCTCCTCCTTGCCGAGCAAACCCGGAACATCACACCTCTTCCCGTGGCTTCCCCGACATCGCCAGCTGAACCGGCACCAGGTGGAAGCTGGAAGAGATGGATCATCTTGAAAAAAAAAAAAACCCACGCTAGTGATCAGAGAGGAGGGAAAGACTGAAAGACCACATCTATGGGCCCGGTCGGTCAATCTGAAGCAGAAGCACGTGGGGTTGGGTGAGGTGAAGGGGCTCCAAGTCCTCCCCTTCCCTTAGCCCTCGTGGGCTCCAGCACAACCCAGAAGGGAAGGGATCACGGAGGAGTTGTCCTCCTTGCCAGCCAAGCGAAGGAAACCTGCAGAGCCAAGATATTCAGACTCCTGGAAAATAAACTCCCTGCTGGCTTAAAGCAGCCTCCTTTTGAAAGCAGTGGTCACAGGACAGCACACTGGACGTGGCACATGGGGGGCGCAGAGCACATCTCCAGCGCTTGAGCACCGCGGGGACCTGGTAGCTGAGGACATCCACGGGTATTCTCTTCTGAGAGTATCACCCACCGTGGAAGTGACGCTCCACCAGCCTCTGAGCAATACAGCTGGCGATGCTGCCTCACACCGGGGCCAGGAGGCAGCCTGCAGCTGCGACAAGGACCTGTCCCACCACGCCGCCTCTACCAGCAAAGTGTTTGCACCGGGCGCCTGGAGGCCAGGGCACCCCGTAGGGTCAGGCCCGAAACCACTTCCCCCTGCAGAAGGAAGAGGCATCAGCTACACAAGGCAGATGCAGGAGCCAAAGTCCAACACAGCCTCGCAGCCTGCTGCTCCGGCAGGACACAAGGCGCCGGCTGAACGCCGCGACGGTGGTCAGCTATCGTGCGGCACAAGAGCTGACACGAGCAGGGACACGTAGGCAGGAAGGAGTAAAGCACTTAAGCGGCCCCATTTACCGGCTCCAAAAAAGGGCCATGCGAGCGTCCTTCCTCCTGATTCAAGGCTGCAGGGAGGTGGGGAGAGCATGAAGGACAGGGCCAGGGTGGAAACAAGACATCCCACCTTCCTGGGGGCGGAAGGGAGGCAGGGCTGGGGGACACCAGCGGGCCAGCCCCAGATGATCAGCCAGGCAGCAGGGACAGGGCCGGGATGGGACATCCCTGGACGGCGGCACTTGGAGAGAAACCCAACGGTGCAGGTTGCTGCCTCGGGAGAAGGGTGGTCCTGCTCCGTCCCCATCCCACCCCGCTGTTGCCTTGCTGATTGAGCCAGTTCAGCTGGCTGAGCTGGCAGAAGATAGATGTTTGTAACGTGAAGCAGCACCCCAAAAAGAAGCCGTTCCTATGCAACGTCAAAGAAAAGCTGTCCCTGGTTCACGGTGGCTCCTGGCAAAGCCCCCACGCTGCGGGTGTTTGCTGTCAGGTCAGCCACAAGCCAGCCAGGGGTGGCAGGGACGTGCCACAGACCACGAAGCTGGCCAAGGCCAGCACCGCCCTAATGCTTGCGGCACCGGGTTTTGGAGACGCCTCTGTCCACTCCCACCCGACTCAAGCCATGAAGAAGAGATGCAGCAGGAAGAAAAAGGCATCGGTGCTCCAGGCGGGATGTGGGGAAGCCACTAGGGCCAGAGGGATGCAGGACGTGGAGCAGAGGGGCTGGGCAGCATCGCATTGCAGCAGCCCAGGGCTGGCTTGCTGCAAGCCAGGAGGCAGAGATTCTTTTTAGCCAGCTGGTTTCTTATGGGGGCGGTGGGAGAGGACGGGAAGAAGGAGAACAGATTGCAATACCGGGGCTGAGGAAAGCCACAGAGTTGGGAAAGGGCAGGAGACGTGAGAGAGGAAACCCCGCAGGGACCTTTGCTCCAGAGCACCCAAAGCCATCGACCCTCAGCAGACGGACACACCAAAGCCCTACAAGACACCTCCAGCACAGCCCGTGGACACCAAGAAGCGGGAGGGCAAACAGGCCTTCCTATACGGTCGCAGGACACCCAGAGCCACCCTCCTTGCACACACATCCTCAGGGAAGACATGCAAACAGCCTCTGCACCCCAAGCACCCCCCCACCGCCTGTCACTGTTTGACTATTTCCCCTTCCATGGCTGCAACTGCAATTTTTGAACAAAAGTACCTATGCTACAGGTAGACAGCATCTCCCTCCTACAGCCCAGGCTACGCTGCAGGATCAGTTCCCCCAGACCTGGATGAGAAAGACAACCTCCCAGGGTCACCCTGCCTTCCAGCTAGTCCCAGCTTACTGCAGAAACGCTCCCCCAGCTGCTGGGAACAGGCTTCATAAGGAAGAGTGTGTAGCCCAAAGCTAATTTTAGCATCCTTGGGGAACAGGAAAGTTAAGCAGAGGGGTCCTGGGCGACAGCCCAGCGAAGGCATTAACACCTTAGACTCCTGCCACTGGGCTGCAGGGCTTGAAATTACCGAGTTACAAGCTCACTCAGGGCTCCCGCTAGTCACAAAAGCGGCCTGGGGCCACCTCGTCGGGCAGAAGAGCTGCAGTGATCCCCTGGCGCTGCCTCCCCACCTCTCAAGGGATGCTCGGGGTTTCAAATTCACTGCCCAGAGAGGAGAAGGATCCTGCAGGCACACCTAGGAATTTCCAAAGGGTATGCCTGCGCGCCTGCTTTTTGCCTCCCGAATATCTGTGCAGAGGAGGAAGCCCTGCTGTGGGCAGCAATCATCCGCAAGATGCACGGAGCCAACGGTGCGGGGGAGGTCCCAGGTGCCGAAACGAAGGAGCGTAGGGGATCCTCCGGCAGCACAGCGGGACGAGGCGACTCGGAAATCAGAGCAGAAACGGAGAGAGTTGGACGCTTTGGCTTGGCAGTGGCTGGGAGGGAGCAGCGAGGCAACGTCACGCGGGGACCGGCGGGGTGAGTCACTTCTGACTAAGCCACCCGTTGGGGAGGCACCCACGGAGTCCCCGCCACCGGGCTCCAGCCGCCGCCGAGCTGCCAGAGGAATTCCCGCTTTCAGAAAGGTTTAAGCGCAAAAGCCTGACCCGAGCCACTCCCAAACGCAACCGGATCCGATCCCGTGGGGTGAAGTGGCAGCTCCCTGGCTACCTCCCTCCTGACCCTCGGGTTTTTCCGAAGCAGAAAACTCGTGCTTTGATGCTGCCGTGGCTCTGTCATGCCTCAGCTTCAGCTGATCTCGCTGGGAGGATGAAGGGACACTCCAGAGACACAGGATGACATGCTCCGGCTTCGCAATGCTGGCAGAGGGAGCAGAGCCCAGCACTGATCTCACCCACGTACCCGCTTCTGCCGGGAAGCGATCCCATCCGGCTCCTGGGACACCTCCTCCCCGGGGATGCCGTGGCAGCACTGCACCAACAGCGTGGTGGAGGGCCTCCCGTGGCACTTCGTGCCTGGGCCACGGGGGCAGGAGTTACTGGGGCAACTGGTTTTCATCAGTGCGAGACCCCTGGCCCCTGGGGTGCGTGGGAAGGACAAAGCACTGCTTTTCAGGGTAGAGGAAGGGCAATTTTTACGCAGCGGGCAGCAAACGGAGCACGAAAGGCACACAGAGCTAGACCCCCAGGCGGTGCACGGCTGGGAAATGCTTACGGCCAGTTAACACCGGTAGTTTTCGCAGAAAGAAAGAGACCTTTGGAAAAAAGAAAATCCTAGGGAGGAGCACACTGCAGAGCAAGCCCTAACCTCACCTGCCCCTTGCGCCGGTAGGAAGGGACGCACGGCAGAGAGCACCTCCCTGCTCCCCAGGAGGGTCTGCAATTGCTGAGGGATGCCCAGGGAATGCCCCAGGCTACCAGGACAGCAGGAAGGGAAAAAGTGGGGTGCAGACCTGCAGGCTGATCGCACACCTCTGCTGTGCACGGTGCAGGAGGGGAGGGATGCTCGACAGCACCAAGCTGCCCAGCCAGGCAGCATCAGCTCCCCTTCTCCGGCCAGTGGCTGGGTGTGTGGGAGATAACCCCGTGCCGGGGACGGGGCCACACCACGCAGCTCGCTCTGGCTCCGGAGCAGCCTGGCCCCCTGCGCTTCCCGGCTGCCTTTGCAGCACGGAGGTGGGCTGGCAGGCACGGCCAGCTTTCCGCAGCTCCAGGAGCCGAACCTCCAAAACACAAGCGCAGCATTTTGGAGGAACGAACCCCCTCGGCAAGCGGCAGAGTCTGCCCATGCTGGATCCTGCCAGGGGAGGCAGGAGGGGCTGCCCACCGTGCCACAGGCAGGAACAACCCTGCCCGGCTGTCCTACCTTCTCTGCTCCTGCCTCCCCTTCACTTCAACACGTGCCACCCTCGAACACAGGAAGGGCCGATCTGTCTCGCAGCCAGCAGCCGCTGGGAGCGGGAGGGAGATAGTGGGGCTGCAGATGACAAAAATCCCAGCTGTGGGATTTCAAGCTCTCCCTTCCCCAGCAGAAAGGAAAAACATCACGGCAACACAGCGTACCCCCACTTCCAGAGCTGGGCAGGGCCTTGGGGAGCAGCGCGCCCCAGTAAAACACTCACCCAGGATCAGCTGCAGGGTGCTGCCTGCTTCGTACCTGTCTACGGGGAGCAAAAAGAAATCAAAGGCATCTACAACCACCCTCAGAAGAATAAGATCCAGGCAAACAGCAGAGTCCAAGGGCTACGAAATCAACATTGCAATAAATAAGCGGATGGACAACAGCTTCAAAGCAGCAAGATCTGGGTGGGGATAACCCAAAATGCCGAGGCAGCTCAGGCAGGGTGCTCAGCCTCACCTCGTCCCGCTCAGCACCAGCTTAACAGAAGGTTGGCCCCAAACCCAACCTCAACCCATATTGACTCGACCTCCCTGCAGACGGTAATTTAAGCCATCTGGCTAGAGCCAACTCCCCCCTCATTTTCCCTGGCTACAGACGTATAGGCCTTGGATGGATGGATTGAAAGGTGGATCTAATTCCCCTGCAGCACTTCTGATGAAACGCAGCTCCATCGCCTTGTAGGGAGAGCTCCTAAATGAATTACTGCGATTACCCCAGCTGCAGGAGAAACTGCGGGTTTTCCCTCACTGGCAAGAAAGACTTCTCCAAAAAACAATCCCCGAAACACCCACCACACCAAGCTGTAACGCAATCGTCTGGGACGCGAAGAGCGGAGCCCCCGACACCACCCTCGAGCTGCTAAGCCGTGATCAGAGAAACACGCAGCCATGGCGAAAGCCGAGCGGAGAGCGAAGCCAGCCGCCCTTCCAAGCGGCAACAGGCAAAGAGGCACGGCGGATGCGGAAAGTCCTTAGTGCCAGCCGCCCCATCCTGGGAGGAAATAAAATGCTGGGCAGGGATGCGGGACAGGGGAAGCATCACTCGGTTCTCCTGCCTGACTGCTGCTTTCCTTCTCTTGTGTTGCAGGCAGCTGGTCTCTAAAAATACCCACTGTTGTCACGCCGTCCTGCCTGCTAGGGCCAGAAAACAGCTCTGAGCGGCTTTCAGTTCTTCATCTGTGCCGCTGTGCTTCCCTCACCAGGACCTGTCCCAGCCCCATTTCTGTGCCTGCTAGGTGACAGTCCCTCAGGAACCATGGCCATAACCTGACACAGCCTCAACAAGCCAAGGGCGCTCGTTGGGAATATACAGCCCCGGGAAATTTCTGCTAGAGTTGCTAAAACAAGCAAAAGGGTAAATATTTCCACTGCATCTCTCTGCTCCTCTACAAAGCACGACAAGACCATTGCACAAGGCGCACGGTCTCATTTCCACACCGCCGATGGGAGGCCCACAGCTGCACGAGTGTGCACAAGTGCAGAGAGCCAGGAATTTCCCAAGCTCATTCGGCCTGCACTCCTCCCGAGCGGCACAACACCGCAGCTGTCCCGGGGCCCGACCTGCTGCCGACGCCAGCCAGCGCGGCTCAACTCCGTGGAGAAGGAAGGGAGAGAAGAGTCAGCTCCATCCTGGAGGCGCACTGCATCCCCTCCAACAGCGAGGCACCATCCCCGCCAGCAAAATACACCTTGTACCAGACACCTCCAGCTGCCCGCAGACCCGCCATTGGGGCCCGGGGAAGGGCAACACCAGCGCCGAGCGATGCATCTGCTCAAGCTCAGCCAGCCACACGCGGCACAAACCCGGCAGCGCGCAGGCACCGGGACCATGGCAGGGAGCACCGATGGACCGAGCCCCACGCCGGCAGCACAGAGAGCAGCCGCGAGGACCTGCCCGCCGGCTCCCCAGCTCTTCCTGCCACCCTCCTCAAACCCTGGGCTGTGCGGGACCCGCAGCAGGCTGGAAAGCTAAACCACACCAAGAGAAAAGCAGGCTGGCTCCCCCACCGCAGGCACTCCCCTCCCCTGCTCGCAGCCTGGCAGGGCAGGAAACCTGCCGGCAGCTGGGCTCTGCCCACGGGAAACGCTGTGCGGCGGCACGAGAAGAGGCCCCCCGGCCAGCCGAGCTTCCTGCAGCTGCATCTCCCGACAGCCTCCCACCAGAAAGCACCAACCACAAGCATTCGGCCAAGCGGCGCCTGCAAGGGACAGCACGAGCATCCCCGGGGGGGAGGACCCAAGCCCCCAACAGGTTCACCCGCATTTGAAACCTGCCTGGTGGTACCGGTGCAGGTGAGACATCTAAGGCCCAACTTTAACCACTCCTGCCCTATCTGAAATAAAAAAACCAATGGGTCTGCCTCGACAGAGAGAGGCTTCTGGTACCCCGGTACACAGCCACGCCAGAGCAGGCAGGAAAAACACTCTGCAGCAGGGCCCGCTGCCTTACAGCATCACTCGGCCACCTGTGTAAATCACTCGTAAGCCCTTATGATTTCAATTTTCAAGGGAACCAGGAGAAAGCCAGGTCACATTTACTCAAACTCAAGTATTTGACACGTCGGGTTTCGGCGTACCAGCAGCAGAGGCAACGAGACAGACCTCGTGGTTGCCCACCAGCCGGCTGGGGTGCCACGGGACCGGTTCCTGCAGAGGGAATTCATTCAAAGAGCTTTTTGCTGCCTGTCTGATTTGTCACACGGGAGATTACATCGGAGGAAAAAAAAGCTTGACTTCCCCCCCCCGCCTCCAAAGTGGGTTTTTCTCCCTCCCTGCGTTTCTCTTGAAATTAATTTTCAGCATTTAGCAGCATTTTCCCATGACTCTCCGCGGCTCCCTTGGCCAGGCGCCAGCCTTGGTACCGCTCCTCCACCAAAGACGGCTGCATCTGATTGATCCTCTGGCCAGCGAACGAGAGCGCGAGCGAGCGGGGGGGGAGAGAGAGGAGAGGAGCCCTAATATCACATTAATAAATAAGAGAAGCCTTTACGGTTATTCCAGTCACCGGAACAAATATTTCAGCAAAACAAACCAGCATGGGATAAACTTACGTCACGGGCCGGGAAGACAATCCCGGCTGGGAAGCGGGTCAGCCCAGGGAGCACAAGAGCATCATTCTCAGTATCTCTGGAACGTACGCGGGCGGAGCGGGGAGAGGGCGCCCAGCTCCCCCGCGCTGATTTACGCACAGGCGTAGAGAGGAGCGAGCCCAGCCAAGCCAGTGAGCAAGCACAGCAATCAGTGCCTCGCTCCCGGGCAAGGCGGCCGAGGGATTTCGGAGGGCACCGGAGTTGCAAGGCAGCGCAGTGACAGCCTGCGCGAGCGCTCGCTGCGGAGACTGAAGATAACCGCTGCTGCACGACGCCGACGTTGACACACTTAAACTTCATCTCCAGGCTGCGGGTCTGGTACGCGCTAAAGCTGCCTTCAAGTTGCCCATCTTCTGGTACTCGGTGCTGCTGCCTCTTCACCCGGCCCCAGGCGCATGCTGTCCGGCAGCCAGCTCGGAGAAGGCAGAAGTGGAAGAGGAACGCCTCCAGACCTGGAGAGCCCGACAGCTGAGTATCACCAGCCTGGGGAGTCACCAGGACCATTCCTGCGCCGCTTCCCAAACGATCCGCAGGCCTGACAATGCTGTGGGTGCCCCACCTGGCTGCCAGGCAGTCACCAGCACCGGACCCACAAAAAGATGGTTTGAGGACAGTCTCCGTTGGAAATTTCCACTGGCAAAACTGCATTCACAACAGCAAGTTCCTGCAGATCTCGGGGTGCCCTGTAAGGGGGGGAGGGGAGCACACTCGATGTCTGCACGTCGAAAAGTCGGTGGCAGGAAAGTCAGGGCTGAAAGCGGACTCCCTCCAGCAGCTCACTGACTAGCCAGCTAGAATTAGGCCTTCTGGTTTTGGTGTAGAGACTGCAAGGGCAGGACTGGCTCAGGAGTGAGGACTGCCAAGCCCTAGAGAGAAAAGGCTCAGGGGCTCGAAGCTGCCGGCGCACAGCAAGGACACACCACAGACGTGTCTCTTCCAATCTGGGCAGAGACCGGGGCTGCCCAGTGCAGGTGTTCACACACACCTTCAGCTCATCCTCCAACAAGCAATCCCTCTTTCACATCCCTTACTCCAGAGCTGGATCAAAGAGCGCTTCCAGCTCATTTCACTCTCTAACCCTGCCTGGAGGAGGACCCAGTCCAGCACCCTGGCTGCCGTCTCTGCACCGGACAACCCTCTCCCCAAGGCTGGGCCCTCCTGCTCCAGGCAAGGCGCTGCTGAGAACGCAGCAGCTCCCTTGGCAAAGGAGGGCTCCCGACCTCGCTGCTGCCAGCATCCAGGACAAACAGCTTGTTTTGTCAGTGCACGGAAAGCCTGCGACATTCCTGATGGCACCACGCAGGAGGATGAGCTAGACAATTCCTTGGGCTAACCAGCAGACAAGGAGATACGGATTTACCAGAGCCTCAAACACGCAAGAGCTTTGGGTGATGAGGGGGATTTCCAGATAAACTTTAAGCTACTTACAGCCTCTGCAAACTCCCCGAAATCCTCTGATGAAGATGAGTAACACGAGTGACACCAAGAGAACCATACAAAGCTGGAGACACACAGTGTTAAACCACACGTCTCCGTTTTCTCCCTTCTTCCCGCCAGCCTTGGCTTTGCTGAGAAGTCCTAATGGTCACGAAGCTACAGAGAGAGGGTCAAGCGCTACAAGCAAACTCCCAAGTTGCAAAAGATGTTTTGTCATCTTCCACCCGTGTAGGCCAGGAAGCACGTCTCAGAAACCCTCGGCAGACAGGGAAATCCCAGAGCAGTTTCGGTTGGAGCTGGAGCAGTTACGTCGCTCGCGTGGACGGCAGACACACCTAGGAAAATCCCCGTCAGGGAACGGGATCCACTTACCCAGGAAGGTGCTCTCCCCCCAGAGGGAGGGACGAGGTCCACCTCAAAGGTCAGAGCCCCCTCGCCCACCCCGTTTGAAAGATGCATTTAGGCTTGGCTATTCGTTAAGAGCAGCAGCCCTGGAAGGGCTAGAGGCCATCAGTACGTAACCGCTCCTGCCGTCCCTGCACCCCAGCAGCCATGGCAGAGGCAAGAGGGATTCGGCAGCGGGCTCTTCTCGACGACGGTCACGACGCACAGCACCCTACAGCGATGCTGCAGCACATGCTGGCCCTGGGGACCACTTTGTAACCTCTCTCTGCCCAGGCTTCCCAGCGCAGCCCTCCTCTCTCCCCCCCAGGCACGCCTGGCTCTTCTGCAAGCCTTCGACTGCAGAGAAGGGAAGGAGTAACACCAGCCAGGGAAAAGAGCTCAGCGCGCCCCAGCTCACTCCTCGGGGTCCCTGCTGAGGGGACAGACAAGCCATGAGGCAGCCAGAGAGGCACAAAAAAATCAGCATCGCAGATAAAGGGAGCAGCGAGGCACCAAGCCTATCTGTGTGCTCCTGTTATCGCGGGCACGCTGCCGCAGCGACAACACCTTATGGCTGGCGTTAAGCCAGGGCTCCTCGCTGTCCGACTGAGGGCCCCGCAGAGCCCAGGTTGCACTTTGAGGCTCCCAGCTCTTCCCCTAAACCCAAGGACTCCTGGAAGAGCAAGCCCGTGAACACAACCTTCCCCACGTGCCGAGATCGGCACCGTCCAGGTCTCCAGGCTGTGCAGAGGCAGGAGGAAAGGGCCACTCTCCAGACCTGTTAGCCACGGAGTCTGGGGGACTCCTCGCAGCAGTGCAGCAACTTGGGCCGATCCCCAAGACCCCCAGGCACGTGTCCTCCTGAGCGGGTTCGGCGTGTCGGCGTCTCCCCTCATCCCCACCCTCAAGACATCCTTCAAAAGGAGCAGGGACAGTCACGCGCAGCGATGGCAAAGCTCCTCTCCATTTACCGGAGCGCTGCTGCTTCAGCACTTTCCAGTGGCTAACGGGGTGGCTCAGCGCCGCGAGAGGAGCGGCTTGATGGGGAGGCACGCGGGAAGAAGCGAGTAGCTCCTGACTGCCCTGCTGTAGGTTAACCAGCTGCAATGGGAGACCAGCAGGAATTTTAGCAACCTTGAGGTGTCTTAATCCCCCTTCCCCTCGGTCTCCAGATCCTCCATTAACCATGTACACTAAGAAGAAGAATGCAAAAGTTTAATGAGCTCCGACAAGTTTTCAGGATGGTTTTTAAGCATCCTCTGCTCCTTTTGCTATTAATTAGCAACGAGGAAGAATCACTACCAAGAGAGGCTTCGGCATGGACTGAACGACTCTCGCTGCTGCCCGCGCATGCTTCGGCACAGCTCAAACGCTCTCAGAGGGCCCCAAAAGAGGCACCAGAGAAACCCAGTTCTTGCAGCACCTCCCACAGCTCGCACTGCCATCTTCCAAGGGCACTGGGTTTAACTTAGCGTCGCACTAACTCGCTTGAGTGGCTGGAAAAAGCTTACTCCATTTTGCAGCTGGTTTATTTTCACAAACAGGTTTTTGCCTCTCAGTGCTGCAGTTTGAGAGCTATCATTTAATGTAACTGATACTCTCTGACCGACCACCTCTACGTACAGATTAGCTACAGGGTGTTTCTGTAATGACACCCTCCTCGCTCCAGCACCAGGTGCAGCAGAAGGCCCCGTGGCGCTCATTCGCACAGAGGCTTGTGGAATACCTGGAAGGATGTCGTGCCTTTGTCTCTCTGTTTAAAAACCAGAGCAGCGGCACAGTCTGCGCAAGGTCACAGAGCCAGAAAGTTTGCAGAAGTGCTGGGTCGCAGCTCCGGCACCACGTGCCAGACAGCCCTCCCTATCTGCCAGGGAGGGCTGCAAGCGCCCGGCTTATCTGGATCAATAGGAACTGGGCCCGGGGCATTCCGCCACTGAGGATGCAAGGCAAGACGTACAGCTTCGCGCTGAGAAAAGCAGCCCCCGGAGACTGGGTAAAGGGGAAAAATCCCAAGATGGAAGTAGGAAAATGGGCCCCGCGAGCCTCGTTTTGCACTTTGTTCTTGTCCGCTGGTTCAGTTTCAAGCCTTCCTGAAAATGAGGCATTGTCCCAAGGCGTATTACGAAATTCCCAGACCACGTCATGCAAGGAGAACACTTACAGCATTTGCATGGGGGCTGGGTGGGAGAGAAATCCTGGACTATTCCAGGAAAGGCAAGGAGACATCCCTGAAATGACTTCCCCTCCAGCCAAAAGGGGAAGGGAGGACCTCCCACCTCGCTCCCTGTACCCAGCCAAAACTAGGTCAGTGACACAGCCCTGCAAGCAGCTGGAGCTCCTCTCCAGACACCAGGACACACGGAAGGGTCCAGCCAGGAGGGTGAGGATGGGGGCAACCTTGCCCCCTCCCTTAGCCTGACACGTTTCCTGCAAGAGAGCCCAGCCGGCTCCCCAGCCCTGTTAAAGAGGCAGGCAGTTCCTCCTCTGCTTCCTCCCCGGCACCACAACGGTGCCAGCTGGCTTGAACGAGAAAACCCGCTTTGGCCTCTCCTTGGCCCTTTATCAGACAGAACAAGGGAAAAAAATTCCCACACCTCGCTTTCAAAGGCTGCCTCTGCCCCTTTCCCAGCTTCAAAGGCATGGGAACCGCTATACTTGACCAGCACCGCCCCCGCCAAGCCCCTTCAGAAGAGGGATGAGGAGCTCAGCCGGGTCTTCAAAACCAAGGGCTCGAGCTACAGCACCCTCGGACCCCTTTCCCCCACGTGAAGCAAGGGGTGCCACATCCACCGCTCCGCATCCCTGAGCCAAAACACCTCCCTTCTAGAAAGCCTCCTCCCTCCACAGCCCCTTCCTCCCTTGACCTTGACGCAGACACCAACCCCAGCGCTCACCCACCCGTCCTCCAGACGACGGGGCTGGACCAGCCGGCCAAGCGGGGGGGCAGGCGGGTGAACCGTGCCCCCCGCCGCCGCCGCCCCCCGGGGCCCGGGTACCCACCGTGGGAGGGGGACACGGCGGGGGGGGGAAGGCTCCGGGGGAGCCGCGGCTACTCACCGCTGTGCGAGCTGAACCACCGCGGTGCGATGTGGAGGGGCAGCGCGTCGGCCAGCGAGGCCCTGGCGCCCAGGTACAGCATCCCGTCTCTATGGTGACCGCCTCCCGTCTCCTGGTAACCGTTGCCATGGGCGTACGTGGAGTCGGAGCCTGGACCG
>JAVKLA010000088.1:22716999-22772272 GCA_034782735.1 Sagittarius serpentarius | reverse complement strand
TGGTGTGGGTGTGTGTGTAGGGGGTGGGTGGGTGTGAGGACTACATTTCCCAGGCGCCCCCGCGCGGTGCCCTGCCGCTGCGCGCAGGCGCGCTGCCGCCGGCTCCTCCTCTGCCCCGCCGGCGTCGGGGGTTGCTGGGGTGGCCCAAGATGGCGGCGCGCTGGAGCAGCGAGAATGTGGTGGTGGAGTTCCGCGACGCCCAGGTCGGGGAGGGGGCTGCAGCTCCCACCGGCTCTCGCGGGGTTGCCCCGGGCGGGGCCGGCCGTTCCCGTGAGGAGCGGGAGGGGGTCCCGGCCCGGGCGGGCTCGGCGGCCCCGCGGGGCCTTTCGCCGGCTGTGGACGGGGCTGAGCCGGGCTGGGAGCCGTGTGCGCGGAGATAATGCCTTAATTCACGAGGCGCTTGATTTCTAATCTTAATTAGATCTTGGGTTATATTTTTTTAAAGTATATTGGCAGGCCTAATAGAAGACATTACCACTTCCCACGCATCTTTCCTCGTTTTTCCTCTGACACCATTATACCTATTTTCTTGGCTGGGATATAAGTTGTTGAGCATTCTTCGATTAGCAGGAGAAGTGGGTTACGTTTCTTTATAAACAGCAAAAGGGTCAGCTTTTGCTTTTGAAGTTGCTGGTTACAGGAGAACTCCCCTCAGAGTTTGCTTACATGCTTTCTTAGAAGCTGTTCTAAGAAACTAGTCTTTTTTTAAGATGTTGGCTGTTTCTTAGCAAAGCGGGGTATGGTGGGTGAACTATGAACTACTTTAGCAGGAAGTCCAGAAGGATTAAAAAAAAAAAAAAAGGGTCTGCAAGCTCTCTCATCTTCTAGTTTGTCCTCTTGTGCTGGAGCAATGTCAGCATTGCGTTCACCATGGCGAGCAGGGGCATTGGATCCGGTGTGCTACATCCAGCCTATCCTCTCTAAGCTCACAAAACTTTTTGCTTTTATACCTCAAAAGCTTTATATCGTTTTTTGTTTTCCTCCTGGAAGAAATGTTAAAGCAGTCTTGTCTGCTGGTGAAGATTGGCTCTCAGGAAACCGGTAATGAGATATGAAGGTACATCTTCCTAGATCGCAGATTCTAATTGCATTTGGCTCAGGAGATACGTGGCCTCGTGATTTGATTGCTTATTCATAATGACTGGTGTGTGGGAGCAGAGAGGGGAGAGAACAGGTGTTTCCATCCCCTTCTGCAGCAGCAGTAGGTTTCAGTCTCGCTGTTGCACAGGCATATACCTTAATAGAGAGGTTAACCACTGGTGTTTCGGTCACTTTGGCTTACTCTGTGTGATCTTTCTAGAGGCGTTCTGACCTGCCTGATCTCTTGTATGAAACTAGAGAGCTTCGGTGGCTGGGGCTGCTAGACTACTGCTTCAAGCTAAACTCATTTATATATTTGTGCTTGAGCTTTTTTTAGGAGGCTGCGCGAACATTTTTGCAGATGGGAAACCTGAGCTTGAGAAATTGAAACACCTTGGCTGTAATCATCCTGTACCAGGCTTGAGCTCTGCCTGTAGGTCACGCTATCTCCAAAATCCCTACCTACCCCAGAACCAACTTAAATGGAAACGAGTCAAAAGAGTGGGTGGTTGTTGCATTTATAGCATGTACATGTCTGCAAGCACTGCAGTTGTGTTCATTCACCACGCCACAGTATGTCGTGTGAAAACTACAGCACCCAACCTGTAGTGC
Source organism: Sagittarius serpentarius (assembly GCA_034782735.1). NCBI lineage: Eukaryota > Metazoa > Chordata > Aves > Accipitriformes > Sagittariidae > Sagittarius > Sagittarius serpentarius. Next base: position 22,770,580 of record JAVKLA010000088.1, on the reverse strand, counting down.
TTCAGAAATTCTCTGGGTAGTTTGGGGCCAGTATTGCCTACAAGTGTCATCTTTCCGTACAGGCTGACAGAGGTGGCAGTCTCTGTACTCTTCTGATTTAGACATGACCCACAGGCTCTTGTCAGTCTGTCTGCGCTATCAAAAGGAGAGTAAAGCTCACCACGTCCAAAGGTGAAATAGCACCATTTCTAGCAACTCGGCATGTAGACGGGAAGTTAGGTACACAGGGAACTGGTATTTCTTGCTAAGAGTTTGCAGCTCTTGAAAACCGCTGTAGCCTTGGCAAATTGGGTTGGTCTGTTGCCTTTCAGGTGAAGAGGATGAAGCTAGATTCAAAACTAATGGAAGTTCAGACATGAAAAGGTGTTTTCCTTGGCTTGCCTAGCAGAAGTCAAGTGAAATGCCAAAGTAGACATTCGAAGTCTGAAAAGGTGCTGCCTGGGCTGTGGGCTCAGAGCTGGTTTTCAGATGTGTAGTACTCCTACTGTGCTTATTCACATAACTGTCACTTGTAAACAGCAATTCTAGCTACCCTGATTGTTGTTTTAGGATAAAAACTGCTTTTGGGCTGGTTTGTTCACTTTGAACTCCCCGCTTCTGGAAGGTTGTGCTGTGAAGACTGACATATCAATATACACAAGCACATTAAACGACGGCTGTTTGTTTTGTTTTTTTTTTCCTGTTGCCTAGATAAGACTGTAGTATTGTAGGGAACTGTTTATTGCTATAAAATGACTTTGTGACCCGCCGGAGTAGCAGCCTGATGTGAAGCTTTTTCCTTCATTCTCATTACTCATTACATTTTATGATGTGCCTGGAAAAATAGTTTACCAATGTTCGTTATTAAAAACAATTTGTAAGGATTTATGAGATCCTAGTGCCATCACCAGAAAAAATACACTCGTATATGAAATTATCAGTCACTTGAAATTGATGGGGTTTTTTCTGTCTTGAGAAAAGATGGCCACAGCTGTATGAAATATGTCGACTGACTAGCTGTTCATCACATGAGAAGGTTCTGGTTCCAGTAATGGCATTAGTGATCCTCATTTTAATTCCTCAGAAATGAAATGCGTATCATCTGGGAACGCTTCCTTTTCCTGCTTGCTTTTTTTTTGTAAATTTAGTAACCTGCTTTGTTGTTTTGCCAGGTGCTGTGAAATCTAGGAAGCTGGAATTATTTCTTTACCATTTAGAGATTTTAAAACTAGCTTCTTATTTACAGCATTAGTTTTAGGACTAGGAAAACCTTGCCAGCAGACTGGCTTTGCTACCTAGGAAAAAGCAATGAAAGTGGGTGGTTCCTGGAGCAGCAAAAGTGGTGAAACTTGTCTTGGTTGGGGTATAGGTGTGGGCCTGGGGTTTACTGCGGACTCCTGCTGAAACTCTGCAGGTGCTTGTAGCTCTTTGCCATGTGGATTCTCGGTCTCTAGCAAAGAATGAGCCCGTGATGCTGTTTTTTCACTTAGTTGGGGGTACTTGCAAGCAGGGAATAGGGCCCTGGTTGAAAAAACTGGGGTTTTGTGATGGTTATTCTCCTGTCAAATCTGATTGAAATGGAGTGGGATTGCCATATGGTCTGTCTGGTTTTAGTGATGCTTGTAAGTAGTAGCTGTGGGACATCCTGAAGTCTTGTTACATCCACGCTGAGAGTACTTAGCGGAATCCTGAACAGCAGCAGAGATATCCTGAGCCTTCAGAGAGGTAGCTTTGAAGATGACAGCAGTTAGCTTGAAGAATATGGGGCATATTCTGATTTTGTACTGTGAATGCTAAAAACTGCACTGAAGTCGTATCTATGTTTATGGGCCGAACTGTTCAGCTTTCCAAGCAAAATTTTCCTTTATTCTCTTGGCAATTGAACAAGATGATCGGCCAAATTCCATTCTGAATGAAAAGAGGGGGAGACAATGTTCAAACAGTCTATTTTTTTTTTTTCTTCTTATGGCATTTAAGTTATCTCTCAGCCTTCTTTACAAGCAATGCCAAGGTAAATTCTGATGCCTCTAAGCCATCTCTCATTTTTGGAGACCAGCCATACACAAATGGTTGCACTTCTATCTCCCAGTACATACATAATTAAATCTGGCCCTGCAATGGAAGAGAGAGACTGAGAAAGCTCCTGAGCAGGAGCAGAGGCTGATTAATATGGATTATTGGAGATTGCTGATTGAAAGGCTGCAGCTGTGATTGCCACAGTGGGGAGAAGGGAGCAAGGTCTCCGTGCTTGTAATGGTGTTGGCCAGGTCTTGTCTTCAGTTTACTCTCACAAAGATGTTTTCTGTGCACTATCCTGCATCCCAAAATCAACCGCTGCGCCCTGTCACCCATCTGTGGTTCTTTAAGGGGACATTACTTCTGCCATCCCTGACAGATACCAGCCTTGACTCTTGCCCTAGCAGTTTATACCTTGAAGACGAGCTGGCAGGCTTTCCTGAACTCCTCTCCGAAGCTGTGTGTTTGACTGAGAAGCTGACCTGACAGGTATAATTTAGTTTTGTTCTCTGTTTCTCTTTAACAGGCGACTGCCATGTCAGTGGATTGCCTGGGACAGCGTGCAGTACTCTCGGGGTGAGTGTGACAGTCCCCATTAGAAATGTGTGACGGTCATTTCCACAAGCCAAATCAGCATCCCTCAGGCTAACCTCGGTCGAAGGGCTGATGTATTGTTTCAGAAAGGTGCAGCTGAATTCTGTTCAATGTTTGATGAATAGGGTTCTGGGTCACATTTCCAATGGGATACAGAGTGGAAAGCCAGCAACAACAGCACAATAAAATACTGTCGTGGCTTTCCTTATACATGCTTTCCCAAATCAGCTTGTGGGAGGTGGAGCATTGTGAAATACTGTTTGGATTCTGCTTGAAATACAGATTAAATCATTTCACTAAGACAAGATTTTCCCCAAATATTCCCGTGGTGTACTTGGGCAGAAAAGCCAAGCTCTCTGACCTGCTCCTCTGCTGGTTCAGCGTGGGATGATACTCAACAAGAGCAGTCGGTGCCATAGACTCCAAGCTGCCAGAGCTCCCAGGAGGGCTTGGCATTACGTAGCCACCTCCAGGGCAAGTCTTCGAACAGCTCAGCAGTTGCCTGCCCAGCTGCCACCTTTCAGAACTCGCAGCTATTTCTGTCCTGCTGTCAGTGATACAATTACCGCGCCAATTAGGATATTCTCTTCAGATTCAGAGTCGCGTGGGTATAGCTGACCTTTGGTCAGCTAGAGGAAATAGGTCTTTTGATACAACTCAGAGGCCCACTCGCTTCCGTGTAAATCCTTAGTGTGGCAGCCCTGCGCAGGAATAACCGGCTCAGCAGCTGGTTTGGGTCTAAATTGATGCCAGTTCCTCCTTACGCTTGCCCTGTTTCGCGGCTTGCTTATTTGGGCCGACAGCAAGCTGGGGACAGCCTGCCTGCAATTCAACATCAGGTCTGCGGCCGCCTGCTTTTCAAGCTTTTCCTGCATGCTCAGCAGCCCTTCAGGATTTGCCTCCTTTCTTTTAAAGCTGTGTGAGAGCCTCAGAGGGCTCAGCACCTTTGCTCTTCAGAGTAGGGAGTCCTGAGGAGTTTGGTCTGGAAAGGCAGCAAAGATGTTCTTTATGTTTCTTCTCTTGGGAAAATTCCCAGAGCAGCTGTATGCTTGCTATGCAGCTGACTTATGTGATATATGGTTCAATATGTTTTGGTGCTGGTCTTCCATTAGAGTTCTCAGCTGGCTCACAATTGTTTCTGGGTGGTTTATCTTGCTTGTAAGATGAATCACGCTGTGGAGGGATTGATACCTTGCCTAGCTTTTTGGGGAGTTGGCCACATCCCGCAGGATGTATGAGCTCAGGTTTAGCATCATGCAAGTGTATCTCTGCTGCGTATAGGGTTAGCTCCGGTAAGTAATATAAGCAGATCAGTGCGGTCCTGTGTCCACCCACGTTAATAAGCTGCTGCAGCTGAGTTAGCTCTGTACAGGTGTACTTGTACTGTCTGCGGAACCAAGCCCCCCAAACAGTGTGGTGTGGAAACACGCAGCCATGTAGAATCATCTTATGTTTGTCAAGGCTCATTAACGCTTGCTCTGAGCAACCTCTCCAGACTGAAGCTGGCTCCTGTGAAGCTGTTGCGTTGCACTCCCAGCCCCATGCCACCTCGGCTCTGCAGCTGCAGCGTTAGGCCAGCAAAGCGTATTTGGATGTGTTTGCACCATTTCCCAATGCTTCCTTTTGTATCCTAGTTATCTGGGGGTTTCTGTGGTCTGAGCTACCCATTACATTTGCAGATCCTTTGGTGTGTCTTTTTTTATTTTTTTTTAATGTAACTCTTTTTGAAGTATGTGGTCAAATGTAGCTTTCTCAGCAATAGTATTTTCATCTGTCTTGTCAAACGCTTTTCTTCTTTGGTCCTCTAAGCACAAGGCTGAGTGCTCCATGTGAGCTTGGGGTTTTGAGATCAGTCCTGTGTGATACAGCTCCTTTGTGTCTGTGTGTCTTGCAGCCGCCGTTTCCTCTACATAGTCAACCTAGATGCACCAAATGAGGGTCATCGCAAGATCTCCCGACAGAGCAAGTGGGACATTGGGGCGGTGCAGTGGAACCCGCACGACAGCTACGCCTACTATTTTGCAGCTTCGGTAAGTTCACTTGTTTAAAAGCTGTAACTCATCATCTTCCCTGGTCTTTCATGGGTGGACTTCTGCAGGCTTGGAAGGCTGTACGGAGCTGGCACAGGCATGCTTCTGCAAGTCACGTTGCAAGATCAAGGCCTAACTCTGATTTACTGCCCGTGAGCTATTTGGCTTGATGGCTCTCAGTTATTGGTCGGTCAGTGTTGAATCTAGTTTTGCTTGCTTGTCTTTTATAAAATACCTTGCCAAATAAATCGGGCATCCAAATGGTCCTTTTCTGGAAGGAAGGCGGGGGGAATGTACTCTCTTTCTAACTTCCATTCTGTTACGAGATTTGTGCACTTACTGAATTTCTTGCTCTGTGCTGTTTTGTTTTCACCTCCCTGCCTTCATGGTGGGATGTGGTGCACCAGGCAGTCTGTAAATAGCACAGCTCAATACTGGCTCACGGCTGTAACAATCTAGGGCTTGCAGACCGGCAGGGACCGAGTCAGCAATAAGAAGTGCATGGAGAAGTACATAGGCGGATCTGAAGAAGCAGTAGTGGCCATCTGAGACTTGAGCACAGTTTTTAGCTCCGATCTTTACTCGGTCTGTCATGCTCTGTAGCTTGTTCACCCAGAGCTTCTGCTAGCAGCAGTCTAAGCCATCAACCACAGTGCTGCAGCAACCGGCACTAGCGGGGTGCAGACTGTTCTCATGGTGAGATGCCTTTGCTGCTGTGTTACATCTGCTTTTGTAGCCTGAGAGGCCTGGAATAGCTGAGGGTGGAGAGGTTTCATCTATTTTTTCGGGAAAACACTTAGCTGAAGGTGGCTTCCTGGGATTTTTGTTCCTTTTGCTTTCTGGACTGGCTACAATTGAAATTAAAGGCTGTCTTAAAAGTGGACCAGAGTTGTCAGTTAGGAGCCTTTGCTTGTTTGCTCTCTGACATTCCTCAGCCTCTCTCCTCCCAGCTGTGGCACATGACTGACATCTTAAAGGTGCCTTCAGCAGCTGTCGTCTTCTGAGTGGAGAGTTAGTAGAACTTGCAAAAAGGTGTCTTTCAGTGCCACTTCTGGATACAGTCTGTGAAAATCAAAACCAAGTAAGGAAATGTGCTGTGCAGGCCGTGAGGAGAGCAGGGAAGCTTCTTTTCAAACGCACTCTGAAGGCAATATCCAGTGATCAATTAATGCTTACCTGAGCAGGACCCTGCTGCAAAGGGGAGCTGTGCCCATCTCTTGCTGCCCTGAGCACTCCCATCTCTTGCTGCCCTGAGTGGACACAGGAACCCATCTTGTTCCAGACTGAAACTTGGTTTAGCTGGCATCAAACCTTGCTGCTCCTGTTTATAAATGAAGATGCTAAGATGCTCTGGTGATTTAGATATAGTTGCTGACACGCATCAGGTGAGGAATCCCCAAGATGAGGTCGGGCAGCTTTTCCATTTTGGGTCAGAAACAGCTCCTTTCCAGTCATCCACAGGTGGCTGGTATTTTGGTGCTGAGTCATTACAGCCCCGTCCTGGGAGTAGAATTTAGCCTGTCTTGTTGCTGCTTGTGGAAAGCACACTTACACCATGTGCTCAGGCCTCTGCATCCCAGGGCAGGTCTGGAGGCAGCATGGATGTGTTTGAAGGCCATACCTAAGGGGACCTAAGATGCATTGGGAAGGCTAAATCAGCTTGAATTCAGTGCTGTGAAGATGTGATTTGCTACTTCTGGACTCAAGCTGGCTGTCCGTCCCCTGTCAGTTCGCTGTTGAGGTCGTCATGTGTTCAGGTATACCATGCAAGTGTTGTAGACAGCCCTGAGGGTCCTATCCCTCTGCATCCCTGTGGATGGAAAGGAAGTGTAAAAGGCTACCGTCCCGTTTGCCAACAGCTTCACCGGGTTTGCAGTGCCGTTAATTGGAAGTGGTGCAGGCAGAGGGGAAGTCTGTCCTTGTGTTTGGATAAAGGCTTCTTATTTTTTTAGCTTCTTTCCAGAAGAGCTGAAACACGTCCTCTTGCTGTGCTTGGCTGTGTCTACCCTCTGGCTCAAGCACACTTCTGAGGACTCCTAAGCTGTTGTTTCAGAAATGCCATTATTTTCAATCCTAGATCCTTGTTACTTCTTTTGTGTGGTCACAAATGCTTGAACAAGAGGTTGATGAAATTGTTGGGAGTGTACACTGATACTTATCATGAGAAGCACATTTTTTTAGAAAATCCTCCTGATAGGAGGAGCTGTCGTTCCCCCGCACCTGGTACGAGGGGCAACATTTCCCATGTGAGATGCCCCAATAAGAGTTTGAGAAACTTCTGGTGATCCTTATCTTGTAGCATCAACTCTGGAGTCCTGGACAAATTCCATTGGGTAATTTTACTCTACCCCCTTAAATCCTTCTGTCAATAAGAAACATGCAAGGAGTTTTCCTTGCCCCAAGCTCTTGTGCAGCCCTGCTGTGAGCTGTTAGAAAAATGCCATATATTATTGCTGAGTCGGGAGGAGACCTTCCATTTCAGGGAAGGCTGTAGTGTTTTATCTGTCTGCAAGTTCAAATTCATATGAAGCAGCTTAGGGGTAGGAAAAAAAACCCACCACCACAAACAACTGCCGCAAAAAAAAAAAGTAAGATAAGCCTCTTCTCTATTATCTTTTCCCTTATCTACCTCTAAGTCTGAAAACAAGGGGCTAATGAAGATCAAATTTTGAAGTCATGTTATTTCTGTTTTTGCAAAATCAACATGAATTTCCAGTCATGGCCCAAGACCCACTGTGCTTGGTGCTATACATGCACCCAAAAAGGCAGTTCCTGCCCCAGAAGGATTACAGTCGGCCTGGGCTGAAGTGAACCTTGATTGAGGCAGAACATGAACTTAAAGCATGGTAACTAGTTTTAAGTAACTTTGTGCATGGCTGCATTTGGGGGAGGATTTGTTCCTGAAATGAGTGAAGGAGCCCTAAATAACTTTGTCATTGATTCATCTGGTTTGCTTCTGTGGTTTACAGTTAGTGATAAGCACTTAAGGCTTTTCTCCTGGGCTGGCAAGGATGGAGAACCCTTGAGGAGGTGACCTTGAAGCCATTAGAATGTATTGTTTGTGTTTGGCAATGGCCCTGATTATCCCAGAAGGCAATCGAGGGAGAGCTGAGGAGAACCAGAGGTGATCCATCATCCCTCTCGCTGAAAACTCCAGTTGTGAATCTGAACAGACTGGCAGGGTATTCCTGCAGAGAGAATTTGGCTGCCTGTTGCCTGCAGTTACAGCATGTTGTTAGGAGATAAAAGCTCCAAGACATCATTTTGTGGAAACATTTTGCAATGTGACTTTTTTTCTCCCATTCTTGTTTATCTCCAATTTTAAGTGGGTATAATTAAAGTGTAACCTTTAAGAGTCCTTGCAGCCTGTAGGTTCGTCTTTGCTCTTCTACTTTGGGCAAGGACTTTGCCAGTCACAGTGTGACTCACTGGTAACTGAGGTTGTTCAAAGTGAAAGGGAACCTCGTCCTGACACATGGATTCCTGTCCTACCTTGTTTGCCTTACACTGTCTCCTTTCTTCTGTCTAATTTCAGAGCAATCAGCGGGTTGACCTGTATAAGTGGAAGGAAGGTAATGGTGAAGTTTGCACATCACTGCAAGGACACACACGTGTGATCAGGTGAGGAGCAAGCAATGCTGCAGACTGCTGGGTGGAAAACGATGGGTCATTTCATAGAAGGTGATGTTTCGGTCCTGGGCCCGCTCAGGCTCTGCTCTGAGCCTGTTTTTACTTACTTTTCTGGACTGTGCTGCCTGCCCGCCCCTCTGTCCTGCCTTCCCATTTGGAGACGATGTCAGATGTGAAGCTTCTCACCCTCTTGTGGCTCCCCCCAGTATATCAACTTAGCCTTTGATGGCTCGAGTGTCATTGCCTTAGGCTGCTGTCCTTGTCATGAACAGTGACCATCGTTTGGGAAACAGATAGCAGCATGTTTATTAAATTGAATCCCAGCTGTGTTTCTGTGTGACAGCAGCTTAATTAAAGCAGGTAATCCCAAATGTCAAGTTCACAGCAAGTTACAGTGGTGCAGGGGAGATTTCTGCCTCTGGTTCTAGGGGTGCACTTTAGTGCTGGGCTGGAAATGCAGGTGAAGCGCTTTTTTTTATTCCAGTTTCTGACTGTGGAAAGTAATCACAGCCCTTGAAATGGCAGTTTTTTGGGCTGGCTGGAGGCTGTTTGTGTCCCAGGTACACTTGGTGAGCCCAACAGGAACGCATCCCAGAGTGAGGGGTTGATGCCAAGAATGTGTGTTAAGTGGGAGCTCGCTGAGACGATGTCCCTTTTCCTGCAGTGGAAAGAGGACATGCATGATAGCTGTAAAGTTCAAGGCTAGGAGGATGCTTCATTGGAATTTACTTAGCAGCTTTTCATTGCTGCTTGGAATTTGCTAAGAGAAATGATTAAGATCTTGCTTTTTATGTAAAAAGTTTTAGTAGATTTCATGGAGTGGTCATGAATTTGTTGAGGAAATGTACTGGGAGCTTGTGAGAAGTTGATGCAAACTGTGTGCGCTTTTCTTTGCTGACTACTATGATTTTGCATTTGCAGCGACTTGGACTGGGCGGTGTTTGAGCCAGACCTGCTGGTCACCAGTTCTGTTGACACATACATCTACATCTGGGACATCAAGTAAGAATCAGTATGTTTATGCATTGCTGGGAAATCACTGGACTCCTTTCCATAATTAGCAGCTTGCAGGGCTAAGCATGCACTGACGGGTGCTGCTTTTCAGCTGTGCTTGCAGGGGCTTTGTCTGCTTCCCATAATCTCAAAGATGGCTTCTGCTTCCATTTTCAAGCCAGTGCAGAGTCAATGAAGGACGGTAGAGTGGTACAGTTAAGCCACAGTTGTGCTTCTGATTGGGAAAAATACCAACTGGCTTCATTCGCTACTCATTTCACATCTTTCCTCGGGAGCTTTTCCTGGAACGCAAGGGTGATCCTCAGCCTGTTGGGTTTTTTAGATGAGTCAATGAGCACCATTTTGTGATCCTGCAGCCATTTTCCGCTAAATTCAGTGATTGTTGCTGGCTCTCCCTTGGTCAGAAGACTGGCAGTGGTATTCAGGAACCTCTTCCTGTTTGTGCCTTCCCTTGATTCCTGGTGCTTTCTATCATGAGTAATTTCAGGGTAACAGATCTTTCCAAAACCACCAATATTAAAGCCCTGTATTTTACAGCTGAGAAGCAAGGAGCTGGCATTGGGACTGCTGGGTTCTCTTGCTGGCTGTACAGCAACTCCTTATGACCCCCGGCAAGTCACTTTGTTCCTCTCTGCCTCCCTTGCTCAGTTATAATAGGAGGGTAATTATATAACCCCACTGCACCAGGCTGCCCTGAGGCTTGTTTAGCTCCTATGAAGCACTTAGATCCTTGGTTAAATGGTGCTTGAGAAAGGCAATATATTATTAATGTGTAATTAAAAGACATAAAGAGACAATAACTGCTGGTTGTGTTTTCCTGTGATACCATCTTAGCGCCAAGCAAAAAAGAGTTCTCTGAAGGTGGTTATCAGAAGCCCTGCTTTAACTCTGTTGTGCCCTTCCATCGTTTTGTGTCTGCATGTATCGCTTCTCCAGAAATGCTTGCTTAGGCAGTCTCTGACTAGCCTCTACCTCCCACTTGTGCTGGTAAGGTCTCTGAGCTTGCTGGGGCAGTGAGCTCCTGCGGCTGCCAGCCTCCAGCAAATGAATGTCCTGCTGAAGCAGCTGTCTCTAATGACACCCTAGGGGGGTAGCCCTGTGGTAAGGGCAGCTGGAAATGGCCCACTTGATTTTTCATACCAAATAATTTTTTGATTAGGCAGAAATTCTTAGAGGGAGAGGGGCGGTCCATTCCAGAAAACGTTCTGCTTTTCAGCAAACACAAAAAGCTGAAGACAATATTGCTTATATTCACTGGCCTTTTTCATGGAAGGGCAGGTGAATTCCTGAGGAGCAAGGTCAAGGAGTGAATTATTGCCTTGATCCGTGCCCTGGCTGCTAGGAGTTGTCATGGTGCCGGACCGGCTTCTGCCACTGCAGAATTTGGTCTGTAGAGTCTGCACACAGCTGGGCTTATTTCCTACTAATTTTGTTGTTATATGCTAGACGTGAAGTCTTTGCTCTGAAGTCACTGCTCCATCTGCCTTGAATCAGGGTCTGCAAAGGCTTGACAAACACATCAGTGGCTTTTGTCTTTTTCACAGCTCTGTTTGTTCCTTTTAATCCTCCTGGGAAAGGCTGTTTTGTTGCTTCCTGCAGCAACGCTTTGTGAGGCCAGTTTCCTTGCCTGCCCAGTTGCAACATGCCATGCTTTGCATGTGTTTCTCCTCCCTCTAGTCCCCTCCAGCTCCATCCTATGTCCTAAACTTGCCGCTGTATGTGGTGGCAAGACAGAATGGCTCTTGTCCTCCAGCTGGTCACGTCTTTCTTTATTCCGTTTAATGTGGTGTATTTTGGCAAGCTGAAGGCACATTAACTCCCAAGAGGCAGCAATAAAATTAGCCCTGGAATAGCACGGAGCCCGCTGGGTAGGCTGGGCCTGCTGGGCTATGCTGTGGGTACTCACATTAGCCTTGTTGTGTTTCAGAGACACCAGGAAGCCTACGGTCTCACTCTCTGCGGTTGGTAAGTAGGATGTGTATGTGTGATGCAGGCATTAAACAAGCCTGTTGTTGTATGCCCCTGCTGTTATTCCTTTGTCCCTTCACACTCCGAGGCTGAACGTGGTGGAGCACAAAAGTGCCACCGCTTGTGATTGTCCCGTGTAGGAGCAGCCTGAGAGGCTCCAGTTCGCAACTGCTTTTAGAGGAGCAGAATTCAGAGGGCATGTGGAGCCCTTGAAGCCTCCCAGGCATGGAGGGCAGTGGCGGTACTTGGGACTGGCTGTCCTGAAATTGGTGGACAGTCATATGGCATTTGTACCTTTTAGACATAGCTTCTTCCCTGCTTAACCACTCTGCTGCACTGCTTGTCCTGTGTTGCCTGTCTGTAATTTCTCCAGGTCCTTTTATGTTTGACTGAATCAGCTGAGAAACTAAATTGCACCCCAGGCAGTGACGTTGAATGCTGCCGCTGCCAACCTGCCCCCTTGCTTACTGAGGGGCTGGGTGCATTAAGCGGCTGTATCTGCTTCCCTGGGGCACCTTCAACGTGGAGGCAGCTGCAGCGGTGACACAAAGGCGCTCTCTTTGGGCCGTGCTTGCTCTGAAAGGCGCTTCTCATGGCTGTTGGCAGTGCGGCTGTCCAGCCGCTTGTAATACCGCCTGCTGGCAGGTGCTGTGTGTCAGTCCTCACCGGCTGTCTGTTGGAACTGGGCAAAGTACAGATGACGGGCAAATCGTCCTTTTCCTGAGTTACTGTCCCCAGTATTACAGCAATCCTCGTAACGCGTACCTCTTATGCTCTGCTGCTTAGATCTCCTTAGGCTACACATCTGCAGTGGCTCCCCCTTCCCTCCCAGCAAACCTCCCTGTCACAGCAACGCAAAAACCTTACTGAATCAGAGAGAAGCAGCGTTTCGTTCTGGTGCCTGGGATGAGGTTTTGCGGGTCAGCTGAGCCAGCCCAGCAGCTAGCTCCCCAGAAATCTTCCTTCCTCGCGTGCCTGATTCTGTTTAGTGCTGGTCCAGACGTTTGTGTACCCATCAGTGAGTGAATCAACTCAATTAACTGGCAGCCTATTTGCAGCTTTTTTTCCCCTGGACTAGCTTTTTGCCAGGTTGTCAGTACGAATCTGCTCACCATGCAGCAGGAGGTGGGTAGTGAAGGTGGGGAATAGCAGCAGGCTGAGATCCGTTTAGCTTTCTCATGGACCTCACCTTTCTGATGAGCTTAAAATGTTTTGAAAATGCTAGCAGAATAAGGATGAACAGAACATGTATTTCTCTTACAATACCTGAACAATCCACATCAACTGAAGCTATGTTTTGCTGCTTATTAGGAATAACCAACCAACTTTTGATTTTAGGCACTTGACCGAGTCCCTGATGATACCTTATAATCCTGTCTGCATCATCATCCAGTTTCTTTACAATGTCATTGATGTCTTTGACTTCTGTGTTGTTGTATTTTGACAGTTGGGCCTTCTGGTCCACCCAGTGAGTCTTCCTCCAGCTGGCCAGTCACAAGGGCCACCTGCACTGCAGCCTTCTCCTACACCTGTATTGTAATAATAGATCAATAACACTGGTTCCCTGGATAGCATCAGATAATATAGAGGGTGTTGGGGGGACAAATGAATTGATCCTTTAGCACCTGAAAGTAGCTTGAATGAAAACAGAAGGGATTTCGCGGGGAAGGTGATGAACCTGCAGTTCTTGTCTGGAGGAAGTTGCTCGGTCTGAGTTAATGGACATGAGTATTTTAATCAGGTACAACCCATGGCTAGAAATTGCGATGAAGATCTCTGAGCGTGTAACTGTAACACTCTTGCTTTGAGGTCTTCAGGACACAAACGCTAGCTGAGGAATCAGGAGTCGGTCATTTTCACGTCATCCTTCCTGCTGGCTTCGGGGATATCTTTCCTCTGAATTGCCTTTCCTGTGCCAAGAAGAGCAGCTCTAAGCCCAGGTCAAGGGTCTACTGTGCCATTTCCTTTTTAATTGGCTTTTTTTGACCTCCTCTGTTTGTGCTACAGCTGGAGCTTCCCAGGTCAAATGGAACAAGAAAAATACCAACTGTTTAGCAACAAGCCACGATGGGGATGTCCGAATATGGGACAAAAGGGTAAGTTGAGGGTATTTTGAGCAGTCTGTGCATATTCCCACCTGCCTGATACAGATACGTCCCTCTGGTCACAGATAAATACTGAGAAAAATGTACTGCTTTATCCCAAATCTCTCTTGTGTGTTGATTTAAACTAGAGAGAATTAGGAGCTCAGAAGCCTAAAGAGAGCATGTAAATAGCCTCCTTCTCCAGAAACTGTGCCCGTTAACACTTTGCTTTTGATCTCATAGTACTTAACTGTTTTACTGAGTAGAAAGTATAGTTCAGGGCTGCAGTTGGTGACTGGAATTTGCCATACCTTCACAGGACCTTTTCTTCAGCTACTTTTTGCTGAGCTATTTGCCTTTCCCCAGCAGGAGGGTGTTCTACCTCTCTTGCCCATGTTGAAGTGTCTCTTTCTGTGCCAAAGAGCTAGATGAAATTTCAGGAGTCCTGTGCTGAAAAGGAAAATATCTCTCCTTGCAGAAACCCAGCACTGCAGTAGAGTATTTGGCAGCTCATCTCTCTAAAATCCACGGTCTGGACTGGCATCCTGACAACGAGTATACACTGGCCACTTCCAGCCAGGACAACTCTGTCAGGGTAAGTGTTGCTTCTGGGACTCCTGCTTGGGACATGTCAGGATGGTGGAGCAGATCCCCTTCTACTGCTTCTGAAGTCTTGGGGAGTGCTGGCCATTGGCAAAATCTGGATCCTTATTTTCTGGTGTCTGGCAGACTGTGTTTATTGAGCCAGGGGTGCGCTTACAGAACAGGCAGAGGAGTCATTGCAGGATGGGTGCACATATGTTTGCCACATATCTGTGGTGGTTTGGGCAGTACTGAAGCTGAAAACAACCGCCTCTGCCTGTTGCTTGCCAGAAGGGAGCTGGTCGCACAAGCCAGACGAGCCTTCTCCCCAAAATGCAGTGTCGCCAGTCTCAGGCTAATTACAGCAACTTGGGGGGGAGACATTCTGCAGCCCATGGGGTTCCCAAACTTATGTCTAATTGGGTTATCAATAAGAGACTGCCAGGAGATTGCTATGCAGGGCCTTTTACTTGTGGGGAAATAGCGTGCTTTGTATGTCAGCCAAATGGAGTTCATTCACATTTAGCTAAGCTCTGAGGCAAATGCAGTTGATGTGTATTCTAGCAAAGCAAAAGGTTAGATTCTTCATTACAAAATTAGCAGTAACAGCAGGGTGGGCCTGCCTCCAGTCTGGACTGGGCACATTGGCTGGGAGCCTGTAGGGTACCTTGTAGCTCTGAAAGCCCAAGCAGGCTGCCGGTCTCCCTGCACTAATTACTCAAGCTATGATCACTGTGAATATGACCCCAAGTCACTCATTGTCTAAGGGATGCTGCCAGATGCTGATAGCTTGGTATTTGTCCTTTGGGGCCATCTCTGCTGCTAATGAATGGGATTACTAATGATGCTGTGGGCACCCTGGCATGTTTTTTGCGCTGATATATCTGCAAGCCACATGGAAAACTGCAGACTGAAAGTATAGCCAGCTGACTCCTGTCTTTGCTTGTCTTTTTGGTTTTTTTTGAAGTTCTGGGATTACCGTCAGCCTCGGAAATACCTCAATATCCTTCCCTGCCAGGTTCCCGTCTGGAAGGCAAGATACACGGTGAGTGAGAAACTCCCACCAGCCCCACTTGTGCTGCGAGAGCAAATGCACAAAGGGACATTAAATAAAGAAGAACTGCTGAAGGGCTTCTCACCAGTTCTACTGCTGGACATTAAGTTGATTTTAAAAATCCCTCTTGGTGCTTAAAAGGCCTAGAAAAGCAACATCTGCAATGGGGGTCCTTCAGGAGAAGGAATGACTAGCAGTGTGAGATCCCAGTCTTGGGCATCATCCTCTTGGAGGGTGAAAACCCAGGTGCAGATGGTTGGCTCTGCCAGAGGATCAGAAAGCGGCTGCTGCTCTCGCTGTCCTGTTTTTCCACTCAGCTCCAGTATTGGTACCTGTTGCACGGAGCAATGCAGTGGTCTTCTTCCCTCTCCGTGTGCCTCCTTGCCTTCCAAGGTTTCCAAGTGTGCCACAGTGGGCTCTTACAGCATATCAAATCCAAGAACTGTTGTCTTTTATAGAGCAAGCGCCCAGCCATGTGAAGCTAAGGCTCTTAACATTAGTCATATCCGTTCTCTTCCCCAGACAACTGAAGGTGGCCTGAAGCCAGTGCTGTGCCTTCAATCTTTGATCCTCTTTCCCTGTCCCGATGGTGGAGGCTGTAGGACTGGGTTCCAGTGTTCCTCTGAGCATCGTGACCCTGAGCAGCTGCTGGGGCTTAGTCCCCAGGTAGCAGTTTTTGCAGCTTTAGGCAAAATGCAGTGAAGATCCCATGGGAAAAGAAAGTCAAGGGTGAAATCCCTCAAGCCTCACTGCTGAAAAGTGAGGAAGCAGCAGAAAGAAATAGTTAAGCGAGCTACATTGAATATCTTGAAGTGTACTACCTCTTTTCCTTTGTAAGATACTGGTTTTGCGCGCGCGCACACACACACAGTTTTAGGCCTGGTTCTGTTTTGTGATGAGCTCCTTTAAAACCCATGTGTTCTTCATAGGAAAAGGAAAAAATTAGAGCATGATAACAGTGGCATGGGAGCATAACTCCCCAAGGCTAACTGGAAGGGTGTTTCTCTCTCAAGCCTTTCAGCAATGGGCTGGTGACAGTGATGGTCCCCCAGCTCCGTCGGGAGAACAGTCTCCTTCTCTGGAATGTCTTTGACTTGAACACGCCTGTCCACACTTTTGTGGGACATGATGATGTGGTGCTGGAGTTTCAGTGGAGGAAGCAGAAAGAAGGTGAGTTCAGGACTGGATGTGCTCTCTCCCCTGTGCTGCGGCCATCAACTAACCAGGTATGGGGAGGCCTGGCTTCTGGCTGCACTGCTTACGCTATCGCCATTTGGCTCTTGCCTTTCCTTGGAGTAGTTCCTACCTGCTTTCCTGGCCCCCCTCAAGCTACAGCTGTTCTATACTTGTTTTATGGCACTGCCCACAGAAGCATTGCCCTGCTGTTTCTGTGCTAACAGAGCAAATCCACTGAATGCTGAGTGGGTCAGCGGTGACTCCAGTTGCTTCCACTCTCCTGTGAGTCTATTTTTACATGGATCTTTCAAAATAAATTATACAAACTATTAGGTGGGTGCACAAGTGGAGACACCCTCCCCCTGCTCAGAGCTGCAGGCTAACCAGTTAACCCCTCACATCACTGCCTGGATCAGCAGCCTCCAGCGTTATCACAGACCCAGCCAACCCACCTTATCTGTGTGCTGGCAAAGGCGGGGGAGGAAGAGCGTGGGATAGAGAGGCTGCTGTTAGAGTTCAGTCCTGACTAAATTTTCCAGCGTAGGCAGCTAAATATAGGAGATTCTGTATTAGAGGCTGGATAGCCACATAGGCCACAGCTTTGTTTCCAGCACCTCAGCTGCCACATGACAGAACATGCATGTCTGGCTTTGGTGTTACTTATGGTATGGCTTTGTAGTGCCGTGTAAAAGTTCTGGTCCAACCCTCTGCCACCAGCTACTGGGGCAATTCAGTTAAGTCACCTTCTCTATACCTTCCTTTTCCTCTTTCAAAAAGAGGAGAGCAATATAGAGCTGTGTTAGGGTCTGGAGGCGCAGTCTAAGACGGCTTGTGAATGAACATTCAAGCAGGCTTGAACCACAGTTGTGTTGTCTTAGCTGAGTTAATAGGTATATACCCGAGGCTGGAAGTCATGCTTGTCTCAAGCGATATAAATCAATCATACAAGCATTCCAAGTCCGCTTCAGTGCGGAAACAAGCAGGATAGTGCAAATCTCCTTCCACAGAGTCTGCTGTGCTGTATTTAGACAGCCCCTGTGCCTCAGAAGAGGGGTGTAGGAAGCAGCTGTGCAGCAGCAGATTCTTAAGCGTAGCAGCTGTTTGACAAGGGAAACTTAAACTGTATCACAAGGCCTAAACATGGGCATAAGTAAGTCTGTGTACCTTTATCTGGTGATAGATAGTATGTGGCTAAATGTATTTCATTACAACCTGAACTTGTCTTGGCATCATCGAAGTCTTTCAGAAGGAAAAAGGAGGAGAGTAGAGCCAGCTTCTCTTAGCTTAGGAATGTTTTAAAACATCTGCCATCTTGAAACAGATATGATATTTCTTCTATTTAAATAAGTATTGTAGTAGATCTTGTTCATTCCTAGTTGGAAAACTTGCATCACATTCGTTATACTTACTTTGTGCTTTTCGCCTGTAAATTATACCCGATTTAGAGGAGTGGTAACCGTGGTGCAGGGGGGCATTAAAGGCTGATGCACCTAGGTCAATTCAGAGCAGAACAGGACTCACTCTGCCTTTCAGTTTAGTGCCTTATCCATTGGATCTCCCTCCTGGCTTGCTTGAATCTGTTTACACTAAAGGCAGGGCTGAGATAGTCTGTTTTCAATGGGGTCTGTAAGTTGTTCTGTCCTTTTTAGGTTCTAAAGACTACCAGCTGGTTACGTGGTCCCGTGATCAGACTCTGCGGATGTGGCGGATCGACTCTCAGCTGCAGAGGGTATGTAAACACTCTTGCTCTTGAACTATAGACAGTTTTCTTACAGGTTGGATTCACCTCCCTTTCCTTGCACTCCCACCCACTCCTCTGATGTCCTAGAGCTGCAGACACAGCAGCCAGCTTCCGCTTCACTTTCCTCTTCAGCTCCGGCCCAGAAACATCCCCAGGGAGACCTGTGATGAGGCCTCTCTATGTCTGTGGCTCAAAAGCTCCTGTGGAAGTATAAGGCCGCTTTGTTGTATAACAGTAAGCATAGCAGTCATTTGGGGAAGGTGGAGATCAGTTACTGCTTGCATTGCCTCTGAGAATGCCACCCCCATGGCTGCAAAACTGTATGACTCTTGGCATTTTAGGTATCGGGTAAATGTAGGGATTGTGCCCTTCGCTTCCTCCCCTTGTTGCCGTTGCCTCTTAGCCTGGTGCAGGCACCGTGAATCCTGTTTTCTGCTGTCTGGCAGCAGTTACAAATTGCTGGTGCAATTACTAGAACAGCTATGCTGGGTCAGACCAGAGGTTCATATGGCCACGATGGCCCGTATTGCCCTGTCTCATCTTCAGCTGTGGATGTCTTGGAGGGGGATAAGAATGAGGCAAGTATGGAGTGATGTTTCTCTCAAATGCCCTGCCGGCCTCCTGCGGTTTGCAGCTTAGAGGCTCATTGAGTCTGGCATCTTTGTATTTGATGGAGCTTGATGAGTTTCACTTCCATAGACTTGGTCTGTGTTTTCTTGGACCTGCCTAAATTTTTGTCACCTTAAACATCCTATCAACAAGGAGTTTTGTGGCTTTTCTGCATGTTGTGTGGAAAAACAGCTCCCTTCATTTGTTTATTTTGCAACCTGCTAGTTTCCTTACACTGAAGACGAAATGAGCAGCCATCTTGTGTGTACTACTGATGATTCTGTAGACCTGCATCATATCCCTCCTCAACTGCCTCCTTTTTCAAGTCAAAAGGTCTTTATTTACTTCCTCCTTTGTATGAGAAGTTTGATTGTCCTTTCGCCTTTCACATCCCTTTTTCAGTTCTGCTATATGCTTTCGGGGATGGGGATCTGAACTCTGTTCTTTCCAAAGAACTCTCAGTACTCAGTTTGTTTTTCCGTGGAATTATGCCCAACAACTTAAAACATGAGCTTAGTCTGGCCTCTACGTCTTCTTCCCTTAGTCAGCTTGAACTTGCCAGTTTTTCCCGTATGTGCGTTGCTTTATATTTATCTGAACTGGAGTTCATCTTTCATTTTAATACAGTTACTCCTGTAAGGTCCTTCTGTGATTGCTTGCAGTCAGCCACTCTTGTTACTGCTTTGAAAAACTTGGTGGCATCAGCAAACCTGGTCATGTCGCTGTTCACCTCCTATTCCAGGTTTTTAATGAATATGTTGAGAAGCGTATGTCCCAGCACAGATCCTGCAAGAGTCCTGCAGGTCTGTAACAAACTTCCTCTGTGAAAAATGATCCTTTACTCCTCCCTGATACGTTTGTGAATATTTGATCTTTTTCTTCTCTTTAAATCAGTTGTTCATACACGTCACTTTATTCTTCCTCTGCTGGCTTCCACTCTTTTGTCCTTGTCTTTGTCTGGATCAAACTACACACATGACGG
Organism: Sagittarius serpentarius; assembly: GCA_034782735.1. NCBI lineage: Eukaryota > Metazoa > Chordata > Aves > Accipitriformes > Sagittariidae > Sagittarius > Sagittarius serpentarius. The sequence continues at coordinate 22,751,121 of JAVKLA010000088.1, read as the reverse complement.
TGTGTTGCTGGTGACCAATGCTGTAATTTGCTACACTGCTTCTTCATCCTTTCTCCTCCCTGTTTTTCTTCTCTTCGTCTTCCCTGTTTTCTTGTGCTGAACTTCAATTACAAGTTTTCATGGTCTCTTTCTGATACAAGACCTAGAACACTTAAGTTCCCTAGTATGTACCTGGGTCTCTAGATCCTACTGGAGTGTAAATATCAAAAGCAGAAAGTGTGCTACTATTATATCTGATCTAAAAAATCAAATCAGTTTTGACAAATTAATTCAAGGAATTAGTTATATCAGCTTTAGTTTTGATTAAAGTAAAACCTCTGTTACTTCAACTGGCCCTGTCAGTTAGGTGGCTTTGTAAGTGAGCAGGAGTTTTGGCCAGGCTATCTCAGGTGACAGAGCCGAGTATGCTAGAAAGTGGAAGATCACCTGTCTTCGTCACAGAAACAATGCTGAGGTCTTAGTCATGACTGTGGTGTGGACAGACCTACCTTGCAAATCCAGCTGCCTGGACAAACGAGTTGTTTAGCGGTGGCTCTTTCCACAGCTTGGTTCCTGTTGTGCAGCATGTCGGTCCGTTTGTTCTTTTCAGCTGTGCGCTAACGATATCCTGGATGGAGTCGAGGACCTCATTGATGGGATTTCTCATCTGCCAGAGCCAGACAAGACCCTTCACGCCCAGGACTCGGAGCCCCAGCATAACTCTGGACATGGGGATGAGGAAGGTGAGACAAGCAATGGGCCGTGGAATTTCAAACACCAGCTGTCTTGGTGTTGGGAAGAAGATGCATCTTGACATAAGGAAATAACATCCTAGGCAAAGCACAAACTGGTGCTGTTTCAAAGGGTAATGGATTCCCGATCTGCGAGGAGGGAAGACACTAGGGGTTTCTCAGGATGGTCCTCCCAAGTTCTTTCTCTTCTAACACAATGATTCTAGCTGTAAAACGAAGCCCTTCCTTGTCACTAATATAATTTAATTGAATTCTCTTTAGGTCATAGTTGTGGCTAGCTGCCAAAAATAAGGCAATCAGAAAGTAAGTTCTGGCTCTTAAGAAGGTAGATTAGTTTAAGCTGAGAGATGAGCCCACAGAAGAGGGGAGTGTATGGGTAAGGCACTCTGACACAAGCTGCTTGCATCACACTTGGTACCCAAACACTTCTGCTGGTGTCACTGTGTGAACCGATCTAACATGGAGATGTTTGTCCGTGTCTTCTTCCATCCACCAGAAGTAGTATGGAGAGAGAGCTTGTGAATTTTTGTTCATGTGTTGATGAGAGGTGGCTGAAGGCTGGCAGAGCAGAAGGGGAGGGATGGTACCTCCGACTTCTGCGTGCCAGATGGGAATGGGTCAGGGGCTTTAACAGAAAGCATTGATTTGGCTTTATGGAAGAGAAGGCATACAAGGAAGGAATGCAGGGCAGGGTTTGTGTGGTTAAGGCTCTGGCTGGGTTAAACATTCAGGGTGTTAGTGTTCGAAGGGTGTAAGTACCAGAATAGAATAGATTGCAGCTGCTGAGACCCGTGGTGGCGATGTGCGTGTGAAAAAGCTATCTAAAGAGATTTCTGTATCTAATACTGAGGAAGAAGAATTGGGTGCTCCCATGCCTTTGTGTCAGCTTGGGTTTAAATTCACAGTTCCTTCCTGTATTGTAGCAGGGTGCTACAATGAATCCCCATGTGAGGGGCTTACTGGAAAGCGATTTGATTCTCCTTGCCAACAAACTGGAGAGAAGGGGAGGAAGTGGTCCAGTATCTGTCCTTCGAATAAAGGAGCCAACTGTGAGGTCCCTTAGGGAAGGCATCTCTTCCTCATTGGAAGTTTCCTCCCCAGCAAATCCCAGTGAAGTTCCTCTCTGCCACCTGTCCTACGTGGCAGCAGAACACGTTTCTAAAAGAGGTCAGCACCTCTGTCTACATGAGGGTTTTATAATATGATAGAAAAAGCCCTGGCTACCTGTGCTCCTCATGAGCAGTACTGTGGGGGAAGCGCAGCCTCTTTTGCTCCAACTGGGAGCATTAAGTGTTCTCCTTCTGGCTGCCTGACCTTTCTTTTTCCACAGGAGAGAGTTAACTCTTTCACTGTCCCTGATGAGGTCCCATTCATATCTCCCGTGTGGTTTCTGTGTGTGTCTGGCTTTGGTTCAGACTGGTAGGGTTTCCCTTGTGGCCAAAGGGAATGAAAATGGCTTTTCTGTAGCAGGGTAGATTTTGCTGCAAATACCATGACTGCAGGATTAATGCACAAGCAAATCCCTAGGTAGGAATTTCAGTTCTTTCTAGCCTAAAAGCTGTTGTGGACTGTTGTTGTTTCACTCTGGAGGTGGCTGCATTTCAGCTGCAGACAAAGTCTCCATGTTATATAAGTAAAGCACTTGGGGAGGATCTTTGAAGAGAACAGTACTCTGCAGATAAATCAGAAAGCCCACCAGCTGTGTCTTCGGTGTACAGGTCTCTTCACTGGCTGCTGCCTATAAAGGATCTTTAGGAGTCTAGACAAATATGTGGGCTGTGGGGGGTTAGGAAACTAATTGGAAGGGAATGGGAGGAGAAGGGAATGGGCGGAGAAGACAAAGAGAGGGTGCTGCACATATTGGGAACCTCAGAGATGGCTTTTCATGGTGTCTTGAGCTAGAAATAATTATCTTCCCTGAGAGCCACTGATCTTCTTTTAATCCCCTTTTTAGCTCCCTTTTGTGAAGTATATCTAAGCACTATAATAAAATCTCAAATAGGAATAAGTAGCTAAGCATCCTGCCTATCCAAATTCAGCAACCCACTGGGCAGCAGTAAAACCAGATATATTTGTCCCAGCAGCAAAGGCAGCAACTTTTAGGCAAATGGCTGTAAAAGAACAGCTTTCTTGCATTTCTTGTCATTTATTTTTTTTGCTGGGAATAGTCTGTGCAATATGATATTGCAAGCATGAGAATGACAGCTGAATAATCGGGACTTCCCTTGCGTCCTTAGAACCATCGCCAAAAAATACATTTAGTCTTCTCAGGAAGCAGTGCCACAGCAGAACACCCTTCAGGAGCTGCCCCTGCCCTAATAGGGGTACCTGGCAAGATACGAGGCAAAAGCCAGGCACAACCACACGCAGAGACCAATTCTTCTGAAACTCAGTCAAGTTTGCTATCTTAACCATCATTCCTTGTGTCCTGCAGCGCTTGTCTGGCTGTTGAAATGTATTCTGGCCTTCAGGGGTTGTTGTACTCCTGAAAACTGTTGGAACCAGACAGCTAGACCCAACATTTAGATGAGCCACTAAAGCACTAGGGTGCTTTGCGATGTTAAATGCAAATGGCTGCTACAAGTGAATTAAGCCTCTACTAGGGCCAGAAATACCCTCTTCTCTCTCCCAGAGCCTTACTATGCTTTGGAAGCATTCCGTGAAAGCCAAGAGTGGTGGGGTGTGAGTCCCAAAGACCAGAGCTCCTCCTGGAGACTGCTTTGGCAGCAGTTGTTTCACGGTGAATAGAGAGGGTCCAGTTCAACTGTTTGTGACTCTGGCAGCACCGTGTCGGGAAGCGAAGGGGTCTCAGATGAGCAGAGACAGACCATTTAGGGCTGTACAGAGTACAGGCGGCTTCTGTAACCTTCCTGGGAAACCTGTGTGCAGACAGGTTTGGTTTTTTTGAAGAGCAAGGCTCAGAAGCCTGCCTCTAAACAACAGCTGAAACCCTCCAGCTCGCAGGTCTTTGCCACGTGAAACTCATACCTCCCTGCGTGAGAAGAGCAGAGGAAAGCCTGCTGTCTTGGCTGCCTCCTGGCATCGTGTGCCAAAAGTCAGCCTATTATAGCTTTTCTCAACCTGTTCTCCATCTTTCCTGTCAGCCTTAAAAGAAGATTTCCTGAATGACCCCCTGGTGGGAAAGAAAACGGACCAACTGGGACTGCCTCAGACACTGCAGCAGGAGTTTTCACTGATCAACGTGCAGATCCGAAATGTCAATGTGGAGGTAAAGTTTCCTTTTTCTGGCTTGTTAGGAGGGGATGTGGGCAGGCTGGTTCATCGGAGCCTTTAGAGGGGAGCCTTCTGTGCTGCAGTGACTGCTGTCTGTAAACAAGGTTTATTTTGAGCCCTAGAGATCCTCTTGGCCAGGGGTAGTAGGAAGGAGGATAATCCCAGACACTGGGAGTGAGGGGGGTGTTTCAGCACAGTAAGTACACTGGCTGGTCCCGAGAAGGCTGGATGGTGTTTTCCTTTCTGCCTAGACTGCAGAGTGGAAAATGACTTGTTCCACTACATGCAGCTGATCTCATTTCAGCTATTTCTGAACCCGATCTGCTGAGCCCTCCCTATCCTGCACTCTCTATCTCAGTTTTGGCATCTCCTTTGCACGCCAAATCCTCCTCTGCGCGTGGAAGCTGGCTGGAGGCACAGCACTGTATGGGGATGGGAGGTTTGAGGCAGGTGCCTGTCTCCTTTCCTCACCCCTGTGGTTTCACGGCTCGTGGCCTGATCCTGGTGTAGTTTTCTGAGAGAGTGGTATATGATCTTAGATGCTGCCTATTACTGCTGCACTGGGCCTGGAGCTCTCCACAGCCAAGTGAAGTAGGCTGGGGTGCAGTGGCTACTGGGATGCAGTGGCTATTGGGAGCAGAGCTTGATAGCTGGTGCTACCTGGGCTGGCTGTGGTCTCCAGATGCTGGGATGCTGGACTGGCAGTCTGCTGGTGCAAGCCGAGTAGTCTGTGCCGATCTGCCTGGGTTTTTTTGCTGTCACTGTGTTCACTGCCTTTGAGAACGGCATGGCTTCATCTTATGGGTGTGCAGAGGAATGGGCCCCTCAGCGTGAATTTAAACCACTATAAGTTTAAAAGTCCTTGGAGATCTAACTACAGAGCAATTGCTTTTCCTCACAGATGGATGCAGTGAGTCGTAGCTGTACGGTGTCAGTGCACTGCGGCAACCACAGAGTCAGGATGCTGGTGATGTTCCCTGTCCAGTATCCCAATAATGCTGCTCCGTCTTTCCAGTTCATCAACCCAACCTCGATCACGGCCTCCATGAAGGCAAAGTTGCTGAAGGTGTGTGGGGAGTATACACTGTCTTTATAAATGTATAAATGCTGGACACTTGATGTCTACATTACTGACACAATAAAACATCTGACCTTGCTGAAGACATACCGCAGGTCACTTTGAACTAATACACCGCAGAGCTCCTAGGGGTGAGGTTTTGGTTGGCCTTGCAGCCCAGTATTTGCCTTTCTCCACTGGTGCTTTTTAAACATGTGTTCTTCCTGCTACTCTCTTCCAGTGTGATGTGTATTGCCTGAGGATCCCTATCATCCTTCTTGCACAGTTGCTCCCAACCCCATAATAGACAAAATGACCAGCTAAGCATCCAGCTGCAGAAAGATAATATTTTTGAGCTGGGATGTTGCCTCCTGCTCTCCTCCGCAAACTGTTTTAAAAATGAGGGGACTTTGTGCACAGGCCCTGCTAATTCCAAACCAGGTGTTTGATCATTTGGTGTAGGAAGTCATATTGCTGATGAAATCCCTTCCCCAGCAGCAAGTAGATGGATCAATTTGGGTTCCTCCTGAAAAAAAACCTGATCCAATTTGCCACAAACTGCTATGGAACATATGGACTACAGTAGTACAGAAGCCCAAATGCTGGCTCAGAGTGTGCTGAATCTAGGTGAACCGTCAGTGCTCTGATCAAAGCTTGCAGTTGTTCCTCAAAGCAAACAGCACATTGGTGGGTCAGTGTGGCTCCAGTGGGATGTTAGGGGTTGTCTTTAGCCTCTCTGGATCCTGGCATCTCAGGGGCTCTGCAGAGAAAAAAGGGTGTGGGGAAGGTGTGGATGTAACCGTGATTCAAGCTGCATCTTGTATGTATTCCAGATATTGAAAGACACTTCTCTGCAGAAAGTGAAGCGGAACCAGAGCTGCCTGGAGCCCTGCCTGCGTCAGCTGGTCTCCTGGCTGGAGTCTGTTGTGGTATGGAGAACCGCGTGGGCTTTCTGCCCTAGTTTGTTGTCTTCTCCCGCATCCCACACTTCTGACTCTGCAGTGAGAGTCCGGCCTCATTAGATGTGTAAATAGACCCCTGTGACTGGCCGTTACATTTGTGTAAGTGCTTCAGGTTAGTGTTGAAGAAAACTGAGCAGATGATTAGATGTGTTTTGTTTCTGAAAATCAGGCCCTGAAGGTTTGCTGCTTTGGGGAACTCTGCATGCTCACTGGTGCTCCGGTTAGCAGGAATGGCTGGGGGTTGCAGCATCTTAGGGGTGCATGGTAGCTTCCCAGCTCAGAGTATGTCTCACTGAGTGCCAGGGCATGGTTATCATCTGTGAGAGAAGGTAAGAGGCCTCACGGAGCTGATAGATTCATTCTTGTCTGAAAGGCAGTGGCAGATGTCTTTACCTCCTCAGTTCTAGTCAAAGATCCTGCTAGTCCTATTTTAGGGTCTTTGTTTTCTTCCCCTGGAGAAAAAAAAAAAAAGAAAGCTGCAAAAGTCTGTTTTTTTCTGAAGCCTTGTGCTGAGGTTTTTTAGGGATGATACTGCAGATAAATCCAAGTCACACTCTGCCCTTAGCTGAGAGATCTGTGATACCTACTCAGCATCCCAGTGTCAGGTATTAGGTCTGTGTGTGGGTGAAGTGTACCAGAGTGGGTGTTTTTAGCATTCAAGAAAAGATTGTAGTGTCTCCTCAGGTTTCCTTTCCGAGAGTTTTTGTTTATTCATCACAAATAAAGGGCTTTTTTTTCACATGGAAAGGCTTAATTCTGTTTGGTTTCAGCAGTAAAGATGTGAGAGTGGGAACTTGCTCCATTGCATGGGAATCTGATGACTCAACTCAGGCACTGCTGGCTTTAAAGAATTCCTTTAGACCTAAGCTGTAGTACTCTTTATCCAAATAAATGCAGATTTCAGCCAAAATTCTTATGGATAGGCCTGAGGTCCCCCAGTATGTCACACCACCTGCGTTCCTCACTTTAAGACTCCCAATCTGCGTTTGACCCCCCACAATTGTGTGGCATTCCTATTTAAGGAGCCTTTGTCTCACTTGCATCATTGAGGTATCAGGTTTAGCTCAGCTCCCTGTCTTGAGAGTCATATCCAGAGTCTGAAGGTCAGATTTTCTGTATAGTTTCCCACTGTTTCACCCCAAGTTAAGCTCTGTATTTCATCATGGCTATGGCGGGAAAGAAGCCCTTTCCTCAAAGGTAAATGTGCTTGTTAAGTGCCTTTGCAGCCAGAGCAGTAACTATGCTCTGTGCTTGATCTGCTCGGGCTCAAAGGACGAGCACCTTCCGTGAGGCTGCTTTGCATGGCGATGCCCAGTGCTCCAGGCGGGCTTCCTTCCTGCGTGACTTCTTGGGTGACTTCTGTTTCAGAACCAAGAGGACAGCACGTCCAGCAATCCCTACGCTTTGTCAAACTCCGTAACATCCCCCTTGCCCACGTTCGCCCGGGTCTCCAATGCCTATGGCTCCTACCAGGACTCTAACATCCCGTTTCCACGGACCTCTGGAGCCAGGTTCTGTGGTGCAGGTTAGCCCCATCGCTGATATGTTACAACAGGTGCCTGGGGAATGGTCCTTTTAATGTCTTGGGGAACAGTTGCCTCTGAACAAGAGGAGGCTTTGGTCACTGCCATACAGTGATTAGGAAATGGTATTAAAGCAGCGATGTTGTGATAAATTTATAGATGATGAGACTAGTTAGCAACTGTTTGCAGTTGGTGTTTCACGCAGGATTTTAGGATTTGGAAATCCAGGGCTAGTTGAAGAGATGGCCTTTGGCTTGTGGCATGCCAGAGGTATTGACAGACCTGTCTTTTACAGAAGACTGCGAATAGCTGTTTTCCTTGCCTAGTTCTCTCCTACCGGCATCGTATTGCTGGACATATTCTGGCGGTCAGTCTTCACAAAATGCCTGTCATTTGGGGTTGAACTTACCCCTTGCTGAAACCGTATTCTTGTTACTAACCCCTCTTCTCTCATTCTGCACCCTTTCTGTTGTCCAAAATAGCTTTTCCAAGGCCACTGGTGAAACTTCTACTAAATGGGAGAGGGGGTACAATCACTGGAATCCAGGTTTCCAGGAGAGTGTACAGTGCAAAGATCAACCTTAAAAAACAGGTTAAGGTCTGAGTAAGAGCTGTTAAGTTTCACTGAGTTGTTTCAGATGCAAGCATGCCTCCTCCGGACCTGACCGCATCCCAATTTGAGCATGTTTTGAAAGCTGCTTTTCATACAGGCCTCACCAAATTCCCAGCAAAAGTAAACCAGAGTAGTACTGCATTGAATAGGCTCAGTGAAACCTGCTAAGTCCTGAAACTCTCGCAAGAGTGGGTGGCTGAAGACGCTTGAGATGCTAACAAATGGGGTAAGGCTTGTGAGAGAGTGCTTTGAAGTTGGCATCAGATGGCTGGGGTTATCCTTTAGAAGAGGAGAGTTGTACAAGCTGCAGTGGTTTCTCTGCATAGCCAAACATCACCTCACTTGCCTCTGAAGTATCAATGCTTGACAAGTTCTGGTGAAGAGTTAGAACATGAGTATGTATTTATTAATTTTCTCTTCCTGTCTTTTCTCTAACGTCTGTAAGCCACTTGAGATGGTGCTTTTAAGACAATCATCTCAACAAAACATGCTCTTTAATGGGTTTGCAGGGAGTGGATTTGGGCTGAGAAAATGTGGTTGTCTACTTGTAGTTTAAAAGCGCTCAGCGTAGTGGGTAGGCACCCAGTCCCTTGACTCTGATACCTTAAATGACCAGGTTTCCCTGGGTAAAGCACCCCTGGGTAATGTACTCCTTGTTGCGTGATCTTTATGCCATGTCCTGTCTCTTCAGGGTACCTGGTGTATTTCACGAGACCCATGACCATGCACCGTGCGGTGTCCCCGACGGAGCCCACACCCAGGTGAGGACCCTGCGTCGCATTTGAGATGTGCTGCTGTCATGGGCAGGAAAGCAGGAGACTATCAGGTGCTACGCTGGAGCTACTGACCTCTAGCGTTAGCTGTGCCCTCGACACAGCCTGGTCCCTTATATTACCGGCCCTCAGCAGATACTCCTTTCAAAACACCTGAAACATTGCTAGCAGCTTGGGTTAGTGGCGATGTCAGTGTGAGCCTCCAGGGCAGTCTGGTGGGTGAAAGCTCCTGAAAGTGTATTCTTCTGTTTCTAGGTCCCTGTCAGCTTTATCAGCGTATCATAGTGGCCTCATTACTCCAATGAAGATCCGCACAGAGACTCCAGGCAATCTGCGTTTGTACAGTGGGAGTCCAACACGCAGCGAGAAGGAGCAGGTCTCCATTAGCTCCTTCTACTACAAAGAGAGGGTAAGTACCAGACCAAAAAGCCTTTCCTAACACTTCAGCTTTTGTGATCTGTATTCCTTTCGTATAGCTGTGAGCATTGCTAGTAACAGAAGCTTCATATTCCTCTCAAGGAGGCATCTTTTTACAGGCAGCTCTGTAAAAATGTCAAATGGATTTATCTCCTATTAGTAACTTCTCTACTGATCCTCTCTAGCATTTGACCTGCTTATTTTGATATTTCTCTACGCTGACCATCACAGCTTCCTTTGGTGCATTACACTGTCTCCCTTTGCATTACGTAGGGTTAAAAATCTCACACTTAAGAAGTTGTAGTCTCCAGATAAGTACATGTAGGAAGCTCTGCTTTTCTCAGTGCTCCCTGACGTATATAACTGCAACGGGTTGTGGCTCTCTGCAGCTTACTGACAACCTCTCCTGCATTATGGAGCATATTTGATTATTTCTATTACAGGTGTCTCTTTCAGGGATATGTGCCCCTTTGGACTTTTTTTTTTTTTTTTTTTTTTTTTCAAATAAAAATATTCCTAAATGGTTCTCCAAACATCTTCCAATCCACATACTTCTGGTTTAGGTGTAGGTCTTGCTGTCATTGCTGTTTACAAGCAAGGCTTTGGGGGAGAGTGGGATTGTTTCCTTCTGGGACATAGTGGGTGAGGAAGACCTGTTGGTAATTGTAGGGTGGCCGTAGGGTAGTTCTGAAGCAACTGAGGGCACCATGTGCCTGGAGCAGATGCTGTGGGAGTAATAGGCTGTGCAGCTTGCTCACAAACAAACTCTCTGTGCTTCAGCAGGGGGTGAAGTGGCTTGCAAAAATATGGTAAGCTTCCACCAAGAGCCTGAGAATTTGGGGCATTCAAGTAGTTTGCCCACTGTCCGTGCTGAGGACATTAAACCGCTGCAGCAATGGAGAGCTTCCAGGTACCCCAAAGAAAGCTGAGAGCTGCCTGCGCGCTGCTGCAGTGGACCTTGGGAACTCCTGTCCCGGGAGCAGGGGGAAAGGAGAGCCTTGAGCTCCCATCCTTCCTTGGCACCGAAAGAGGTCTTGATTTTCTGGTAGTGCTGGACATGACAGCTGACCCCTCTGGGACTGGGTCCTGCTTACATGGTGCGAGTTAGCCATTACACCTACCAGCTGTGGGGAAAGCCTCTGTCCCCATTGCAAACTTTGCCTCCATACAGACCCTGGAACACTCTTGGAGTCCCCATTGTGGTTTTTTTCCCTCACACAAACTTCTTTTGGATGAGAAGAGAAAATGGTGTTGCCTGGTACAAGAATAACAGCCTGTTCTAGTCTTTGCAGGAGAGTTTATTTAAAGAGCTACCTCTGTCCTCTGCAGCGTGCTCGTCTCTGACACGCAGCTCTCTAAGATGACAGACAAGGCTAAAAATAACATGTGGAAGCAGCTTGGTGCAATTTCATGTGACCTGTCTCCCCAGCCCTTGTATTGATGGCGAGAAGATTTTTGTCACAGGGAAAAAAAATTGAGAGAACAAAGCATGTGCGTAGCCATGTCTGCTGAAAGCCAGAGAAAATTCCTGTGCTCCCCTTCCCCTGCCAAGCTATCTCCTCACATGCTGGATTGGAAGAAGTTTAAGGGCCCTAGCAGGGAGCTAGCTCGGATGTTCTCGCAGATGAAATAGTTGAAAAAAAAAAACCACACAAAAAAACCCAAACCAAAAAAAACCCACAAAAAAACCCACAAAAAACCTGCATCTCCTTTCAGCAAAGGTTTTCTGATTCTTTAGGAGTTGATGTCATGGCCTCTGTTAGATCAATTCTACATATTTTTATGTCATTTCATTGTGAGGATTTTAAAAAGCCCAGACTCTGAGTCTAGTTAACTCCTTCCTCTGAAGCTTGGATTTTATATTTGCATTAAATGAAAGTTGAAATTTTGTGTTTAAACTCTGATGTTATATAATTTCAGCCCCAAAACTGAATTTGTCAGCGATAACCAGGTATTTAAATCCCATGTAGCAACGACTGGCATCACCACCGTTAGCAAACAAATGGAATTTGCCCATTGCTAGACAGGGAATATGTCATGTTCCCATAAAGGCAGGGGAGCTGCTGAACCCAATAGGGATTAGTAAACCAACATGAAACTAAATCTGGCATGACACCTTCTGTGCTCATGTAAATGTGTGTGTGTGTATATATATACAGACACACAGACATATATATCTCTCTCTCACTTTTTATTCACACATGCACACTCCTCCTTTCTTCCTCCCTCTTTTTCACTCCTCAAAAAAACCCCGCTAAAGAATAGTAGTCAGCAGAAGGGAGAAGCTGTATCTATACTGTGTCAATGCCATCAGCGTTTCAAACCTGGATGTCTCTTAAAGAAGGTGCCATGGCTGTGGTTTTCTCCCCCGAGTTAGAGGGTCGTGCCAGTGGGGACCTGGGGACAGCTCAGCCCTTGCCTGAGGGACAGCTGTGCACAGGGGTGGTGACAGCGGTGTCCTCATGCTTCCTGTCGGGGAGTTTGGCAGGGCTTGGAAACCGCTGCTTCTGAGGACATCCCTCAGGCTTTGCCTGGTGCCCGCCTGGTTGCAGAGCTCTCAAACTCGTAGCACGTGGGAGCGTAGGCTGGCCGCAGCGGCTGCCTACGGGAGAGCAGGACTTTGTGGGGTGACTGAGCTTAGTTTTGCTGCTTCTCCCCTACACTGAATTTCCTTCAGCTAACCCTCTTCTCCTTCTTTTGTGAGGCCTGGTGGAGGAACCTGTAGCACAAGGCTGCAGTCGTCTTCTCGCTGTTTCTGTGGGGCCCTGCAGCCAGGCTCGCCCCTCGGCTCCCTGGTTGCAGGGTTCTCCCAGCAGTGAGGTGCAAGGGAAGGTAGAGGCTGAAGGCATGGCTGATGGTCCTGACTGCCTATCATCAGCTGGAAATAAACGTAAAATACATTGCACATGATACAAATAACCCTTTTTATTGGGTTAACTCTTACAGAACCATAACAGAATTTTTTTTTTTTTTAAGTGAGTGTGCAGTAATGCTCTTTGAGAGATTCCATTTACTGTTGCTATAATACTGCAATGGGTTCTTAATGAAATGTCTGCAGGTTTGTAATGGAAGCCTACTTTGGACCTGTTCTGCATAGTCAGTTTGATTGCTCACTCAACCTGAATGAGTTCCTCAACCCATAATGACAATTTCCACATGGCCCTGCCAAGTAGCAGGGTCTCTACATCCATTCTGATATCCTGATGTGTGGCTTTTGTTGTTTAAAATGAAAGTGAACAGTTACAGCACGTTCCAGTGAATGAAGTCCTGGAGGATGCTGGATGTTAAAGGGATATCTGAACAAGCAGGAGTGTCTGTTTAGCTTCCTGCAGAATTCTGTGCCATGGCACTGGACAGCTGTGTTAAAAATGATGCAGGTTGCACTTAGCTGCCTTCCTCTTCAGCCAAGAGGAGTAAAACTGGTTAGAGCAGGAGCCTGGCATGTGGAGTGCCAGGGTGTTTTCCTCTGCCCTGCTCTGCTCTCAATTGATGGTATGAACAAGGTCACATGAAGTTCAGTGCTGCTTGCAGCAATACAACTCCGTGTGGAAGACTTTATTCAGATTTGTGGTTGCCAAAGTCTTCCACAGAGGCTGGTGTGGGGCACAGACACAACAGCCCTTGCTTTGCCAGGGCTGTAGGTGGTGATGGTTGTGTGTGGATGAAAGTGGGGATCATGGTTTGAAACTGTTTGTTGTGTAACAGAACCACTGGGAACAGTATCTTTTACTCTGCTGGTTCAGAGCACTTTTCATTTCAGTTTATTTACCTTTGTCTTTAATTTTCTTGGTGTCTTTCTTCCCTTTTCCTGGGTATAACGTTTTCACATACAGATGTCTCCTCGCTCTGCCCGGCGACGTTGGTCCATACAAGCAATTAACGACTTCCCGGTACTGTGCGCTGTGCTAATACTGTCCTTGATATAACCCTGTCTTCTGCCCAAGGGCCCAAGAATAAAATGCCACCTGCCTGCCTTTGAGTAACCTGGACAGAGGTGGGGGACTTGCACTCCACACAGAGCCTAAGGCTTCAGCAAGAGTGAATGCACGTGGAAGTGGATAGGAGCAGACACTAGTTTGCAGGGTACAAATACTGACCTACAACATGCCTATTTTACCTGGTCTAGCAGTCAGGAAAGGATGCCAAGGGGTAGTTTGAAGTGTAAGAAAAGATCAGCCTCTAAGAAACAGAGGGTGCACTGCAGAGGAGCTGAATGATTATTATGCATCATCAACCAGCGGATGAGACTGACATTAGAGCACCTCATTTCTGAAAAAGATGAAGCCTTGCTGGAGAGGGAGAACCACTTAAGAACCGTGGAAGAAACAAACTGGTTGAGTTGCTGACAATGATCTGTCATCTCATTAAAATGAGCTGCCTATTCTCAGTGCAATGCGCCATAAAGTCGTATTTCCTGGAGCAGTAGATAGAACTTCTTCTTAATTTGTCATCTTCTCCCGGCCCTTGGAATCGCACCACCCTGCGTTCAGTTCGAGTGGCTGCACTTCCAGCCACCCTGGCAGGTATTCCCTCCTGCTGGCACCTGCCCTTTCGAGACTGCTTTGACAGTCGTTTTCCATTAGTCAGGTCCACGTGTCCCTCAAGCTTGAACATCATTCATGTGAACATCTTGATGATATCAGCATTGCTCAAGCTGTGCTGTAAATTTGGGCAATTACTATCTCATCGCTCATCTGCCAAGCATAGGCAAAGCTTAGAAAGCTCCATTTCAATTTAAAGATGATTTCTTTAGGTCTGTTTTTCTTAACGTCTGTGTGAACAGCTGTTTTTTCACAGCTGCTGTCCTTCATGCTATCTCTTCATAAGACAGCAGGGAACAAAGTAGAATCCTGTAACACCTAATTTAACTTGGTATAATAGGCTCAAGCCTTCCTAATTACAACAGCTCTAAGACTATACTAGCAAATAATAGGTGAAAGAAACCAGAAGTAATGTACTTGGCTCCATCACGGCTTTTTGCAAAGAGCTGATAAAAGAAATGTGAGCAGTGGGAGCAAGAAATGAAGTTCTGTCTTGGATCAGGAACAGACTGAAAGAAAGAAAAGCAAGCAAGGAACTTGCCAGCTTGTGCTGTGGTAAATTGTGGTGCACAAAGGGCCACAGTTTAATTCCCTTACCACTGGCTTGGAAGGAAGAGCAAGTAGTGATGCGATAAAGTTATAATTTTGTGTAACATATACTTAAAAATGATACATGGATTAGTCCAAGCCTTGAGGGATTGATTGTATTTGTGGATAACCTTTGGAAGAGGCTAATCACGCTCTCTAAAGTGGGCAATTGTGCCCAAGACGAAGACACAGGCATGCACAAAGAGAGGTGTGGATTATTTGTGCAGACCTTCCTTCTGGAAGAAGAGTTCAGCATTGCTCAAGGTGCTCAGGGAAGCAAGAGCTCAGCAAGTCTAGAAGAAGAAATTATTCCTCCTTCTTTCTGACCACCCTCCACTTCAGAAATCCCTGTGCTTCAGGGCAGGTGCCAGCTATTAATTGATGTAAGCTATAAAGAAATATTCCTGCTGGAGGGCACTTGATTTTGAATGTGCCTCAGATTTTTTGGCCCCTTTGTGGAAGGTGCCTGGGACTGTGGGAGATGCTAGAAATAGTAAATGTTGATTATTTTGAAGAGAAAATCCAGGCAGTACTGCGTGACCTGCATGGGGGAGTTAATCTGTAGGCAGTTGTTCAGAATAAAGGAGCATAGCTTTCTGTAGGGAGGCAGCAATTTTTAAATTTTATTTAAAAAAAAAAATATTAGAAGCAGCTTGAACTTGACTTTGAGCAGGTTTAGCTCTTTATTTTGTAAATGCCTTATTGCAGCTTAATCTTCGGCATCAAGTCTGTTCCCTTCTGTCCGCAACCTTTCCCTTTGCCCTACTAACACCAGTTTGTACCACGAACCCTGAAATTTTGCATATGCTTCTGCGAAACAGGCACTTTACGTTGCACGATGCTACTTACAGCACTGCCTGCCTCAGCAGGATCCAAAGACACAGCACACCCCACTGTTCAGCATCCTTTCCAAGCAGGCATGCAGCATTTGGTAACTACTTCTGCTGAGTATGCAGTGATGATGGTGGTTGCTACGAAGCAGTTGGTGGCTTATTCTTGGGCTATCTGTTTCTACATGTAACCCATTTACTGCCATCGTTATCACCTCAGATTGCAGCAAATTACAGCCTTGGGTATGGTAGCGCAGGTGCAGGCTGGCTTTTTTAGTCATTATTCAGTGCTGTTCCCTGCTGTCACCTCCAACCCCATGATTGTCATAAATGCTCTGGTTTCTTTCCTTCTGGTGCTCTGAGGAACCGATAAGTCTTAATTTACTATCACTGTAGCTATTTTCTTTCTTTTCTTCCTCTCCTTAAACTCTCAGGAGCAGCTGGGTAGATGCAGTTCTCCTTGCCATGGATTCTAGGCTGTAGAAAGAGCTAGAAGTGTCGGGGGCAGTGCAGAAGACCCGGGTCTTTGACCTTCAGCTGTCAATAGTTAGCTTCGTGCTCGCATGTTGAATTTCTGCTTCAGCTCCAACCGTTACATTCCCTGCTCCCCCTCGTGACCTGTGCTCCAGCCCCTAGGAAGAGACCTATTTTCTGTTCTACCCTAATGCCCGTGAGCCTCGGTGACACCTTTCGATAACACCATAGTGGGAGCTTCTCCTGGGAGAAGAGGTGAAGCAGAAGGGAGGGAGGAACCTTGAGGTAGACTTTGGCCAGACAGACCCAAGCTACAGCTCTGCTTGCCTCTGGTAATCCCTGTTAAAAGTGCCCAAATACTGCCTGGTGGAGAGCTATTTCTGTAATTAATGCCAGCAATTATTTGGCTCAAAGAAGAGCTTCTGCTGTCAATGGTGATGAGCTTCACCTCATCCATGATGGTTCCCGTACTTCTGATTGTAGTTTTTTCTAATGCTTTGTTGCTGCAGCTGAGGCAAAACTGAACTGCAAAAAATGAACATCTTTAATGGTGACTCTACATGTGGCTTTAAGGTTTTCTTCTGTCGCAGCTCGAGGGGCAGGAAATAGTGGTCATGGAAGTGTAGTACTGGCAGGGCATATGGCCATCGACTGACTCCACTCTAGGAGCTGCACCAGTGAAGAATTAGGGCTTCCCTCTTTGCCAGTAAATAGGCAGTGCTAAGAGGAAGAAAACAGGACGATGTTGTTGTGAGTCCCAGTTTTTGGGGGGTTCTGATACATTTAGTGTCTTCATTTGTCTGGTGGTATGCTAACAGCAAGTAGTGGAAACCATTCATGGGATCTCTTTTTCCATTCTCATCCTCATTTGTTGTCATTCTCCTCGGAAAAAAAAAAAAAAAGTGACTGAATACCTGTGGAAAGTGATATGTGTTGTCCATGTTTCCAGTCTTTGAAATGCCTGTTGGGAGGCTTCTTCAGTCCGCTCTTGCAGAGGGCAGGAGCAGGTTGAATCTGTTCCTGATGATGGGGCAGAGAACCTGCCTCGATCGGAGGGAACTCTCCATGGGCTGCAAGTCCTGGGGGCAGCTGGCTTACAGATGGTCAGGAGGTGGCAAGTTGCTCTCCAAATTACCTGCCAAACTCTAGAAGCCCTGGCTGATAGACCTCCAGAATGTGGTTCTGCATCTGCACGCCTGGGTTCAAATATCTGCTCAGACGCAGCACAGATAACAGCTTTTGTTGTGTGATGCCTGGTAGCCCTTCCAGGACGGTGCCCTGAGCTCTTGCGCTGATGGCACATCATTGTGCTGGGGCTCCCAAGCTTTGCTAAAGTATTGTTTTTGGCAGCGTCAGCACCTCCTTGCTGCACCTAAGAGACAGCATTTGGCTGCCCTGACAAGGAATGAGGTATAGGTGCCACTGTTATTTGGGAACCTTGTTGTAATACAGCCCGCATCCTTCAGCACGGGAAGGGTAGCTGCATTTTCAGGTGTTAGCAAAAGAGGTATAGCCTGCCCAATGGCAAGAGAGCCAGAGCTGATCCAGGCCGGGCCTTGATTAGGAACCGATGGACTGAAGAGAGTTTGGTCTCCCATCCAGCCACGTTCTAGCCACCTTCCACTGCGTTGCAATTCTCAGCTTCGGGGTGATGTAGCAGATAAATCCTGCAGACAAATTCTGCTTGGATGAATTAGGACTTGACGCGATGTGGCAGAGAACAGAATCATGCCCTAGTCAGCCAGCTTTTCCGTAGCACTGGATGCCGAGACCCCTGTTTCCACCAGCATTTGGCACCTCTGAACGGTGGGCAGCATTCACGCTCTGCTCCTCTTTGCTCTGGGGAGTGGTGGAAGATCAGGGGAACTGTGGTGATGCTCTGTCACATAGGCATCCTTGGAAGAATCCACCTCCACCGCCTTCAAGTCTGAAACACCTCCTTCACTTACTGTCAAGCCTGTACTTGCGCCTCTGAGCCTTGGTCACCCAATGTCCAAAGTGACTTCAGGAGCACATCCTTTTTGCTTCTTGTGGCACGTGCTGGCGGTATGCTCAGCGTGGCAAAACTTCCTCAGCGCATGGGCCTAAGCTTGGGCCAGGCGGGCAGTGAAGAAGGAATTAATTTCTGAAGGTCAGTAGTTAGGGTTTTTTAAGGGCGTTTTGTGTCCGTCGTAAGCCTGCCCAGATTCTCATAGGATTGTGTGATCGTGGTCAAAGGCAGTTTGGCACCCAGCCATCCCAGAGCTGGCCCGACATCCAGAGTAGAAGTGACCCCGCTTGCAGGTCCAAGTCCTGCCCTTCCTGTAGCCCAGCCTGCTCTTTAGGAGCACCCAGGCCTTGCCTGTGCGAGCTCTGCCTGCCCTGCAGAGCCACCAGCACAGGGCTGCTTTGCTGGCCCCTTCAAAGGTACTGTTCTGCTTCGGGTAGGGCTGCAGGAAGCCCCACCACAAGTGCCTCGGGAGACTTTCCATAACTCGGTATGACCAGGAGACACTTCTGCGTAGGAGCACGGACTCCTGTGTGTCTGTGAGGGAACACGCCAGAGGGGAGCAGCATTGCAAAGCATCCCTTTGCTGCACTTAGGAACCCTGCATAGCAGCCAGCGCTTCCCTGGGTAGAGCTCCAGTGCCTTCTGCCTGTGGTGCTGCTGCACGTCCTCTCATCCCCCCGCCTCCTCACCGTCCTAGAGCAAGGAGCTGGAAGGGGCCAGGATAGCAGGCAAATACTCTACGGTGTTTCATACCACCAAGGTAGCTTTATGCAGCTTGGTGTTGAGATGGCCTCTGTCTATTGCCGGCAGTATTTGGGAATCATCTTGGCTTCCTGTTTTTGTTCCTTTGTGTTGATTCCTCTCCTTTCTTCTCCCCCCCACCTTATGTCCTGAGCCAGCTGTAAGTAGCCGTGAGCATGGTAGCTGAGGATCCTTGCTAGGAAAACTTGGGCCCTGTTTTATCATCTGCCAATTATTTGTTTGAAGCTGTTGATAAAGCAGGAGGTGGGAGCCCTGTCCTGGCGCTAAACAGGGGTGTACTCAAACACTGAAAGAAGAGACCAAAAGAGACAGTCTGGAGCTGTCAGCTTGCCATGAAGCTCAGGGCAAGCAGAAGCTGCCTCCCACATGCCTCTGTGCTGATGTTGGCTGAAGTCGGCGGTGGTCTGTGTGCAGAGGGTTCCCAGACCAGACCTCTAATGAGAATGATAATTGAACCGTCCTCCTGCCAAACCTGCCCAGGTTTGATTGGCATCCCAATGCTGATACGTTCTCTTATTGGCTTTCACAGGGGAACTCACAAAATACTTTTTGCGTGAGTTTGACCTTGAGCTCGCTGCCTTCACCTGCTTTTCACTTCCTACAGATGGAGATGCTTGTTCTCCTGGGCATGTCATGGATGTTTTCCAGGGTAACACAGAGCCTTCTGAAAGGCAGGTGTGGGTGCTGCTTGCATTATTCCTGACCCTAGTGCTTTGTTCCCTGGCCCAAGAAGCCTGCTGTCCTCCTCCCCAAGTAACACGTTGCCATTTGTTCTGCAGAAATCAAGGAGGTGGAAAAGCAAACGAGAAGGGACAGATGCCAACAACCGACCCATCAAAGCCGCCGGGAAAGTTATTATCCAAGATATTTCCTGCTTGCTGCCTGTCCACAAGCTGCTGGGAGAGCTCTACATGTGAGTATGGGCTGGCATCCTTTCCCAAATGAAAGCAGCCATCTTTGGCATTGCTGTGCTTTAATCCTGAAATCAGTCATCACTGATCTTTGAATGTTTCCTTACCTTTTTCCTCTGTTTGCCTTGCCGCTCTTTTACAGTATCCCTCTCTGCCTGTGAGAGGGGACTTGGCTCCTATAAATCTGAAAAGTGTGATGGAAGAAGTTTGCGATGGGGTATTGTACACAGTTTGAACCGGTGCTCCAGCATCATCACTGCAAATCTTAGAGGTTCAGGTTTTCGGCAGCTAAAGAGAGAAATTATCAGTACAAATTCTTTTTCAAATCTCATGTTAGACTCCACACTTAAATGCACAGGCTTAAAAATCCCAATAGATGCACATTTTCATACTATAAAACTGTTAGTAGCTCATAAGGCTTTTTAATTTCAGAAGTATTTGGAATGCCCCGTTCACTCGGAGACTTGGTTGTACCAGCCAGTGTCTGTACAGGAAGTTCCTCTGCTTTAATGGAAAGGATGGAGAAGTTCTGTGTGTTATTTGTTGCGTGTTTGTTTGTTTGTTTGTTTGTTTTAAAAACAAGGGGCTTCCTTTTCCAAACTGTCTGATTCAGATAGTTACATAATCTCTGTTCCCGAATTTTTTATTCCTTAGCTTTGGTAATACTGTCTAGTCCTTCACAGAATTTCCAGTCTAATGGACATTAAGGGAAGAAGCAGGCTTCCCTTCTTAAGGGGGAGGGGTGGGGGGGAAAAGTCTTCCCTCTCTCTTTTCTATGTTATTAAAAAGAATCGTCTTTAAAAAGACCTGTTGGACCTTTCTTCTCTGGGTATCTCATGTGTAAACAGCCTCACCCTTTTCCATTTGCTGTTAAGATCTTAAGCAGTAAAAGCATTGAATGTCTCTGGAAGATTTCTGGCGATAAGCAGGAAAGCCCACGTGGGTTTCCTCAGCCCACCTTGCCAGCCTCTCGGAGACTCCCCGGTGGGTGCGTTATCCTACTGGGGAACAGGCTGGAGACCAGCCTGTTTCTCCACAGCGTGCCACCATCTCCCTGCAGGTCAGTCAGAGCAGACCAACAGGCTGAATGGGAACAGGACCATGTAACCAGCTTCTAGGAACAAGAATGCATCTTGGCTTGGTGGTGTCCTGGCACAGGTTTAGTCCGATATCTCCTTGGAAGTGGTGCTTCTTAAGATCAATCCCAGCTAGTTTGGAGGTGGATTTGATGTGCAGCGTGTTAGTGAAGGTGAATAGGGGGAGAAGGATGGCAGTGATCCCTCAATAACAGAGAAGGAAGGGATGGGATCCTGACCATGCTAGCAGGCTCGTATGGATCAGGAAGTTCTGGGCTGCTCGCTGCTGCCAGTACCACTTTCCCCCAATCCCACCCCACCTTCGTAGGTAAAGTGCCAACCAGAGCTGAGCTATCTCCTTTCTTTTTAGACTGAATGTGAATAATATCCAGGAGACTTGCCAGAAGAATGCTGCCTCAGCCTTGGCTGTGGGGCGGAGGGATCTCGTACAGGTATGACGTTGAATAAGACATCTTCTTCCTCAGCGTGCTGTGCTACCCTCAAATGGCTTGTGCTGTCACTGTGATACCCAAAGAGCCATCTGGGTTCAGCAGTTGTTCCAGGGAGTCTCTGGTTGGTGAACCAAGGCCTGTGGAACAGCCACGGGGGTGGTCTCTACCTCATTGACTCTTGGCATCGAGGGATTCCTTCCCAGGGCTGCAAGCAGATTGTGTTATATGCCCTTTGCCAAACTGAGTGAAGCACATTTTTCAGGGAATTCCTGCAGGCAAAGCGAGGAACGCAGCCTACTTTCGAGTCAGCAAATGGAGTAACTGTGCACAGAATTGCCTAGCTGCTTTCAGCAGTTTTATCAGTGATTTTTTTCTTACTTATGTAATCGTTCCCATTGTTTGGTGTTCATCTGCGCTGGCTCTGGGTGCTAACTTGCAGCTAGCTTCTCTCCAAGAGAATCTGAGCCCAGGGACCTAGCCCCAGAATGGGGCTGGCTACTTGCCTTCAGCTAATAATAGGAGAAAAATAGCTGTTGTGGCCCATCCTTTTCCGTGTGATTAGTCCAACGCAACAGGCAGAACATTTGACAGGACGCAGGAGTGCCTGAAAGAGATGGGAGCTGGCACTGCCGGAGGAGCTGTGCACCTCTCCTGAGCGTTTGGCTCTTCCTAGACCTGGGCAGGGAACATGCGTAGGCTTACCTGATCTAAGCAGAAGCAAACTCAAGCTGTTGTCTTGCTTCCTGGTTCTGCTAGACCAGGAGAGAGAAGGTAGGTCTAGTTCCCCTTTTGTCTGTTCTTCATCTTGCTGTCTGGTTTGCCCACCTTGGACCAGAGCTTGGGTGGAATCACTTCAGCAAGATTTCTCTGAGATACCCCTGCTTCTTGCTTGGGTTTGCCTGTCCTGTGTAACTCCAGCCTGTATTACAGCTTGCCTTGTTCCTAGCAGGCACGGAGGCTTGAGTTGCAAGTTACACGTAAGATGCGCTCTATAGCAGCGTAGGAAGTGGCATCTTTCCCACTTCCTTTCTGTGCTCTCTTGTACTCAGCCCTGTCCTTGTTTCAGTTTCTCTCCTGTTTCTTTCTCTCTGGTTTCACAGTGAGCAGCTGTGGGGCTACTGTTCCTGGCTGTTCTTTGTATTTGGAGCGTGTGGTTTTTCTTTACTTTTCCATGTTGTCCGCTCTCTGATTTCTGCTGTCTTTCCAGCACCATGCTCCTTTTCCTTTCCTGCTCTTTTTTCATGCCAAACTAGGAGCTTTGCTTTTCCCTAGAATACTCTTATTGCCTCATTTTAAAAGGCACAGCAGAAAAAACAGTCCTAGATCAGTGGTATAGAGACTGAAAAGATGGAACTGTTTTCAGAGTAGAGGATGATAAATGAAGGAGAAATTTCACATGAAATGCTTAAACTGTTGGAGTAGAAATGGCATACTGTACTCCTGTCTGCGCCAGGCTGTGCTAGGAGAACAGAGGTGTTCTGTAACACTCACAACTAATCAAAAGATACTTTTCACACAAATAAATTCACCAGTAAACTTCCTGCCACCAGATATCTCTGAACCTAAGAACTGTATCAAATCTAAACCCTTTTGAGATTTGTGAATATAAAATGCACTAATAGGTCTGTTAAGCTACCCTGACAGGTCCGTTAGACTATAGACAATTCTCCTTCAGAGTTTAACCCAAACTCAAAGCAAGTGGGACAGGGAAAGCTTCGGTTTTGTGTTACTCTGTATTATTATTTGTGACACGGAGGCTGAAACTGCTCCCTGCTGCCATTTTAAAAAAAAAAAAAAAAAGCAAGCTCCATTATTATCTGTCTGTGAGTGAATTTGTGCACACCTCTGCCCTGGGAGTGTGGTTATTTCTAATTGTAGCTTTGATGCTTTTCCTTCCTGTCTGCCAGGTTTGGTCACTGGCCATGGTAGCCACTGATCTCTGTCTTGGACCGAAGTCTGACCCAGATTTGGAGATACCTTGGGCACAACATCCATTTGGACGTCAATTACTGGAGTCCTTGTAGGTGTCTGAATGCCGGGGAGGGGCTGGGGAATGGTTGCTGAAGCAGGGCCCTCCATAACTATGTACGCTGTAAGGCATCATTTCAGATTTGGAGTAGTGCCACGGCGTGTATTTTTTTCCCCTCTCAAGCCTGAGATGCCTCAAGAAGGGAAGCTGCCAGTGTGTTTATGACATACAGGAGGCAGCATTTGGCCTCCCATCTAGCACCCAGGTCTTCCTTGGCTAAGACTGAGCGGTAGGCCAGGCGCAGTTGGAGCTCTGCTTTCCAGCATGCCTGCAATGCCTGACTCGGAGGTTTTGGTTTTCTGCTCCCCACCTCCTAAATAAGTGTGTTGATGCAGCTGCTTTTTTCACCTTCAAATTCACTGTTGCCACATAGCATTACTGGGAAATCATCCCACTGGTCTCAAAGCCAAGTGTTAGCTGCAAAGCTCTTCCTGCCAGTGAATCTGTTCAGGAGAGGACATAATCGGTAATTGATATGATCTGTTGATACACCCTATTTGGAGGCACAGGATTTGTGTGGTGTGCTTTGTATATTGTTGCTTGACCTAGCTCTTTCCTGCTGTGTGGCCGCAGTGGGAGGGGAGCACAGGTGTAGTTCTTCATCGCTCTGAGTCTTCAGAGCAATCCAGAAACTTCACAGCCATCCAGAAAACGTGTGGTGGGGTTTTGCCTTCTGATCTAGATGCGGGATGTTTGCGTGTAGAGGGTTTTGTCAAAAAGACATTGTGGCTGGGAGTGAGTCTAATGACTCCAGCTTTACATCCAGTTAAAATCAGTTCTGTGGATCTTGTTCCTGAAGCTGCACAAACTTGGGATAATCAGGCCACGAGTACTGCTGGATTCTCCCACCTGTTAGGCCATGAGTGGTTTCAGAAGGAGGACTTGGTTCCTCAAAGCTGTGACGGAAAAGACAACCCAGTCCTGCAATGCACACATGCCTCCTCCTGTGGGCAGTGATGTGACCCAAATCGATTTATGCAACAGGCTTGAAATTAGTTGCCCTGGAGTCTCGATGCTTTTGCCACTGAATTTTGACCAATCTTGTACTGTCTGTCTTTTTCATTTCCCAGGCTGGCTCATTACTCGCAGCTCCACGATGTGCAGACCCTGGCCATGCTGTGTAGCGTGTTTGAAGCCCAATCCAGGCTACAGGGGTGCCCAAACTCCTATGGCCCCTTTCCTCAGCGTGCCTCCAACCTGGCCTCCCACAGCCGATATGTATGACCGCCCTTTCTTTCCCATTTGCCTTGGATATCTTTGAACACCTCTCAGGTAGATGACACGATTTCCTCTCCTTTCCCCCTCAACAGCCCAGCTTTACTTCCTCTGGTTCCTGTTCCAGCATGTCAGATCCTGGACTTGGCACCGGAGGCTGGAGCATAGGTACCGAGACCTGGGCAGTAAATAGAGGAATCTCCCTCCCTTCTGGCCTAGGTTTTAGATGGCTCCTGCAGTGGGGAACGAAGGGAGTTAGTACTAGCTGTGACTGCAGATGTGCTCTGCCAGAGCAGCTTTCCGGGGTTTGGCCAACATGATGTGACTCCGTGGCTGGAAGTTAGCAGGGCTTGCAGTAACCGTGTCGATGCTCCCACAGTCCTGCCCCTTCTGACTTCTGTAGCGTGCTGTCCAACCGGGCTTTGGAGAAACTGTTACGAACACCCTCGACGTACCGAGCTAGGCCCCTGCATCACAGGTTAAGGCAGAGCCAAGAGCTCCCACTGCTGCCCTTTTCTAGATGAAGATGAGTAAAGAGACCAGTTTGTACTGTTTTGCTTCCAACCTGGCTATACAGTTTGAGGCTGTTATCCATGCCGACTACTCCTGGTAATTTCCCTGTCTTTCATGTGCCTGGATGTGGTTCCCAGGATTAGCTGCTCCATCACCTTCCCAGGGATCGAGGTCGGGCTGACTGGCCTGCAGTTTCCTGGGTCCTCCTTCTCGTCCTTTTTGAAGACAGGAGTGACATTTGCTTTCCCCCAGTCCTCAGGCACCTCTCTCCGTCACCACGATCATTCAGTGATTATCAAGAGTGGCCTCGCAGTGTCATCAGCCAGCTAATTCCGCAGGGTTCTGGGGAAAAAAGCAATGCTATGCTTTCTCCTGTCACTGGAAAAACAGCAGTGGTTGGGAAGGCTGCGTTCTTGGTGCCAGGAGTACCTGCAGGCCTAAGGGCATTTTCTGCTGAGTTGTGAAGGTGTCAAAGACAAGTCGCTCTTACGGGCTCCGGTGTCAGAGTTAAAGCTGTTGGCTGATTCCTAGTGATACACATGGCCTGGGGCAGCATCAGCCCTGTTGGCACCAAAGCTGTAACTTTTCAGTGCGATATCAAGGCATCTGTGACATGGGGAAGAGGGGAGAACGGGGGTTAAGGGAGCTGATGTTGTCTTGTAGCGGTTATTAGCAGTCTTCTCCCTGCCCCCAGGGCAGTACCTTCCATACAGAGGCCCCTTTACGTAACAGCAGCCCTGGTGATGAGAGTCCTCCCTGTCGAGGAAAGAGGAGCCCAGGCCCGCTGGGAATAACGTTCCCAAGCGAACTCCATGGGATTGATTGCCTAGTTACTTTTTGTCTAAGGTGGAAGGCAAAAGGGTTCCTCCGTAGTAGATTTCTCTGCCTGATGATCCCCATTCCCATCCTGTCACCAGCACTGCGGTAGAAGCACTTGGCAAGTAGAGGTTGGCACTTAGTTCTCTGAGGCAGAGCAGCGTTTGTAGGAATGCAGAAGGTAATACAACCATGTCTTAGAGAGAAAACCGGGTGTGTGGTCTTCCGTGTCTCCTTCCCCGGTGTTGACGAGGTTGTGCTCGTGAGCACTGTGCTTTCTGAGGTGTGCTCACAACCTTTTGATGCTTGCAGCAAACAAAGACATGGAGCAGGCCTCCACTCCCTGGTGCGAGTCTTCTCCGGATGACTTCCGCTACGGAAACCTAATGTATGCCGATCATCGGGAGCGTGAGAAAGACCAGCATGAGAAAAACAAAAGGTTAGGTTATAGCGCGCCTCGGGGGGTATTCAGGGACATGTTACTCTGTGCCCAAGTCAGCTGCAACTCTATAGCCAGGTCTCTGTTGATGCTGTGAAAACTAGGAGGGAAGTAGCATGCCTGCTCCTAAACCTTTCCATTCAGATAGTCACTTGGGGAAGCTTCATACTGCAGATCATCTCCGCTGGGATTGCATATGGTAGATCTATAGGTGGCCGTGGTGGGGGCCCCAGAGGGCAGTCCACCCACTGAGTCCACACTGTTGAGTGTAGAACAAGTGAAGGCCAGACCAGTTAGCCTTCAGCAATGTTTCAGCAACGCTGGGGAAGTAATCTGCTTCTCTTCTAGCGATGTGAGCTGGTTGCATCGCCGTCACTGGGAAGAGGATTGCAACCAGAGTCTCTGAGAGTCGATCAGGTGGATGACAGCCCTCTTTGTTCCTCTAGGCTGCTGGATCCTGCCAACACTCAGCAATTTGATGACTTTAAGAAGTGCTATGGAGAAATCCTTTATCGCTGGGGCCTGCGAGAGAAGCGGGCTGAGGTTCTGAAGTTTGTCTCTTGTCCTCCTGATCCCCACAAAGGAATTGGTGAGTGCCTGCTTCCGTCTGCTCCGGCTGCCCAGGCAGAGTCACGGCTCTGCCTTGGGAGCTTAGGAACATGCGGTCAGCAGGGGGGATGAAAAGTGTCCGTCGATCTGCCCAGAGGTTAGCTCTGCCAGCAAATGGTTTTGACTTCTTCGCAGCTCTTGCTGGAGGTGAGGCTTTGTTTGGTTCAAGGGCTTTGTAGACTGTAACATCTCTCCGGCAAAGCTGGAAATGCACATACCGCTACGCTCACAGTGTTCAGCGATTTATGCTGATGGCTATTCTTTATTCCCTCTGAATAAAAGCCCAGACACGCACTGTCCTAATCTCTGATTCTGGGCTGAAGTGTCCTTATAGTGCCTGCGTAAAGTTGCAAGATCTCTAGCTGTGGGTGAGCTAGCCAAGAAATAGGCAAATAAGGCCTTTCTCCCAAAATATTTTCAGCAGTGTAGGTGCCCCGAACTGCCACTTAAGGACAGCTGCCAAAATGTGTCCTTCCTAGGCCTCTGGGAAAAGATGCGCTTAACCCGGGAGGAGAGAAGCAGGTGAGAGATGCCAGAGAAGCAGCGGTTGTCTCGCCTTGTCACCTGGGACTCCTCCTGGGGAGTAACTGAAGTGAAAATTGGTGACTTCGACCACTGCCATTGCCCCTCCGTGGCTAACAGTCACGCCACTGATAACAGCGCGCATCGAGTGCGCTCTGTGCTCTCTCTCCGTGACAAGAAACAAAGGCTGTTCTCGTGTTTGCTCTTAGTTACGCTTCATAGTGATGTGAGGCAGATGAGACCAGTGGGAAGCCTTCATCTCCGCAGCGTGTGTCAGCGTGTCCCAAGCTAGAAATCTGACACGCGTTCCCAGCTGGCAGCTCTTAGCCGTCAGTGGAACTGGTGGGCCGCTCTGTGCCCCGGCACGTCGATTGCCTGTTTCTTTGCTCCCGTATGGAGACCAAACTGAGACCTCTAAAAGACACCATTCTCCCCCCGAAGGAGATTTGCAGCAGATCTCTCGGGCAGTGGCTTCGGGGGACTCGCCTATCGAACGGGGTGGGGGCTGTATGCAGGGCTTCTTTGTCCACACTTTTGCCAGCACTAATTGTCTTGCGCTCTGTTTCTTTTCCCCCCCGCCAGAGTTCGGCGTGTACTGCAGCCACTGCCGCAGCGAGGTGCGTGGCACCCAGTGTGCCATCTGCAAGGGCTTCACCTTCCAGTGCGCAATCTGTCACGTGGCGGTGCGAGGCTCCTCTAATTTCTGCCTGACGTGCGGACACGGAGGCCACACCAGCCATATGATGGAGTGGTTTCGCACCCAGGAGGTGTGCCCCACGGGCTGCGGATGCCACTGCCTGCTTGAGAGCACCTTCTGAGCGGTCCTGACAGCAGGGCACCTGCGAACTGGATTTAATATTTAATTCCCGAGCCGTGTTGAATCAGCTCTGCTCCATAGTGTCTGGAGGAGATGCCACAGGGAGCTGAAGCAGGATGTCCTGGCGGTGCGCTGCAGTGACGTTTACAAGTGCTTCCAGTATTCCTACACTTCCCAGGTTGCTGTCAGACTGATTTGACCAAACTCCCTGTGTCCATTGCTGGCGATGGATGCCAGACCAGAAAAATTGCTCTCTCCTGCAGAAGGGTGTGTGAATATTGGCTAGTCTCTGTTGGGATGAGGAGGTGTTAAAAAGTTCCTCTGGAAAGGGCTCGCCTGGCAGAGCCAAACTCGCTCCAGCTACATAGTGTCTTTCTGGGTGCCTCCTTACGGGGGCTCAAAGTGAGCAAAATAGTCGTCTTTGGGCTCAAAGTGAGCAAAATAGTCATCTTTGGGCTCAAAGTGAGCAAAATAGTCGTCTTTGCACAGTTAGAGCGGAAATAACTCGCAGGCAACAATGAGCTCTAAAGGCGGACTGTAAACTGCGCTCAAAGAGCAAATAGTCTGTGGGACTGTGCTCAGAGTGACTTTTGGAAGCAACAGGGTCCCCATTTTGAATGGCTGTTTACATCCTTTAGATTACCCCGTAATGCAGAAGAATGAAGCTACGTTTTTCAGGATTACTTCCTAAATAGCTCCCTGCTCCCTGGTCAGTGTCTGCGGTGGGTGTGAAAAGCCCAGCCGTGCGCCCGAGGTCACTAGGACTCGTTGCTTTCTTCGAGCAGTTTTGGTACCATTACTCTTAAGGTGTCTCCATCTCCTGCTCTGACCGGGTGATACAATGCACTTTAACTTGCCTGTCCCTGCCTTGTCAGTGAGATGTCCTGGTGACTGCGAAAGGCATCTGCCTTTTGCGTTTGGGATCCCCACAGCGTTTCCGTGGATGGTGGCATCTGAGGGCGTTTCGGAAAGCCTTTGCTTCCTTACTGGGAAAACACAAGGCAGACGCTTGCTCCGTGCAGCTCCTTTTGGCTTTTTTTTTTCCAGGCTCGATGGAGGGAATCAATGAATAATTTGAGATTTGCTGCCGATGTGCTTGAGCGGCGAGGCTCCTGAGCTGGGGAGGCAGCAATTTCTAGGGGAAAAGGGGTTTTGGAAGGGTGGTGGGATTCACGGAGGTAAAAGGTTTGTGCCTTTTCTCCCTGTGGAGCTTCAATTGGAGAATGTACCGGATCAATCTGTTTGGGGCTGTGCCTGCTGGGCACTTCCCTCCCGGGGACGGTGCTGTGCGGTTGCGTGCACCCCCCGAGCGCACAGCCTGTGCCTCTCCTGAGCAGGCTACAGCCTGAGCTTTGGTTTTGGGCAAATGTGTGGTCAGGGATGAGCCCGCTGGAGTCACCCACCAGCCCGCGCCAGCGCTGATCCCTTCCTCCCGCGCTTGCCTGCTGAGCAGGGCCACGCGCCGTGCCCGCTCCCAACCCTTGTGCTAACTCAGGCTGTGGGATCCTGCCGTGGAATAAACAGATGGTGTATCTTAAACATTAAAACATTAAAATTATTTTTTTAAGTGCTGTTCTGATAGAACTTGCTGTTGCTGTGCTAGTTCTCCCGCCGTGGGGAGCCCCCACCAGCTCTCCCTCCCAGCGCGGTGGTCAGCATTTCACCCCACGGCTGGGCACCCCACGGGCCCTCTCCCTGCACCCCAAAGCGGGGGTCCTGCTCCGGATACCTGTGCCCGGTGGCAGCAGAGACCTGCAGTAACCACAGGGCTCACCGGCCGCTGCTGGGACCCCAACCCTGGCTCTCTCGCGGCAGCTGCCTTCATGCAGGGACGATGTGACGGCGCGTGGCACGGCGCTGCCACACCGGCCTGGGAACTGCCCGCAGGTCGTGATGCACGTCTAGCGAAAATGAAGCCGGGCGGTGTCTGAGCTGCCGGCGAACCAAACCCCGCGTCCTGCACTTGGGGGAGGCCCCGGGCAGCGTCTGTGCCCCCAGCAAGCAGGCAGACGCGCTGGGGTCCTGCCCGGCACCGCGCTGGCCCTCGGGTGAGGGCGATCTCTGCCGGGAGCCGTGGGGAGAGGGCACCTGTCCTCCACCTTCCTACGGTGACAGCCATTCAGCTCGGAAGTATTTTCATTTCCATGCTTGAGTGTACGTGTAGGGTGGAAGGGAAGGGAGACCTGTTATTTGAAGGTGACGGAGTGGCAGATCGTGGTACTTACGTGTGTTATTACAGTTCATTACGGATTATCTCCATAGTATCTGAATACCTCCAAGGTGGAGGGCGGCTGGCGCTTCAGAGGGAGGCGGAAAAGCACTTGCCGTGGCTGTTTGTGCAACCCTGCGCAGGTAGGTGGAATTTCTTCCCGGACGCTGCGGGCATTTGTCTCACGCCCTGCAGCATGTGTGGTGGTTGCTTTGGGAGTGGTCTTGCTCAATGCAGAAGTGACTCTTGCAAGGGAACAGGAATGGCTTACTTTCACCGGGCTGGAGCCCAGCCATAAGAGGAAGGCATTGCCTTCGCTGTGCTCCCCAGCCCCCGGCCGGAATAAACGACCAGAAATGGGGCGCGCTGCTGCACCGGTGACCCACGCCAGCCCCTTCGTCTGCTCTGCCCCCCAGCCCCTCGTCCTCTTACCCATCTGCTCTTCGCAATGACTTGGCAAAGGGCAAAAAAATTCCCAAATCTGGCCAAATCTCGCTCTGAATTTGCGGTTTCGGAGAGGGGAGCCAGGAGGAGGAGGGGAGATGGGCGCTGCTGAGGAAGCGTGTCTCGGCGCTGAGCGTGCCAGCGCGCACCAGAGCAGCTCTGGGGACGCTGCCGCGGTCAAACTGGGCAAATGGAATAGAGCACCCAGCCGAAGGACGGTGCCGTAGACAACGGTCCGTCTGCCGTGCTGGGGCGTGGGGTGACCCCTTCATGGTTTCTGCTGGTGCAGGAGCGAGGGGCCATCAAATTAAACTGGCCGCTCAGCGCGAGGCAGGAGCGAGCACTTTGCGCGCCACGTGGGAAGGCTGTGAAACCACTTCCTCCGGCGCATCGCCGGTGCCACGGGTTTGCCAGGGCTCTCCAGGAGCGACCGGGCACTTCCAGGGAGGGAAGCTCCATCCCGGACCACCGCCGA
Source organism: Sagittarius serpentarius (assembly GCA_034782735.1). Classification (NCBI taxonomy): domain Eukaryota; kingdom Metazoa; phylum Chordata; class Aves; order Accipitriformes; family Sagittariidae; genus Sagittarius; species Sagittarius serpentarius. Next base: position 22,720,099 of record JAVKLA010000088.1, on the reverse strand, counting down.
TGTTGCTGCCGCCGGTCGGAGAACCCTGCCCCCGCCGCGTTCCCCGCCGGCAGCGCTCTGCGGAGTTGTCGCCGCGCATCGCGCCTGCTCTTGCGCCCTTCCCTGGCCGTCACAGAGGAGGATGCCAAGCGTGGGGAGCCTCTGGGCCGACCCCGAGTAGCTGCTCGGGCAAGACTTGCTTCAGCTTCCTGCTGGGTGCGTCCCCGGGGCTGTTACCAGTGCATCCGCGCTGGCTTTCCCGAGGAGGGCTGGAAGAGAAAGCTCCCACGACAGCCCCCGCTGCGCGCTGGAGGCCACCGTCAGTTTTTTAAACCCTTTTTGTGCTCCGCAGAGCTAGCAGGGGTGTAACGAGCGAGGGGTGCCTTCCCCGTTCCCGCTCTGTACGCAGAGAAGGAAGTTTAATCCCCCCAAAAAACGAGTTTGGCAAAAAAAACGAGGAATGACGATATGGGAGAAGGTGCCAAGGAAAACTTTTCCCCATGGAAGCTGCTTCTTGCAGTGCCTGTATCGGCCCCCTCCTCCTCCTCTGCCGCCACAGCCCCATCACCCCAGCGTCAGCCTGTGCCAGCGCTGCAGGGCCTGATCCTGCCCAAAGCCCAGCGGCGCATTCCTGCCGTCTCCTTCGCGCCGGCCCCAGCGTCTGTCCGTCTGTCTGGTGGGTAAACCAGTTCAGGAACTGATGAGCCAAAACCATTTGGCTGCTCTTATTTTGGCCAGGCTGATTATCAGCCGGCTCCACTCCCCTTCCCCGGATGCTGCTTGCCCTGGGGGCCGGCACGGCACAAGGACGGGGATGGTGGCAGGGACGGGTGGCCATCGGCAAAGCCCTCCGCAGCCGCTTTGGTGCTGTTACGGTGGTGTCTGCCGTACAGCTCGGTCCCAGCACCGTGCCTCTCCCACTGCCACCAGTCGTCGGTGCATCCGTGCCCGGGGGGTGACAGTGTCCCCCTGATCCTCCATCCCCGCCGCAGAGCTGGGGGTCGGCTCGCCCACCCTGGGGACACCCCTGGCGCTTGCATGGGGGACGGAGCGCCCACCGTGGAGCCCGGGAGCTGTCAGCACCCTGTAACAAGGGCAGGTGGGGTGTCAGCTCACAACGGGCTCGCTGATGTCCCCAAGCCCTGCTGCGGCCGAGCTGGGGACAGCAACCCCCGTGTGCTTGGGAGAGGACAGTAGCAGATACCCACCGGTGCACCCGGTGGCTTTGCACCCTGCGCCGTGCTGGGGAACCCGGGGCTGGCAAAGGCCAGGCCCCTCCCTGCCCCAAGCTGGGACCACGAGCGAGGCCCCGGCGTGGCCCTTTGCAGCAACGGAGGACCTGGGCACCCCAACACCCGGGCGAGCGGTGCATCCCCCCCAGCTCTTGGGCCGTCACCGCGATACCCGGCCTTCCCTTCCCTCGCCCTCCTTGCTTGTGAGTGCCGGTCGGAGCGTGGGTGGGAAGGGAAGGAAATGCCTTTCCCCGGTTTCGCCGGCCCCTGCGGCTGTGGGGAGAGGCCGGGACAGACTGGGAAGCGCTGGGGGCCGCTGCTCCCGGCACCGCCATGGCCACGGGACGCCGTGGCAGGGCTGGGCCCCAAAGGACGTCCTGGACCCGTGCTGCTGGCAGGACTGGCCGGGGCAGCAGGGAGGCGGCACAGCCGGTGGGGATGGCATGGTGGGGTCGCAGGCGCGGGTCCCCTCTGCCTCCCCCAGCACCCTACAATGGGATGGTGGCCATTCCACCCACCCCAGGCACGTTTGGGATCTGGGGTGCCCACCTGGTTGGGGAGGTGGGCGCAGTGGCCTCCGGCTGAGCACCCCGGTTTGTCCAGATCCGCCTCCGCCCCCACCTCGCCCAAAAAACCTTCATCCCCACCCGGGAGCTGCCCTGCTGTGCCGGAGGGCCGCGTCGGGGCTGAGCTCACCCACCGGGGACCAGGGCCGTCCCAGACACGGAGGGTGCCGGGAAAGCCCCCTGGGAAAGCGGGGCGTCCCACCCCCCAGCACCTCCTTTGGGGTCTCCCGGCAGCCTCCCGGGGCTCCTCCACCACCCCCCACCAGCCCTCCCACCTGGCCCCCAAAAGATGTTTTTGACCACCACCCCAAAAACCCCTCCGTGGGTTGCACCTGTCCGCTGATGCACCAAGGATGCAGCCCGGGCCGGGGACGTGCCCCCCTCTTCCCCCCCAACCCTGCTGCTCCCATCGGCGTGGAAAATTAACATGTCACCCCGTCCCTCCCCGAAAAAAAGGACTTTGTCCCCCAAGCTGGCGGCAGGGCGATGCCGGGAGCCAGGCAGGGAAGTGGAGACGAGGCCGGCTGCCACGGCGGGTTTAGCATCCATCTTGATTAAAGGCCTCGCTTAATGCCCTGCCAGACGTGCCCGACAGCACCCCACAGCACCCCAAAGCTGGGGGGGCCGGGGCAGGGCTGGGGAGGGGGGGGTCCCCATTCCTGAGCCAGCAAGACTCACCTTAATCACTGGCTGCAGCCCGGTGTGGCCAGCGACGCAAAATTTGCCGGCACGTGGCCGGCCCCTGTGGTCCAGGGTGTCACCCCAAAGCACACACCCCCCTTGCCCCCCCCAATCCCAGCAGCTGCTCGGAGGGAAGGCTTTCCAAAAAATGGGGACGAAAGCTCCTTTCTTGTTGTTCTTTGTGATTTATCTGTCCGTGATTCTCTGGGGGGGGTGTTGGAGCTGCTCGGCCCCGGCCCCCACCTGCGGTGCCACCCGCCTGGGCGAATTGCACGTGTGGAATTTAATTAAATATTGAAATAAAGCTGTAACCAGCCGGGGGGGGGGGGGGGGACATGACACACACACACGTAGAGCCTCGCAGCAAGTAACGCTGGGGTGGGGCGCTGCAGGAGGGACCCCCGCTTTCCGGGGGGGGGTTCTGAGCAGGGACTGGGGTTCCCTCTGCCTTGGGGGGGTGTGGGGTGGCAGCCTGGGAAGGGTGATACCCTCGGGGGTGCCCGCCCCCCCCCATAACTCCCTAGGGTTAGCCTATACCCCTCAACTACCCCCCCGGGGTGCCTCCATACCTCCCCAATTACCCCCCCCTCCCCCGGCATGCCCCTACACCCCCCGTTCCCCGACGGGGACGCCCATACTCCT
>JAVKLA010000088.1:22666520-22704539 GCA_034782735.1 Sagittarius serpentarius | reverse complement strand
CCTCCCTCCTCTGCCCTGAGCCTTGCTCGAGCCCTCTGGCCCTCTCTGGGCATACAACACGCTGCAGTTAACTCCATCACCTAACTCGTGCCGAGGGGCTTCCGTATCCCAGGTCCGTCTCCTGGCCCGATCTCAGCACAGGGTTTTCTTGGCCTGCGGCCCTTGAGGTGAGGATCCCCCAGGTCTGGGGTTTGCCTTTTTCTAACCAGTGCGCCCGTATCTCGCTGCCAAATTTATCAAGTCCATGGTTTTTATAGACATTTGGCTACTTCAAACTCAAAGTCCAATGAACCAAAATGCTTATGAGATGCCTTTTTTTTTTCTTTTTTTTTCCTGATCCTGTGATTTTGGTTTTTTTCCTAATGTTTACTCTAGATATTTAAACATTTGGAATAAAGTTGTGTGTAAAACTGTAGACACTACAATTGTAAATAAACTGTATATTTTGAAAAATAAAGCCTTTTAAAAGGGGTCTGGCTGCATGCACATGCAAATGCATCTCTCGGGGCTGCTCCCACCTCTTCCCACCCTCGGTACATCCATTCCCAGGCGCTGACGGCCCTCAGTGCCGCCGTACCTTGCGGTTGCCTTTCTCGGCTCCCCGCGCTGATGAAAGCTGCGCCGTTGACCGTGGCAGTGGCGAGAGAGATGCTCTTTGCAGGGGGGAACCACAGCAAACCTGCATGACCTCAGGCTCTTGGTAAGCGGAAGATGGCCAAAGCCGCCCGCTTGCTTCTCCGAAGTTGAGCAAGGCCATCGCGTGCCGCCCCGTGCTTCCCAAAAATCAGCCTGGCCCTCTGACGAAGCCACCCGCAAAGCTTCCTGTGCTCCGGGCAGAGATGAAGCACGGTTTCCAGCACTGGTGCCCGCAGCCTGCTTCCTTTGATGCTGGGGGGTCCTGAGGCTGCAGGGACGGAGCGGGGGGGTGCAGAAAGTCCCAAAGGACCGGTGTCCCTCGTGCGGGATGGGTGTGCTCTAGAGGGTCCCGGTGTGGGAAGCTCAGCAGGGCGCAGAGCTGAGGCCGAGCATTACAGTGCCCTGGGCAAGCCTTGCCACAGCTGGCGGGCACAGCAGAAGGGATTGGGGTGCTTGAAATAGCAGCAAGGGTCAATAGGGGGGGGGGAGGGGCACGGCCTCCCCCATCTCCTTCTTCCCGGTGCGCTTTCTGCGGGCAGTTCCTTCATCCAGCGAGGCAAAACCCAGCGCAGGGGGATGCAGCCTCCCTGGCCCCTTTCCTCCGCCACCCCAAGCAGCTTTCCGGGAACGGGGAGCTGGGGCAGCGTGGGAAACTGTGGTGGGTTGCACAATGCCCCTTCCGCTGCCCGCGGGAGCAGCGGCCGGGGAAACCCACCCTATAAACCCGCGCTCGTCCTGCCGTGCCTCTCCAGTCGGCGGAGGCGGCTGTGGTGGAAGCGAGCGAAGCGGAGCCAGGTAAACCCTCCTGATTTCTCTTAGCAGGCGGAGGAGCTTCTTCCTTGGGAGTGGGGCTGGAGAGAGCCTGAAGGGGAAGGGAGAGCGGCTGCAGCTTGTTTCTGGGTGCGTTTCTGTCTCGTTTCCAGCCGGTAGAGCCCGGCATCCCTCACTTAGCGCTGGCTGCATCAACGATGTGGGTGGCTGCTGCTCATTTCCCTGCAACAGGGGCGGTTTTCTGTCCCTGCTGCCTGGATGCTGAGCACAGAGAAAGAGTTTGATTTCAAAAAGCGCTCAGTCGAAGGCTACCGGGAGAAAATAGGGAGAAGTCAGGGACGCCAAGGCTGAAAGCTTTTATTAGGTGGGTGACAACAGAGAGAGACATTGGCTAGAAATGAAAATGGCTCTTTATGGTCAAAGATGGAGGCTCTGCGGGCAGGGCCCCAGGGTGGCGCGGGGCCGGTGCTGGGGAGGGCTGCCCAGGGATGCTCCTTGGGTCGCTGCTGACCCTGCTCATCTGCGTGTAAGCTCTCTGGGTATGGCTAGCACTAAATGATTTTACGTAAATCAAGCCAAAACATCTCTTGCTACTGTGGAGTGAGATGTGCCAATACTGCTGCTACCGCTGTCTCTGTTGGCGTGTGCCCGCTCCAGTCTGCACGAGCGGCCGCGGTGCCAGGCGAAGCAAAGAAAGCAAAGCAGCCGGAGGAGATATAAGGGGCTATAGGAGACCTTCAGGGCGGTGTGCCACGTTAAGGCTGTTCCTTAGGGTGGAAAGCGCGGAAGAGCCGCAGCCGGCTGATCTCCGAGTGACGCCTGAGGTTCACCCCCTCCGGACACCGCCAGCCCACATCCCCGGTGGCCAAGCCCTTTGCTGCAAGGATGGACATCGTGGACAGGGTCCTCTCTGTGGCCCAGGCCATCCACACCCAATTCGAGCAGGTGAAGTGCTGTAAGCACCAGTGCCAGCGCCTCGTGGAGCGCATCCAGATCCTGCTGGAGCCCGTGCGGATCCTCAAGGCTCAGCCGTCAAAGCACATCTCCCACCACGAAAAGGAACTGCTGAAAAAGCTGCTGTGGGCGCTGGGGGAAGCCCAGAAACTGGTGATGAAATACAGCCAGATCAGCTGGATCCAGAAGTTCCTGAGAGCCCACAGCACCAGCGAGGAGTTTGTCTGGGTGAATGAGAGCCTGGAGGACATCGCACAGGGGCTCTCGCTCCTGCTGCAGGCAGAGCAGAAGCAGGCTTTCCTGGAGGCTTTCCAGGCAAAGACGTGTCGCAGGCAGGACGCCGAGGACCTGAGGGATGACAGGGCTTTCTTGGACCAGGTGATTGCAAGTAAGTGCGCATTTAGCAAACCCTCTTCCCCTGAGACTGGAGGTTGGCACCTCTCCCCGGCGGCCGCCCAGCTTTGGCTCGATGGCCACGGCCAAGGAGAGCCAAAGGGCCATTTAAACCATGAAAAAACTAACCGCATCAGTCCTGAACATGCATCCGGCGGCCCCACCTCTACCCTTTTCTCTCCCCAGGTACTGAGGAGCCCGAAGACGTTGACAGGGAGATCTGCATCGACAGGCAAAGCATGGAGAGCAAGGTAGACTGGATGCAAAGCGAGCTGAACAAAATTGTGCGCGTGATGGAGCGTAAGTTGGCGTTGCACCTCTAGGCACCCTGCACACTGTGTCCTTCCCCCCGCCGCCCCGAGCCCTGCCTAACGTGTCCCTCATTCCCTCCCGGCGCATGGTGGGAGCAGGCTTGAAGAAGGTCAATGTTGGTAAAAGAGAAGACATCACCGAGATCGAGCGGGACCAGCTCACCTTCTACAGGCACCTGCAGGACACCGAGAGCTACGACCTCTACGAGGGCGAGTACCTCAAGTACCCCGTCGCCATCAAAATCTTCAAGAGGCCGCTGACCACCGACCCAGCGTGAGTTGTCCTGGGTGGGAGTGTGACATGGGGCAGCCAGGGCAGGAGGGTGGCACAGTGCCACGTCGTGCCTTGTTCCAGGGATCTCACCGTGCTGTCCCTTTCTGCAGGAAGGTGAGAGACATCTTCGAGAAGGAGATTCAGACCCTGAAGAAGTTTGAGTCTCCAAACATCCTGCGTATGTATGGGATCTGCATTGAGGAAAAAGGTGTGTGGAGGGTGTCACATTAATGTCACCCTTTCCCTCCCCTGCCTGTCCCCAGCACTAGCTGGTGGCAGATGGTTTGTTGCGGTCCCCTCCCAAGAGGTGGCACAAGGCAGGATGCTCAAGGTTTTGCCTTGCAGATGGGAGCCCCTGCTTCTCCATCATCATGGAGTACTGTAAGCACGGAACGCTGCGGGATGTGCTGACCAAGCAACGGCATCTCTCCTGGGAGGTCCGCATTCGGATGGCCCTGGGAGCCGCCAGAGGCCTTTACAGGTGAGCTCCTGCATAAGTCAGTAAGTCCACCCGACGATCCACAAGCCAGGCTCAGCTTCCTGGTATCTCCCAGTAAGAGGTGGTATCCTGTTAGACACTGTTTCCACCGCCTTGGGACACTGGGATGGGAGGCTGGTGAAGAGGTAGGTGGTGGGTTTGGATGCAGTAGTGCCCACCTCCCCTGGTCACTGGTCCCTACCTCTGGCTTCAAGCCTGCGAAAGCCTGGAAAGGAGAAACCCCCCTTCCCTGCACCCACAGGGCAGCTTCAGGAGCACCCTACAGCACGGCCAGTTCTCCTTACAGGTCCTGCTCAGCCGCAAGGCTTGTTATTTTGCCGACGGCGGCTCTTTCGGCACCTGCTGGGAAGGTTGGCCTGGCAGGTTTGGTCCAGCAAGACAGGCAGAGAGATGCTGGCTTCTCTGGGTGCATGTCAGTCCATCCCCTACACAGCAGGAGGGAGCCCCGAGGTGGGGATGGGCCCATCACCAGCACGTGTTGTCCTTGCTTCTGTCCGGCTGCAGGTTGCACCAGACGGAGGAGAAGTCCCGACTCCACGGCTGCATCTGCAGTAGCAAGTTCCTGGTGGCCGGGGATTACTGTGTGAAGGTAAGGCCCACGCCTGGAGAAGCTTTTGGGAGTCTTGCAGGTTTTTGTGGATGTCTCCCCTCACCAACACCGAAGGGAATTATGACGGCCTAGAATAAAACCTGGGTTAGAGCCATCTCCCCCGTCACCTTAGACACTTACACCTCAGTTCGTCATTAGCTCTGTTTCATCATCAGCAAAGTGAGCGTCTCTGAGCCATCCACCCTGGGATGAGCTGAAGCTAGGGCAATTCGCCTGCCTCCGCCTGTGGTTTTGCTTGGAGAAAGAGCCACGTGCCAGGCAGCACCCATGGCTGCATGCCAGCCCTCGCTGCCCAGGGTACCTCTGTTTTCTCTGTCTCGGGGCAGGCCCCAGCCGTGCCACAGGTTTCTGCAGACTGCGTTTCTACCACTTCTCCCGTTCTCTCTCTCATTCTCTCAATCAGCTGTCGGGATTTGAGCTGTGTGAAACAGAGTCATCCATCAAGAGGAAAGCCAAGAAGAACTGGAAACAAGTTTCTATGTTGGCTTACATCGCCCCTGAGAACCTGAAAGACATCAACTACCCCTACAAGAGGCCCTGTGAAATATACAGGTGTGCCTGTCCCTCCCAGGGGAGATGCTTGTAAGCAGGCAGATGTCTGGCAGAGTAGCTGTTGAGCTATGGAAGAAGGCCAGGTTTAATCAGACACATAAGCAGCTGTTTGCGGTTGGCATAGCCCAACAGTCTCCTCTGTTAGACGGGAGGACAACATGGTGGGATGAAGGCTGAGACTTTTGCTTGTCTCCTTCCAGCTTCGGGATCGTGCTGTGGGAGATTGCGACCTCCAAAATCCCATTTGAAGGTGAGATGGAAGTATCTGGCCCCCTACGTAAAAGCCACACGGCCCAGCGCGGCTGCTGTCTGGTGTCAGATGCTCCCCGCTCCTTCCCGGAGCATCCCGCGGCATGCCAGTCCCAGTGGCAGTGCCTGGTGTGCCTGGCTCTGCACGACAGTTTCATCGCTTCTCCTGAGACTCCAGTGCAGTAAAGCATTTTGGCAACATGCTTAAACCACAAACATACAAATAATTTCTGTCTCTATTTGATGTTCCTGTGCATTGAAGCGTAAACACATCTCCTTGCTCCACCGGAGCCCAATGGCATCACGCCAGCTACAGGGCTGGGTTCCTTGCAGACACAGTTTTGGTGGCTTCTCCATGCCACAGGCTGCAGGAAGGCTCTTGGCGTGGCTTTGCGCTGGGTTTCCTCCCCAGCACCCTCCTGTGGCAGCAGAGCTCGTCCTGACACTCCTGTTTGCATGCATGTTGTCTAGGCTGCACTCCCCAGGAGATCATGGAGAAAATCTGCAACCACCATTACCAGGCCCCTGTTGGGGAAGATTGTCCTGAAGATCTGCGGAAAGTCATTGACCAGTGCCGGGCCTTTGACCCTTCCCAACGCCCTTCTGCCGAGGGTAAGTGTCCTGCACATCTGCTCCACAGGCCCTTTGTATCCCTCAATCCGCTGCTTCAGCCATCAACTTGTCCCTTATTTTCCAAAGAAATTTGTCTGGCTTTGTGTTTCGGGATCCCTCCTTGACCTACCTGCTTATGCTAACGAGTCCCCTAATACTAGACCTCTCTTTCTCCTGTAGTCTGATGGGTCATGCAGTTAACGTTTACCCATGCCACGACAATAATCACCAGGCTGTTCATTTGGCACCACGCAGGAGTAAGCTTTTTCTCCCAGACAAGTGCCGAACTGGGAGCAGGGGTGCGTGGGTTAATTCCCACTCAGGCCCTGCAGATCCCGTAAGATGGAGAAGCAGCCATAACGTGGTGCAGGAACATTTCCTGCCTTGGGCTTTGAGCAATAAATAGCAATCTCGGGCGTTGCTCCACGGCAGGGAAGATTTCACTGTCTCTGAAGCTGGTCTGGGTATGATCAGGTAAATAATTGGTCTCTACTGGAAGATTTAACAGAAACAGCAGGAAAAGATAGAGGAACCTGTCTGGTGTGCTTGAAGGCACAGAGGTCGTACCCTTCCCTCATTTCATCTCTCCAAGGGGAGAGAGTTTCCTTCAGTCTCATCTGTTCCAGCCTGTGGGGTCAGTTTCCATACAAGAGACATGGAAAATGTGCATAAGGAACCACTGCGTGCCGCGCTCTCTGTGTTGCCATCTCCCAACAGCAGCTCCCTCAGCAGACCCTGCTGCAGGGAATCACCCCGGCTGAAGTGAAAACACAAAAAAATCATCAGAGACATTGGCAAAGCTGCAGTGAGGATACAGCACGTCTTTATTACTCTAATCCAACGCCCAGCCATGCCTGCGTTGCGCTGAGCTGGAAGGACGTCTTCTCGTGGCTCTTTCCAAATGTCTCTGTATACATGGCTGCCTCTCTTTGGGCTGCACTCACCTGTGTCTGCTCAGGCCTGTCCCCGGCTAATGGCTGCCCAGTCGTGCTGGCCTGAGGGGAGAGTGACTCCACAGCCTAGCTGTTATCAGCGAGGGAAAGCTATCTTCTCATCAGGGGGGAAAAAAAGAAAATAGCCTACGACAAATATTCTGTTTGGATTAAGGCCATCCTTGTGTTTTGCAGAGATCGTGGACTCGCTGGCTGACCTGGAGAAAAGCAGAAACCAAGGAAGTTAACTGCGGGAAAACAGGGTCGGGTGACCAAACGCAGCCAGGCACCTCGGAAAGCAAACCAAAGGAAAACAGCAGGCCTTCCGCCCACAGGCCAACGCGTGCCGCTCACCCCTCTTCCCTGCCTCGCAGAGACCGATCGTTCAATACATATGTGTTTGTTTCTGTGTGCCGAGACCTTCACCTCTCCAAGGGGCTGCGCCTGGGTTCGTTCGCCTCAGAGGCTGCTGGCGGCTGAGGGCAGCCTGCCACAGGCTCTGCCCCCGAGAGGCCGCCGCCAGGGGACTCAAGGGGAGGCCGGCAGGAACTCCAGCAGCCGGGGTGGGGGGGACACCAGAGGGACACGACACGGCCAGCTTCTCCTCAGCCCCGCCGCTGCCCGCGGGGCGCTGGGGCCCGGCTCCCTCTGGGCTCCCTCAGGGCGCGGCGGGCCCCGCCGCCGTGGCAACGCCCCGCCCACCTCGACCCCTGTTTGAATCAGCTCCAGCTCCCGCTCTTTTCGCCCCACCGGCGGCTCCTCCAATGGAAACTCGCTCCCCTACGCTTGCCCCGCCCTCTGAGACGGTCGGGGGTCTCGTGGCCCAATCAGTCGGGCCCTCCCTAAGGCTCTCTGGCCAATCAAAGCAGTCCCTCCCTCCCCTCCCCTCGCCCCCTTCACCCTCCTTTCCGTCGGACAGACGGACAAAGCGGTTGGCCAATGAGAAGGCGGACCTAGCCCCGGCTCGCCCAATAGAAGCGAGCGCAGGGGTCGCGGCCAGCCAGTAAGGCGGCGGAGGTGGGGCGGCGCGGAGCTCGAGCGGAGCGGTTGGGCCTGCCGGTAGGTGAGGGATGGGGACGGGACCCTGGGACGGGCCCCGGCCCCCGGGCCCGGCCCGGCCTCCTCCGAGCACCGCGGCCAAGATTGGGCCTCTGCGGCCGGCCGCGTCTCCGCAGCCGGCCGCCGGGGAGGGATGCGGGGTCCTGCCGCGGCTTGGCTTCTCAGGGGCCGGGCGGCGGGAAGCCTGGGTGATGGCGGGCCCCGGCCTGAGGGGCTGCGAGGCGCTGGCGGGGAGGTGGGGGATGGCGTCCTCGGGGTCCCTGCGGCTGCCAGAGGAGAAATCTTCCCCTCCCGCGCCGTTTTATGTGACTGGTTCTCCGTTAAAATAAGCGAGCCCTGTAAAAAGCCAGAAATAAACCCATGCTTGTGGAGCGTGTGCTTCATTTTGGGTGGGGTTTGGTGGTTTGAGCGTTTTGGGGTTTTTTTTGGTGAACTTTACGTTAAAGCAGGTGCAGCATCATAACTCCTGGAGATGTAGAGCAGGGCCTGGGTTTGCCTGAGCAGCACCGAGTGCTGCGCGGCGAGGAGGCCTCTCCGCAAGGGGAAGCTTGTGCTTCAGCGTTCAGCACTTCTGGTTAGTGCTGCAGAGCCTTCTGTGAAGCTGCCTGCTGTGCTCCTTCTCAAACTCGGTCCTCTGAAAGCGCTCCCCATTTTTTCTCATCTGGGCCCGAGACACTTGTTTATGGAGACTTCTGTCCTCGAGCTCTTCCAGTGGCTGCTGGGTTGGCAGCTGGATGTCTTGCTGAAGCACTGGCCTTTGCCCCTTTCAGGAAAACTGCCAAGATTTAATGGTGAAAATTCCAGTATTAACATCTTTTTAAAAAAAAAAAAATTAAGAAATATGCAGGGTTAGTTAAAAATACTGCATACATTCACCATTGTGGGTTGTCTCACAGTTTATGGGGAAAACAAAGGCTCTGTCATGCTTATAGGTGGCAGTCTTATCCTGAATATGAGTGTAGTGCTAGAGAAGCAGCACTTGATCATTGAATATTATTATATCTTGACTGTATGACTGTTCTGGGGGGAGGTGGCATTTAACATCTATTTTTGGCCTAACTTAGGTCGAATTGGTAATTCGGGTAAGAACTGTAAAATGATTCATAAGTTACAATTTCTTAAAAGGTTTATAAAAATATTTGAGCATTAGTACATCCCCCTCTAGTAATTCTTGTATATATTTTCTAGTTATTCTTTGTGCTAAAAGCAGCCTTTGCTCTGTTTGCACAGCACCTAGCCTAATAAATTTTGGTGTGTGCTTTGGGCTCTTAAGTCATGCTAAAGGTCTACAATTGCCAAGGCCTTTCACCTTTATGGTTGCCAAAGGGTTTTTTGAGAATGTGAATGACCTTCAGCAGCCTGCAGAATTTAATACACACACCCCCTCCAAAAAAGGACTATTTTTTTTTTTTGGTGTGCCTATTTATGCAATTAATGAAATAATTTTTTTGTGTTGTAAGACTGCTTGGAGAACAGGGTGACTAAAGTGCTCTGATTAGGTGGCTGACAGCTGTGTAATAATTAGCAGTGCATAGACTGTTGTCTCCTCTGTTTTGTTTTTTTTTTTTTAACTACCTAAGGTAGTATTTCCAGTTAGGAGGTAACCTGAAATCTTTATCCTAAAGATGTTTGCAGGGCAACCATCCTTAACTAACATATGTGAGGTTTTACTGCAAATTGTGTGTTTATCTAGTCTTAGGCTGAATATGGATCCATGAATGCTGATGCTGTAGGTAACTTGCTACCCATAACAGCTGTCGTGGGTTCTGCTGTGATACCCCTTCCGGGTTTGCGTGGTGTTGGTGAATATAAAGTACCTGAAAGGCCTGTTAAGTGAGCTGTGGGTAAGGGTCACAGTGATCTGTTACCATAATGGAATTTTATTTGAAGAAACTTGAAAATAAAGCCGCCTCCTGAGAGCAATGCAACAGACAAAGGACTGCATTGTAGAGCTTGTTTCTGGATGTATTTGTGGGTGTTTGTGCAGCGCTGCTCACCATGGAGAATCTCTAGAATATTTCCAAACTCCATTCTCCAAGATCCACGTGAATTTACTGGCAAGTAAACGATGCCAGCAAGAAATCCTTATCTTTCCATATTCATCCAAAGGCTTACTTAAGTCAGTTTTGCAATGTGCCTTTGGTGCTAGCTGCTGTTGAGCAAAAGACTTTGAGTCCAGGACTCTAGGAGGGTGCTGCCCGCTATGCCAGCTCACGTACTTTTATCGACTTCAGACGGTTTAGCTCTGCTGCAAAAGGACATTTTCTTTCGACGCTTTTGTAATCACTGGCTGCTGCACCTGATTCTTGCCACCTTCAGGCTAGAAGTAAGGTGGATGCTTGCAAATACTAGTTGTTTTCTTCAATTCTTTGCAGAAATGGCTCAAGAAGAGATGGAAGTCGATCTCCAACCAGTGGCTGGTTACTCTGTAGAGAACCTCAGGACGCTTCCCACAGAGCCTTCTGGTCACGCAGCGCTGTTGTCCCGTGCTCCAGTGCTCGATGAAGGAGGAGGCAGCGTTACAGTTCTTCCTGCTGACGATGCTGTTGTCATACGAAATGCTGGTACAACAAGGGAAGCAGCTGCTGAGCCTGACCTGCGGCTGGGTCCTGCCGTGGCCCTCAACGGACTGCAAAGGCTGCAAGGGGCATTTGATCCGTATCGGCCATTCCCTGTGCCACAGGTCACACAGCGTCCACGAGTGAGGAGAGCTCGCAGGCAACAGAGAATTGGTGGTTCCCAGAGGACAGTCAGTGCCAGGTAAAGCAGAAAGGAACTTGGGTCTGAATTGCACCCTTATCAAGTCTGGCATCAGTTTAAAACTGCCTTGCTTCCTGGCTTATAGAGCTCAGCTCAGTTCAGGCTGTGGCCAAGTTCTGGGCAGCTCACATACCTTTTAAGCTCAATAATGGCACAGTGCTCTCTGGTCTTTTCTGGCAGGATCTTTGCTCTTGTTAAGTGAATCCCCCTCATTTCTTATGTTGGTAGTGGTGGTGGTGGTGACTTCTGAGCCCTTCTACGCTTTCCGTCTTGCAGAGCTTCTGCTCGCACCATTCCCTCTGCTCTGCCAGATTCCTGTCGGTGCTCCCTGCAGCAGTGCTGACTCTCAGCAGTTCCAGCCAGCATTTAGCTCAGTGGAGCTTGTGCTCTGTTTTGCATTTCACCTTTGATTTGGGGTTTGCCTGATTAGGTTTTCTGGTGACAATCGCTGCAGAAACTTCCACAAACATGCAAACTGATATTTTTCTATACGGGGTTTTTTTGTTATCTCCAGGCGAAGAAAGGAAAAATTCTATGTTTAATACCATTTGCGACGTGTTTAAAGGGCAGTGCTCTCCAGCCAGAAAGAAATCCCCATTTCTGATTCGTTTGGTTTTTCTCATCTGTGTAGCTTTTGTAAATGCCAAGGGTGAAATGATAATTAACTGGAGCATTGCCTTTAAATTCAGTGAGACCGAGAACTCCTTTCCTCCCAGATGATTAAACGTAACTGTACTGTTTGCCCTTGAATTGTGTGTGAAGGTCACTGGAGTTCTCAGGGCTAGAAGGCAACCTGACGAACTTCTCTTTTGAATCTGATGGATAATTGAGATAATAGCTGGACTGATGCGGGCAGAGGGGAGGATGTTTCTAGCCAGGGATGAAGTTCCAATAGAAAATAAGAGTGGAAGTAGAACAACTAGGCACGAGGTAGTCAGTGGAATAAGACTGATAGAGGCCTTGTGCATCTAGTATTTCCAGTGGCTTTGGGAACCAGGTCTGAGTTAGGACTGTAAGTATAGGTTAGGAGTTCCTTAGGCTGTTGGTGAACAATACTTATGTGCCTTTCACTTGTCTTCTCTCCAACCCCACCACCACCCTACCCTAAAAGGAGACAATATCATTGTTGTAAGGAGAAGGAGATTTTCTTTGAGCTGAGCAAAAGGAATGGTTGCTGTATGATACTGCTGATAGTTCGTAAAGCGGGCAATTGTATGGGATTGCCCCTCTACCAGAGAAGGCGTGTCCTGATAACTTTGATACCATTCTTTTGCAGTCAGAGCCTAGGAATTTTACCCTAAACAAGCGTGGAGAAACATGCTGAGCCTTTAGCTTACCTGAAATAACTGGCTTTTATTTCTTGCTTTTCTGGGCTCAGGTCAGCATTGGACAGTTACTTTCAACTCAGCAGGACCCAAGAGCCAGCTACAAGACCAGTTCTACGTCTGGAGCCCTTGCATATTGCAAGGGAGAACCAGGAACACAGCTCAGATGAAACAATAGAAGTGAGCGACTCTGACAGCAGCACCTCTGCTGAGGAGGAGGAAGCAGTGGAGGCTGCAGCACCGCTGTTACCATCAGCCCAGGAGACACCTCCAGCCGCTAGCTCAGGAGGTTTGTGCTATATTTGAGCTGGGTGGAGACTGATCTCAGAAACTCATCTTGCTGTGTCGAAACTCAGTGGGGGAAATCCTTTCGAGCTTCACAACAGACGGTGCTAAGAGATCATTATGCCCACAGCTGACGGGAGCAGGTTGCTACCGCAAGGCTTTCTGGCAAGCAGTTCCTAAGAGCGGTAGCAGCAATGGGTGATTGCTACTGTAATGTTAAATACAGTCTTTTTGCTATTTGCAGGCTGCCGATTATAAATAATCCTGGAAATGTTCAGAATAACTTCACACTTGGAGACCAGTACTTAGCATACTTCTGCTGATATATGTTATCAAGGAGTATTATTGAAGATGTCAAGTCACGTCTCTGGAGATCAGCAGTGCTTTCAGTTTTCAGAGAAGGATCTGATTCAGTATTTTTTTAGTGATTTGTGATTTCAGTCTGCTTCAGTTTAGAGTTTTCTTTTCATTCCTGTAACTTCTTGTGATGCTTAGTTGAGGAGGTAGAGATACTTAGGACAGTGGGCTTTTTGTTTGTCTTTTTCCTCGGCTTTTTCTGGCTCACAATCCTTTATCCAGACTCATGTTTGCAGGCTGCCACACACTTCAGTGACATTGTTTGCGATGAACATATGCAGTTGATGTTAGAGTGACAAATAGTTAACTTGCTAGTCAAGGTTATTGATGCCCAGAGAATATGAGAACAAAATGGTTGTTTTCGTGGTTTGTTTTTTTTTTTTTTTAACTTCCAGTCCTAAGGAATGCCCTTATGCTTTACTCTCTGCCCTTAGTTTTGTTTTTGATTGGCCGGTCCACCTTGACACCCTTTTTTGAGGGTACATCTATGAGGTGTCTTTTGAACAGATTCATTCCCCTTGCTCTGAGCTAGTCTTACACGTGACAAGAGCTCAAGCTGTTAAGTGCTGTCTAATATTGTGTGAACATATGCTCTCTGTAGGGTTTTCTGGAATTCCCTTATCCTTTTTACTTATGTAAGCCACTGGTTCCTGTTCAGCCCAGAATGATAAGGGCTGAAAACTTAATTGGCATTAGCCAGGGTTAGGTGATACCTCCCTACTGAATTGAGAATATCCGCCTTGAATGCTAAACGTGCCTAATAACTCCATTGTTTTGTCAGGAGATAGGGGGGAGACAGTGATTTCTGCTCCTTTTTTAGCATGCTAGTGGTGGTAATCTAAATGTAGCGTTTCTGTGTGCCCATGCTTCAACAGAAGGCCTAACAGAGGCCCACCACAAAAACATATGGCCCAACAGAACTGATAGTTCAGATAACTACCAGCTGGAAAACTGCTTAAGTCAGGGTGAATGGACAGATAGCATACGGTAAATGCTTTCTTGGCACATGAAATATGCATGCTTGGATCCCTTGGCAAAATAACTTCTTATTGGTGTCTGTCTGTCTTCTGGCATAATGACGCAGGGTTTTATCCTTACATCAGCCTAACTATAGGCCTGTACGCAGATATATTTGTTTCCAGCAGGTGAGAAAATCCTGATAACAGTTGCTGTCTTTAAAAGACCTCTCCTTTTTCACTGAAATTCTGTGGCTTTTTATAAAAGAAAACAAAGTTCTTCACACTACTGTTGATGAATAGAAGGGCTTACACGCAGACTGCCTGACCTTCAGTATCCAGGACACTGATCTGAAGCTTTGTACGTAACCTGTGCCGTTGTTGCACTGCTTACTTTATACCCCGATGATTTCAGATCAAGTCAAGGAGAACTTGTTTTCCCCCCATTATGTACCAGTTCATTTAAGAAATGCTTTCTTTAGTTTCCAGTCCCGTCCAAGCAGAGGCATCTCAAGCTTTGTCTCAAGCTTCTGCAGAACATGGAGGTCATGAAGATGAAGAGGCTGAAGTCCAGCAAAAGCAGGTAAGGTGACCTAAATGCTTTTGGAGACACATTAAAT
This sequence comes from Sagittarius serpentarius, assembly GCA_034782735.1. Lineage (NCBI taxonomy): Eukaryota > Metazoa > Chordata > Aves > Accipitriformes > Sagittariidae > Sagittarius > Sagittarius serpentarius. The sequence continues at coordinate 22,690,384 of JAVKLA010000088.1, read as the reverse complement.
ATTGTCAGTACTGCATTTGTCTAAAAACCCGTTGTGTGTGGGGGTGTTGTTTGTTTTTTAATCCTAGAGAACTCCACTAAAGAAACTAGAACCATCAGTTCCTGTTGTGCTGCTGGATGAGGAGGAAGGGGATACCTGTGCAATCTGCTTTGAGCAGTGGACCAATGCGGGGAACCACCGTCTCTCAGCATTGCGGTGTGGACACCTGTTTGGTTACACCTGCATTGAAAGGTGGCTCAAGGGACAAGCAGGGAAGTGCCCCCAGGTAAAATGGGCGTTTATGTGCGCTGGAAAGGACTTGGCTATCGGGTGACTTGTGCTGTAGGCGTGATCATTGTAACTGCTACAACTGCATAAAGGATCTGCCTGCTGTCAGAAATAACAAAAATCACCTTTATTTTCATGTAACTACGTCAGGAACAACTAGTACTGCTTTAAAGGGAGAATTCTGACTTGGATTTTCTCCCTGAAGTAGAGCATTTGTGAGTAGCAGACTCAGAAGTTTGAGAGTTCAAGTGCTAAACCTGTAATTGGTTTCAGAACACTGCTCTGTGGTCCTGGAGTGTGGGAATGGCAGACAGATTCCTAGAAGCAATTAACTAAGCGCAAAGAATATGTTACTGGACAAGAAATCTGTTTGAGAACCGTTTTCAATCAGTTAATGTTCTGTTTTGAACTGCATCTGCTTTTGCAGCCTTTAAGCAGATCAGGTTGTTGAGGTAGCTTGCAGAGAGCAAACTGAGAAACAAGTTGCATCCTTTAATGTCCATTTGCAAGTGGTAGATCTGCTTTTTGAGGTGCTTTTTGTGGTTTTCTTTCCATGGATAATATTGATCTCTTTTGATTAGGTCTACACTTGTGATGTGCTTCCATTCCGTATTCCTTTCCTCCAGAAAGGAATGTTGACAAAAAATAAGTAGGTCAATGAGTACCTTGTAAATAAGACTCAGTTCTACCGCTTTCCGAGTTGGTGGCTGGAAGCCCAGGATTTCTTTGGTTTTGTCATTTCGAGAGCTTCCATAGTCTTGCTTGACTTTGTGCAGGATTCCCTCCTCTCAATGAGAAACCTCCTGTTGACATGCACTTTGATTAAACCTAAAGAATCACTGTTGCCATAGCAAAGGCCCAAGCCTTATTTTTCTTATACCTGTCAATTCTGCATAAGCTTTTCTTTACCCACTCCAGGCCCAGACAGAATTCTCAGAGACCTTCCCGACATCTTTGCTCTTTGGAATTTTGTGACTGCTTTCTTCTTGAACGCTAACAACTCATAAGGGGTGTTTGCTCCCTCTTTTTCTTCTGTTGATGCAATTACTGAAAATTTCCTGGGAGAACTTGCTCTGGAGAGAACCTTGCAGCTAAATCGTCTTACCTTAATTTTCAGTCACTGTCCTTTGTGACTGGGCAGTCTCCGACTGAATAGCAAAGGGTTGCTGTGCGTGGTGCTCTGTATACTAAGTGGCTTGAGTGCAAGTTACTGTGAAATTGCAGCACTCCTTATCCTGCCAGTGACAGCTGCTGGCTGCCAGGAAAGCTTAGCCACTTACTGCTCTGCAAGGCAGCTCTTTACGAAGGGAGGGGGGTTGTTTGATCTGAAACTGTTGCCTGTGATATCTTTGTGCTACTAAATAATAGAGGAGTCTGCGTTTTAAGCGCACACAGTAATTTAATGTTCAGCGGAGGTTACTTGATCTGAGTATTCACTGCCTCTTTTCTGATCAAAGTACATTTGCGAAACAGTAAGCTTCCAGATGCTGTAATTTCTTCCAAGTCCCAGCCTGGGGTGTGTGGGGGGGTATTATATCTTCTTTTTAGGGTGAATCTAAAGTACTAAATGGTCACAGCCAGATGCACGAAATTATTGAAATATCTGACTCCCCATGCATCACTGAAATCAGTGGGATGTCAGTGCTTCATACTGACACTGGAATGCTTTTATGGATTTGGGCCTTATAGGATTTGAATAAAGGAACAGAGTACGTAAATAACCAAGTTGGGAGTATACTCAGGGGTTCCTAAATCCTTGTCTGTTGGCCAAGCAGCTAGTTTTGATGTTTTCAAAATAGAGGCTGGGCTGGTGTTTTGTTTTAGATCTTTTTTTCTCCACTTTGTCTGACTTTTTTTTTTTTTTTTTTTTGGTGTGTGTGCCCCCGTGTCCCTGGAACTTTCCTGACCTGTCACTGGTGCTTTAGCAGAATAAATTTAGTGGGAAGCAAGGAGACGTATTACTAAAGGTGCAACATGATACATGACCTAAACTGTTGTTGTAGCCCTGATTAGAGCTCTGGTGTCTGTATGAGGGAGCGTCTTGCAAACATGCTGTGTTAATGTTTGTATTTTTGTGGATTTGTTTTCAAGCAGACAACCCCTCCCTTCAAAGCTATAAGGATTTTTCAAAATAATACGTAGCAACCTGCAGGGATGCATAGTTTGGATAGTTAGATTCTTGTAGGTGAACTGAACTTGTCTTTTATTTCAGTGCAATAAGAAAGCAAAACGTTCTGACATTGTGATCCTGTATGCTCGCACTTTGAAAGCGCTGGATACCAGTGAACAGGAACGCATGAAAAGGTATGGAGTCTCCATGTAAAGATACAGCCTTACTGACTGCGTGCCTCTGAAAGCTGCAGTCTGGCTTCTACTTCTTGCTTCAATTTCCTGTATTGTCTAAAGCAATTTGTGCATTCCCTTGGGGATTATTGTGAGTATAGCTGGCTTAACAAACCAAGGCCTTGCTGGGTAGCACGTGTCTTACCTGGAAGGAGAATTTTCTTTTCGAACAGAATTCTTGAGTCTGTGCTTTGCGGCACTGAAATAGCAAGAGCTTTCTTGTGCCGTACCCTCAAATGTCATCATGGGAGAACATGCAGGGTTGTTGCCAAAAAGCTATATATTGTTAATTCATCATTAGATGAGAAAAGCGAGGCATAGTTAGAAATGCAAAGGGGGGTGAATAGCTGACCTTTTCTGTCATCCTTTCTGCATGCATTAAACAGAGTAATCTCTCATATAAATCACTTCCCGTCCTGCTTTGTCAGACTTTTCATGTAGCTTTACTTACAAGAGGTCAGCAAGCATTACTATGACTCTACTTCCCCTTTCAACTTAAATGTAGACTTTTTATTGAAAAAAGGAAAAGCAGGCATGAAAATGGGGACAAATTTCTTTTCAGTAAGGTGGTGTCACAGATACTACTCTGAAACTAAAAGGCTGCAGATAGCTGAGTTCTCCTGAATCTTGTAGCGAAGAGAATTTAATTGAGGTCTTCTTCACATGTCTCTAACTGTACTGCTGTTCTTTCAATGCAGTCTTTCAACAGATACCTCACTATCCTGGTAATTATTAATCAGAAATTATTGAGGAGTAACTGTCATGAAGGGAAAATATCTCTTCTGTCCAGATTGCCGTTGCCTGATGGTGTTTGAAACTGTACCTTTGGAAGGGTCGCACTTCTTTTACTGGATTGACACTGCAAAACAAATGATAAATATGATTTTTTTTTTTTTTTTTTTTTTCAAAAGCACAGAAGGCATTTGGGTGTCTAAATCTTGTTATCTCTCATGGAGAGGTAGTTGTCTAACTGCTGCTTTTGTCTCAGGATCTTGCTGCTCCGTGTGTCACAGCCCTTCCCCACTTGCCCTACACCTCCTCTGCCTCCTGTTTTTGTTGGGAGGCAGACAGCAATGACTGCCTCTCGGTCCAGTGAAGCTACTGGCAGTGGCTGCTTTGTGGCATACAGCCACGAGTGGAGGACAAATGTGAACACCGATGCATGCATCAATATTGTTTGGTCATTGCCTTGGATTAGGTATAAGATCATGGATTTTGTTCTTCGTGTGCAAAAAAGCCAGCCTTCGGGCTCTGGGTACTTGTGTAAAGAATGGGTTTGCAATGGTTAAATACAGCATTTCACCTGTTTGTTCTGCTGCAAAGAAAAAAAAAAATCATGTGAAGAAGCTATAGGGAAATGACAGGATTCTGTGCTTGGTGAACACACAAGGCTAGGTCTGTATATTTAGGGGGTACTTAGGCAAGCTAAATCTCCCTGCACACGAACGACTGAAATAGCTGGACTATTGCAGCTTTTGAAGTGCAGAATGCAGTAGTCAACATTATAGACCAAATGTACAGATAATTTTAAGGAATACTGGTGTTTCTTTCCCCTTTCTAACTTCATATGTAAAGGCTATATGAAAGAGAAATGGAAGTGTGTTATCAAAACTGCTGCTGCTGCTAAATGGTGTGTGTGCACTTTTAGGCTCAAGGTGAGGTACTAAGTATGGCTTCTATATGTGCGTGCACAGGGAGTTTATTTGCATCTGTCTGTTTCTGATATGGCTATGTTTTGCTGAAATACAAAATTAGTTACTGGTGGTAGAAACAAGCTTGAAGATCTTGCTGTGTTATGACTTGCTGTATTACTGCCGTGGTATATTACATGGACATTGATGGTATAGAATTTGCTAAACTGTTTCTGTAGGAAAAAAACCTGATTTCTCTTGCACTCATCTCTACTAAATCAGTACGTTTGGAGAGGGTGAGGAGAAAGGCTGTTGTTTCTATGGAACAATACTTCAGTGAGTCATTTAGTACCATTGCATAATCGAGAACATCTGGCATCAATGTGGTATCAGATTTTTTGTTACTTTTGTATTTACCTGAACAGGACATGTGTTGGGATGAAGTCTCAGGGTAGTAGTCGACAGCCCAGAGAAGCATCCTAGATAGTACCTAGTCCTAAGGGTTGTTTTTCTCTTGTTCCTCCAGCTCTTTAGAAAAGGAGCAAATGTTGCGGAGACAGGCAGAGCTGGAATCTGCACAGAGCCGTCTCCAGTTGCAGGTTTTGACAGACGAATGCAGCAAACTCCGCAAGCAAGTTCAGGTGGGTATTACGCTACTAATACACAGAAGATTCCCTTTCTCTTCAGCCTGTCTTTTGCATGTTCCCTTAGAGGAGAGAAGACAGGCTTCCAGTTTTAATAAGCAGCAAGATTTAGTAAACTCCACTGGTGAATGATCAGGAGTATCCTAAACATCCCAGGCTGGCATATTCATGTATAACATGAACTACATAACACTGACTTTTTTTGTGTGTGTGCCTCTAAGTCTTAATCGAAGTTGCAAGTACAGCTTAGCAGTAGAGCTTTTCGGCTGCTGATGTTGCAGGTTCCTCCTCAGGTTCTGTGCTGCCTGGAAAGGCCTGGTAATACAGCACCAAAGTTATTCTCCTCATCTTTCTCTTAGCTGCATTGAAATAAGCTTTGAAAATCTTTATAGTAAACCTGTAATAATAGGTCCCATTACTAATTAGTCAAGAGCCTTTGAGAAGCAGTTTGTGAAGAGGTATGGTTATTTACAAAACCAAAAGAAAATAACAAAAAAACCCTGATTTTTTTTCTTTTTTTTTTTTTTTTTTGTGAAGGTCAGTCAACATTCTACGTAAGCACCTTCTGGTACCATGAGACCTGGCCTGTCAGTAGGGTAGACTGTATGTGTGGGTTGAACAGCTGCGAAGAGGCACCTCTGTCCCTTAGAATACAAATTACTGAAAATAAATGACTGCTTCCTTTCTGGCTTATGCAATACTGCTATATTTTGTAACCCATCACAGCTGCTTTTGCAGGATTCCTCTAAATTGTGGACTCCTCTGGTGCTTCCAACTGTGAATTATCTGCCATGTTCCATCAGTGCTACGTTTTCCAAGAGCCTGTTTCATAGCTAGTTGCTAGTTTTTTGTGGTATGAAGTAGATGATAACTAATCTCTCACTATCTAGTAACTCAATTTTATGCTTTTCTCTACTTCTGGATTTTTTTTTTTTATAGCCTTGGCTATTCATGTCTGTACATTAAGCAACATCCTCTTTGCTGGAGTCTTCCTGTGTGACAGAAGATGAGGCTTTTCAAATTGCTTGCCTAAATTCCTGCATGAAGGTGTATCCTCATCAGAGCTAATAAGAAAATGGGTCCACTTCAAACTTTGGCTTTAGAAAAATGTGAACAAGATAAAACTGCAGGTCCATAATGTCCTCCTGCAATTCTTCTGGTGTTAAATGATAGAGTATCCAGTCTAACTGAATTGAAGTTGCGTGTTATAAAGATTAAGTACCCTGTGTTCTTTAAGCTCTGTTTGAGTCTTTATACTGCATTCGTCACTGTCCTGTAGTGGTTAATGTGAATGCTGGAAGCAGTTTCGAGGTGCTTGTTTATACTATGAATAAACTGAGAGGAAAACAATTTGCTGGGGAGCAGAAAATCAGCAGGAAACCTGGAGTAAGTCTTTAAGTTGTTTGATTATATTTTGAGCATATGCCTAACTAGTTCCTTGTCTTATGAGAGGTCATCCAGTAAAACAACTACTTGCATGGAATCATTCAGGTTGGAAGGGACCCCTGCAGGCTTCTAGCCCAACCCTAGTTGGGTAACTTCAGCGTTGGGTTGGGTTGCTCAGGGCACTGTCATGCCAGGTGTTGAGCCTATGCAAGCAGATCACACATCCTCTCTGGACATCCCATTGTTTGACCATCCTCATTGAGAAATTTTTTTTTTTTTCCCCCTAACATCCAATCTGAACTTGGTTTGTTACATCTTGAGTCTGTTGCCCTGGGCCTTTCAGCACACAATGTTACTGGTGGCACAGGAAAACATGTTTAACTGGCATACAAAGCTGTAAGTCAATATAGAAAACAAAGTGCTGTGGGATTACAAAAGAAAAGTGTGAAATGTCCATACGCTCAGAGGCACATTTGGTATGGCAAAGTTCAGTTGCACAGAACTTCATTGGAATAGTTATGATGTTCATTGGTTGCCTACAGACCTTGGTGTCTGAAGTCGTACGGAAAGTAAATGGTTCCCCCCAAGAGTCGTGTCACCTCTTTTTTTGTCGCTAATGTGCTTGAGGGCTGTGCCTCAGCAGCAGTCATGTCACTAATTATAACCTTTTTTAGGTTTGTATGCATTGTTCCCTGCTTGTGTCCACTAACAATCCTGTCCATTGTACTTTTGTTATTGAAGTATTTAAGATGATTGAGGCTAGAAAAGGGATGTTTTTTAAGTCTTTAGCTATATGAAAATATATGAGGAAAGGAACTTGAGGGGAGAGAGGGTAGGTAGCTAACTAAAACTCTGGAAGAAAGCTGTCAACAGTGTTTCTGTATGTAAACCTGCAGTGTGTGCTCTGCTGAGCTATATGCTGCACACTGCATGGCAGGTTCAGACTTGCATTTTGGAAGCAGTGCTACTGAAGCCTTGCTTTTGCCTAAAGTTTGTCCCGTGTGAGCACAAGGAACTTGGGAATCACACGTGAGCTACTGCAGTACTGAATCTGCCAAAATTTTCGGTAGAAGTTAGCTAACGATAAGCAAACTATCTCCAGCTTCTGGCATTAATACCACTGATCAACTGGGGTAGGAGATTCATTTTTTGCAAGTGGGAAACAGCAGCTCTGTGTACGGAGCAGTAAAGGGAGGACTGGCAGGGAAATGACAGGAGATTGCACACTGCTGTGGAGAAGACAGCAAGTGTAATTGTGAGCCTTGCAGAGGTCAGTTTATATTGCTCAATGTATTGGAAGAGCTTTTCTTAAATAAGATTTTGAGAGCATCCAAAAAGAATTGGATGGCAAAATATACAATAAAAATTAGCGAACCTAACACCTTTAGAAAAAATTTAGGCTTATGATTTTATTGTATAAAAATCTTTCATCTTTGTGTTCAGCTCCAGTTGATGTCTGGGGAAAAATCTCGAAGTAAAAGCTGATATTTCATTTGGCTTTTGCTTATAGTGAAGCCAATTGAAAATGCTCTGTGTCCCTTTGACTGAATTGGAACCTGAACCAAAGGAAGGTGGAAGGTAGAATGCCTGTAGTGCTACACTGCAGTTTGAGGTTGTACAGCCATGGGCTTATCTCTGTTAAATGCAAGGCTGGGGCTGTGCAGTGCAAGATAGCAGGCATGGCTTCTGTAAGAGCTCGTGGGAGCACAGCTAGAGAGTGACAGTCATACAGTAACTGCCTTTGTCTTTAAAGCCTCATACCGGCTATTAAGACTGTAACCTAATACTCAAAACTTATGAATTCGTTGCTGCTGGTGGTTTTCCTTTCCTATTTGTTGTGCTCTCCTGCTTCTACTTCTCATGTGTAGTCCTCAGGAAGATTTCTGCTGTATATCCTCTTCTTTCCCCAACCAGTGTGAGTGTGTTTGTTCATCACTGCGATGGCAAGGTGAAACCTAGGAGGCAGTCACAGTGTGTGTGCAGAGAGGCAAGTGTGCCCTTAAGGCCCTTAGTTAACACCAGGCATCAGGAGAACTCTGCAAAGCATCTTAAAGGAAGGTAGAGGCTTACATTACCAAAAGCGTGTTCTTTTGAGCACAATTAGTGGAATTTGTTCTGCAATGCAACATTTTTAATCACCTTGGTAACGTGTCTCCAGTCAGACTTCCTGATTTTGCTGGGTTCGTCCATTGTGGTTAAATGTAAACATTGTACTAATAGTCCTTGTCGTTTTAATTGCCTGCTTTCCTTTTGAATAACTTGTGTAAAAGTTGAATGTTGAGTGCAGGTGACAAGGAGAGTGTTGTAAACTCCCCAGAGCAACAAGTAATTTTAGTCTCTTCTGATCCTCAATGATGGTGGTATCCTCCTGCCTTTTAGAATTAATGAGTTTATTAAATTTGTGATTAAAAGTCACTTTAGTCTAAGTTACCTGTGTTTTCATTGACTGCTTACTCGTAAGCCCGAAGCTATAGCTTCCATCATAAACATCCTGGCACCTCTTCTTCCTCCCCAGGTTGTTTTGTCTTTGCTTGCTCTAATGGGATCATCTTGAGTCTTCAGCTTCAATTTTTTTTATTCCCTTGGGGAATTTGCAATGCGCTTGATGCAAAACAGATCAGACCTCTGTAAAATATCAGAATTGCTCTCCTCTTGAGCAGTTTCCAAAAGTTATTGGTCTCGATGATAACTATTAATGTAGAGCTTGAGCTTTGATCTTGCCTCTTTTGAGAACTGCTGCCTTTGCTTAGACGTGAGTTAAGTGGTAGTGGCTGGTTCAATATTGAAGGTAGCTTGCAATCTACTAATATATTCATAATATCACTCTTGTGGCCCTTAATTGTTTAAAAATTACATAGTATTTGAAGCATAATCTATGTTGCTCAGACAACAGAAAGCAAGTAGCAGTTTTCTTAATATATACGCTTCCTCTAATATCCTTGGGGTTCTGCACTGTCTGGTTTTGCCCTTGGATTACAAGCAGCTGGTCAAAATGCTTTTCGGGGGGCATTTTTAGTTGACTCACAATATGCCAATGCCAATGCCACTACTCGCATACCTACCTCACCCCTGATGATCTCTGTGGAAAGAGGAATTCTAGGAATACCTTGTTGCTGATGGAAGCTGTCCTTGGCCACGTCTCTGCTGAGCATCCTTGAGCATGCATCAGTTGAGGTGGAGGAAGGGGTGGGGGGAGGTGGCAGAAAACAGGGCTGGAGCTCTTGAGAGTTGTGTTGTTCCTGGAATTTGCTGCCCAGGGTTTACAAGAACAGGGCCATCTTCATTAAATAGACTGACTTGTTTCCTGCAACGCCCTTTATGTTGAAACTTGGGCTTTTTTTTTTTTTTATGGGGTATTCTGGAAATTCTGGAAAATGGTTTTAATTGACTTTCTCTTGTGGTTTAGCTGCATGTAATACTTGGCAGTTTGTTCTCTTCTAAACAGCATTGATCTGGTAATAATTGTTATTGGCTTTTATGTGTTGCCCAAGAGTCTTCTCTTTCACGGTCTAATACATACAATAACAGACTTTGAGTACACTCTGCCAGAAACTGCGTAGCATTTGAATGCTTTTGTTGCTCGCTGTCGTGGCCAGTGGACTTGGAAATCCAGCATTTCAGGAACAGCGTGGAAATGGGACCATATTTTCCCCCTTTATCTGAAATCAAGTACAGCTGGAACAGCTGGAACAGATAGCACAGAAGGTTACGTCGCCAGTGATGCATTAAAGCTCTTTGGTTCTGCTTTTTTTTTTTTTTTCTTTGCAGGAGCTGAAGGCTCTGGTGGCCCAGCACAATGCGAGTGCTTCTCAGCAACCTGGCAGCTCCCGCACCTGCATCCCAGGCAGCCTTCCCTACAGCCAAAGCCAGCGCAAGTACCACTTGGAGAAGGTTTTTGTGGTGTCTCAGACTGGGAACTGCAGAGTAATGGCATACTGTGACTCGCTCAGTTGTCTCGTCGTATCACAGCCTTCTCCACAGTCTACTTTTATTCCTGGTAATTAAGCAAGTGAAGATTTGGGGGTTCATAGGTGAAAGTTAATGTGTTTTCTGCTTGACCTTTGCCTGTGCCTTTTAAACTGGGAATACGCATAAGGCTCCCTGTAGTTCATCTGGCCCCTGCGTTGGCAGCTTCTGCCCAGTGAGGTAGCTTGTTTCCCCTCTCACTTCTGTGGCAGAACCCTAGCAGAGGGTCTCTGGCTCTTCTGCTGAAGTGCCACATCCACAAGAAGGCAAAAGGTGTGTCTGGTGCTCCTTGCAAAGGTGGGCCTTCTGAAAGAACAAGGGGCCAGTGCACTAGGACCCGCAGTGGAGCTTCCAGCGCTTGAGTGAGGAACATTGCTCCCCAAATTGTACGTGGATTGATCCACATGCTGCTGATTTGTCAATACTCTTTAAAAACAAAACAAAACAAAACAAAAAAAACACCCACAAACAAAACCCAAAAGCAAAAAGCTTTTAATATGAATGATAACAGCACTGTTTCCTAGTGAGGAAATAGGAAGCCAAGAAGTCATAGGCAGCTCTGGTTTTTGTCTCACTCTTATGGCCAGAGGCAAGTGGCCTTACATCTGGACCAGTGCCAAATTGCTTTTTCAATGACATACATGTAGCATTAGGAGTCTGAGAGAGTTTATTTGCAAAGTACTTCAGTGCTTTCTGAATGATGAAACTTACTTTATTTGGTTAATGGTTTTGAGATTAATATGCCTTATCTAGGCGTAACAAAATCGTTTTCTGCCTTCCACTGACCTTTATTTTTCTGGCTTTTGGAGCCAGGGAACGGATCTCTGAACAGAGGCTTTGTGGGGACTCCTGTAGCACAGAGGTTGAGTTCACCTGTAACCTTTCTTTGCAGTGACGCTTGTTCTCTTAAATAGCCATGTAATCCTACTGTGTGTGTTTTTTATCTAGGCAAGAATGTCTTTGAAGAAACTGGGTAAAGAGCAGCAGGCTCCTGTAACAAGAGTTGTAACACTGATACTGAGTTTGCTCTTGCTAGCTGGGATCCTTAAGGATTTAGCCCTGTTGCCATTTGAACTAAAGAATGATTGGTGGCCATTCTTATCCAGAACAGCAAATGACGTTTATGTGTTCATCCCACCACAGGCTTCAGTACAGACTGTAGTTCTGGCATAGAATTGCTAGTTCTACACATATGCCGCTTTGCGGTAACTTGCTTGTCGTTCTTCTGTGACAGGTTGTGGTGTTAAGATGATGAGCGTGGCCAACCTGAAGAGCAGTCAGTACATCCCCATCCACAGTAAACAGATTCGGGGACTGGCTTTCGGCAGTCGAGCAGATGGCTTGCTGCTCTCTGCTGCTCTGGACAACACACTCAAACTTACCAGGTGAGCCCTGCTGCGGGGAGCAATCTGTCCCAGCGGAGTTTTGCTATGTGTGAGAGACTGGATTGGATTTTGTTCTGTCTCACTAGAAATGTCTTGCAGCACTTGCTATTCTGCTTTCCAAAGGATGCTGCCCAGATGAGATCAGGTCTGCGTATTCTTCCTGCATGTGGGAACTAACAGAGGGAAAGACTTGTTCGTGCTTTTGGATCTTTTAGGTGGAGGTGTTTATGGAGCTACTTGTCTGTGATACTTTTCCCATGGAGAACCTGGTGGAAAAGAAGTAATTCAGCACAGACTTGCCAAGTTGTGTCGAGGAGAAATGTGGCATAATGTATAGATGTGAAACTTACGGTCCACTTGGCTTTCTGTTGCTGCAGGGAAATGTGGAGCATGGGAATTTGTATGGCCTAAAACAGAAAGGTGGGGTGTTTAGGTTGGGTGCTTTCTTCCTTGCTCTAATGTTGGCTTCTCTGATTTTAAACTTCTTGCAAAGCGTGGAATTCATCTGGGATATGAAATGTGTAGACAGTATTGTTGAGCACGTGCTAGAGAACACAGGTTCTCTAGAGCTAGCAGAGACTTAAAGCAGCAGGTTGGAGACTAATTATGCAGGGGCTGAGAGAAAAATGTGTCCAGGCCTGTTAGAATTTACAGTCTATGAGTGTGTTTTCTTGCTACTCTGCTGCTCTTCAGTCTTAAGCTGCTTCAGACCTTTGTTGGCTGATAGATTCTTATTGAGTTAAATTAACGTCTTTATGCACATCTGTCTGTCAGTATAGGGTGAGGCAGGATACGTCTGTTACAACTGATTAGTCCCAATTCTTTCCCATAAAGGAAGCAATGAAGAGATCTTCATCCTGCAACAAAAACGTCAGGATGTTGCTTTCCTGTTACCATGTTGAAATGTTTGCTAGACTAGTTAAAAGTAAACAAAACTGTCTCTGATGCTAAAGTCAGCATGTCAGACTTTTAACTGATGAGGTTGATGCTCTTCCTGTGGTTTAATCTGGAGAGTGGCTTCTCATCGCAGCATCTGCTCAGACACTTGACTCCTATACCTGCCTCTCACTGCCTCCTTGGCTGCATTGGAACCTGGTGATCCTCTTGCCTTTGTGCTTGATCCCAGAATGTCCTGGAGTTAAGTGCTTGCTTCAGCAGCATCTTTGTGCTTCTTTGTCTCTCTCTGACAGAGAAGTCCCCCTTTGGTCATCTTTCTTCTCTAGTTACTGATTTCATAGTCATCCTACCAAAAGGAATTATCCAGGATGTCCTTAAGTCTCCTGTTCCGGCTTGCAAGTGTTTAAAATAGCACTGTGACTTTGGTTTTGTTTGGTTGGTTGGTTTTTTTTTTCCCCCTGTTATTTTGAACCAGTCACTGTTCTAATACAAACTCCCCGTCTCCCCAGCCACGTTCGTCTTTGTGGTTGTTCCCCCTTATACTTACCTGGGAGCAATTGCTTGCTTCCCTGGAGTTGTGAACATAAACACCTTCCCCAGGGAGGAACCCATGTGTGGTAAAGGGTATCAGAGTTACTTTGTTATGTGCTGTTTTCTGTCTCCCACTCTTCTCAATGTGCTGAGCCTACGTCAACAACGCTGCCCTTTGCAAATACATTCTAATCTGACACCAATTTCATCTGCTATTCTGGGTTGCACCCCTCTGTGTACTCTCCTCTTCTTCCTTCCACAAATTGGGTTCCTAAAGAGTGAACACTATAAATGTGCTTTCAACTGTCTTTACCCCACTCACTGTCTTGCTCTTGCTTAAATTGGATTCTTTTGAGGCATAAGCACTGTTCCCCTCGTGTAAAAAGAGGGAAATAATTAACGAGAGATGTAATCTGAAGAGATGAGCCCTGTGATCTCAGGAATATGTGATATTACGGGATTACACTATAGTCGCTTCTCCTAATTGTTTCCAGAAAAGTAACTTAGCTTTCTCTTTCCAGTAAGGCAGCTGAGACCCTGCTCGGAGATTTCCCAGTCTCCGAAGATCAATCTGGAAAAAGAAGCATTGGCCTGGAAGAATTATAAATCACTTGACAACATCCAAATGATTATTCTGTCTAGATTTTCCAGATTCATGTCTGGAGTAAAGGAGGAATTAATTCAGAATTCAGTCTAAAGAGAGATGCTTCTGTCTAAAGACTTTAAAAAGCTTGATTTGCTTACCTTAATTGTGCTGTTTTCTCATCAGTAGATGCTTGTGCAACAGGCCAACACTCTGCTTTTCTTCTGCAGCTTGACAACAAATACTGTGGTGCAAACATACAATGCTGGCCGTCCTGTCTGGAGCTGCTGCTGGTGTCTTGATGATACAAACTACATCTACGCTGGATTAGTCAATGGCTCCATCATGATATATGATTTGAGAGACACAAACTCTCATGTCCAGGAACTAGTCCCTCAGAAGTCCAGGTATGGCATAAGGATTTTTCATTCCTTTCAACTTCATTAACATACATTAAGCTAAACATAGCTTCTTCCATAAATTGCACAGCAATTGTAATAGTTTAAATTTTCATGTGAATATCTTGTTCAAAAATTCAAATTTAGCACAGGTGTGAAGTCTCTCATAAGGTTGCATTGGTATATGTATAACAGTACGAGTGCTTGGCACCGGCGTCTTTTTAAGGCACACAGTGGTCAGAAATGGACCCACCAGTGCAGCCTAAGCAGGAGAACTGACTTTGTTTTGGAGCTGGGTTTAGTATTTAATTTGGAAAGGACAAATTACAAAGAGGTGTGAGACCCTGGTACTTCTGTCTTTTCTACTCAGGGAATCAAATGCTGATTGACACGCATCTGATGTGTGCTATCTGATGCCTCTTTAAAACATAAGGCTCAGTAGTTAAGTTGCTTTTCATTTATTCTTGACAAACGCTTTGGGGTTCCTTGCTTGAAGGACTGTTTTGTAGCCTGCTTAGGCCCTTTCTTTGCAACGTGGTTGGAGAGACTGGAGCTCTGAAGCGGTGAGGCACAACGCCTGCACGGCTGGAGCTGGCAGCGCTGACTGTTGCCGATCACACTTTCAGGTGCCCCATGGTATCGCTGTCCTATCTGCCCCGGATGGCCTCAGCGTCACTGCCCTATGGTGGAATATTAGCTGGGACCTTGGAAGGAGCCTGCTTTTGGGAACAGAAAGCTGGCAACTCCTACCGGCCTCATCACTTGCCACTAGAACCTGGAGGATGCATTGATATTCAAACAGAGATCAGCACACGGCACTGCCTCGCGACATACAGGCCTAGTACGTAATGGCGTGCATCTGCAACGCGCTTTTCGTTGCCGCTCTGGCCTGCTGTTTGAGTTCAACAGCAGCTTTGGTGCTGAGGGCACAGCAGAAGTGTAGTACCTGCCCTAGCCAGAGCAATAAGCATCTGCACATAGATTAGAATTGAGTGAGGGCAAAAGGAGGCAGCTGGAGGGTGGTGTTGCTTGTATTCCTACAGTTAAAACTTGTCTGCAATTAAATATTCCAAAGGTTACTCTTTTTTTCTGCTACGCAGGTAAAAATAACCCATGTGTGCGTTGTGTGATGATGGAACTGACTTGCAGCGCACTGTCCGAGGCCTCTGAGGATGTGGTGTGTTCTTCTAACCCGGTTCAGACTTTCAGTGCTGGGCCCACCTGCAAGTTGCTGACCAAGAATGCCATTTTTCAGAGCCCGGAGGAGGATGGCAGCATCTTTGTGTGTGCTGGTGATGAGGCATCTAATTCTGCCCTGGTACCTCTCGTTCCTTTCAGTGTGATGAAGGGTTTTATTGCAGTTCTTAGGAGAGAAGCCTTATCGGTCACAGCATCAGTGTGTTTTGGTGGGAATTGTCTTGTCACGCACGCTACCCTGTGCAGGTTGCTCTGTTGTACTTGCTAGAGCAGGTGTAACTTTCTGATAGTGTGGGATGCTCGACATTAGCCAAGCCCTGTGGTCCACATCCATCGGAAGGGATGTAGGCAGCGGGCCCCGGTCGTCCGCCAGAGGAACGCAGCTGGGCACAGTGGCGCAACTGGGTGCTGTAAGTGGTGTAACAGACGTGGTGGGATAGCTAACGTGGTAAGTGCTGTGAGGGACGGACGCAGGCTCCTTAGGAATGACAAGGAGACAAGGAGAAGGGTTGCCCTTTATATGAAAAAGCAGCTCAGAGGCAGAGGATGGACAAGGGGCTGCATGAGTGCTCATGAGTCGGGGTCAGAGGAGAGGGCAGTCAGGGTGACATCGTGCTGTGCGAGTCTCTGAAAGACCATCCAAGCAGGGTGTGAAAGCAGAGAAGGGATCCTGTTAAGTAACTTGAGGGAAGTCTTGTCTCTAGAGAGAGGAAGCTGTTTTGGATGGGAGGGGAGAATCCTGCAGTCTTTGACCTTGTCTGTCCCACAGCTATGGGATGCTGGCAGTGGCTCCTTGCTGCAGAAGCTGCAGGCTGACCTGCCTGTGCTGGATATCTGCCCCTTGGAAGTGAACCAAACCCACCTCCTGGCTACTCTGACTGAGAAGATGGTGAAGATCTACAAGTGGCAGTGAGAGCGGTCCCCACGCCTGCCACGGAGAGGCTTTCCAAATATGCTGCTGATTAACCCTACGCAACCGCTCAGTCCCAGACTCTGCTGTCCTGCATGTGCTGCGTACAGGAGACAGGAACCACTACAGCACCTTTCTGGCAGTAGGCAGGAACTGGGGTGGGCTGGTGCCTGGAGCAATTCTGTTCTTCCTCCATCTTCCTTTTTAGGTCTGCCCTTACTTCTTCTTTGGTCAATTTTTCTTCAGTCAAGCTCCGCAAGCTGCCTCAGGACAGCAATAATTCTTGGACTGTCTCCAGCGTGTGTTGCCGCACTTTTTTCCAGTGTGAACACAGCACAGAGACTTGGAAATCTCTTCTACGAATCAGCAAAATAAGAGGAACTTGGAAGACGTGAGACTCCCGCTGCACTTTCTTATGGAGGCCTGCTGTGATTACTGGGTGATGAAAAGGTGGCAATATTGGCGCCTCACTAGCACGTCTGACACTCGGTGTAAAAGCAAGTTCACTGCTTTAGGGAACATACTCCCATGTTCTTTTGAAGGTCTAGGGTCAGTTGGCAGTTAGTCCCTGATGAGGACAGATCCTGTTTTGTGGCCATGGAGACAACAGGCTTGGAAAATCTAGAGAGAACCATTTTCTTTTGTGGTTTTTTTTTTGTTGTTTTTTTTTTTCCATGAGCATATAATTTGCACTGTAATTCCTTAATTTTCTGCCCCCATTTCCTTCCCCTTCTCTCTTCCCTGCTTTACTCACAAGCAAACTTGGGACAGTTTGGTTGTGGAAAATGAAACTAGAGAAGTACGGGTAAAGAGGAGGAGATGATTCTTCCTGTTGGCTGCTATGTCCATGGTGTCCTTCCTTAAAGACAGCAATGTACTGAAAACAGACAGTACCTTGGAAAAGAATACTGGCTGCTTTTTTTTAGTTTTGTTTGGGTTTTTTTCCCCCTTTGAGGAACTGGTAGAAACTCAGCGATTTCATCAGCTTGCTTTCACTGACCTTTTGCCTTCCTTAAATCATAGTTGCCAGCTCACCAGCCGGTCACAGACAGCTTCCAGTTGCATTTGAGTGCAAGCGTGCTGCAGACTTGCTGGTTTATGTAAATCTGAGCCCATCGGGTGGGATCGCAGGTCAGGGGGGGTGTGCTGGTCAGGTACGGTGGGCTCTTAGCACCCTCACCATAAATACCCTGAGGGCTGTGAGAACGCTTATCTCCAGGTCAGATCATGAAAGAGGACTTAGGTTTCATTTTATGTTTAATGAAAGCAAACTTGTAAGGATGTTGGAAGCTGCAAGACGAGTTCCCTGTGCTGGAAACGTATGCCTCGGCACACCTCTGCCTCCGGCCGCAGTAAGCAGCATCCGTCCTGTTCGGATTGAGTGTGCCACCACTTAAACTGCCAGAACAATTTTATTTTCTGAAGTCCAGGGCTTGCACAGTATGATCCTGTTTGTCTTCCCTCTTAAAAAGGAGATTGAGAAGATCTCTGCTTAACTTTATATTTTTCTGTATAGTATTTTGTTCCTATATTTTTATATACTGTAAAAATAAAGCGTTCATAGTTATCTAATATAACTGCTGCTGTTGTACTTTAAAAACATGTCTCGGCGATATACACTGCATATCTTGTGAATGTAAACAAGCATCCCTGTATGTCGGTAAGGTTTCTCATGCTTTGTATTACTTCCAAGTCACGCAGAGCTTCAGATTGAAATAACGGAGGCTTTTAGTGAATGAAGAGTCCTCACTGAACCACACTGCTCTGACCAGGTGAGGGGCAAGGAAAGGGCTGAGCAAAGAGGCTGTGCACCTGGGATGCCTTTTAGCTGGAAGTAAACTCACTGATGTGAGACTTTTTGACATTTTTAACAATGATCAGGAACAAAGGGTTAGTAGAAAGAATAAAATTGTGAGAAGGTCTCCAGTAATGCCGGCTAAAACCAGAAGGAGCAGGCTGCTGTCTGCCAGCTTAGTGCAATGAGCTGCTTGTTCTCAGACATTTTGAGGCATCGTTTACGCTCAGTCAACTCCAACCCCCTTTTTCCCCACAAGAAATGTGGAAAATTTTAAACATACACAGGAAAAGGAATTAAAAGGAAAAGGCCTCAGCTTTTGATTTTCTAGGTGGCACCTGTTTTCTACTTTATACTGCCCTACAGGAATAAGAGGTACAAACTTAAATGCTATTAAAAAAAAAAGGAAGGTGACACTTCCATGTTCTCTCAGTTTTCAAATCCCAAATTTCAGAAAATTTTCAAAGATTTGAGATGTGAAGAACCTTGTAACACTGCCCTAGTCACAGGTTTGCAGCAGGCTCCAGGAAAAGAGCACCTAAATTGCATGCAGAAAGCCACTGGCAGCGAGAGAGCTGATAAAAGGTCAAATGTGTTAATTAAATATTTGCTCATCTCTCTGGAGTCAAAGGGGCAGATTCTGGGATGGAAGGAAGAAAAAAATCAGTGACTCTGCATGATGCAGGGCAGCTGTCATTAGAGGCTGAGCTGTTTCTCTGGTGTTTTAGGCAATAAGCCGCTATGTGGCTATTTCTGCCTCTTGTCTCTGGGAAGATTTTGTTATCGTGGAGCAGGGCGGCCCCTTGGCAATCCCTGTCGTAAAATCTGATGCGAGGCGATAGGTAAAGCCAGGCAGCGCTGGGGTTCCTGCAGACGGGGCCTTGCTCTTAGCTGTGCGCAGGCATTTTTTTAAATATTTTTCTCCAGGCTTTCTGGGAAAGGGCTGTCCTTCACCTGCCCCTCTACCAGGAGTGATCCAGTGTCAGGCTGCGGTGATCTGCGGAGTGAGCAAAAGCCTGGGCAGGGGAGGGTCAGGAGAGCCAGCTCCCTGCCCCTGCCTGCCCTCTGCACTATGGGGACTTCGTTGTCATAGCATCTACCCTTGCGTTTATAGCTTTTGGTTTGTAGTGACTCAGGGGTGAGATTCCAACAAATGTAATAAAAAAGGTTGCAGACGACAAAAGGCAGCGCTAAAAAAGCGTGAGCGAAGAAGCGAGGACAGCTTGGTGTGCGTGCATGCAAGGCAGGACCTGCCAGGGCTTCCCTTGGCTCTGGCTGCGCCTGCTGCTCCCTGGAGGGCAGAAAAGCGGCTATTTTAAGTGTCCTGAACCAAATTGCGTTAAAACCAGGCAATGCAGCCAGTGAAACAAGCAGCTTAATCTGAGCCTTGTTAACACTGAGGTAGCCAGAGCATCCCAGTAGGATTTCATTTAGTTCTTCCTGGTTTGCGAGGAGACGCAGCAAGATTTTCTGCTAATGTAGATTAGCGGATTTTTTACCAAGGCCCTAAATTCCTTAACAGACCTGGCTTTCTGCTCGTTTATGAAGGAGAGAGAATATGAGGAAAAGGGAGTTCAGGGAGGAGGAGAGGAGGGAAACAGGAAAGCGCAAGCAAAAACTAGTTTTCTGTTGGGTTTGGTTTGCATTGAACACCAGAACTAGGAAAGGTGAAAGAACAGATTTCGCTGCCGAGAGAGGTAGGGAGAAAGGGGCGAGGTCTCCCCTGATGGGATGCGCTTTCGCCTTCCTGTTAGCAAATCTGCGGTAAAGGCTCTTCCCAGCTAAAATGTGAATTAGTTGAGTGCTCAGACACCCTTTGAGTCTAGCCGCATCCCTGAATGTTGCGGAGCTGACTGCGAAATCAAGCAGAGGGGGGGTCGCAGCACCTTGGCAGCGGGGCTGCCCCTCCGCTGAGCTGCTGTCGTTCCCCTGCGAGCGCTCTCAGTCTGCAAAGTCAAGCGTGTTGGTGTAAACAGCCTCCGTCACTTAAGATAAAAATATTTATCATTGTTTATTTGCATTTGATATAGTTAAAGATATTTAGAGATAATGCTGAGAAGGCAGAAACGCCTGGTGCTTGCATCACTTCTCTTTGCTAAAGAAGACAGGCTGCACTTGGGTGGCAGCCGGAGCTGCGGGTGCCCTGGTGTTACAGCGCACTGGGTGCTGCGGGGCGGGTGCCCGTAGGAAACTCCTGCTCCGGTACAGGGGAGTTCATTGATGAAGTCTCAGAGCCATAGCAGCATCTTATGAACACCAGCAGCATGTGGGACATTGCTCCTATCCTGTCTCTTGCAAAATAGTGCCTCTAAATAGCAAAAAAAATAGAAGAGTTTGGAGAACTACGCCCTAAAATGCTCATCTAATCCTTAGGAGGTAACAGGCCCTGTCCAGCCTGTGCTGGTCAAGAGGCAAAAATGCCTCGAACTAATTTCAGTGATTATCCCACCTGGTGAAGCATAATTAATTTGAGGGTCCAGAGGTTTCAGTCTCGCATCAAGTCCAATTTGGTGTTTCCACTAGCGGCAGAGGTGGCGGACGGGGGAGCGAGGCCCCCCTGCTTCCGACGGCGTCAAGCTGGGAGCAGCACTGAGTGCTCAGGAAGGCAGAAGCGGGATCAGGAAATAATTGTGGCAGGTTGGAGGAAGGGTTGGAAAATTGCCCATTTTTTTTGTAAAGGTATGTGCTAACTGCAACACAGAGCTGCATAATACGGGGGGGAGCAACAGGCTCTGGAGGAACGACCTGGGGCTTCTCATGCTTTGTGAAGCAAAGACACGTCAACAGCCTGGCTCTTGTGAAAAACACAAATGCCACCTCGGGCTGGAAGAAGAGCTGTGCGTAAGAGGCATGAAGCTCCCCTTGCGCTTGACACTCACGAGGTTATAGGTGGAATATTGTCTCCTGTTTGTCTACAGCTTCCTTGGAAGCTAAATACTGCCATGGCCTTCTGGTTATTTCCTAACATGGATGAGCAACTGCGCTGCAGGACTCTGACTCGTGAGAAAAGCTGCAACAAAGTGGGGCTGAACCTGTGCACGTCACGCAAATAAAACATGAAATACCATGCTAGTGTTGCTGCCTTAGCCATCAAGAAAAACCGCGGAATGGTAGCCGTAACGAAGCACCCAACTAGGTTCTCTGCAACAGCACGTGTTGGTGGCAAGGATCATCAGTTGGGAAAGGCAGTGCTGAAGTTTTGGAGGACCCGTAGCGCTGGAGGGAGGCAGATGAGCCAGTCTGCGCGCAAAGGAGGGGGCCTCTCGGCGGAGACCGAGCTGAGATTCGGAGCGGTGCCCATGGCTGCATGGGGTGAGTGATCTGCATCCAATTAAAAATTGGAGCAGCTCCTCTGCACGGACCGAGGAAGCGCTTTTCTCCTCCCTGAAGTGGTGAGCTGGAGGCCAAGGACGCTGCTAGGAAGGAGGGAGAGGCACCCCAGCAGCTCAGCTCACCCCGGCCTCACTCTGCAAAGCTAGGGGCTGTATAAATGCATTTTATTGCTTGTAAGCGGTGAGACTTCAATGTGCTGCCCGTTACAAAAGAAGACAACTGCAAGCACTTAATGCAGCACCCAGACTCTGAGAGCCTTGCTGGTAAAACGCTTAAAACATGGCAATAAGGGAATTTCCACCGAGCCTGTGCTGAGGGAGGGGGGCTGCAGCTGCAATGAGCCACTGGGGTTATTGCACGGGCAGAGATGTCGCTATGCGCAAAGAAATACCTCTTCCT
This sequence comes from Sagittarius serpentarius, assembly GCA_034782735.1. Taxonomy (NCBI): domain Eukaryota; kingdom Metazoa; phylum Chordata; class Aves; order Accipitriformes; family Sagittariidae; genus Sagittarius; species Sagittarius serpentarius. The sequence goes on along the minus strand of JAVKLA010000088.1, from coordinate 22,668,719 downwards.
TGTTTAACTTCCTGCGTGGACACGGTGAGCGTAGGGCTCTTATGAAATGCGTATTTAATGGCGGATTACGCAGGATGGTAAAATCCAAGGTTGGGAGGAGGCTTCCCTTGAGCACAGGACACTCGGCAGAAGGATGTGGGCTGCTTGTCAAGTAACAAGTCTCCGGAGAGGTCCCAAGGGTGTGGGAAGGAGAAGAGAGCCATAACCCAGCTCCGCTGCTCCCCTCCATCCTCGTCCTGTGACGGATGGAGGAGCGGAGCCAGCTCTCGCGCTGGGCTAGCTCTTCAAATAACTTCCACTAAGCCAAATGGGCTGCCAAGCGCAGGCTGGATTTTGCTGGCTTTTGTTTTCAAGCGTTCCAGCTGCACGGCCCCTGGATGCGAGCACAAAGCTACTTTCGCAAGCGCTGTGTTCCAGTGTGACACTTGAACGCAAGAAACGCGGGGACTTTGCCAGCTGACACCCCCCCACACACACTCCTGCCTTCGTCTCCACCTGGATGAGGTGGCTGCAGTGGGCTCCAGCTTGCTCACGGTGCTCTGGTAGCTCCTGGTGTGGGTAAGACAGCCGGTGGCATCCCCAAAAGAAGGGCTTTGCCCAGGCAGGATGAGGCAGCCTGGGGCAGGAAGGGAGCAGCCCTACATCTCTGCTTCACCCTAGCTCACCGAGCCAGGGCAGACGCGTGGAGGGCCCTGGCATCCAGGCAAAAGCTTCTGACTTTGGACCAATGCTGGCTTGTGCTGGGAAAACTGCTCCTGGAGTCAGCCAGGCAGAGGAATTGAGATGGGATTCTTCGTGTCCCGTTTCTATCTGCTGTTGGAAGCAAAGCTGAGATTTTGGGGCAAACCCGTCCTGGGAGGGTGCTGTGAGCTGACCTGGTGCGATCCTGCTGCTGGGAGACTGGGAGGGCACCCAAAAAGCTGTGGTTGCTGAGCTGGTGGCGGACCTGTGTCCCACTGCTGCCGCCGACCCAGCACCTGGACAGATGTTTTTTTACTGTGAAATTCAGAGGTCTGGCTGCCGGGCCAGAGCAGGCCACGGCATTACCAAAACACTGCTTCGATGGAGGCTGCGCAGTTGCAGACACTGCTTTTAGATGATCCGTCACCAAATTCAGCATCCAACTCCCCCTTATTGCCCTGGGAGGAACTTGTAGATCCCATCTACAATGGGATCAGCCATTGTAGGTCCTGCTTTGGGGACAAGATCTCTTACAGGAGCGGCCGTTTCTCTCCATCGCCATGAAGAAAGCCTGGAGCCACAATCGAGTATGACATGCCAAATCCCAGCCCTGAAACAGAGGGTCCTGCTCTGAGAGGGCAGGAGGTGCAGCCAACCTACCTAACCCTAAAATGAGCAGTCTTGTGGCAACTCCAAAATGTGATTTGTCTGCCCTTGTTCAGCTGCCTGCTCCCTGGGGGGTACCCCAGGGCTGGGCCACCCTGGCGCAGGCAGTGGGACTTATCCTGTCCCCCCCCTGCCAGCCCGGGCATCCTGCCTCAGGAGGGGCCGTGGGTGCATCTGTGCGTGGGCAGATCACCCCAGCTGTTAACTCAGCACCCAGCGTGGGGAAACGTGTCAGTGGGGTTTGCCGCCCATCTCCGGGACAACGCAACCCTTAATTGCATGATCCCGTGCTGTTCTCTTGCTGTGAGCCCTGGCCCACGAGCATCCTGGCTGGCTGGCAGCCAGCATTCAGTATTTTGTGCTTTTTTCCCCGATGTTTTATTCAAGTCTTTGGTTTTTGGAGCAGTTATTCAGTATTTCTTCTTCACGGTTCCGTATGTGGCCCCAAGTTTTCTTTACTGCACGCTAGTCCAACCCTGCTTTGAGCGCCAGTTCCTCACGGCCTTTCCTACGCCCCCCATCACTGGGGCAGCCAAGAGCTTCTCAGGCTTTTAGTGACTCTCCCCCATGTCCCTCCACGGAGGACGGCACAGTTTCACGGGGGGAAACTCAGACATTTAGGGCAAAAAAACCTCCAACCGGCCACAGCTTCTGGATACCTGTTGCGGGAGGCGCGGAGCTGGGGCTGCCTTCCCAGAGGCGTGAGTGTTCCCCGGGGAGGGGGGCGCAGGCTCCTTGCGTCCCCTGCCACCGCCGCTGCCTCAGCAGTTTGGCCAGTGCCGTCCTGCAGTGGCTGACGGGCTGTGGGGGGCCACTGTCGGGCTGTGATGGCGGCTGGGGTGGGGTGGGAGG
>JAVKLA010000088.1:22577691-22659584 GCA_034782735.1 Sagittarius serpentarius | reverse complement strand
CCATCCCACTGGGTGGGGGGGGAGCGAGTGAGCGGCTGCGTGGTGCTGTGTTGCTGGCTGGGGTTAAACCACGACAGGTTGTTACGGTTGGAACGGAACGATTTAAGGAAAGACTGCGTGCCGTCTTTATTTGCTAGTATAGAGATAATGTCTAGATGTTCTTTGTAGTATAGCTTTCCTCATGCGAGCTCCACTTTCTTGGTGGACTCTGTTTTGGTCTTTGGAAAATGTGTACTTACTTTTTCAAAAGCTTTGCAGTTATTCCTCCTAATAATAAACCGCAAAGAACGGGATGAATAAAAGGTCTAGGTAATTGCCTTTTTATTTGAAATCTTGCTTCAAAATAGTTTTTTGATCTTCTGACTAATTTAGTTTTAAGGTCTGTGAAGTTAAAAATTTCCATACTGTTAGCTGATAATTTTTTGTCATCGTGGGATACCTTCATTTTCTGGATGTTCAGTTTATCAGTATGCATGGCAATGTGTTAGGTGAGGAGCAGAGATCCTCCCTTCCTGAGGTACCAGCTCGTAGGATAATTGCAGCCTCTCTTTGTTAAGACAGTAGCTGAAAACCCATACTGTTCTACTCTGAGCAGAGGTGGCATTCATAAAAACTGTGTCGTGGCATGCTGGTGTCTGAATGTCTGCAGTTCAGAGCTGGGGTATTTCCCTCAGTAGTTAGAGAGGAGTCGATTTTCTCAATGCTGTCTTTTTGGGGGTATAGTGCCTGAGTTTATTTTATTTTCTCCTTTGGATAGGTGTATCTTGCAGCTCTTAAAGCTTTGTGAGCTTAGGTTGTGTGTGTTTGTATTAGAGTGCATTACTTGGTTGTAATGTCTAAAATTTTGCCTTAACCCAAGCTGTCTTTATTGATGTCTTCATTACTGACAGTGCTGTGGCTTAAGACTAATGGTACACATCTAATATCTCTTTTGCCAGGTAATGACATAGGGACAAATAAATGTTAATCATGCAGGACAGGAATGTTTATTTGCTGCATTTGTTATTATTTGCATCTTTGCCTGAAACAATGTGTGAGAACTGCTGAGGTGACAAAAGGTAGTATTTAATGTTATAAGTATTCATGGTTTCTCTACATGTCTCTGAAGTATTTTACTCTTTTGCAGTTAGTGGTAGAACTGTGTGCTCTTCTGTGAAAAACTTCTTGTAGCTTCCTTATTTGATTATCAGGAGTTTCGAGTCTCTTCTAGAGAATGCAGCTGGTTGTGTTGATGTAATTAAGTACTTATATGTAATAGAGTAGGTTAATAACAAATAGGTATTCTGGCCCTGCTATGCAAAATCATTCAGGCAAATGGGCTGTCTTTTGTTTAAAAAATAGTGCTTAGCTTAATCTGGTGGCAAGTTTGTTGTCTAGATCTCTAGAATCTTAATAGGAGGCTCACCCAGCCTTCATCATGCTCAGTAGTTTGCTAATTGAGACTTTCTTTTCTAGAGTGTCCTGTTAGTGCAGGGTGAAAATATTTTCCACCAAGTGAACTGCAAAAGAAACTCAGCAGAGCATGCGTTCTTTTAAGTGTTGAAGTAATTGCCCTACAAAAAGTTTTGAGAGAATTAGGGGGGGGGGGAAACCCCAGCCAAAACCCAACCAAACCCAAACCTGCTTGGTTTGTAGACTTTCTGTAACAGTCCAAGCTTGATTTGAGCTGAGTCAACTTTGATTATGCTGTTCTTAGCCGAGTTGAAATAAGATCTGGAAGAAGCTTGTGGTAAACTCTTTCATTATCAAATTGATTTTTTTGCTTATGTCAGTGTCCCTGTGGCCTATCTACATATGTCATAAAATCAGAAAAACTAACCACTTTCAAGTGAAATCCCTGCAACACTGCAGTTGTTGTCGTTTACAACATGAATTGTTGATGAGACTGCGATTCTTTAGCTGTGTTCATGGTGATTTAAACAAATCCATATTAATGTGATCCTCTTATTGTAGAATTCAGACAGGCTAGTCCAAATCTGTTCTCCATTGATAGAAGGTCCTGAGTAAATGCAGGTGCAGAGAACTGTTGACCATGAGTTTTAGTTGTCAAGCATTTTATGTTGCTATTCATGTATGACATTGTGTTGACCCTGCTGCTTTTTTGATTGTTACTTTTGAACTGATGCTATGAGCGCTGTACTTTTGGTGCTTCAGTATTTGAGACGCGAGTTGCTGGGTCTCTTACCATAGCACAGCTGTTCAAACTCATGATGACATCACTCTTATCTTACTGAAGTCTCCAGAGTTGACTCTGCGTAAGCAACGAGTATGCTGATGCAGTCTCTCTTGCTGCCAGTCTTCAGACCAAAGGCTCAGTCTGCTCTTCAGTAACATATGTACGTTGCAGCTAATGTCATTGAAGTGTGGAAAAGTCTTCGAGTTGCATGTTATAGTTGGCAACCGGAACTGCGTTCTTAATGAGTAGTGTAGAGCAACATACAGGGAAATCTTTTTAGTTGGCGTGGAACTGGAGGAACTGAGTATGCTTGCTGTAAAGTGTGGTTTGAATGGGAGATTTCTTATGGCAACCTTAATGTTCCATTTTTTCTGCTTAAAACAGTGAGGTGAATTTTCTGCAACTGTCTGCTTCTCAAGCAAGGATTCAGCAGGATAACAGGTCAATGCTTACTGGAGGGAAGTACAGGTTAGAAAATACTTAACAGCAGTTGCTGCTGGAAAACACAGAGCTGTTGGAGTCACTATCTGCAGCAGAAGGCAAAGATCTTGCGAATGTAGTAATATTGCTTACTTTAACTGAAGCCTTCCAGGCAGTGATCAGCAGCCATCTTCACTTATTTTGTTTCCGACTAGTGGTGTGAAGCAACATTATTTGTAAAGCCAAAAAAGAAAAGGCTGAGACACTAGTTTATGGTGTAAGTCTTCCTTGCATTTTTATTAAACTGAGTACTGGAATGGGACTCCTGTGGTGAATGCTTGTCCTGTCTCTTGTCTCTAGGAATCCTAATGATAACAGCATCATCTGGGAAGGTGTGGTGCTAGGGAACATACTTTTCCCTCAACTGATTCACAGCTCTAAAGGTGTATCCTCATTCTAATGTTGTTAATAGCCTTAATTAGATGTGTCTGTGCAAAATACTGTTGTAGGAAGGATGTGATTCTGCACTTTACTCACAGAACACAAAGCCTTGCTGTGCTTCATATTTTTGCTTCATGTCCCTTTACCTGTGCTTTAGCAGGCACCGAACATATGGTGAACCATCACTGATAGTACTCTCGTCTCTGACTACAGGAATAGCAGCAGTGTATAGGGTAGACTTTCCTGGAGTAATGCAGAGTTTGTTCTAGCTCAGGTAGTCAGCAGTGTGGCTTGAGCTTGTCCACATCAAAGCCCTTTCACGTGCTCTGAGGCTACACTGGCTTCCTTTCTATGAGCAGCTCACAGGTAAGGCCTACACAAAGAGGAAAAGCCTACAACAAGCCACAAACTACAGGGTGTTCTGTTTCCCTCCCCTCCTCCAGGCATTTGTGAACCCTTCCAGTGTCCTGTTGTATGAAACCATAGTCTAAACTTGTTCTGCTAGGGAGACTGCTGGTGAAATTTAAATTCTTCTTTTTGTATGTCAGCTCTTCCCAAAGTAATTTCCCCAAATACTTTCTTCCTTTGAGACATTCCAGTTGAAATCCATCATGACTTTGCGGTGCCCTCAAAGATTATTTAATAAGTGTTGTCTTCTAATGTCTATCTTACTCACCAGGGTTCACACTATCTTAAACTTATAATACTCACAAAAGGCATTTTCTGAAACACTGGAGAGCTCAGGTAGGCTGTGTGGTGTTGGCATGCAGCTGGAAGGAGTATTGAACTTGGATTTCTCTGTTGTGTAATTATGAGAAGGTGAGAATCAGTGCTCCAGTCACTTTACCTGCTGGTTGTTGGCCCACCACAGCTGTATTATCCAGTGTGTTGTCCAAAGTGGCTTAGGGCAAATGGAAATAGGGAAAAATCTTCCTACGGCTTAGAGTTGTACATCATGTATAATTTTAAATAACATGGCAGCATGTTGTTGCTATCTTAAAGTGATCTTTTGTCTGTTGGGAGATGGAGTTTGATCTCTGACTAATCACTTCTGCATTACCTAGTGGGACCACTAATTTGGAATTGGGACCCTGTTTAGGAGATCAAAGTTTTGGCTTAAAAAAAAGCCCCCTCTGTGAACCTAATATTGAGCCATTTAAGCAGAACGGTAAAAAAGCAAGATGTTAAGAGCAAGGTAGGAAGATTTTAAAAGCAAGGTAGCTTATAGCCTGTTAGACAATAAAATGTTGGAGAACCTCTGTATATTTTTGAAACTTTATTGCCTCAAGTTTAAGGCAGCGTATTGTTTCATACACCTTGATTGTTCTGATCTTAAATTGGGCCATATGAGTCTTTCTGAAGTGAACTTTTGTTCTCGGGAACCATTTAAAATAACTTTGTGGAGGCTGGCTGATATTACAGCGCATTACCTTCGGAACCATGTTGGTGAAAGTACTTCTGAACAACCCTTTTGGGGTTTGGCATGGTTTTCTTTGTATGTTGCATGCTTCTTGTAGCATTAAAAGCCATAAAATAAAATAAATCAAGAGGTCATCTTTGACAGGCATCTAAAATAATGCCTCAGAGTTGTCAAAACATTGCACATGAGTAAAATTTGGGCAGCATGAGTACGGTGCTGTTTGCTCTCATGTTTTTGCAGAGCTCCTTGTTTTGTTTTGCCGTCTGTAATAAGTTCAGCAATTTGGGTCCTATCCCTTGGTAGCACTAGCCCTGTTTTGGGTATGTTTTACTACGTGTTCAGACCTGAGTCCAGGACTTCAGCAGTGAGCTTCCTTCTGTGTACACTGGTGAATCTGAAACCACATAGACAGGTGAGCCATATAGTTTGTCAGGAGGTGAGCATCTTTATAGGAAGATATTGGGGAAGATGGAGAATTGAACGGCACAGCCACTTTCCCAGTCATGAAGCCACCTGGAAACAAAGGGAAGGACGACGACATCAGGATTATTCTCTTCTCTGCTTCTAGAAGCTGGTGTGCAGAAGCCAAGAGGATCCAGTCTCGGGCAGGCAGTGCTCTTTGCTGCTTTTTCCCAGCTGCAACTCATACTTCTCATGGGATACTAGAGCAGTAGGCTTGTGTTGAGCATCTGGGCATGTAGCCACCGTTAATAGTCAAGGTGGACACTCCTGTTTGTTTTTAACATGGAATTTTTCATATCCCTTATTATTCAAATGTCAAACCAAAGCTATGCTAGCCAGATCATCTTAATTAAGTCTTTCCAGGGCAAGGAACTATTATTCTAGCTTGCTTTTGGGTGGAAAGTACTTATTTTCCTAGAAATAGACTGTAATATCCCATGATACTGGTAAAATCACAGACTTGGCCTATGGTGAATACAGTACCTGGAAAGAATGATTGATTTCATAGAGAAGCAAATAAGAGGTTTCTATTAGAACCTCTTCTTGGATTGCGTGGCATATTGCTGGGATTTTGACCATGGAAGTATTTATCTTGAAGTTCTGATGGTTTTGGTTGTATGTGATAACAGTAGAAAGATGCTGCCTTTCTGTGGAAGAGGTACATGATCAGGTGAACCTTCAAGAATAACAGTGACTTGGAAAGGACAGAATTCCTTTCTATCCTGGTGTTCCAGGTAGTGATAGTTGTTAGCGGCCACCTTAGTAAAGCACATCTCACATCTTGTTCTGACGACTGCTACAAGCCCTGATGCAAGGGGGAGAACAATTTCACATCAGTTGCCATTCCTGTAGAGTTATCCCCATGGATATGCTTTTAATTCGCAGCCTTGTCTGTTTTTTGTCTTGCTGGGTTGCTCACATTTGTCCTTTTCCAGGTCTGGCTGTCCAAGCTTAAAAAGGTACTGTAAATCTGACAGGCATCTGAGGTTGATGGTATCTTGGGCTGAACCTGGATGAGAACCTGTGTTATGACCCTGTGTTCCTCTGAGAGCTGCTGGTTAAAATAACTCTCCTTTGGTTTCCTCAGCTACAGTACTTGGCAACAGTAGAATAGTATATGGGCTGAAAGTGTGGGTAAAACAGCAAGTCTGTCTCGGTGCTGTGAACAGAGGTGAGGGATTTTTTTTTTTCAGTGTTACATGTTCTGTAACAGCTGAGCTTTGCCTGTGTAATCTTGGGAATGAGTAGCATGTCTTAACAATGAGCAAATTGTATATTTCTTTTAAAATTAGTGTCTCACCTGAATGAGACATAGATATGTTTGTTCTTCCTTACCAAAAACAAAAAATGAACATGTTTAACATTTACTGGCAAGACTTGCTGTATCAAAAGATAACAGTGCACTGGGCGTACATTTGAGTTACTTGGTGTTTCACATCTTTTCTTACTGTCTCTTGCTAGCTCTAATCTGTGGAAAGTGCTTTGTGAAGAGTATGGAAGAGTTTCTTTTGCCTGTAGCATCTGAGAGTCTTAAACATTGTGTGGGATTGAAATGTTGCTTCATCCTTCTGGAGCGAATCTGCAACTTGTTTTAGTCCAAAAGGAATTCCAGGACTACAAGAACAGCAATACGCTATTTCTGTAGCAAAATGCCCGAGGCTCTCTTCAGAGAAGTGTGGTCTGGAGTAGGATATTGCTGCCATGAAGAACTTATTTGTTCTTAGATTTGATATTCATGTGCCTGGTAAATATTTGGGATTTGATTGCCCTAGGCATTCATCCTTCAGGAAGACTGGAACTCCTCCTTTTAATGTGACAGAGACCCTGAGAGCAGCTGTGGAGGAGGGAAGGCGCACAGGCAGCTTGTCCTCAAATTCTCTGGAGGATGCGTATTGCTAAGTTTCTCGCACGTGTTTATGAAATCGCATGTAATCTGCAACAAGCTGTGTATCTGCTTGAGGGTGTAAGAGCCTGAGGTACGTGTGTGATGAATACTGCTTGTGACTTTGGGAATATTGCAGTGCTCCGTCTTACCCTTGGCTGTAAGACTGTGGACACAGTCGGGTAGTTTTATCAATGAAACTCGCTGCTTGCTGTTGAGAAGAAAGCGCTCATTGAGGAAAACAACAGATAAAGTTATCAAAATAACCCTTGCTCCTGGAGAGCTGCCGGTGGAGTGGTGAGGGATGCCTATCGGTCACACTTGCGTTTGAATGACATGACATAACATAATATGAAACAGTTTAGGATGAAGGAAGCAGGGTGACTACACTTCCAGCCCCTCAGGCTTGCTTTGTGTTCAGACTTTGGTTGCTTGGGTAGGGTGTGTGGGATTTAAGCTTAATTTGACATTTAACAGCTTTAAATCTTAGCATGTCAGGCTTGTCCCAGCTTAAGTAAACTGAGTGCAGAACTAAAATGATGCACATATCTTGCATGGATGTGTCATAGTTGAGTACTTTGTTAGCTAGGTGATCAGGGCCTAATTTTTTATATGGTGTTTGAATTTTTACAAAATGTCCTAGTGAACCTAAGATGAGATTTCTTTTTTCTCTGAGCTGTTTAACAAAAAAGTAACCTGTTCTTTTTTTTTTTTTTTTTTTTTTTTAAAAAAGGACTCCCCAGTTGACTTCATTGTAGACTGTTTGACCATTTACTTAGTGTTGAGGTATCCATGTCCTGAATAGTGATTTTAGTGGGTGTTTCAAGCAGTATATGCTGTAAACTTGGAGCAATGCTCTAGCAGATAGGAGAGGCAGTGGCTCTGTCTGGAATGGCATGAAGGGGCATGACTGAGTAGTGAGGCCTGCAGCAGGTGGGGAATATATGCTAGAGATGTGTCAACAGTCACAGCTAAATTGCTGTGTGAGGGTTTGGGATTTCCCTATTCCCGTAAGGGGAAACAGCTTTAGCTTGGATTTCTTTGTTAACAGTCTCTTTCTTCTGTTTATGGAATAAGATGACCTGTCACTCATTCAGAAATGTTCCAACACAGCAGTTTCTGGGCGAGGTGGTCAGCTCTTTTCCCAGGAGTGATTTCTCTAGATAAGTCAAGTGCGTGTTTGGTATGGCTTTCAAGTACTAGATGCAACTCTTGCACCCTAAGATCTTATTGCAGTTGATTTGCCTCATTTGTTTCCAGGCTGTTTGGTTACAGAGCTTTTCTCAGTTTTAATGCTCCTTTTTGAAGAAGGGATCATCTCAGGGATGTATTCGGCTGGTTTGGGGGAGGAATGGATAGGATGTGTTTCAACTGATAGAAAACTTAGTTTGTCCTCTTTAACACTGCATGCCATGGCATTCAATAATGACAGTAATAGTATGGGCTAATTATATTTTAGGCTTTTCCTTTCTGAACCAAGCCTTTTGTTGTGTGTTGGGGACAATTACTAAAAGGTTCTAATGAACTTTCCTGGAGGTTTTTTGCGCTTTTACAAATGCCTTGTTTGTAAGGTCAGCGTTCCCTGGAGGTTTGCACGCCTCAGCCAGCCGTTGATATCTAGCTCTTGTCCCACTTTTTATGCTGTCTTTGCGATGTGTTAACACCTCAGCAGAGTACTTCAAGAGAGAGCATTCTCTGAAAAGCCACGTCTCGCTTTATTCTGTCGTGCTTTGTGATCCTCCTAGGAAGAGTGTTTTTGGGAGAGGTTGAAGTGTGATGGCTTGCTGGCTAGGTAAGGCTGCTTCAGGTGCTCAGCACTCTGGTTAAGAGTCTCGGAGCTGATGGGATAGAGAAAGATGCTCTGAAAGAGCATGTTGGCATGAGCGTCTATACATAGGGAGGTAAAACTGAGGCATAATCTTATGATTATGCACTGCATATTATGCACTGCATGTTATTAACATAAATCACATAACGTAACAGCATAAATCATAAATAGTTGGAGGTCTAAGGCAGTGATGTGACTCACAGAAGCAAATGAAATCCAGGAGTAATAAGGTTCTAAAAGTTGTCTGCTTCACTGCTAAAGGCTGCCGCCTCTGTGGCGAGGGCGGCTGAACAAAACACACAGCAGTTCTTGTACAGGGAAAACAGGAGCTGGTTTCAGCGTGTTTGGCTGTGAATGGCAGCGTTTAGGAGTGGCTTCGTGTGTTTTCGTGGCCCCTGCTCCAGATACGCTCATCCTTTGAGAGACTTGGACAGTGTCAGCTCATCCAGGTAAAACCTTGGTGGCTGAAGTTGCAAGTCAAGACCCTTTGGAGGGCCTTGATACTAAAGTCAGGAGGAGAAAATATTTTGGTTCCATGTAACAGAAATAGGGCAAAGGCTTAGTGAAACCTTGATGGGAAAAGATGTCTGTATTATGGGATACTGGGCTTAAGAGGGTTAAAATTTTGCACCTGTGGCACATGGCTGTGTAAAGGAATTCAGATTAGATATCTAGGGAGGCTAATGGAAGCATGTTTTAATGAACCCTGGCTAATCACTCTATTACAGTTCTTGATCAATACCCAGGAGACCTCAAACTGCTTTCAGATTGTTTTTTAAAAAACCCTTCTCTCTCTCTCTCTCTTTTTTAAATCTTCTGTGTGTAATCAAAACAACGGGAGGCAGTTGGTGCGTAGGGTTCTGATTCATCAGGGCTTTATGTATTTTGAGGCAGTCTGTAAATTAAAGCTGAAGACTTCAGCACTTCCAGAAGTATTAACTGTGAATTTTTGATGGGAAGTGCAGATGAATAAATGGGCTTGAGAGAGCAGATAGTAGGAGAGAACATGAGTTTTTTGGCATAATCTTTGCTACAAGTGTATTGAAATGTGTGGGACAATTAGTTGGGCTGCTTTAATGTGGTCTGTCTTGCTGTAGAGTTGGAACCCATTTTCACATGCTTGGTGTAGACCAGACAAGGCAGATGTTATGTGGTTTTCTAAAAGAGGAAAGTTCTTGTAAATATTTGCTGCTGTATGTATGTTCTTAAAGTGACCTATATAAGGACCACCTCTTACGTTATCTCAGAAACTTGGTTTTCTCCAGAATATTGTGTAAGAATATCAGTGGACTCAAAATTAAATAAAAATGTCAGGCAGGCAGCCTTACCCTTAAGGGATAAAGTACTGTCTTTAAATTGGTTCATATTAAAGAAGATGGAATATGTTTAGTCTTTTCTGATTGAGCTAATTAGCAAAACTGTATTGTGTATTAATAGTTAATACATCACTCTGTGTGTGTGCAAATGGATAATGAATGCATAACCGAGATTAGGAAAGGTAACCCTTCAGCAAACAGCCTGCAACACTATCTCCTCGAGTTTTGTCGTAAATTCTTTGCAGTATTCAGTGAGAAGTCTCCCACGTCTGTCAGACAGATGGCTTTTATTCTTGTGTATGTTCGTTCAACCCATTGCAGATTCTGGTCTCTTGTTGGTAGCAGCACTGATTGTATCAATGGAAAAGTATCTGTGCAGCCTGCTTTGACTTGCATAGCGAGGGGATGACTATGCACACGAAGGCTTTAGGCACCCTGTCGGATGCGTTAATGCCGTACCACGTCAAAGTTTGCCCTCTTCCTATACTTTGGTGGCAAAAGGGTATAAGAAGCAGCATGTACCTTGTAAAAAGAAAGTTGAGAGCCTAGTGGCCTGGTCTCATTAAGGGAATCCCCAAGTAGAGCATTCTCTGTATAAATGAACATCAGGTGGTGGTAACTTAAAAACACCCACAAACTTTTAAGTTGTAGGTCTTGCTGAAGATTATAAACTCTCACTGACTCCCACTGAAATGATTTGGGGGTTAATGGGCTGACCGAACAGATCATTTGCCTGGGAGCTTTTCAGAATTGGGACTGGCAGGCAGTTCGAGGAGCTGGTTCCTCGAAGTATGAGCAGTCTGCTTAAAAGCTTTTTATTAGACCCTAAAAATTTGTTAACTTGGTAGAAACCTTGAGAGGGATGTTGTCACTCGCAGCCAGAGAAACCAGAGCCCAGCTGGGTCTTGAGCCTTCTAAGAGAAATCCCTGGAGCAGGCAGTTGGCAAACAGGGTTAAGAGCTAATATGGAAATCATGGGACTTTGAGGCAGAATACAGCTCTTGCCCTTCTTCTAGAAAACCAGACACACCCTTTTCATAAATTAGAGATCCTCCACCCTGTGCTCTCTGAAAGCAGCAGTTGTGGAATGTTGTGTTAGTATACTGTTTCCTTGAAGTTTTCAGAACGATTACAAGATTGAAAAATAGCTAACAAACTTTGTTCTCCATATTCCTTCAGAAATGAGTGGGAAAGTTGGGATTTTATGCTTTAGTGTAATTGTAGAGTTCGCTTTCCGTGTTCTCTTATCTTCCATTTAATGTTGTCGCTTTTGTGCCTAATTCTTGTCTGCTTTGTTTAATTGTTGATACAGCTCTTGTTTAAAAAAGGAAAAAAATCCCTGTTACGTTATCAAGAGATTGTTCAAGCATGACTAGAGATAAAATTAACTAGCAAGTCAGTGCTGTGTGCTCTGAGGAGTGGCTTCAGATGATGGCTCACGTTCCCGTACTAAAAATGACTTTAGGCAGTGATATAAAAAGATGAGGGTAGGCAAGGGGTATCAGCTGGAGTGAAACTTTTCATCCACTGGTGGATATAAAAGGACAGGATCTAACCTTAACAGCAGGTCATTGGAAGATGGTGGTTTTTTATATGCAGAAGTTTAACAAATAATTATTTGACAATTATCACTCTTCAGTGCTTTCTGTGCTCATACAAGGGATAGCCCATCTGGCTTGTGGCCTTAACAGAGCCTTTACTGAACAGCTTCAGTGAATGATTGTGATCACAGTGATTCTTTCCTGCAATCTCATAGTTAGTCTGGCAAGAAGGTGGGGATCAAATATGGGCAGGGTTTCTAACTGCTGGGCTTACTGACTTTTTTTTTTTTCTGCTGATACCCTTTTCACCTGGGTTCTCCTGGCTGTGCTAAAGGAAAAGAAACTGCTGTACAGCTGTGGATCATACCAAAGCCTTCAAATATACTGTCAAATCTTTTAAGAATAGGCAAACATGTTCTGTAGTTTTACTGCAGTGAATTCCTAGCGCAGATCCCTTGTACTGGCTGAAGGATTTTTTCCCTGTGTAATTTGGTGTCTGCTGGGATTTCCAGTGGCACGGCTGTGCTGGTGAAAAAAATCGTGTGTCTGGTTGATGTCATCCTAAGAAACATGTAGAAAAGGCTATAGGCGTCAGACTTCCTAAGAGCAAAAGTGATGAGTTAACACAGTAGTAGTACTGGGTTTTCATCCTTTACTGCTTAATTTTCTGGCTAATAACGTAATTGCATTTTAAGTTTTCCTCAGCCTCTTAGGTACTTGAAACAAATGCAGTTTTTTTGATGGGACAGCTATTGGCAATTGTGTTCCTTGATGTAAGTATTATTAAAGAGGCAACACAGCTGGTGGTCCGCAGCTTGGTATATTGGTGGTTGTATTCAGATTTCTGCTTAATTCAGTGTTAAAATCGGATGTCTGGATGTGTTGCTGTACGCAGGCTCCTTTGCAGGCTGTCTGCAAGTAGTTCAAAAGCTGTTGCTTCTTAAAAATCAAAGGGAACCTTGCAGCCGGCTGAGCTGGTATAAAATCCTTTTCTTGATCTTACGGAAGCTTTACATTCTCCTGCAAGGATATCCTGGACTACATCTTTGGAGCTTTAGTTCATTCAACTAGAATGGGTTCATATGAAATGCTTTCTTTGCTGTTGCTGCTTTACGAGGAGCCTCCTGTGCCACAGCTTGTTGCTGTGTGCTTAGTTATGCCAGCTGAGTTGCTTGCAGGACCAGAACTGAATTCCTGATTGAGCTGGAGGTTGCGGGGTGGACTCAAACCTTTGATCAACCTTTAACTTGAACAGCATAGCTCCTCAAACAGTTGCATTTGTGATGGCGTTCAGGGTGCTGGTGTGAACAAAGAGCTGGAGACTGATAGGGGATGTGTAGAGTGGAGCAGGATGGATCCTTAAGACCGGTGTGAACTGCCATGCTTCAGCATGTTTGGCCTCCGGAGTGGCAGGCAAGATCTAGCAAGTCCCACAGGCAAAATGCTGAAGGAGCTGGGCAAGACTTCTTAAACAAGTCTGTCTCGCTTAAGAGTACCTGTTAAAGCATGAAAGATGTACATGAAGCTCAACATCTGGAAGCCTTAAATCAAGTCCACTGGCTATGACTTTGCAATAACAACTGAAAACTGAAAAAACAATATTGTGTTAAACTGAGGTGCAGCCTTGTAATAGTATTGCTCTCTGTTTTGAAACCATGTGCTTATTGTCTCATAACTTCCAGTGATCAGTCTTGGAGGTTCTGGAGAAAATGGAATGAATCCTCAGAAGCTGAGGTGCCCGTGAGTCTCTTGTATGAGAAACAGCAGCAATAATTCAGTTTTATTAGACTTGGTAACATAAGACCCCTAAAACTAAGCTGAAGGGGCATTTGATTTAAGCATGATACTATAAGTTTCAGTGTATAAAAGAAGGCTCAAAGAGAAAGGATGCTGCAGAGTGCATTTGCAGGTAGTTAAAATGTCCGTAATACCTTCTTTCCTCGCCACCTCCTCTTGTCTTAATCCTGCCATTGCCAGTGAATGTGCCCAGTGAGCAGAACTGGATGAACATGCAGACTTGAGAGCTGCACAGATTTAACGAGTTGCTAAGCTTTCTCTCTGGCATAGTTTACCTAGGCTTTTCTTTCAGACTTAATTCTGTTTAATTTTGTACTGTGGTAAAAGGAGGCTTTCTGGTTAGACAGATTTGCCGTTGTTTTCTCTAGCGTTGCTCAGACTTGCTGAATGGTTTTGCAGGTCTCAAAAGATGTCTGATATTAAACCAGTTTTAGTGATTTGAGATATGCATGTATTGAAATGGATGCTCTCAGTCAACAAAAGGAGCACCCTGATTTACAGCGAACTTTTGGGTGGCTCACAGACAGATGGAAATGTGCTTAGAAGGCATGTAGACTTTATGGAAATGCTTCCTTGTCCTTTCTCGTCAATACAGAAGGGGTGCCTGGTGCAATTTTCTGGTGACCTGTTTCTAATTAACATGCAAATTAACTGCTTGGTGCTGGAGATCAGGATTGCAAATATGAAGTGCTAATATGTGTTAGGCTGGGAAATCCCCGGCATCTGTTAAAGCTCTAGCACTGTCTACCTTGTGTTTGCTGCTGCCTGCAGAGTGGTTCCCTCTGGAGGAAGAGAGCTGCTGCAGCCTGCTATCAAACAGCTCCTTTGTCTCACGTTAAAGAGAACAGTTTTTAATTTTGTGATGTTGATGCTTGTTGCCCCTTGTAGGATGTCATTTGAGTGCATTTACAGCCTGGTTCACCAAAACTGGCTGTCGTGAAAATAGGCAAGATGAGCTACTTCAAATATTTCCCTGGAGGAATTGCAGTGTTTCATGAAGGAACTTATTTCTTTGTACTGGTGTTACAAATGCCAACTAAATGAAGAAATTAGCATATTTATTAATGCTTGTCATCACTTAAAATTTAGTTTTTCATTAAATGCTGCTGTACAATTTATATTTAGAAAGTGGCTTTGATCTAACAGAGATGATTAATTTAGTAAAGGTCTGGTCAAAAAGTGAGGTTGTACCTTTGTCCTTGAGGCATCTGCTTATTTTGAGGTCACAAAACATCTTATCTTTTCTCTTCAGTGTTTTTGTGCCAACATTCCCTATTACCAATGATTGTAACAGCTGATTTAGCAACACATTTTGGCACAAGCTGTATAAAATACAATAAAACCCCACTTGATTTTTGGATTGCAGCTTGTTTCAAGTGCTGGCAATTAAAAGAAAGATCTTTTGTGCAAACTGAGCAAATTTGAAATGGAAAAAGAAGCAAATAAGTGCTCAAAAGCCGTTTCTTCTCCAAAATGCAACTAAGACTTAAGCTTTGTAGGAGAATTACGTTGAAACATCGAACTGTCAACAAAATTGGGTATATTTTAGAGTGGAGGAAAAATGACTTTCAGTTGTGTAAGTTGGTTCAAAGAGTTGATAACCGAATGGTTTGGTTGCAGATGGACTCGGCTCTCCGCTCGCTTGGCTTCCTGAAGCACGTAGGCAACTGGTCTCCTGCGAGCTGGCTCCAGCGAAAACGGCGGGAGTGCGTGTGATCAGTCCTGAACTGCTCCATCGTAAATGGCACTAAACTGTACCAGCAAAGGGAGTGAAGCTGCCTGAAATTCTGTGCTGACTAGGTTGGGGCACTGTAGTAACAAAATGTTTTGTAAAAAAAATTGGAGCTCAAATTAGCATGGAGGCTGTTAATGAGCCTAATTAAAAGGAAAGACTGTTGAAAAACCAGCATGAATGACTTACTCAGGGGTGTTCTTACATAGACTGTACTTAGTTTTTTTTTTTCAGAAGGTGCTGTAAATCTGCCTTACAAGAATTAAAGCATTTCAGCAAACTGCCTATCAGCACCTTACGTTAGGGTGCTGCTGTGTCAAGCCTGAATGCTGCGCACCTTTCCTGTCTTTACAGTGTAAAACCTTACTCTGCTAATCCTACTTCCGCTGGAACTCTCCATAGAAGATGAGGAAGAAGGATCAAGTCTTCAGTTCAAATAATTGAAGGATTAACTCTGATTTGCTTATCTCAAAGGGCAGTAAGAACTGGCTTCTAGCGGTGAGTCCTGCCTGCATTGGTAAGATCTCGCTTGTTCTGACAAGGTTTCCCGCTGCACAGCAGAGTCATTGAAGGAGGCAGTCTTCCAGAAACGTGTGAGGAAACTACCTGGGTGTTTTAGAGGGTGTCTTACTGCAAAAAGTCAGCAAAGTTAGTGCCAAGTCTGTGCAATTGTCTGCTCTGGTTTTGAAGTGATGTGTAGGGAAATTTGCTATTCCAGATGTTTGGTACTTCCATGCAGAATCTCTTCTTCCAGTTCTGAAGTCGAACTGAGCACTTGTGGTAGCTTGCTGAGCTGAAAGTAGCAGAGTTAGTGTTTGTCCCCCTAGACTGGACAAATTGTGTTGCACCCACCTCCCCCTTCCCTAGAAGCAAGCCACAACTGGTCTCGGTTTGCAGAAGCGTTATTTATGTAGCTGCGCAGCTCTCATCCACCTACTGCTGCAAATGCCATGTTCAGCAGGTTATCCTCGTTTGGCTCTGGTTTAGGAACAGGGAGGCTGGGATCAGTCAAGGACAGTTCACTGGAAAGCATGAGAGAAGAATATATGCTTTAATAATACATTTTCTTCCTAGTTCTTGCAGTGCAACAAATCAGTTTTCTGAAGACCATTGTCTTCTTGTGCAGTAACAGTTGGTTACTTGAGGCCGTAGGACTGTCACCGCTGAAATGGGGTAGCATCGCTTGTACTCTGAGAAGGAGCTTTGCAAGTTCAAATGGGCAGAAGCCTTATATGTCTTAAATTACTTGCAAACACATGAATCTGTGGGAAACTACAGTGCTAGTGCTTGTGGTAACAAGCCTGGGAGCTTAGTTAGAGCAAAACAGCCTTTCTTGCAGCCGTTTGAGTTGGGTTTGGTGTAGGGGCTCCTTTGTGGTTGTTGCATGTCTCTAACAACTTGATGGTTGCCTGCAGAATGCTAGGTTTGCAAACCTTTTGCTCTCAAATGTGATCACAAATATAACTGATAAGGAATAAAGTAGCTTTTTTTGCCTGTGCTTTTTTTTTTTTTAGAGAAATAGTGCATCTAGCATAGGAAGGTGTGCACAGTATGGGGAAGACTTTAGAATAAGTCCTGAGATTTCCTGATATTAATCTATAATTCACTCTCATTTCTCATCCAATTTGTCTGAAGAATTGGCAGCCACTCCGGCACAGTGGGAATTTATTTATTTATAAAAGTCATCCTTCTGAGAGGTCAGCCAAGCTGTTCTGCCAGCCTGTAAATGTAACTTCCTCACAGGTTTGTGCCCTTTGGTTTCTTGTGGTAAGAGCTGCTTCCAGGACTTCAGACTGATAGTCTCACTGTTTCTGTAGAGAAGAGAATATAGAGATTTTTGCTAGCTTTTGGCCTGCTCTCAGGTTGGGCTGGGCCTGGGGCTTGCTTTTGAGGAAGCGGATCCATGATAGCTCAGGCTGACCTAAGTTAATCTTGTAGTTACCCTGTGTCATCTTTCCCCCTAGCTGCACTGACCGTGGAGTCTGTTGTGAGTGGCTTCAGCTCAGTGGAAAGCAGAAAACTAGCAGAAAGGTACTTACAGAAGTTCTTAAGGAGAAGCAAGGAGGGTGGTTTAGGGTTTTTTGGATTTTCCCGCCCAGTCAACTGATGCATGTTATAATTCACCAACTGTTCATCTGCTTCCTGAGTTCTAATAGACTTTGCTTAAGTACACCTAAAAAGTACCACAAAACTTCTGCTTTGTAATACAGATGCAACGCAAAGCTCTTTATCACTGAGAAGGGTTAGATGGACACTTAATTGTATCGCCCCTCTGTGCATCGTGGTAGTGGTCCTTCTTTTGCTTCCTGCTAAATGCAGGTGACAGTGAAATGTCAGTGCTTCAGCAGCTTAAGAGGTGTGAAGACGATAGGCTTGTCTAAGTGAGGATTCTTTGCAGTGCAGTTACACCACCTTAGTTGTGTAATACTTCATGAGCGTTTTATTTTGGAGTTGGTAGTTTTAGCGTTTGTCTTGGACAAAGGATGAGCTGAAACGGATGTTTCTTGTGCAGAAATAGATGAAAAGTAAAGTTACTCCACAGTATCTTCTCTTCTTGATCTTGGTGTTAAGGCTAGCTTGGTAATTTGCTAGATTATCCATTATAAAAATACCCTTGTTAATCTGGTTGCCTCAGGTAATCTGGTAGACGCTATGTTATAGTTAGAACTGTAAACCTGAATTTACTAAATTCAATTTTGCAGGCTTCAGGAAGCCTGATAATGTTCCTTTTGGAATGCCTGGCCTGTGACTAAATGAAAATTGCCTGAACATGGCAGTTCTTAATTTGCTCTAAGGCTTTTCTGTCCTTGCTGCTTGTTTTCAAGGGCAATGAGGATGGAGGTAGTACATTGCTCTGCCCTCTAGATTGTCTGGGCAAAGAGCAGCAAGCCACTTGTGTTGTTGCCAAGCCTGGCACTCACCAGGAGCTACATGTTTTCAAAATACAGCTGATAACAATGCACACAAAGGAAAAAAAATCTTTAAATGACCTTTAAAGGTCCCTTCCAACCCAAACTATCTAGGATTCTATGGTTCTATGATCTCGCTCTCGCAGCATAAGTCATGTCTCTCCCTTATTGTGCCATCTGAGTTCAAATGTAGTTTATCAAAAACTGTGTAGAATAACTTCCAGTTTATTGGAGGGTTGGAGAACTGCTAAGGATTGCATGTGAGTGCTCAGTAGTTGCTGGAGAAGATTTTGCTCTTGAGTTCCTTTTCCATCTGCTCTTGTTCTTAGATGCCTCAAACTCTTGTCATGTTACATTCGGGCTCTTACCCAAATGATACTACTGGAGCTCTGAATGCTCACTTTCAGTATGTATTTTGCTAAGATTAAATTTTTGCTTAAAAAAAAAAAATAGTAGTATGTGTCTCATAAGAGGTAGTATCAGTTGCTACTGTGCCAGGTGTTCTTTCTTCATGCACACCTACCAAGGATGCTCCTACCTCTCAGTGTTACTTGGAAATATCTGACTTGTTTCTGGAGATCTGTTTGCATCTAATACCTCTGCTATCCTAGGATTTATCTTTCCTTAAAAATTGTTATGGGATAATCATATCTCCAGCCTCTTCTCTACTCTGTATTGTATGGTAATCCTAAAATGCACAGATAAATTATTTGGTAACCTGGTGGGTATTTTTAAGTTTTCTTTTCCTTTGGCATGGAGATTGACACCCAGCAGAGTTAATTCTCACCCTGAGCAAGAACTCTTCAAGGCTAGTCGAAGGTGTTGTGGGAGACCAAAACAGGTGGTTTTGGTTGCAGAGTTGACCTGTGCTTAAAGTGTTCAGATCTCACCTTGTTGTTGCAAAAGTTGCACTACCTCAACGGTTTTTTTTCCTAGCACTCAGATAGAAATCTGCATGCAAGGGATTTAAATGCTTGCACTGGGTGGAAAATTGCTTACCTGAGGGTACTGCTATCAGCTGTTCCCCTGAATGTCCCCAAAAGCGTGCCACTGCCTTTTTGTGGATATGCAAACCACATCATGTACCTGTGCCACTTGGTAAGAAGAGATGAGACTCTTAAAGTCCTATTGGTAAGTGTTGTCTGCTGGGGAAAACATGTTTATTCTGCTTAGGGGTCAGGACAAAACAATCTCCCTGTGTTACCATGTTCTGCAGCCAGGACTGTCTGTGCTTTGCCATCAGTGTACTGGAAGTAATCATGAAAACTAGGTATTGCCTGTTGTGCTTTCCTGTGCCTGCAGAGATCAGAGACTGTAACTTCATGTTTATTTCTTCAGCCACAACTGGGCTTCAGGTGGTAGCAAAACCTTGCTTTAGCGGGTAGCTGCAAATAGGTTAATAGTGCACAACTGTATCAGACCACCACCATTGACCAGAGACTAGAATAAAGTATTTTCTATCAAGTGGCAATTCTTGCCTACTAAATACTTAAACTCTTAAGTACTCTTTTAGATATAATGGAAAATTCATGTCATAGCAAAGAAGGTGTAGTGCTGCCTGCGTACTTCCCTGCAGCCCTTCCAGCCTGCCCTGGCTGGTGCAAGTGGCTGGCTTTTATTTTCGGTCTGCTTTTCTCAGCCTTGTAATTGATTTTGCAGTTTGTCAGAAATAATCAGGAGGAAGAATAACCAGCCATTTCTAGAGCAGTTGAATTGTTGATTAAAATCCCATATCTTGACAGGTGAAAATTGTTCAGCAGTGATATTGGTCATGGTACTGCGTGGAGCGGTGTGCTGTGTGTTCGTACAGAGCTGTCTGCAGCAGTGGTGTAGTGTGGCAGTGACTAGTTTATTGCTTTTCTCCCCCCTCCCTCCCTCCCTCCCCCCCCTCCCTCCCTCCCCCGTTTTTCTCCCTGTCGTTATTAGCAGAGAAGCTGTAGGTGTGCTCAGTCTTTTTAATTGCAGCTTGTCTTTATTCATAGCTTTTTTAAGTAGGAGTTATGGAAACAGTAATTGGAAGGATTTGCGGGCAGGTGTCTGGCTCTCCTGCGTACCAGTAAGACATCTTTCTACTAACATTGCTTTCCAGAAAGCTCTTCAAGCTCACTTTCAAAATCCAGCATCAAACATGTCTCTTTTTTTTTTAAGTTGCTCATCTGTGCAAAACTAGTCAGCTATAATTTCTTCGTTTGGCTTAAGGGAAACTGTTACTGATCTGGCTGCTTACAGTGGTATCACTTTAAATCCTCCGAATTTATCATTACGGTCAGAATTTTCAAGCAAAATGCTTGGCTTAACAGCTCTGTATAGCTATTGAGCTGAGCAGTTCAAGCTGAAAAGCCCTAGTGCTTTTTGGAAAGGAGCTCTCAAAAACACAAAATGCATTAAAAGCTAAGCTTCTATGGCAGAGTAGAGCAGTAGCTGTGGAGAAGCGTGCTGCAGCGCAGTGGCCCAGGCTTTTCCCAGGAACAAGGTTAATTTAAACCCGTATCTAACCTCGTGAAGAAGTGCAGAGCTTAAATAAGATGTATGTACAGTTTTCTTTGTTGTAATCAGTGTGGTGAACTGAAGAAACGTACTTGGTTTGGTCCTGTAACAGGGCTTTTGTTTGCATGTTCTGAAGGCAAACAGAATTTTTATTTGGTAGTTTGTTACTAATCTCATGGATGCCTTGCCTTAGCAGTGACAGTAAAGACTTACTCATGTTGATTTTTCTGTTGAACAAATCCAAGTGATTTTATCCAGGGTTAAAATAAACAGTTTGCTTTTCTTCCAGTTATATAAAGAAAACATTGATCCAGGTGAAAAGTTCTGCGGCTGTGTACAATACCATGCTGATCCTGTGCTTTTGAAGAAATTGCGCCCAAGCAAAGGAGGGAAAAAAAAATGCATTTAAATTAGTTTGTGTTTTATATCTAGTCTCTTAAAATGACTTGTGGCTTGCATCTGCCTTTCCCCTGTATTCTGTACACGGATTCCTAAATAGCCCGAGTGTGCTATGTGCTATGAATCAGGTCTGCCAGTGGGTTGATGACTCATTTCCTTATTGGTACAGATGTGTATAGTAAATGTTTCTGGATAACTCTTTTCGTATGAAATGCAGCTCCCCTGTGAGCAATGAACATACAGCAATCGCTTTCATTTGGCATGCACAAAAAGTTGGTCCTGAAGAAAAGCTCAAATGGCTTTTCTCGTTGAAGACCGCATGGTTAGCTGGTAGCAAGGGGTAAGTCTTGGAAAATGCTGTGTGATGCTCCTTTAGGTTTTTTTTTTTATTTATATTTTTATCTTTTTTTTTTCTCTGTCAAGCTTAAAAACAAGCTGCCATTTATACCAGCACAATTCTTTAGGTAAATGCTCTAAGCATTTATTTAATCAAGTATGTCATGCTTTTCAGTTAGACTTCCTTTGAATGGTGTGCGTTACCTTTTGGCCAAGGAGGAATGAAGCACAAGTGTACTTTTCACATCAGTAAAGGCTGTAGGTTTGCTGAAAATTTGTTTTGTACACTTGCGCATATAAAATCTAGGTGTGCGTTGCTGAAGTATAGCAGGGATGAGGTAGTAAAGTAAAATAAAGTGTGTTAGCCATGCTGCATTGCATGAGTCTCCCAAGAAGACAAATGGCATTTTGGATTTTGATGCTGCTGCTGAGGTCTGTGACTGAACGCTGCGCCTAGCAGCTCCGGTGTGAGTCACTGTGCCCGGCTGCCTTTTCTCGCCGAGACATTTATAACTTGGTTTAATGTTGTGATGTATAATCTGTCTGAATGCAGAATGCCTAACAATGTTGTGAATCAGCTGATTTCGTCTTGTCGTCTTGGTCTTTTCCTTTTTCTTGTCATGGCACTTAAAAAAGGAGAACCAGACACTAGGGAAATCAATTTACCACAACAATTTGTGTGGCTCCCAGGCAGATTGATTTAAATAAGCAAGAAGCTTATATTTGAATAATTTCAGTCTTGCTTGAACACTCCAGTAATTTTTCTAGAGCTTTCCAGTCTGGTGATATTATTTTGCAGCTAATTTTAGCTTTTATTGCTAATCTTGGTATGTTTCCTGACTAAATTGATATGATCTGTAATTATTTAAATGCTTGCATCTTAATGTTTCTATCTTTTTTTAATAATGTTTAAAAATGGCAAGACATTATCTACTGAATTACTTGTCCACGCATCAAGCTGCTTTTGGATAGAAATGGAAACTTAATTAAAATGCAGAAGATGAGTATTGTTGAAGTATGTTGTGGCTTAACCCCAACCAGCAACTAAGCCCCACGCAGCTGCTCTGCCCAGTGGGATGGGGGAGAGATTCGGAAGAGCAAAAGTGGGAAAACTCGTGGGTTGAGATAAGGACAGTTTAATAGGCAACGCAGAAGTGGTGTGTGCAAGCAAAGCAAAACAAAACAAGGAATTCATTCACTACTTCCCATGGGCAGGCAGGTGTCAGCCATCTCCAGGAAACCCAGGCTCCATCATGTATAAGGGTTACTTGGGAAGACAACCGCCATCGCTCCAAACGTTGCCCCCTTCCTCCTCCTTCCCCCAACTTTATATGCTGAGCATGATGCCATATGGTATGGAATATCCCCTGGGTCAGTTGGGGTCAGCTGTCCCAGCAGTGTCCCCTCCCAGCTTCTTGTGCACCCCCAGCCCCCTCGCTGGTGGGGTGGGATGAGAAGCAGAAAAGGCTTTGACTCTGTGTAAGTGCTGCTCAGCATTAATGAAAACATCCCTGTGTTACCAACACTGTTTTCAGCACAAATCCAAAACATAGCCCCATACTACCTATTATGAAGAAAATTATCGCAGCCAAAACCAGCACAAAGTAGAACTGAAGTACTCAGATACTGAATCAGAACAGTTGTTTTACATGGAAAAATTGTTGATACATCAGTGTAGCTTTCCTGGTCATTATGACCTTTGAGACTTGAATAAGTGATTTTTTTTTTTTCTTTAAAAATGGTTTTTTTTCAGTTCCTATTCAGTGCCTCCACCTCAAGATATTGAAGTGAATGGAGTTGTAGTTGAAAACCTATTTTGTCTGCATGTGGGGAAAAGGCTTGTTTGTCAGAAGTCAGTGCTGAGTTCCTGGAGAAGGAAAGGAAAGGTTTGCCATGGCAGTGTGTTAGCAGGTTCCTGAGCTGTGTATTAATGGCTTCAAGAGCAGAAGCACTCACCACAGGTCCCCTGTCACACAGCAGTCCTGTGATGTAATTTTACCAGCATCCTCGTGAATTTTGAATTTGGTGCATCTTGCCCAGTCTTGTTGCTTGACAGTACCATCCATCAGATGGACTTGGTTGTTTCTGTTCTCCTCTGTGCAAGGAGAGAAGACTCGACTTCTGGCTGCTTGCGCTCTCTTGAATTTCTTCAGTTTCTTGGTCAGAGAGGCTGGTGGTGGGTACCTCTTTGTGACTAAGGCTTCCTGGTTTTTTGGCTGACTCAGATGGCATTTAACCATAATTCATGTTTCTGAGGAGAACTGCAAAACAGATAACTAGAGCTGTTTAATTGTGAGTGTAACAGGATGGACGCCCAACCTGGCCACCTTAAAGAAAGTTTTGAAACTTAGCATTGAGTGCTTTCCGGTTGTTTTTCATAAAGGGCATAGAATTGGTGGTAGATTGTTGTTAGCTGTTACTTGGTAAGCACAGGTCAATACTGCCTTCCGAAGCACAGGGTTGCGCAGGGAGCAGTGGTTATTTTGGACATGCATCTCGTGGGCAGCCCTTCCTGTAAGGGAGGGAGTCGAAATGGAATCAGGGCATGGTGCTGTTTCTAGGACTCCCTAAAAATAGCCTGCAGACTTTTCCCCCACTGAGTTCAGTGGGTGATGGTGAGAATACAGCAAAACAGATCTCGTGGGATAACTCATACGGGGTTGGAGAAGTCCTCTGTCCTGCCAAGGAGGTGTCCTAATTCTCCGTCACAGAGTGAAGCGCCTTTGCAAGCTGCCGTTGTGGACTGTGCTGTAGACCTTGATACGCATTAATACTTTGTGCTTATTTGCACGTATTCCCACTGTGTACAAAGGCAGTGCTGTTCCTTAAGTGAATTTATAATAACCTCTCTGTGACTTTTGCCTCTCTAGTGTAACGCAATGTGCTATTTTGAATAACCAAAAAGTTTTCAACAGAAGTTTCTTTGGGAGAATTGTAGAATGAATAACATAGCAAGTCCAGCTTTTTTCTGACATAGGCTGATCTCTTAAAGTATTTTAAAATCTAGACTTCTGGCCCTTTTAAGTGGTGTCAGGTGAAGAGCTTGTGTGTAGCATGGCTCTCCTCAGCTCCCGTGTTAACGTTTAAAATAATGAACTTACGTTGGTACGTGTCCTAACAGAGTTTTAATTTGCTGTCACCGTAGCATCAGGGAGCCTCAGGTCGCCATCGGGTTTTCCTGGCAGCTGTGCAGTACCTACCCCTTTTTCAGTGAGCTTGTGAGTGTTGTAATGAAGAAGGAGAGGCTGGACGCAGCTGAGGAGAGGGTGGTGGCTGGGCATGGTCATTGAGTGTTTCTCATAGGTTGGTGGTTTTTTTTTTTTCCATGTTTTGAATAGTACTGTGATAAAATTGACACAGGGGATGATAAAGTTGGTGATTGTGGTTAATGCTGAAGTGTGAGAAGAACTGAAATGGTTTATTTTAACAGCAGGGAGTTGCCTGGCTCTCATTCTTCACCTGTCTCATACTGCGGGGAAGAAGCGAGTGATGTGTTGGGGCCTC
The DNA here is from genome assembly GCA_034782735.1 of Sagittarius serpentarius. NCBI lineage: Eukaryota > Metazoa > Chordata > Aves > Accipitriformes > Sagittariidae > Sagittarius > Sagittarius serpentarius. The sequence continues at coordinate 22,634,934 of JAVKLA010000088.1, read as the reverse complement.
ACGGATCATCTGAAGAAAATTCCAGTGTTTTATTTCAAATCCAGCTGTTAGAAGTGCCTGAACGCTGCCTGTGCTAAGGCTGCTCTTGCTTTTGAGGGAGACTGCCCCATTGCACTTCATATCTCAGGAAGGCAGTTGGACTGACAGCCAAGGTCCAGGAGACTGCTTTCTGGAAACCTCTTGCAGGGTGATAGCACCGCAAAGCTGGTATGCAGGGTCCCTTGGTACATCCTGGCCCCTCCGCCCCTGCCTTTGGCATTACGAGGTTACAAAAGAGATGCTGAATATCGTGGGAATTCAGGAGGACGTAAGCCATGCGGAAAGCTGAAATAGTCCTTTTCTTGTAACAGCAAGGGGTTAGTGCTGGGTGTTGTGTGAGAACTTTTTTGCAAGTCTGTTTCTCCATGTGTAACATCAGCACTTTTGGAAAGTATTAATGTTAAATGTATTTGCATCTCCATTGCTCTGATCTGAAATACTGACAGCTGTGATAGAGGTAACTCCAGGTTTATTTTGTCTCTATCCTTAAAACACTGGGGCAGGTTGGGGGGAAGAGTAGGGCTCTTGCCACTGTCCTGAAGGAAGGAGGGAAGACTTCAAAATAAAATTATTATTCTTGTGGTTTATGGTTAAGGCTGAAGCGGTTTCTTTGAGGTGTTTGGTTTTTATTGCCTCTAAATAGCATAGCTGGCAGGAGTTAAAAATAGCTAAGTCTGCTTCCCACCTGTTTGGATGCTCATCTTATTTTGTTTCAGAGGTGGAATGCGTGAATGTAAATCACCAGGATTAAAGCAGTGCTGCTCGTGCCCCTGAATGGTGGGCATGAGATGCTTATTGCGCTTTGGTGAGGATAGGCGCCCTGATTGATGTGACGTGTGCCTTGTTGAAAGAGCGGGAGGAAAATGGCTTTCAGTGTGGAAAATTGGAGTCATGAGCCCACACGTTGAATAACAAAGATAAATATGAATATTGGCTGGTGGAGTGTTTAGGGCATTGTTCTCTGTTTACGCTGAATGGAGCAAGAGCCCTTGGTGGGGCAGCCTGGTAATGATTAGAGATACTATCCAGTACATGAGCAGTGGTAGCGTAATGAAGCTGCCTGCAAGTGGGCAATGTCGGAGCTTGATTGCTTTGCTTTGCAGCGTAACACTTAATGAAGTTGTGGGAGTGGGGGGATGAGTAAGCAGTGTTTGCTCTGAAACCTGCGCTTGAGTGCTGTGCTTCTCCTATGCCTTGGGATGCAGAGCTTTTGCTGTGAACTTTTTTCTTAGCTTCTGTACAAAGCTAATTCAGAAAGGATTTCTCTAGTTTCAGGCCACGTGCATGCAAAACATTATCCTCTGAGGAGCAAAGCATTGTTAGGACAACGTGCTCCTCTTGGGAGACGGGTTCTACCACACCATGCAAAACAACCTTTTGTTTTGTGTAAAACTGAATCCTGCTTGTGAACTCTTCATGGCTTTTCGCAAGTTTTCTGTAAAGTTAAGCTCAACCTGGGGTACTATAGAGTACGTACAGTCAAAAGATGTGAAGGCTCTTTATTGAGAATAAGTGATGAAATTTGACTTGCTATGAGATGCTGAACATATTTGATAAAAGCTTTTTCATTAGCTGTTGCCCTGGAATGATTTGTTGGGACCTCCTTTCCTTTCTCCACTCATTTCTCCTCTGTATCCACCAGCAGATGCTGTGCAGCGATGCTGAAACCCATGCTGTTGATTTTACCTCTCTACTGGAATATTCTTCAGTTATTCTGGGATGTTTCTAGTTGGGGTTAAAGCAGACAGTCATCCAGGAAGGTAGTTTGAGAGTTAACGTTGTCTCAGTGTAGCTTAAATAGATGTATGGGCTGGCTGATGCTGCAGGGGGAGATGCTGTTGTGCTTTCCCAGTAATCTGACTGGTGCTGGTGGGGCTCCTCTGTAAGTCCATTTGTACTAGCCTGGCAGAAAACTCTAAAACCATGACCAGCTTTTCTGTTGATTTGCTGAGTTTTGGGCTCTGCCATGAGCTGGACCCAGCGGCAGGTGTGAGGAAGACAGCAGGCTCCCTGCCACCTTGATCGGTGGGATATCAGGTCGGTTAAGCAGTCTGCTGTGGTTTCACCTGGCTCTTTGTAACAGTCCTCCTTTCCTCCTCTCTTGTGACACTACCAGCATCCTTGCGTGCCTTTCGGTCTCTAAGTTTTTTGCCAGTGTTGTGAGAGAGCTTTCCAGGAGCAAATCCTGAAACCTGGCTGGATCTGCAGCTCAATGTCAGTGCTGTGCTTAGTAGCAGAGCTCTGTTGTGGAGGAGTGTTACGGGAAACATTATATCTGGTAGTAGTGCTGCCAAACTTCTGTGGCAAATACATAATTTCAGGGTCTGTCTTGCTCCACAGCGCATCGGGACTGGCTGGAAAGCCTCCAAGAGGAGGAAGAGAGGAGACTAAAGGAAGAACAAACAAACATCTGGGGCAATTTTGCTTTGATCGTGCTGAGTGTTAGAACATGCTCTGATATGTGGATCAGCATTGACATGAGAAAGGTCCCTGCTAAGAGGGCTTAAGGGCTTGAGAGTCCCTCATGCAGGCAGGCTGAAGCAGCAGGGACAAGAATAGCTTGTGCAAGCGGGCTGTTTCGTGCAGACCGTGGCACTTCCAGCACGGAGCAGCTGTGTAGCCTCCAAGCACCTGCCTTGCAGCTTTGCACAGGAACAGCCAGCTGGGAGAAAGTGATCTGCTGGTAAGAAGTAACCAGCAAAGACATTTGGCTTGTGAGGTGAATGGAATCGGTGTGTTTCCTTTAACTGCACCATGCTTTGTGACCACTTTTGATGGATCAGAATTAAAACTTGAGCGTTTTCTGTCGTTTTGCTGCTATGGTGTTTGGACAGGGAGGGATCGCTGCTGCGGAGGAAAGGCATGCAGCCTGCTAAAGACTTTGTGTCAAGCAAATGTGAAAGAAGCAAAACATGACAATAACTAAAGTTCTGTTGACTTCTTATCAAAGCTACATAAGAAAGGGTAGGACTTGCTGAACTACCTTGGAGTTTGAAGCAGATAATGAACACTGGATCCTCAAAGTGCAAGTGGACAAGGCCTGCTTCATCCTTGGCTCCTTTTTCCCTGGCTGCTGGGCCAGAAGGACACACATGTTGTGCTAGGGTTTTTTGATCTTGCTTTGTGGTATCTTTTCTGAATGAGCATACTTATCTTAATGGTGTCATGCCCATGGAGGATATAAGATGTCAGCATAGGTGGAAAAGTTTGTAGAATCTAGAATTCAGTTAAAACAGTGAAAAACACAGTTGCAGAATTTGGCGTGATTTGCTACTTGTGTTTTGTGTGTGCATGGTGGCTAAAGAAACTGCTGCTGGTCCTGATAATTTGACTTTGTATGTGAAGTTCTGTGTATGTTTTGGAGGTGGGTGTTAGGTGTTTGTGTATAACTTGTATTATTAAGTTTGCATAAACTAGGACTGCCTAACCAATGGGGAAATAATTATTCAGTCAAATGATCTGCAGTGTTGCAGACTTTGGTACTGTGTTTGTAAGTGGGGAAAAAATTATTTATGTGAAATGAAGTATAGGGAACCTAGGAGCTTGGTAACTTTGCATGATATATGCACAGTACCATGCTTCAAATGGGCTTTTTTCAAAGCATGAAAAGTGTAGAGTTTTTTTGCTGACATGACAACACTGGGTTTGTTTTTAGTACTAGCAGGTCACTGGCATTAGAGAATATTTCAAGCTCAGCTTAACAAGTTTAACTTCTACTGCTCACTAAAAGTGTAATTAAATTATGAAGTCTTCTCATCTGTTTTGAACTTAAATTATCACTGCTTTTAACTTTGTCACACATGATTCTTTCAGGATTGCAGGATGTGTGAAAACGGTTTACTGTAGCCATATGCTTGTTGGCACAGAACTCCAGGGTGTTTCAGTAGGTTTGAAGCATGGGTGGCTGTGTGATGTGTGGTTTTTCTTCTTTTACAAAAGCTGTGTTGATTCTTGCCTAGACTATTCTATCTGTTCTTGTTTCCTCAGATTATTCTGCAGAATCATGTCTAGTGGTTGCCTTGGGAAGGGATCAGGTTTGCAGAAGGGTGGCTCCCCCAGATCTCTTCTTGATCCCTACCTTGCATCTAGCCTGTGCTGTTTTCTGGTATCATAAGTCTAGCTTGATAACTGCAGATTGAATTGCGTTATTTCGAGTTTGCTGTCCTGGCTGGGTGCGTTCGGTGTGAAGGAATTGCTGTTATCTGGGAAGGACACAGCCAAGAAGTAGATTTGCCTTTTATCGGCTTGGTAGCCTTCTCATTAGAAGCTCCCGGGACAGCAGGCCTGCTCTACCATTTCTCTACAGATTTAGTGAGAAATGTTTATTTAGGTTGGAGTGGAAGAATTCAATGCTGGGGCTGGGAACCATGAGCTGCCTGTACTGCATATCCATACGCACCGTGCTGTGTAGTACATGGTACGTGTAACAGTGCAGTGAACTGGGGAACATCGGCAGCCTGGCTGGACTTCTGCCTACCCTCTCTTTCATGGTAAGGTAGCTGCTTTAATTAACATCCTTTCTTAATTGACTTTTTTTTTTAAATTTTTTTTTTATCTGTTCCTGAATTTGGGGGAGAACATCTACCGGATTCCTCCCATCCACAAGCCAATTGCCTTTTTATTTTTCTGGTTTGCTTCATGCTGGTTCTCGGTGGTTTTTGCTTGAGCAGGTCCAGAGTCTGTCGTCTTCAATGCCTGAAGGTTATCCATAGTTAGTCTTTGAGATATGTCTGGTCCTTACTTTTCAGCAAGTGCACTGCTACTCTTGCCTTAAAAGAATAGTGGAAATGTCTGTTGTCATCCCCTGTTCTGCTCTAAGAAAGGTTTAAAATCTGGGAATAAAGGCACTTGTGTGGTTGTCTTCAGACTCTATTTGCATGACCTTTGCAAGGGAGCAAAGGAAAGGCAAGTCAAGCAGCTGCTGGTGATGCCAGTAGTCCCTGCAGAGAGTTCTCCCAAGACATTGAGTTTCATCTGCAGTAGTTGGTTAGGATTCTTACCTTACTTTTCAAAATCCAGCGGTGTGAATTAGTTTTTTAGGATGTGAAAAAGTAAGACCAAATCAAGTCTCTCTTGTATACAGAGCTGAAAGGGGCTCTGACTCAAGCTGTGGGGGTGACAGTAATTGCACCCCAGGCAGTGTGCTCTTCACTAGACGATTATGCGTGACACTGGTTCATGATGCAGCTACGACTAGATAAAGCATTGCTGGGAACCATTATGATGATGGTCCGTTTCTGAAGCTAAAAGATCAATCAATGCCTTGTGCCTCCTTGAGCCTGGGTAGTGGTGGTGGGTTGCTCATGTGCTGTACAGTTTTGACCTAGTTTTATACTGCTGCTGAAGCAGGGAGATTTAGAAAGGGATGGCTGTCGTGGCTTGTTTCAGTGAGTTGAGATCCGGTGGATGAGAAAAGGCACTTTTAAACACAGCACTGTTGACGACCTCATAGTCTGGTGGTGATACGACTTCATACAAACTTGAATTTCTCTCGAGTTCACAATACTAATGCAGTATGATTTGTCTCTGTATGTGGCTGAATGGAAGGAAATGCTTTTTCTGTTCAGGTTTTCTTGTAGCTGGTGCTTGTTCTAAACTCTGCTTTTCCTGGGAGGTATGAAGTGGCGTTCGTACTCTGGAATGTGAGTGTTTGTTAGTGTGCGAAGGAGTTTGGAGAGCTTTTTAGAGAACTGCAAAGGGAGGCGAGATATTCCCAGCGAAGCTGCTGAACAGCAAAAGCTTCTGTGAGCCCAAAGGCACATGTACTTTCTGTAAAGTCTGTTTTTAATCCTTCAATTAGGAGATGTAAGAGGAATCCTTCTCCTTCACTAATCGGTGGAACATCCTCCTTGCTGTCAGCTTCCTCTCCTAAAATGCCTCGACTAGCACGTGGTACAAGTCTGGGTTGCTCTCCTTCTTCCCCCTGCCCTGGGCATCTCTGAGCATCCAAGTTCTTCAAGCTCACCATGTGGGAATGACACAATGCAGCTTTTCTTGCTTCTTAACTTCTCTTAGTGGTAATTTGAAACTTACCTTTTTTTCATGACTCTTACTACACAAGCATATTGTTCTGAAACTGCTCGTTTGGAAGGTTTCTTGGGTGGATGTAGCGGATCGAGGGCCACAGGCTGTTGCCTTAGAAAGGCAGAACTGGTGTGGGTTACGCTGGGGAGATTTTTCTTCTGCTTCCTCAAACTCAGCCCTTCAGCTTATCAGACACAAGATAAAAATAATTACTTTTTTCTTTTTGCTTCTCTTAAATTGGGAGAAGCAGGTCAGCATTGCCACTGAACCCACCTTTCCTGTACTTGCAATGGAAAGAGGGAAGAAGGATCACAGCTTTTAGCTAGCAGGTGGTCATCTTCTTCCGCATTTAAAGGATTATTGCCTAGATCTTACGCTTTTGCATATTTAAATACTGAACTGTGAATGTATGCAGTACTAAAGCTTAGTTAGGGTCCCATTTAACTTCCATTACTCTTCCTAGAAGAATAAGGCTTGATTTCACAGAGCTGAGGTTTGCTGCAGAGCGCAGGGAAGGCTGGTATTTCAATGTGCGGTATTTTAATGTTGCGTATTTCAAGAAAAGCTTGTTTAAGCTTCCCAAGTCAGTGAGAACCAGTCTATTATCTTCCTGGGCTTATCTTTCCGGAAAAACTGAGCTTTAATCTTTGGTGGATCTGAAGCAAAGGTTACTATGTTGGAGGTTACAAAAATAACTGAGGCAACCAAGAAGGGGTTTAGGAGAGTGCTCTCTGGCCCTTACAAATTCTTCTGCTTGCATATGTGTTAGTAAGTCCTGTCCTCTAGAGAATTACAGGGCTAGCCTATATATTTTTATAAAGAAACTATCCTTGACTAAAAGACTGAGACAGCAGCTTCAGTGGATGGCATTCTGACTCTCGGCTTTTGAAGTCAGCTTAGTCTAAAACCTCTGTCGGTAGCTGAATGATTAGGATGGGTGAGAAAATTGCAGAAAAACCACCTTGTAAGTCATGATAGTATTGGTCTTAATTACACTATGTTAAAGCTGTCTTTTGGATGTCATCCTAGTTTTCAGTTGTGAGGATCAGTTCTGCAATCTGAGGGTGATAAGCAGGCATCTGCTAGCCTTTTAAAAAAAGTTGATATCCTATCCTAATTTTCAAATTTATGATTGTGTTGGGAGATAGTTTTAGGTGGTGGCAGTCTGACCAAACTGCAATTAATTAATGTGATCCTTCAGGTACTGGGTTTTTTTATATTCTAAGTGGAGAGGTAATTTCTGCCACTTCCTGCTATACAAAATGAAAGTGCTTTAGTTAATAATGGCTGTAATTAAGGACTTGGAAACGTTTCCCACGCTCTCTTTTTCCCGTAAACTTGTGTTTGTGCTCTCCAAAGCAGCAGTGGTGGAAGTGTTGGCTTAACATGTGCAGCGGCAAACGTTTGCACTAAAAAATTCTTTGGGATGTAGGCTGCTTACTTCCAAAACTGATGGAATGCTAGCTCTCTTATGTCAAATATCTGAGGTCTAATGTGCTAGTGTCAATGATGTGTTTAAGCTTTGAGTGGTTTTGAGTGTCTGTGCCTCTTAGAGCATGTCTGGCATCTTAAATATCAATGGTAGCAGAGACGTGAGTCAGGGTTGATTTTTCTGTGGGTGTGATGGGCAGGTGATTTTGTCCTGCGTTTCTACTGCTTTGCTATGGAGATGAGATACGGCTTTGTATGATTAACTTTTTTTTCAAGGAGCTCTCCATTGCGAGAGCTGCTCAGTCTGGAAGGGGGACAGGACGGTTTGTAGCTGGAGTTCCTTCCAAAAGAGGCTCCCTGTGTAGTGCGGGTGTTTCTCTCAAACACGCTGACTGGTCTGGTGGAGGCTGTGCATTAGGACTTTTTCAGCTGGATTGTCATGAGTCCATAGCATACCTTCATTACTGTAAAATAAAGAATATAGCAAATGTTTTGAAATGATGAGTGAATATTGGATGTTACCGGTTTCTCATGGTTGAAGGTGTAAATCTCAGGACTGCTTTGGACTGGCCCCTTTATGTACAGCTGAAAGACAAAATGTTGCTTCTTAAATGGGGACTACGAACACTTCAGTCTCGGGGAGGGAAGCGAGTCCTACCTTTCTCCTTCAGTTGTATGCAGGAAACTTATTTTTCTTTGAAACTCTACTACCACATCTTTGTCTTCCCACAGATGCTTTTTTGCCTTCTTAGTTTGGGCAATTGGGCCAAACACAGGTGCATTCATTATGTTCTTGCAGTGTCTGCATAAATTCTGCTACTCTTCTGCCATTTATGTTCTGCAGAGTTAAGACAGCATTGTGTCTAAAGTACCTGTTATTTCGATCTTTTTGGTACTTAGATATCATCACTCTTCTTATGCGGCTTTTAAATTTTCCCATTGCTTATGTGAAATTGTTTCTTAAATGAAAATGAGTTGGCAGTACATTAGTTTCTATAAATTTATGCTCTTCTGTGTGTTAAATGCATCATATCAGTAGTGAACTGACGCTCCTTTTTTCTCCTTTCAGCCAGATAACGAAATCTCTTCAGACTGCAATCATGTAAGTATTGCTTTGTTTTATTCAGTCTCTAGCTATGGCATTTGCAGCTTGTATCCCTTTATTGACCTTAGGTATTTTGCATAGTTTGGTAGTTGGCAAAAGGCATTCATCAGGACATATTTGGGTTTCTGTATGTTGTGGTTTAAACCCAGCCAGCAACTAAGCACCACGCAGCTGCTGACTCACTTCCCCCTTCTGCCCACCTGCCCCCCAGTGGGATGGGGGAGAGAATTGGAAAAAAAGGTAAAGCTCGTGGGTTGAGGTAAGAACAGTTTGATAGAACAGAAAGGAAGAAGCTAACAGTGACATTAGTAACAATAAAATGACAATAAAAGGGTTGGAATACATAAAACAAGCGATGCAGTTGCTCACTACTTGCAGACCGATGCCCAGTTAGCTCCTGAGCAACGCTCCTCCCCAGACCAACTCCCCCCAGTTTATATACTGGGCATGATGTCCCATGGTATGGAATAGCCCTGTGGCCAGTTTGGGTCAACTGTCCCGGCTGTGTCCCCTCCCAGCTTTCTTGTGCCCCTTCAGCATTCTTGCTGGCTGGGCAGGAGAAGCTGAAAAATCCTTGACTTAGTCGAAACACAACTTAGCAACAACCTAAAACATCAGGGTGTGACCAACATTCTTCTCATCCTAACCCCAAAAAACAGCGCTGTACCAACTACTAGGAAGACAATTAACTCTGTCCCAGCCGAAACCAGGACACTGTACTGGCCTGTGGAGGAAGAACACGAGGTGGCTTCTTTAACGCAGTATAGCCACTATGGTCTTACTGGAGACTTCAGAGTGGAACACGTTTAAGAGCTTTATAAACTGCACTGCTGTATCAGAGGAAGATAGCAGACGTCTTTCCTATTTTATAGTTGGAGGGTGGTTCCTGTGAGTTACTGGGAGCAACATCATGTGCTCTGTTTGGGAAAGATGTGAGCAGTACTGAATTTAAACTCTTAATTTCAGCTGTTGAAGCCTGCTGTATTACTTTCACAGCTGCTAAATTCTTAGATTTGCTTGGAAAATGCTGTGGGGGTGTGATACTTAGAGGCAGTTTGAACCACTTGGCTGGTTTTAGAACAGATTTCCTCTCAGCACTGTGTTTAACAGTGAGCAAATGGTTAGCCAGTTTTCAGGCTGTCAAGCTGACTCTTCAAATCCCGAGACACACATACCCCAAAAAATCAGCGCTAAGGGATGGTATTAGATTTCCTTTGGCTTCTCTCACTTGCATCCTGTTAGAATATACCATAACAAGATCCTTGTTTGGTTAGCCCTGGACACGCAAACAAATGCGTGCCTCAATGATGGTCTTGGTTTCAGACGCTTGAGAAGCTGTATTTTGTTTTGTTATTGGAAGATACATTGCAGAAATGAAACCTGGCCATGCTGTACAACTAGTAATTTCCAACTGTGTTTATGAATTAACCTTTAGCACTGCGATGCCTGGCTTCATGGCAGCTGTAATTCTCTGTTGTGCAGGGCTGGATCAGAGGAAGGGCACATCATGTTTCTGTTTAAGTCTTTTTTTGAAAAAGAGGAAACCTCAGTAATTAAAACATGTCTACCTGACACTTAAATGTGCCAACAGAAATTACCTGAATGAAGAAGAAACTGAGAATTCTAGAAATCAAAGCTGGACCTTTCCTCTGCTGGATGAAATGACAGTATGTCTGCCACAAGGCAGATGTCAGGCTGCTGTGGATTATAGAAGCCGTTCAGGCATAGGAGGTGTGGGCAAAGTTTCATTTTCCCAGGCAGAAAATGAAGCAGAGTGATCAAAAGCTAGACCACAGAGAGGTGTCTCATGTCCAAATGTTTTCTTTGCCTCTTTGCAGTCTTTGGTAGTACAACTGCTGATCATCTCCTGGGAAAATATTGCCTAGCGCTAAAACCTGGATTTTTAAGCTGCAAGTTTAACCTTCCTTCCGTCTGTGGGAAGGTTCCTTTGGAGAGCACCTCATTTTGAGACTCTCCAATGTTCGAGATTACAAATGCAGAGGGATATTTTTATGGTGGTCGACCTCATTCTTGCCCTTCCGATCCTAGCTGGGAGAGGTTTACAGCACTTTCTTTGAGGACAGGTTCCTTGTTTATTAACTTTTGTCTATTAAACCTGTGTATTTACAACTTCTTACTCCCTCTGAAATTCCCGAAGATCCTGTCACTTTTTTTTTAACTTTTTACAATGCCATGATAGGAGGTGTGGAAGACAGCGCAGCTGTGCTGATTCCATTTTTAGTTCTGTGAGCGTGTGCTTCCACCCTCTTGGAGACGATGTAAAACTGCTTTCCTTGTGTACAAGCATGTTTTTGTGTTTTCTTAGCATTTTGTGTACAATTGAAACTTCAAAATAAAGTTTGACCAAACCATTTGTCTTTTTGATACTAATTCAATTTTGTCACAAAGGCAGAGTATTTGAAATGAATTTTTTAAACTATTTAATCTCTATGTTAATGAAGAATGTTTAAATGCAGCTGAAGTTCCTAGAGAAAAACAGATGAGCTAATAGAGCTTTTCTTGGGCAACATCTTAGCTATTAATTTGCTGAGGTTTTGCTCTCTTAACCTGTAATTTACTTCACGGTGCCTCAGGAGGACATCTGGGATGTGTATCTATGTGCAGAGTGTGACTTGTCCAAGACTGATTCTTGCACAATGACCAAATGCATTTAGGCTCCTATGTGAGCTAATCTCTGGCTCCTAGAAGAACAGTCGTCCATACCAAGGTGTTTTGCAGCCTAACTTCTAATGTATCATTGTGCTTAGCGAGAGAGAGGACCTCTTACAGGTTTGAAATATGTCTGCATCCAAAAAGTTGGCTGGTTGCGGTGCCTCACAGAAAGAAGTGAATGAGGGACCAGCTGTGTTGTCCTCCTTCCTTTTTTGCTAGGCTTTTATTAGGTTTTCAGCATGAAATCTACTCATATTGAGGACTTCATTTTTGTTAGGTCATTTGCATCAGGCAGACAAGTCGTGGCACAGAAAGGTGTGGTGGGCTAAAGACATTGCTAAATATGCAGCAGGTAGTGAGTTACAGCTTTTGTTGTTTTATCCTTTCAGTTATGAAATTGTCTTCATTAGATACGTTTCCTTTTAATGAGTCAGCTCATGACCTTACGGAGAGATTTTTAACAGTCTGAATTTGTTCAAGATGAGAATGTTACTGCAGAAATGAAGGGACAAAGTTGTTGTCAAGGAAACTTTGCATTGATTGTTGCAGTGTAGAAGGATGGTGATACAGACTGGAAAAAAATGATGTTTTGTTGTTTTCTGAAGCAAAATATTTGTCATTCTCCATGGGAAGCTCTTAAACCCCCTTTCTGCAAATGCCTTCTCTCTAGCTCTTGTGGAACTACAAGCTGAACCTGACTACAGATCCGAAGTTTGAATCCGTGGCCAGAGAAGTCTGCAAGTCCACCATTGCAGAGGTAAGCCAGAAGAAAGGAGTGGCTGCTGTTGTGGCACTAAGGGTTTGTTTTTTTTTCATTTCTTTGTGGTAGTGAATTAGTGTGTGAATAATGTTTGGGGTTTGGGGAAGCTCTAGTCTTAAATGCCAAATTACTAGGTGTAATTAATTTGATCTCCTTGTGGAAAAAGCCAGTTAGCTTAGTGGTGCCAGGCAAAGGGGTGAGGGAAAGAAATGATAAACTAACAACCCATTAGCTCTTACCTGACCTCTTGTCAGAAATCTGTTGTGGATTGGATTTGTCCCCTCTTTATCAAGTGTTGGAGAATTGTAGCAGTGTTGGTGTAGCAGGGGGTTCCACTGAATTTAGTGTAAGGCTGGTTTTGGATTGTGTCTTGCTAGCAGAGAGGGTAAGTACATAGACATCAAATGATGAATCACCTTTTTTTTTTCTTCAAGGCTCAAAGTTTAGTTACTCCAAGGACTCTCGTTAGGAGCTTCATCTTTTTAGGTTGCACTAGGAGTTAGTCCTCTGACTCAAGCATCAACACACCTCAGCCCAGCTTCAAAGATTACTTGATTAATCATCTCTTTCCTTGTGCTCATGCTAGACCTCTTGAGGCTGTGCGCTCAGCCATGCAGGAGCTGACTGAGCTGAGGTTTTTTCCCTTTGGTTAGGGTAGTTTTCAGCTAGACTTCAGGGGAAGCAGTGCAACCAAGGCTCTTCACAGGAGTACAGGCTTCAGGTGACTTAATTCAGTCATTAAACCGTGCTCTGAAAAATATCCTTTGTATATTCACCAGAATTAACTTCGCCTACCCATAAACTTGCTTTTTTAAAAAAAAAAAAATTCAGTTTGCTCGAGACAATGGCCCCTTTGTGACTTTTAAAGTAGGTTTTCTTGAAAGACTGTCGGTTGCATGAACAGCAGATTGTCTCTCCAACCCTAGTTTGAGCTGGCAGTTTGTTTTCCATAGGCCTAGTTTTCTGTGGTGCAGACTTGCTTATTGGATGGGGAATATGTCAGTGCAGGTTTGAATGGTTCCCCAAGTCCTCACGTTTTGATGGAACCACCTACGTGGATCGCTGTTCTTTACAAAGTTTTCATTTGACAGGAACACACAAAGATCTAGGAAATTGAGGATGTTAATAGCAGCTTGGCTTCAAAAGTTTGGGAATTAGTAATGTAGTTGAGGGGTACTTGGTTGCTTTTTCTTCATGGCCTGCTAGGGTTCTGCTTCCCCTTCTCAGCACCAGCTGAGTTTTAGTAAGGATAGCATTAGGGAATGGGAAACCATTATTTAGTATGAGGAGGGATCAAGAAAATAATTAATGCAAGAAGGCTAGAATATTAAACAGTGGAAGGAAAACAGCTTGCATCAAAGGGTTACATTGTGTTTGGAGTTCAGTAACTCCCAAAAGCAAACACTGTGAAATCTGTCAAATCTTTCTTTTTGCAATCATAGGGAAGATTATATTTTTCTGTTTTACGTCATATAGCTGCTGCAGAATTTTTATGACCAAGGCATTCTTGAAAATGCTCTTTTTAACAGTCTAATTACCACTTTTGTATAATTATAGTCTGGCATTGTTGTAAGTGATGCCCTCTAAATCTGGGATATGATGTTGAAAAGCAGTGGGAAAGAGTGTAGGATTTTAGCTGTACATTAACCACTAGTGTTCCTCTTATAATTGTGGTGAATGAGAACATGAACTGCTGGTGTTTTGCCATTTGGTGAGTGGCTTTTATTTACAGAAAAAAGTTGCATAAGTAACAATCTCATGTTTGAACTTCTGACACTTAATACTGGGGCAGGTGCATAAATTATTCCACTAACTTTTAAAAGTCTTTGCTAAACACTTTAGAACTAACCATGTAGTGGGAATATACTGCTAACATGCAGTATTAGCCTATTAATGTTTTTCTTTAATTCACACTAACAGTTTTCTTGCTGGTGACTGAGCTCTGATTTTAAGTATTGCTTTGTATTAAGAACAAAGTACAACTAGAAGAGAAATTTCTAGTAAAAGTCATTTGGGAACTGGCAACTGTCCCAACCGGGTACATTCTGAAAAGTCCTCCTTTAATTTTATCAGCTAGATACAGATTTAAATATCAACTTTTTTCTCAGCTGTTGTGGTTTTGTAAGTTCTGGCAATAATTTTAATCTAGAATTATAGTTGGCTACCAAATAATGGTAGTTGTTTCAGAAGTGGCCAGGCAATAACATGATTGCTCGGTCTTTTATGCAGTTCACTGGCTCAGGCCATGGAGCTCTGGGGCTGTTTCCAAGGTCAGGCTCTTCCAAAACCAGCATGTTGCTGTTGTGTGCTGGTTTGGCTCGTGGCACTTGAGCTGCAGTAGAGCCAAACCAAAGACGCAGCTTTCTCTGAGAAAGCTTGCTCAACTCTCTCCCTTCTACCCTGCAATGAATCATACATGTTTTCACTTCAAAGTGTATTTTCTGCCTTAACGGCTACGTTGACCTTAGTAACTATGTTTTCCCAATAGCTATATAGATTAAATACAAAATATTCTACCAGCCTACGTCTGCCTTCAAATAATGGCGTTTAAAATGTTGCATGTTTTATTTGTAATGTAGAAAGTAATGGCCTCATAAGCTGAGAGAGCGAGCGAGACCTGTTTTATTCATCTAGGCTGACCTGTATGAGTCTGTCACAGCATGTTCTGAGTTAATTCTTCTTTGAATTAGAATATATATTTCTAGAGATGGCTCTTTTTTTTTTTTTTTTTTTTTTTAATTTCCATTAAAAAGATTCCAACTTGGCATTTGAGAACTGATAAAATGGTTCCCTGCCTGTTCCCTTGGTGCTGCCCTTGCTTGGTATCTGAACCTCCCTGGATTATTGATTGCCATGGATCTCCCTTTAGATTGATGAGCCCTTCAGTATTTGTACAGGAACAAATCTTTGATATAATCACGTTAGCTCATGTATCTATTGCTTGAAAAACTGTCACCACTGAATTTAAGTGTCTAACTGTCAAGCATGCTTCCTGTGTCATTAAGGCTGCAGTTTTCAGCACACTCACGAACAGGGGACACCAGAACTGGGCAAGTATTTCAACATGGGCTTCCCAGGGTTAAAAAGAGTCTGTGTAATCTCGGTACTCCTTGGAGCAAGGCGCATTGCACTGCTCCTATTGCAAGATTCCTCAGGGAGCATCCTTAACTGATAAGTAACTGTGTTTTCCACTTCCTTTGGAAAGATGCTGTCAAAGCTGCCTGCATCTTTTACTTCCAAAGGTGACGTTTTTGGCCTTACTGTCTGCTTCCCTGAGCAGTGCAGGCTGTGATTTATATTGGAGACCTGTCTGTTCGTGTACACTGCTTTTCCAGTCCCTGCACAGCTTTCAGCTTTTGTTAGCCATGATTTTTATTTTTTTAGACCACTGAGTAAAATGGTTTAGTACCAACAATCAGTTCCTATAAGAGCCTGATAAAAATGAATTTGATGAGGATTTTCCTTTATAGTAATTTTCAGCTTCCAGCAAGTTATAAACAGTTCAATAAATAGTGTTGACTTTTTAATCAGTCTCATTTCTAGCCAAAATGTTATATTGTACAAGGTCAGGTCACTAATGGGTGTCCAAGTATGATTTAGTGATGTTGTAATATGCTCACTGTTCTAAATAAAGGTTTGTCAAACTAGCATTTTTCCCTACAAATCCACTTGATTGCAGGGGTTCGATGTGATTATTATGAAAGATGATTATTGAGCAAGAGGCTTTATAATCCTCAAGGTCGCTGCATTTGCTTTCTTCAGATACTGGCACACATGAGGTATTTCTCATTTCTGAAATATTTTCAAGTATTCTGACTTAGTGAAAATCAAACTAAAGCCTAGAGGGTTTCTTTGCCAGCAGATTTTGAAGGTGCAGATGCAAGTTTCTTTGAGGATGGCTTTTTTAAAAAAAAGGTTAAATGCAGTAGCTGCAGCCACTATATATTTTTTTTTTCCCCCTAAACAGATCAAGGAGTGTGCAGATGAACCAGTTGGTAAAGGCTTCTTGGTGTCATGTTTGGTGGATCACAGAGGCAACATCACTGAATACCAGTGCCATCAGTACATCACTAAAATGACAGCCATTATCTTCAGTGATTATCGGTTGATCTGTGGCTTCATGGATGACTGCAAGGCTGACATCAATCTCCTGAAATGTGGCAGCATTCGACCTGGAGAAAAGGTATCCAGAGAACATGTAGATTGTCAATAGGCTTGTAAAAGTCATTCACTTTAAGGAAACTTACATGGAGACTCTGCAATGGTATTACGGTCTTACTCGCAGCTGAGGAGATACATGGCATATCTCATCTGTCTGAAAAGGGTGGTGTTCTGATGCTGTATAGTTCCTTTTTAATAAATATGCATTTGTTCCTCTGTGAGGGGCTGCTATTCAGAGACGACTTTCATTTGTCTTTCCTTACTGCACTACAGGTGATCTGGTAGGTAGTTGTCTTTTTGGTCACGCTCTGTCAGGCTTGATTCAATACGATGAATCCAAACAATAGATTTTAGCAGACCTATTGCTAGGCTTATTTCACAGTCTGGTCAGGTCTGATGCAGGAAGGTTATCAAGGTGATGTGGCCTGTGCTTATAACCCTTTCTGCTTTCTCAGGTTGCAGCTGAGAGACTGGATCAAGAGCTTTTACCTGTTTGCTTCACCTTTCCCCTGCCCACTCGAAAATGGTTGAAGGGCACGTATTACCTAGTGTCATATTTTAGTAGTAGGGACTTACTAATGCTCTACTGCTTTTACTAAATCAATGTTCTTTTTGCTGTATGAGACTTAAGCAGGAGTTGATGCAAAGAACAGTTTGTGGTGACTAGATGTGGGGTTATTTTCAAGGCACTGTCTGTCTACTTCAGCATATCTAGTGCAGGCAGCAATTATGTAGTGTGGCAGGAATGACTGGCTTCTCTTATAGTAAGTTTTTGTGTTTAAGGATAACGTTAAAATTACCCTATCAACTCTTTACAATGCTTTTTAAATTACAGCTCTTACACTTTTAAGAATTAGTCTCTTAAATCAGCTAGAAATGAAGAAGTGAAAAGATTTAACAAAAAATACACACTTTTTTTGTTTAAAAAAAATAAGTTTTCCTAGCTGGTTGTTAGCTGCTGTAAGCAGCTTCACATCCATAGTGTGTTAAATTGAAGTGGTAATGTATTCCAGAAGACTTAGCTGAAAAACAGAAAGCTCAAAAATAAGTGCTTGCTTTAAAGAACAATAGCAGCCTTAGAAGTGGGAGGAACTTGCAGGCACCACAGGTTTGGACTAGTAACAGCTGAGTAACTTGCTTTCTCCGTAAAGTAAAGGCTGTCTTCTAATCCTGGCCTGAAGTACCTCATGAAATGAGAAACTGCTTTTAACAATTGGGACAGAATCAGAAATGTAATATGAGAGTCCTGGGTGTCAGATCTACATATTACCTGTGGCCTGACCAAATTAAAATAAATAAAATTAAAATACTTGTGGTAGCACTGGAGGGTACAATAGCATGGATTTCATGAGCCTAAGCCAAATCTCATCTAGTAGAAGTGAAACCAGTGCTGGCAGGCTTGTGTTTGTAACTGCATAACCCACCGTGCTGGCCGCAGAAGTTAAGGTGGGTGAAGGGTGAGGATAGCCAGGGGGACTAAGGTCATAAGGCATCTAGGAGAGGGAAACGAATGCAAACTTTGGGTCACCAAGTTTCTGTGGGAAGGCAAAGCAAGTCGTTAACCAACCTTTTATGGGGGTTAGTGTGGTTTATGCATATTCCTCGCTTTCTTGATACCCAAACCAGAATATTTTGCCTTGGTTTGTGAAAGTGTCGCAGCCTGTCATATGATGTCTTTTGTTATGCTGTCATCCTTGGCACTTAAAGCAATTCAAGTATTTATACTGCTATGGAAACAGCTATAAGTGGCTATGCAAGCATTTCTTTTGTTGGTGTTCTGCTCTATCCCTTTTCTGCTTTGGAGAAATCTCATCTAATTTACTCCTATCAGATGCTGGTTGAGGTTTTACTTCCATGCTGTAGCTTCTGAGAGTTGCCTGTAGAGAAACAGTCATTACCCTTTTGTGTCATGGAATGTAACTGTGAATTTAATAAATAGGACCTGGATACCTGAGGAGGAAGATGGGGAAGAGATTCATCTGCTTCTTTTTTTTATGGAAATAAGCACCACTAGACCACTGACTCCATCCACATCAGGTGGTTAGTAGCTTGCAGTATGATAGCTTCATCATAGTAACTGGGATAAACTGGCATTTTTAACTGTAAAAAGTACTTTAGTAGGTATTCTGGAATTACACTGCCTCTTGAAGCTCCTCTGCTAGCTGTTTTCCTTTTCTATACTTCCTGTTTTAGCTTGCTTTCCACTTCCTAATTGAATTCTGTTCCTGCTGGGTTTGTTACTTCGGATGTGGTGCTTTCTGTGCTTGCTTGTCCACGTTTCTTGTTGGTTTTATGCTCTGGAAGAGCAATAAAGCACAGCTTAGAAGTCTCGATCTGACTTTAGACTTCCATTTTGCTGTATATGACTGAAAGGCTGTAGGTGTGTCATTTGGCAGCATTAAATTTTGTAATATGCTTGTGTTGTGGAGTTGTGTTTTTGTTTGGTCTTTTTTTCTCCTTCCAGTTAATGGAGAAATATTTAATAGTAGTTTCAGTCACCTTTCCAGTTGGCTGTTCCGCTTAATAGTGAATTTGGTCTCCTGGTATTTAAAGCTTGCTTTGTCTTCATGCAGTAGGGTTCTAATTTGAAATTGAAATTGGTAATTGCAACAGAGCTTTTCTTCTTGGGCTGCCTCTCAGAATGAGCTGCTTTCCTGATCCTAGTAACATCCAGGATTGTGTCAAACTAGTGGGTAGTCTGTAGTTGCCCAGGTGCTGGATTTAACCATGATGTCCAAACTGGAGTTGATTATTTGCCAGTAATGAAGGCTGCATTAGTGTCAATTGCACATCTCTTGTAGTACTTTACCAGCTAATAGTATTTTTCAGGTTTCTAAAAAAAGATGCATTTAGGAGACCATTGTTTTCTTGCTTTTTTTCACCCCTAGGTGCTTTGAGTACAGTTGCTTCCCTCTTTCCCTAGTTTCATAGAAGTACTGGACACAGAAGAAATGAGTCTAACTGGGAAGAGATGGTAACATTCAGCTCAGTCTTTAATTAGTGTAGTATTATAGCAGTGTACTATCAGCTGAAGTACTGAGAATTAGCTAATCTAAGAGTCATCGCCTGTAACCTTGGTGTCTGGGTTAGCCAGGTGGAGTGCTGAACTGGAACTCATGATAGATCTGCTGGGTGGTTTTCTGTAGCCTGACTGATGTGGCTCCAGCAAGTCAGCACGGCCATTCAGTGCAAGGTGCTGTACTGATAAGTCAGGTTATGTTTTACCCTCCTGCCTGCTGCTTTTTTCTGCTCTTTTCTGGTCACCTTTCTAGCTTCTCTCTGAAAGTCTGCAGCTAGAACATTCATGAACTTGAGGCATGTCAGTTTTTAGACAGAATAGTCTTTTCTGGTGGAGCTTCTGAAAATGACAGAAAATAAACAAGAATCGCCAAGCCTGAACTATGCTGGGGGACATGTGAATCTCTGATGGAAAATGAATAGTAAGAACAAGGTTTTAAAAATTCTGTCTTGGCCTAAAGCCATGTGCCTGGAGTTTGAATTTTGGTCATAGGAATTATAATATCCCAAAGCATTGTGCTGAAGGGGGTTTGCTTGGGCACATTTAGAACTTGATTCCATTTCCCTGTGGCTCAAAGTGCCGTAGGACAGTATTGGAAAGCTGCTTGTATCCTTTGTGGATCTGTATATATCCTTTCATAAAACTACGCAGAGTTTCAAGGCACTCCAGGCTAGATAGTTATCTAGGATGTCTTAACAGATCTTTGCAACTTTCAGTTAAAATTCTTCATTTAAGATTGATAGTGGTGATGAGGCAACAATTCCAAAAAACGTGTGTGGTTTTTAGATTTAATCTCTTGTATTTCAGTGTGTTGCACTGAAGAAATGAGGCCTAGACTCTGTCAGCTCCTGCAGCAATTTTGGGGAGTCCTGACTTGCGGAATGAGCTTAGAGTTGAAGACCTTTTAAGGTAGAGGCTTTCTGACAACAAGGTGCTGGATAGAGGAAAAGCTTTGGGATTCGTTCCATGGCAGAGATGCAGCAGGCATTTATACCCTTGTACGCACCAGGCGGCCGATGCTGTAGCAGGACCGGGAGAGCTCGCGTTGTGGGATGCCAACCCTCGGCTTTGGTGCCTCTGAAGCTGAGCTGGGCCCACAGGACTGGTGGCCCGTGGAGCGCAGGTGGGAGTAGGCAGCTCTGTGTGGCAGGGTGCTGCAAAGTGATGCAGGTACCACAAGTGTGTGTCAAAGCTGCCCTGCCATCCTGTTCAGGACAAGCCTGTCAAACTTTTGATGGCCAGCTGCTTTAGAAAAAGATGTTCGGGTGCAGCCATACACATTTGTTTTCCCCTCCAGGCTGCAATAAGAGATTGTACAGTCTTAAATACAGTAGGTGCTAGCCTATAATTAAAGCCTTGCGAAACTGAGATCAGTTATACTGTGCTTCAGTATGGCAACAAGCGTACATCCTGATCTGGATTTTTGTACATCTTCTTGATCTATGGGACAGATACGGTAAGCTTGGTGGTCTTTTACCTTACCAGGAGCTCATATTCTGTGCTTAGTTACGTTTGCTCAGGCTAGGCATTTAAGCATGAACAGGGAGCAGGAACACTAATGGCACCACAAGAAGGCGTGTGAATGCTTGGAGGTAGGAGAAAAGAGCAGGACTGCATCTTTCAGGAGCTAGCTGTGTTGACTTGTGTGTGTTGCTATTTCTGTTAAGTCTATGTTTTAAAATTGCTCTAGTACAGGGCGGCAGAGTAGACAGCACTGCAAGATGATCTACCCAAATGTAAAAATTGTATTTGCGAAGTAATGCAATAAATTAGTCATTTCATGTTGTGTCCCTGAAATACAACAGTAAACGTTCAGCGTCCACCATATGGAAATCTGCTTTCACTAGACTATTAAAAATAGGTTTACTTTCATATATAGTATGACTCTGACCAGGAATCTAGACCCACGCTTCAAGAAACCAGGGAACTTCTCATTTTCCTACCAGGAAAAGCTTGCCTTGTACCCTCTTTGCTGGCTTGCAAGGGGAGGCTGCAGGTGAGTGAGAGTAATCTTGGCCTGCCTTGCCTCCCAGCTGCAGCCTCACCTAGGCTGGAGCAAAAAATCTGCCAGATGAGCTTAAAATGGTTATTTTCAATCATTTATGCTTGCCAGCTCCTTGGTTGTAATTACTGGCTATGACTGACCACAAGGATTTGCAGAACAGTGTGTGTGTTTGGCGTGGTTATGGATAAATGGCAATTTTAAGTTATGTGGCGAAAGTACTGCTAACTAGTATTCCTCAGATTCCTTTTGGGTTCAGTCCTAAAGGGACTCTTAATATATAATTACGTTTCTTCAGAGATGCTGATGTCTGGCCAGCATGTGGAGTTGGCCAGTTCCCACTCAAAGAAAAGAGCAAACCAAAATACAGAGTTTTAGGGTGTGTGGTTTTGGTGGTTTTGCTTTTTTTTTTTTAAGGGGAAAACTACTTTTAGCCCTTTAAACTGATGATACTTCTGGCTTGTGTTTATGGCTTCAATTGGCCAATTCTTCTTGTGCTCCAAGTGTAGCAGAGTTAAAACAGGAATGAAAGGCTGCCTGCCTGAGGAGACACATCAGAACAAAAAGATTTGGAAGAGTTGCATGGCTTTGAATAGTCACGGTCGCATTTTCTGGAGACTGCTGTCTTACTCATGGTGCTGCAACAGCAATGGATGAATCTACTTGACAGTGAGCTGAAGGGATAGCTCCAAAATGGTTACTGCAAATGCCGGGTTGATGTATGCAAATATTCGTGGCTTGTTATATACTCTGGATAGTCTGATATAAATTTAGGATCAATATCCTCTCACAGCAAAGCAGCATAAATTAAGGTGGTCTTTGCAGGAAGAACTTGCAGAAGCCTTGAGAGATCTGTTTCAGGAAAGTTCTTGTTTATTAGAGGAATCGGTGATATAGAGGCGGTACGGTTCCCTTTCTAAACACGTAAAAAGGATGTAGGAAACTAAAGGAGCCCTGCCTTGCCTCTTCTGGGGTTTCGTACAAAGCACAGGCTCTCTACGTTTATTGGCAGTTGCTGGTCATAGCCCAAAGTCGTCTTCAGGTGCGCAGGACAGTGGATGTGATGTACAGTATTGGGCCAGAACTGCTCTGTCTGAGACTTTGTTCTTGAATGCTCTGAATTTTTTTTTTTTTTTAGTCCCTTAATGGAGGAATTAGCATTGAGAAGCCTACACTGGTCAAAGCTCCTTTGTGGTCTTTTTAGCATCACTAATTATCACCACCCAAACTGAAAGCTTGTCTCAGCAGGGAGGAACTATGATTTTTCTCTCCCCCAAGTATGTTCTTAATGTGATGCTGTCGCCTGCTGTTGCCATGGTGCGAAGAGAGCTATGTCAGATTAAAGATAATTTGGCCGTTTTGGTAAACGGCTCTGAGCAGTGTGACTAAGTAGTGGTAATCTCATTAAGTGACATTAAAACAAACCCAGAGCATTGAAGGGGGCGGATTTCACAATGGCCACCAGCAGGATGGTGATGTATAAAGTGTATGGATAGTACAGATATTAACTGTTGCTTCCTATGAATGTAAATGCAGTTTAGGCTGAACTTTTGGAAGTCTTATCTGTAAACAGTTTGTTTATTGCTTAATTTATGCGGTGCTTATCCAGATTCATAGATCACTTGATTATGTAAGCGGTTGGTTACAGATGTCTTGGTCTTCTCATGCAGGATGCCCACTCGCAAGGAGAAGTGGTGGCATGCCTGGAAAAAGGCCTGGTAAAAGAGGCGGAGGAGACTGATCCTCGGATCCAAGTTTCTGATCAGTGTAAGAAAGCAATTCTTCGTGTAGCTGAACTCTCTTCGGATGACTTCCACTTGGACCGGCATCTCTACTTTGCGTGCCGAGATGATAGAGAGAGATTTTGTGAAAATGTGAGTAGTTTCCTCTTGCATGCTCTTCTACAGTTATCACTTAAACCCGAGACCCCCTTGGAAAGAAGGAATGCAATGGTAGAGTGGAGCCTGAGCGAGATCATGTAATACTGAAAACAGACACCTTGTAGCTGTCACTTTGCAATAAATCTGGTATTAAATTCACTCACCCAACAAACAAGCATTATTTCCAGTGGGTTAATGAAGTGAATTGGCATAAATGGTTTAATGGGCATCAGAGCTGGTGTGACAGGGAGCAGAATGACTCGAATGGGGAGGAGACAGTAAAGGTAAGTGACCGCTTCCTTCTGCAGCGGTAAGCTGTTGCACGAGGTAAGCCTGGTCTGACTTGACTTGCAGCACCACTCATCTCTGGAGAGATGAGCTGGAAAGCTGCATTGTTCAGTCTGAATTAGCTTGTATCAGCTGAGTGTCTTCTCACTAAAAGGGTGATGAACATGATCAGATTTTTTTTTTAAATGCAGTAAAATTTAAAAGATTTTTATGGTATAGAAGCTATCACTGTCATCTGAAATGTTAAAGTTAATATATTTCTAGTTTAAAAAATAAATCTCTATAGGTGTAGTTTAGCCTGCTCGTTAAGCATTACAAGTCTTAGCTTTAAAGGTAAATGTTACTCTTTTGTTTCACAGACTCAGGCTGGGGAAGGCCGAGTCTACAAGTGCCTCTTTAATCACAAGTTTGAAGAATCAATGAGTGAAAAGGTAGGTATCTGTCTTAGTGAGACAAATCCGTAATGCAGAAATCATCAGATCATTCATCAGTCCAGGCTACATTATTCTTTTCCAGTGTTGAGGAAAATCCATCATCTGCGTGGTCGGATAACCGACTGCTTTAACAGATGCTTTTACTTTGATATGTTTGTGTTCCCAGCTACATGCTGATGGCTTGAATTAATTGTACTCAGGTTACAGCCTTTAAAGTTAAGGATTTAAATAAATCAAAGCTTTTGGGTGGGTAATTTGGGAAGGTAGACATGGAGCTCAAGTGGTAGCACTGTGATTGAGTGTTTAAAGTAGAGGTCGCACCATGCTGGGGTAAGCCTTGGATAAATGCTGCTGTAATGTACAGATTAGAAACAAAATGCCCAAATGCCTCAGCACAAGAAGGTGTGCGTGCTTCACTCTTGTTTTCAAGGCTATGAGTGTCTGACAATGAAGCAGCAAATTCTGTGGGAAAGATGCACCGTTCAATTACTGAAGTTTTCCTTATGTTTTTCCTGAAGATGTGGTTTTCAACAACAACAAAAATGTTGTTCTGGAAAGCCAGTCCTGAAGAGAGTTTGTATTGGTGTAGGTGTTTTGGGAAGGCAGCAGTGCCTTCAGTGATTTTGGAAGCAGCATCATAGTGTTTGGGATTATATGGAATTATATCATCTGTCTGAAAGGTTACAAAGATGAGTATCTGTAAAGCCCTCCTGGGAGAATCTCTGCTGAAGGAACCTGATTCAGAGGCCTGGAGGGATCAGACTCGTTTCCTTTTCTTTAAATGCATTTGCTATCTGAAAGCTTGGTTCCAATTAACAAATTCAAAACTGAGAGTGTGATCCCTGAGGGCTCGAAACAAAGCTTCATTTTGTACAAGCATGTTACTGAAATGGACTGCTATATTTGCTTAACCTGTTTTTGGTTGTACAAGGACAGTGGTGGTTTTTGAGGGGTCTTTCCCATGATCAGTTGTCTTAAGATATGAATGCAAGATGCTGACAGGTTAGGCAAAGCTGTAGCAGATGACTTGGTAGGGAGAGAGGGGTGGATGCTCTAAGGGTGCAGTTTGCAGAGCAGGAGGAATTACAAAATCTAGTTCTCGCTCTTGTAGCTGCCAGAGTTGAACCATCTGCAAAGTCACTAGTTTTGTAGAAGCTGTTACCCAGTAAAAAGTCCTGCCTTGCTGATGGCATCGGCAGCTGCATACACACGTAGCCAACAATAGCTGCCTAGTGGGTGGCTTGCTTTGTGTAATCCAAAATTGCTTGCCAGGCTGGGCTTCCTGGCTGTACCTGACCTTGCCCTGCTTTGAGGGGGGTGAGGTATCCGAGAGCCTGTATCTCCCTGTGTCCAGAGCTTTAAGTCTGTCCAGTCCCAAGGTCCCAGTCATGGCGCAGAGATGGGAGCATGAAGGAGGGGGTGGGAATATTTTGGGAGTAGGGCTTTCCAGGTCCTGGAGTAGGTATGTGGGCAGGAGCAGGAGAAAAGTCAAAAAACTGATGTAAGGAAGGGGAGAGGGCTACAGGGCTTCTCTGTTCCTTGTGCCAAGATTGCTCCCCGTTTTCCCCACCGTACACATGCTCAGTTTTCCTTCCTTTCAAATAATCCAAGAATGGACAAATTTGCCTGAGCTGTTCTGAATTATCTGCCACCCTCGGATTTAATTTTCGTATAATTTAAACCAAAAGCTACGAAGCGTAGCAGTGTTTTTACAGGCCCTTTTTTGGATGAAATTTAGAGTGCTGTTCTTGCAGCTGCTGGGTTCAGGTTTGGCCACAGTGCATCCTCGTGAGCCTCATCACTTGTGGAAAATGGCTAGAAATTCTCATGGTTAGACTGCTTTATCTGCTGTCATCTGTTTGGCACATTGCAGAACAAATCCAAAGAACACACTATTTTGTAAATGCAACTGGAAAAAGTTGTTTCTTGAGGGCATGGGGTGAGTGTGTACCACACACACTGTGGGATAAATGTCAGCAACTGATCCTAGTTACCAAGAATGAGTCATGCTCTCAGCCATAGCTCTTCGCAAAAAGCTGGATGAATGTGCAGTTTTAAGAAGTGCTCTGCAGAGAGCTGCTGCCTTTAAAACCCTTGATCTGTTGACCTCGGTGTGCATTGTTAACTGTGTGGTTTCTATGAGGCAAACGAAATTTAACTGCAGTCTAGCTTAAGTGCATGAATTTTAAAGCATCAGTCATCTTTTGAAACACAGTTTGAAAACTTAACAGCAGCAGGTCTAGCTCTCTGCCACCAGTGTGCGGAAACTGATTCAGCCGTCCCAATGTGTCTCCTGCAGTGTCGTGATGCTCTGACAACCCGCCAGAAGCTGATCGCCCAAGACTACAAAGTCAGTTACTCGCTGGCAAAGTCCTGTAAAAGTGATCTGAAGAAGTACCGCTGTAATGTGGAGAACCTTCCCCGGTCTCGGGAAGCCAGGCTTTCGTACCTGTTGATGTGCTTAGAGTCTGCTGTGCACAGAGGTAAGCTGAGTTCAGTCAAGAGATCTATGACTTTCTGGGACCTTGATTTTTGAAGTTTCTCTTGGACCTTCAGCTTCAGCATGGATTTACAGTCCCCCTCTCCAAGAAACCTTTTCCGAACTTTGGTTCAGAGGCAAGTTTCCTCATCATAATGCTTTTATCACTGTTGTTTTGAAGATCAGCATAGCTGAGTAAACCTCTAACACTGCCTCCTGTTGTGTAGGCTGGAAGTTTAAAATGCAAAATAGCAAATCCCGCTTGGACGGATGATGTGTAATTGCAAATCCTTCTATTCACTGTGAATTTGAGCAGCTTTCTTCCTCCTTTACATAGTAAGCATTAACTATGCTACTAGGTTAAATCAGAGTAGAGAACCTGTTTCTCATCACTCGGGGAAAGTCAGGGATACTCAGTCCTCTGCCTCTTGTAGGTAATGTTCTTTCCTTGCGGTTCGGTAGCTTGGGTAAATGCCTTAATTTCTCTACCTCTAGTTTTTCCTATATAGAAAGAAGGTAAGTGCGAGAATATTATTTTTATTCATTTAAGTTAGTGTAAGCTGGAGATGTCTGAACCCAGCAGCTGTCCCAAAGGCATTAGAGGGCCTTATACGGCAGGAGCATGCTCAAGGTTCTCTGTGAAATTGCCATAACATATAAACCAACACATTATATCCTCTAGAGCTGCACTGGAGAATTGTTTGTTTTCCCCCTTGTCATGCAGCTGGGCGGTTTCTGATTCAGCAGCAGGGCTGCGTGCTGCGGTGCCCCTGGCACGAGAGGGAAAGGCTGCTGTAACACCATAAGCAATCTGTGCATTTGTGAGTTTGAGTAACTCATTGCTTCTGATTGATGTGGAAATGATGTATGCTGTTTGTGGAAAAGTTGCGGGTTTTTTTTCCTTCTCTCTGCAGTAGGGCAGGTGCTTTCCTGAATTACATGCAGTTATTAGCTTCCACTTTCACGGTGGAACAGGTTCTGCAGTGTGTGGCTCATGCAGGAAGCATGGCCCAGGAGGAACACTAATTATTCCGCACACCTTCACGTGTCTGTATTACAATGTCTGGGAGCCCCTCTTGGGGTATAGGACCTCTGTTGCATGGGGCATTGTACATGTATGAATAGGTTGTGAGGGGTGCTAGGGGGAGGGCATAGCAAAAAAAGGTATGTTCCTTTTGATTTTGAAAACAAAACCAAACCCCCCAAACCAAACAACAAACCATCTACATGGGGGACTGTAGGAAAGCTTATAGCAGATCTAAGCATTGATTAAAGTTAGATTACTGTGCAGCTACAGTGGTTTGTTAGACACTCCGTATATACTCTTGATAACGTATTTTATTCTGTGTTTTGGCTTTCTGAGCCAGTATGTGCTATTGCTCTAGAAAACCTTTTCCTCAAAATGTTTAACCTGCTGTCCAGACAAATTCCTCCCCAAGTTACATATCAAGCTGGTAAATTACCAGAGGTGACTTCCATTTTTACGGGGGAAAAATGAGCCCTTGAGCATATGGGGAAGAGCTGACCTGTGTTACGGAACTGCAGATCCACTGAGTGTTTTCAGCTGTTCTTCAAAAGTAACTCCTGTAATGTGAAACCCTAAATAAGATTCTCCTAGTCTTTTAGGAACCCTTTTTGCAAAACCGTGTGTGAATCCATAAACTGGCTATTTTACAGGTTCGGTCAAATGACAGGAGCTACCGTAAGAACTGGTTTAATCCCCAGCAAGCCCACTCTAGCACACTTGTTGTGATCTGGTGTCGTGTGCAGCGTGAACGTCATCCCTGTTCTTCCAACACGATGGTAGCATAGGTCAAGAAGGGCTCTGCTAGGTGTTAATACTAAATCACATCGTCTTCTCTTGGCTCAGGTCGACAAGTGAGCAGCGAGTGCCAGGGTGAAATGTTGGATTACCGGCGCATGCTAATGGAAGACTTCTCGCTGAGCCCAGAAATCATCTTAAGCTGCCGAGGGGAAATCGAACACCACTGCTCAGGCCTGCATCGGAAAGGTCGCACCCTGCATTGCCTGATGAAAGTAGTACGGGGCGAAAAGGGAAACGTCGGGCTGAATTGTCAGCAGGCAGTAAGATGCTTTTCTATCACTTTGCTTCTAGGTTGCTCAGTTGGTAGAAGCACGGATTTGTCTGTTAACGTTTTCCCTTGTGATGGAGATGCAGCTGAAGGCAGTCTGTCTCTGTTGGGTACCAGCGAATGCTGGAGGCAGTTGTGTAATTATCGTGGTAGGACGTGTAACTTGGTATCTAGCAGCACATTAGTAATGTTTTTTTTGCTTCAAAAAATGCTTTTTTGGATTGTTTTGCTCTGGATTTTGTACTGGATCTCCAGTAGTTCTTTTCCAGCAGCTCTCAAGTCATGGAATTCTCTCCTGGGTGCAAGATGTAGGGAAACTTACTTTTTTGTAAGTTCTAAAACATTCCCTCTCCTTCCCTTTTCCCCCTGTGCCCTGTCCTTGGAAATGCACTAAATCTTCTCAGAGCACTTTTCCACTCAGTTTTATATTTGCTATTTCATTCAGCTTAAACAATGGAAATGGAACTTCAGGGACGGGTAGGTACAACATACTGCTGCATGTTGTTACAGTTGCAGCAACTGAAAGGAAATGTCGTTCTTTTCCAGAACACCTTTTTAAAAAGGGGTAATTATTTAGCCTCTTTTAAACTCCATTTTGGCCCAGATACATCCTGTTTGTAGTCTTTTTAAATTGAAAACAATTATTTAATATTCGTTCAAAGTCATTAGTGCCTTTTAATGTGATATTACATTTTTGTACTTAATACCTGCTTTTAATGGCCCATGAGCCTGGAAGAGTGACATCAATGGCAAAAATGGCTAGGGAGTGTTAGTGCTGATGTAGGAATTTGGGGTGATGTGTGCTCTTGACCTGCTGCAGTATACGGAACCACTGCAGTCCATTTTCCGTGTAAATGTAGCTTAAAGCCTGAGCCCAAAGTGTTGCCAGTTTGTGTATGTTATCAAAGATAAATGAATATCTGTTAAATTTTTGTAAGGCGTAGGGTGCTTTGGTGATAAAGCTTATTTCTGCATAAATACCAGATGTACTGGTGCAGCAGCTGTACAGTTTGAGTCATTTCTGCGGTGAGCTGTGGTGCATAACTTATGCTTTGCAAGATTTGTGTGAGAAACTGAATACTTGTTTCTGTTTAAACATGAAATTGAACTTGCTGTCTCAGGACTTGATTATTTGCAAATTGTTGCAAGATCGGTTCATCGTGGGAATAACTTCCAGATCATGAAGTGCATGTTCAGAACAAGTCATAATTCAAGGCAGGGGACCCCCAAAAGTGATGAGATTTCAGACTTTTGGGGAAAAAGAATATCTGTAGCAGTTTTTTTCAGTTCTCTTAAGCTACTGCTTTATTTTTGTGCAGTAAGATGATGCAACAGCAGGACTTGTCCATGGCTCCCCTGCAAGTTGAATGACCTGTGTTTTGTTCTCTGTGCAAAAGACGGCAGAGGCAAATTAAGTGTTGATTTTATAAAAGATGATTAATTTGTCCATATTTTTATGGGCAAGAGGAAATAGGTGGCTGCAAGAATAAGATAAATATTTCAATGCTCTGGGTTCCTAAGGACCGGCATGGTGCTATTATATGGCTGCCTATGACTTCTGATGTACTAAATCATTTATTGTTGATACTTTTATATGTGAATGGTAATGGTTGTCTCAGCTGTCACTGGTTTTGTTCTGTTCTGATTTACTGTGTTAGAATGAGCTTCTTGCCTTTACCTTCCATGGTAGGTAAATTATCTTTGTAAGGAAGAGAATATTGAATGAAACCCAGGTACTGTGCGGCTTGTGCAAGAGGCTCAAACTTGCCTGTCATGAGAGATTGGCCCATATGACAGGTCATGAAGAAGGCAAGTTAGAGGTCCATCCCTTCATAGTAGCTGGAGCTACTTCATTTCCTTTTGGGTTCCTGGAGAGCACCTTTGACATAAGCTTCTGCTGAGCCACTGATGCTTTTCTGAAGCTGATTTCTCAGCTTCTTCATTGCCATGTGTCAGTATAGTTTGGTATTTGAGACACATGGATGGTCTCAGAAGTGCTGCTTTGCTAAATTCATTCATGGGGGAAGACTGACCTGTGTTAGGGTTTCCAAAAACTAGTAAGCAGACTGCATCGGAGAGCATGGACTGTTTTGGTTTGGGTGGTTTGGTTTTTTTTTTCGTCTGCAATGTAATGTCAGTGAGAGCTCCTGTCACTCTGTACCTCCTCATCTGCAGATAAGATGGCTGCTTCAGCTATCTCGTGCTCACTTGCTTCCTGGCTACTGCTTGGTCCACATGGCTTCAGCCCAAGTCCAGCTGCACCAAAGCGGCCTGATGCTTGTCCTTGCTTTCTGCTGTTCTTGGGTATTTCTTATTTCAGGAACACAGTGCTGATGCTGTCAGATTGAACTTTGTGGCTGTTGATGATGGAACTACTGGTTTGTGGCATCTCTACCTCATCACCTGTGGTAACAGAGGAAGGCAACACGGTTGCTTTGGGGTTGTCCCAGCAGAGCTGGCTGCAGAGCTTTGCATCCATCTCCAGATGTTGTCTTTTCTATGTAGAGTCAAAAACTTGTGTCTCTGTGCTTTTAGTAGCATCAGTAGGTAATGCTAATACAGCACTTTGATTTCTTGGCTAGCTCAAAGACTAGTCCTGAAATGCTTCAGATGTGCTTGCCTAGACAGTTTGCTTGAGGAAATTGGAAGGTGAAGCATCTCATTTGGATCTGTTTTTACTTACTGTCCTGTCTGTTGAGGTTTGCTCTGATTCTGTTTTGCCTTCTGAAAGGAAGATGTTTGCCCATCTGCCAAAAACAACACAAAAATCCCCAAACAACAAAACATAACTGAAGAACTTGCATGATTTTGTTTTCCTGCAGGAGCATCTGCTTGTACCCTTTCCTGCACAAGGAACATAAATGATTCTTTGTACCTAAAACTGTCAACTAAATGCTTTCTCAAACCTTCTTAAACCCTGATTTCTTGATCTGAGGGGTTTAATTTCTTGTGACACTTCAGCCAGAATGATCTTGCATATGAGAGTCTGCGCTTGTGATTAACCGTGCTTGGAGCGAGAGGCATGCCTAGACCCAAATGTCGTAAGAGCTGTGTGTTTTTTTTGTCTCTGTTTTGATCAGTGAACTTGCCAAAATGCCCAAGTTCTGTAAATGGTAGAGGAACGATGGCTTTCTGTGTAACATAAATGATTCAGCTTAATTTAGAAAAAACCTCCCAGGTGTTTGGTCAGCCATATCTTGCCTAAATGTAGGTTTAGGTACCTTGCTCACCCCATCATATGACAGGTACGTTCTAGCAGTGTTGCAGTTTGGCTTTGCTATCTTGGAGAGCACTCTGCCTGTTCTGAAGCAAAGGATAGGGCTCCTATTATTTGTACTATTGATGTACTTCTATAGGGGCATGCATTTTATTAAGAAAAAAATATCATTGTAAGGAGATGCTACTTCTGGAGCATGTATTCCAATGTAAAACAATCTCTTCTCTTTGGGGAAGCATATACAGCTTGGATATTTTCCAGTCACTAAATGGTCTTCTGCATATATCATTGTTAATGTTACTCTTCAAAGATGGGAGATACTGCATGTAGGGAGGGTGGGTCTGCGATGCTGTAGGTCATCAGACAGCAGATGTACGTGTCCCTTGGTTGTGAGCATCAGCCCATAAAAGGTCTACAGCTGTACTGGCAGCATCTAGCACCTATGGTGTTGCTTAGTGGAAGCAATATATTATACTAGAGCTGCTGGCAAACTGTTTTTCAAATACGTGGCTTTCATGTTGCTCTGGTCTCATCTTTATTCAGTCCCTTGAGCATGTAAAATTATAATCCTTGCTCAAAGGGCAGATATTTCTTCTTCCGACTTCTAATACAGGTAATAAATTGATAGTTAATTGTTAATTTAGCTCTACATCAGGGTAAAAGTTCAGAGGATTATAAAGTTTATCCAGCTGCTTTTCAGCTGCAACACTTTGTTGTGGGAGGGAGGAAGATCCTATAAAACCTTCACTTTTATCGCTGGTACCAAATTATTCCCTTGCCCCTGCAGTCAGGGCAGCTGGCTCGCTGCTGCGTATCTTGCATCTGGTTGAGGATCGGGACTGGGAATCCTGCAGTAGTGCCCCAGACGGGGCAGAGACTGGGAGGTGATCTGGTGCTTCTGCTCTGTTGGACCCAGTGTGCTTTGGCCTCTTCCACTTGAGAGCAACACAGGTACCACTCAGACTGAGATCTGAGAAAGAATCTTGCCTGTATAATACTCTGGCCAGTTTGTTTAAGCTCTGTGTGTAAGAAAGTGTCAGGTTTGAGGTTCTATTCACCCATTTGTCCTTGAGGGAGTAATTCCAGTATTCATACTTCATCCTTTCTTTATGTATATAAACATCTGACAAGAAATGATCCCAGTACTTCACGTACAGAGTATTGCCCATCCGTGCAGGCTGTGTGCGCTTGCCCGGAGAAGTACCACATTCTTCTCCTCCTTGCATTGACTTACGAAGTTTGCGAAGCATGTATCGCTTCTCACTTCTCCTCCTGACTAAGGTGCAGTTCTCTGTTATGAACTGGATCCTGTATTAGCTTCTGTTTGACTACTGTCAGAGTTATATAAAATGTTTCTTTTTTATTATTATTATTTAGTGAAAATACCCCAAGACTTTTTGAATAAACAGCTTGAGCCTGCTAGGCAGCACTTTTCTGAGCTGCCTGCATCCCTTAGAAGCTGAGGCTGGGCCTAATTAACTTTGGCCAAGAGCGAGTTGCAGGAAATCCTGCGTTCCTCCCAGGCAGTCTGTGGTCTGTCCTCTTGATTACAAGCTTCCTAGTGGATAAATAGCGCTAGCTTATATTTCCTCCAGTTCTCTGATGCTTTTTTCTTCTCTGTGTTTTGTGATGTTAGGGCTTTGCCCCTGAAAGTTTCTTGGATGGTGTTTAGGTGGAGGATAAAATTGTAACTGTGCTTTTGATTTTAGTTGGGCCAGTAACAAAAATCATTAAGTAAGTGTCAAGATGTTAACAGCGTAGACCATTTTTTGATGTTGGCATGCAGTTGCCTTCTAAGCAAGCTCTCTTTTTCCCCGCCCCCCTCCAAATTTGTCAGCTAAAAATGTTTGCCTGTCAAATGATACCAGTCTGCCCTGTGTGTCTTTGGGAATTCACAGCTTGGTGGGAAATGAAGTTGCATGTGGAGATCTTGGGCTGAGTGATGGCCCGGAAAGCTACCCTTCTCCCCAAAACTCTAGATTTAAGTGAGACTGAGATTTACCCAAACTCCCTTCCCCTGGCCTAGCAGATGCCTCCCAAATTCATGTTCAGATGTAATGGGCTGTGTGAAAATGACCTGTCTGGATCTGATTTTGAAGCTTAGCGCTGTGGATGTTAAATTGTTTCCCTATTAATAAAAGACAATTATTTTTCTGAAGCTTTAATCAGAATAACTTTCACAAGAAGAAAGGACTTGATGAAACTGTTCATACTGTGTTTACCTATGACAGTTGAAAGTATATAGAAGTCACAAAAGGAGTGCAGGGGTATCACAGCTTCCAGTTGGCACACCTGTTCTCTAAATCATTGGGCAGTTTTTGTATTCATCTTATACTGTGGCTTCTCTTAAGTAGATAAAAACTGATGCTCTGCTTTTGTTATATATGTGTATGACATCATACTATATATGATTTTGTAATAATTAATAATTATATCATTTTATATATTAAATATTGTTTAATATAAACCAAATTGTGGTTACCCTGGCTTCCAAAAGCTTGAGCAGGCATACCTGAGGAAATGATATTTTGTGGGCCAGCAGAATGTGACATTTTATCCTGTCTTTCTCTGGAATTTTTTTGTCCTTTCCAGGCAATTCAAAAACATTTTTAAGCTTTGTTTGTAGTTAGGCAACTGGTCTTTAAACATTGATTTGGGTTTCAGTTTAGAACAGTAGGTAGTCTTCACGGAAGTAGACAAATTTGCATGTTTGGTATCAGCAGCTTTATGGGATGAGGATGGATCAAAAATACAATATTCAAATTTTGCCATTTCCATTTTGTAAATTGGTGTGTAAGTGGTCGAGGTATACAGTTGACCTTC
Organism: Sagittarius serpentarius; assembly: GCA_034782735.1. NCBI lineage: Eukaryota > Metazoa > Chordata > Aves > Accipitriformes > Sagittariidae > Sagittarius > Sagittarius serpentarius. The sequence continues at coordinate 22,600,506 of JAVKLA010000088.1, read as the reverse complement.
AGTGTGTGACCGGTCTCATCCAGTGTTCCTGGGCTGCTTCGTAAAGATAACTGGCGTTCAGCAGCACTGGACTCCCATGTGTGGTAATTGAGTTGGCAGCACAAGCATTTGAACTAAGCAACTGTAGAGCAGAGGTCCTACCTGGTAGTGTTGTGATTGGCATAGAATTGCCACATCGAGAAGCTGTAAGTACTCTTATTTTGATAATTATGATTTGTTTTCCTATCCACAATTTCTTTCTTCCAGCTTCAAACGCTGATTCAAGAAACTGACCCCGGTGCAGATTACCGCATTGACCGAGCGTTGAATGAGGCCTGTGAATCGGTGATACAGACTGCCTGCAAGCACATACGGTCTGGAGACCCAATGTAGGTGGCTTTTGGGTACATCTGATTTGTTTCTGTTGGGCATCCGTGCAGGTTGTGTGGCTGACCGGTACAGATAATAAAACCTGTCCAAAAATGATGGACTCCTGACTAGTAGTTCATACAGGGCTGGAGGTGTGAACCGAGCTCTGTGTCCATTTTTGCCGCATAAGCAGGCTAGTATTTTTATAACAGGACTATTTTAGCACTGGTGAAGGATGTAGCTATCTCAGGCGCTTAGATTAAATTTGTAACAATTGATGTGCTAACTTTTCTTACTACATAAGTCTTTAGCAATATCTAATATCACAAAGAAAAGTAACAACCATTGAAAGGCCAGGTAGGCGAACCCATACTGCAGAGACAAATGTCTCCTTTATCTTCAGGTCTGATATACATTGTCTCCTGAACCAGATTTAATATAAAATACTCCTTATGATTTTGTTGTTTATCAGGCTTGCCGAGATAACTAAAACAATGGAACTTAAGAGGGTACAAATGTGGTGGTATACGGTTGTTTTAGATGTAACGTTTTTGAAGGAAGAGAAAGATCTTCACTGTGTTTGAATGTCTTACCAGTCTTGCCAGTGAACCATAGATTTGGCAACACCAACTGTTACAAGGAGTCTCAGCATGATTATAACAGTCTGTTGCCTAACTTTTTTTCTTCTGTTTGCAGGATTTTGTCTTGCTTGATGGAGCATTTGTATACTGAGAAGATGGTAGAGGACTGTGAGCATAGGCTCCTGGAGCTCCAGTATTTTATATCTCGTGATTGGAAGTGAGTGCTGTAAAACAAGATTTATCCTCAATTTATGCTTGTATTTAGTGTTTGTATGCATTAGCAGTTCCTTGTAAAACACTGTAGCTTACGCTTGTTCAAAAGAGGACTGCTAAGCATGCCAAGTCTGTAGACAGGCATTAATGCCTGTCTAGAACAGTAGAAGCAAAAGCTGCTTACAAAAGGGAAGTGTGGTACCCACTTAAATCAGGTACATGCTTAGAAATGATGCAACCCTAAAAAGCATCTCAAGTTTGAGCTCTGAAATTCAGTGCCTCTTTAACTGAAAGAAGTCTCTCTGGCCATACTGAAGTTGTTGAAGGTCACTTTCTGTGCAGGTGGCAGCTAGTTTTATCTGCTATGAGTGCTACAGTATGGGAGTTAAGAAAACGAAGCTAGTAAGTGTAACAAAAAGCCACTGTGTGAGAGGCTCCCTGCTTGCATTTCTGCCTTTTCAAATTCTCTATGTGTGATTACAGCCTGTAGAGCAGATGTAATTCCCTTTGGAGCACTGCTTTTCCAACTTTCTCATCCAAAGATGGCAGTGCTTTGTTTTAAATATATACAGAGCCCCTTGTGTCTGTGTGGGTTAAGATGAGAAGAGTTTAAATTTGATAAATATGACCAGTGAGGAAAGAATAAGTGTTTGGCTGTTCTTCTGAAGAAGATTGAGAGGTGAGGAAGTAGAGTACACCAAATTGGGGTTACTGCAGGAAATAGAGTAATTGTTCTCAGTGACCACAAGCAGTGTAAGGCAAGAAGTCATGGGCTTCGATTACTGCAAAGGGTATTCAAACCAAATGTTGAGAAAATCTGACTCAGCTGTATCTGTGGGCAGCATTGGCAGTAGTTAAGAGCTGACAGGCGCTGTGAACCTTCTGCTTTGAAAATACATGGGGCTTCATGGACCAGAGAGTTTAGGGCTTTGTGGCTGTTTATTTAGTCATATCGATAACTGTCTCCATAGGTAGACAAAAATACTTAAATTTTTTTCCTCCTCTTCCTGTTTCTCTTCATTGCTGGTTCTCTTGCCTGTACTGTGTTTCTAGCAGGTAATTCATTGCTTGAGCCAAACTCAGATGATTGGAAGAAGGAAGACTGTTTGCATTTTGCTGGGAGTAAAGATAATTCTAATTCATATTGCAGGCTGGGCAACATTAGCTCATCTTTCTTGTTTAACCACTGTTCCCTAGAACTGGCTTAATAAAAACTGTTGGATTAACTGTGCCTAGCACAGATGTATGGAGTAGAAATGGGTTTTTTACTACTTCTAGCATTATCTGTATAATTGTATCCACTGATATCACTTGATGTTTTCCTTCTAAAGTGTTGCAGAAATGTGAAGTTTCCATTTTGGAAAGTTGGCAATATCTCTCTTAGCTTTACGGTAATTAGATGTCATCTTAAGAGATCTGCTCTTGCAGTTTTCTTATATGCTTTCTTATATGCTCTGCAAGGGATGCTGAGTCTTTAGCTAGCTCAAATCCAGAGCAGACAACAATTAATCTAACTCAGAATTTATGAAACTGGCATTTCAAAATGGCAGCAGTACAAAATACATGTAAGATGGTATGCTCCTGCCTTTCTGCTGCTTTAGGACGTCAAGGAGATGATTTCTTTTCTCATGTGTCAGCATTTGGCTGGCATGCTGCAGAAGAGAATGGGAGGCACTTCAAGAAGTGTTGAAGATTTAATCTGTAATTAAAGGTTTTAGTGTATTTTTGCAAGATTAGGGAGTTGATTCCAAATTGAGTGACAGGCATTTAGTCACCTGTTGGTTCAGTTGGTTAGACACTGCTGCTGAATGATGTGGTGGTGTGTGAAACTTGAAGTGGATTTTTCTGCTTCAAAAGCATTTCAGAATATGAAAAATGTCAAGGGTTTGAATAAAATGCTAGTGCTAACTTCTGTGTTTGCAGATTGGATACAGTCCTTTACCGCAAGTGTCAGGGAGATGCCTCCCGTCTCTGCCATACCCATGGCTGGAATGAGACTAGTGAGCTGATGCCTCCAGGGGCTGTTTTCTCCTGCTTGTACAGGCATGCATACCGCACGGAGGAGCAAGGAAGGAGGGTAAGGGCTAGAGTGCAACTTACTGCTCTTTGATCTGTGATAGAAGGGTTGCATGTACGTTTGGAAGGTGGACACGCTGTGCTAAAACTGCAAGAACTGGCAAAAGCTACTTGAAAGCATTCACCGTAAGTGGTACTTGCACCGCTTCAGATGCCCAACTCCTCCTCAAGTGTGCCTTGAAAGGTCTATATTGTTCTTCTGGTAAGGCAAAATAGCCACATGAAGATGTGACAATTGCCTGCAGGGTGAACTGTATGCTGACAGCAATTTATGTGTATCTGTTCAGACACAGTACAAGTCCTCCCCCTTGTCTTTCCAAAGAGGAATGTGATTCCTTGTAGATAGATAGCATAGCTGCAAAACTGGTTTTATGCAAAACGGAGTTCCAAGCCCAGCTTTCCTAGGCTGTTTCTAATTAAGTTTTTATTTGAGTACAACTTCAAATTATACTTCATTAAATTCTTTCTATTGATATAAAGCATCCTTTCAGTTCTCTGGAGCATACTGTACTGGTAAATGTGCTTATGCTGTCTTTAAGGAAGACAGTGGAGATCTGACTTGCTACTGTGCAGTCTGGAGATACACCATAATCACATTTGTTTTGGTTCAGAGCTACTCTTTTCAAGTTTGCTGCCCTCTCGTGCCTTTACCAGGGCACTCCCTTGAAAGCAGCTGGGTACTGGGTTCCATTTCTTTTGGCACTGTAGTGTACACAGCCCCTAGGAGCTGGTGGGTTTACACAGTGGCCTGGCTTAAAAATTAATTTCTATGGCTTGATTTAAAAGGTCTTCTGTGGCAGAGGTCAAGTATTGATTGAAAGCATCTCTTTTAGGAATAATTTTTTAAAATGCAGTTTCTTAGTCTGCTGAGTTGAGACTTTTTAATTCCATTTTATGTTAGTGCTGACCAAAGAAATCAATAGCCACCCTGCAAATAATCTATCGGAGAGAGAAGAGGCTTTTAAATTTATTTTTCTTGTGGAAAGTAGGCTAAGGGAGTAGCTGTCACTTTGAAATTTAGCGTTTGAAAGCAAATTCATCAGAGGTTAGATCTGTGCTTTTTTCCAGTGCTGTCCACAGAATGCTAGGTAACTTCCAGTGGTTTGGGTTTTTAAATGTATGAAGTTTTAAGCTTTGACCGGTAAATTTTAGTTTGACAAGCACCATCCCTTGATTTTCTACAGTTTGTTTCTTCCTCGGTCTTGGCAAATGCTGGCTCCAATGTGCTGCGGTGGGGATTGCTGAGAAGAAATTACAGCTGGACTATGTTGCCTCATTCTGCGCTTCCCTTTTGGTATTGAGGGCATGAGCTATTTTGACTTGCTTCTCCAGAAGCAGTCTGTAGCTTTGAATGAAGGAGGCAGCACAGCAGATAATTTAGGGCCCTGCTTTGACATCTCGTTTCAAAAGCAAAGTGAAGGTTTAAGAATATAAAATTTATCTTAGTAGAATGAAAGGAGCCTTCATCCAAACTAAATATGACAGAGCTCCAAACTCTTTTGGAGCCTGGATTGCTTGTGGGGGCCCCAGCAGGCTCGTGCTGAGCAGTACAGGACTACTTCTGTGCTTTCTGGGATTGCTGATGGCATTTGTGGTCATTCTCAGTGCCTTACCTGACAGCATGTTGCTTGCATTGTATGGATTTAGAGACCCAGTACGCTAAACGCTCTTTGCCCTCTTTGCCATCTTTGCAGCTGTCACGAGAGTGCAGAGCAGAGGTCCAAAGAATCCTCCATCAGCGTGCCATGGATGTGAAGCTGGACCCAGCCCTCCAGGACAAGTGCATGATTGACTTAGGGAAGTGGTGCAGTGAAAAAACGGAGACAGGGCAGGTGCTGTACACAGTAACACTGCTAATTCATTTGCAAAGCTGGAGGGGTGGGAAGGGCAAAAAAGGGGAAAAAGGGACATCTTGTTGTTAGCTGCCTCTTTATAGCTGAGAATATGTTAAAAATGCATGCAGTTTGGAACATAATCTGCACTAGACTGAGAGATGGAGGTGATACAAAGAAGCTTTGCACCTACTGCGTGGCTTCAGTAGGTTCCAATGTGTAGTGGAATCAGAAGGGGGAAGGGGATAGTTAACAAGGACTTGAATGAAGCAACTCCACCCCACTGACTCTTTATTTGTAATATTCTATTACAAGCTTGACATTTCCCACATAAACTTTATCCCATTTCCATTTGGCAAATACTGACATGCTTCCTGTGTTTATACAGAACTGAACTAACATCTGCTACTACTTAACATTAAGTTTCAACAAATACTTTCATGTTAGATTGCTCTGCCCTAGCATAGCTGTAGGGGAAGAGCCATTTGACAGCACATGCAGTAGAGCATGCACCATTGTCTTTTTGAAGTGCCCATCATAGGTTGTAGTTTGGGTAATTAACCTCTCATTAAGGTTATGTGAAGGGCAAATTAAATTTGATGTTCCAGAAGTGAAAGCACATCATGCGGCTTTTGAGAAGAAGCGGTAATATCCTAGACCAACATTTTCAATCGCTAAGACGTATGTGTGTTCTAGGAGTGCCAGCAGAGGAGTGGGATTAAATGAGATTGCGGACTTTACAAGGAGGAGGGCATTTTCATGTGTGTTACAGTATTTCAAGCCCAAATTTTCAAATTGGATTCTTGGATTGCACACTAAAAAGTCTGTTTTTGTAGGAGCTGGAATGCCTTCAGGACCATCTTGATGACTTGGTGTCTGAGTGCAGAGACATAGTGGGAAACCTCACTGAGCTGGAGTCTGAGGTGAGCAGTTTTCAGCCTGGGATAAAGGGAATAGTTGGGCATGTCAAGTTAAGTATGTCATTTTGATAGTGACGAAAAAAAGTGAGGTTAGAGTAGCTGCAGAAATGCAGCTTTCTGGGATCCAGCAGAGGCTGTCCATTCTACCTTGTACAACGTAAGTTTTCATGTGGGGTTCTTGAGGAAGGGAACTGAACAACAGTTCAGGGTTTTAGGCTGGTGATGACATTTCTTCTGCTTAAAATCAGTCATGGTACTGAAGCTAAGATTTCTTGCACAGGTAACCCAGTTACCTTTAGTACAAGTCAAGATATGTCATAGGACTTCATTTTTGGGTCTTGCTTGCAAAGTAGTTTTGAGTACCATATTGCAACTTCCCCACCACCACTGCCACAAAATTTTGCAAGAAGTAACTGCCAGGTGCATCATTAGAGGTTTTCAGTGAGGTCAGCAGCTTTATTTATTTTATGAAGCTACCTATTTGACTATCTTGACCCAAACTGTTCCCTGTATCTCTTAAAACTTACATTGTGCTTTAGGGAAAGCTTCCTTCCAGCGGTTACAAAACGATTTGCTCGTATCATTAATCTTTAACTCCTGCCTACATGTGAGGTGATTTCTAGTGCTGTAGCGTCCACTTCAGAGAAGGTTGGCTGAACTATCCAAGCAATGAGGTTTTTGTGCAAACCAGGCTCTTCCCTTAAGCTGAAAGGCTTGTCTTGCATTTGCCACATTGTTGGCAAGAGTGCACCCTAGGATTTCCAGAACTGAAGGGCAAAGCTATCTGGATTTCAAAACCCTGTAAACTGAGTTGAGTTTAACTTATTATCACAGGTTTTTTTCAGAGCCTTTTTCCTTGTCCGTTCACTGTGAAAATGAAATACTGCATGTTTTCTGCAGGACATTCAAATTGAAGCCTTGCTGATGAGAGCGTGTGAGCCCATTATCCAGACGTTCTGTCATGTGAGTACTCTGTAATAGTCTGAATATCTTTGGGGGAAAAAGACGCTGTGTTGGAAAGGTTAGAGGTTTTTAGTATTAGTTCTTGGTGTACTTGTTACAGTTCAAAAGTAAAATCAGAGATAAGCAGTTACAAAAGGCTTTAATTAAAAAAAACACCCTAAACCAAAAAATTCTTGGTTTCATCCAGTGCCTCTGCTGTTGTCAGAGCCCTAGCACAAAAGCTAGAGGTTTAAAGATGCAAATTGCCCTGTAATTGGAAAAAACTAAACTTTTTCCCTTCTCCCTTGCCTGCAGGCAGCGTGTCTAGCCACTCCACTCTGTGCAGCTGCTCAGCATTGCTGAAATAACTTCTTATATTGCTCTAGGATTGAGTAGTTAAATAGCAATGAAGGCACCTAACTGTAATACTTCATGTAAGCATTGAGTCTCTGCAGTATGTTCTCCTGAGTCTAAAGTCTGCGTGTGCCTGAGATGATTCTTGTCTGAACTGTATCTATAAATAATAGTTGTGTGGTAGAGTTGTGTGGCACAAGTCTAGAGTGGTCAATTAATGGTGAGTGTAAGATCACAATAGTGTGTGGGACTGTAAGTTCCATTATTTCCTGGTCGCGGTGGACTAAAGGAGCATAAAAATCATGACTTGTAGGAGTAGCTCATTTTTAAGCCTTTTGTCTCTTCGTCAGGAGGTTGCAGATAACCAAATTGATTCTGGGGACCTGATGGAGTGTCTGATACAGAACAAACACCAGAAGGAAATGAATGAAAAATGTGCAATTGGAGTTACTCATTTCCAGCTGGTAAGCAGTGCTTTGCTCCGCTATCAGTGGAAGCCTATTCTGTTCCTTGAGGGTGTTGACAGAATTAGCTAATTATGAAACCCCTCCTTCTTTGATTTCTTGCTGTATTTAAAGACCTCTTGTGACTTCAGAGAGTTGTACTTGCATGCCTGGTCATAAATGGTCGCTTCTGGAGATGACTTATTTTCAGGGCCTCCTTCCTTCCTGGTGTGTGGTAGATAGGGTCCCAGCTTCTTCAGCAATGCAGCGTCCCTCTTACTTCCCCATTAATATGTGGTGGACAAAAGCATTTGCTGATTTTATGATTCAACAAGTGTTCTCTTGGGCAGCACTTCTCTTTTTTTTTTTTTTTTTTTTTTTTTTTTCTTCCTCCAGGTGACCAAAGGGGTTTTTTTTTCCTCATTTCTGTCTTGCAGGTTCAAATGAAAGATTTTAGATTCTCGTACAAGTTTAAAATGGCTTGCAAGGAGGATGTGCTGAAACTTTGCCCCAACATCAAAAAAAAGTATGTAGCACCTGACCAAACAGCAATCTGATTGTATAAATATGTAATAAAGTTACAGGGTATTTCATGATAGGACAGAAAGCGCTGGACTTCCCTTAAAGGCTATTTTTCTGTGTTTACCCGTAGTGACTGCATTCTGCAGATGCCGAAGGTAGAGGCATTACCTGCCTCTTTAAAATTACTTCTGCTTTACTCTTGCATGTAAGCCTGTCCTCTTAATTTTTCTTGCTTTGAAAATAGCTAACGATTACGATTAGGGGACTGCATGTCCCAGGATGTTTTATATCCTTGCTAGATTTATCATCATCATCTGAGATGCAGGCTACTGTTGTTCCAGTTGCTGATCGGGGAAGGGAAAATATCCCACTTGTTTTAGCTGGTTTATTCATTTCAGTATGAGGGTTTTTTCAATGGCCTACTGCAATAACATAAGGCTAAATTACACATAATGTCAATCCTGTTCGTGGACAGCAAGATTACTTGCGTTTTATGATATAAATGTCCTTCCCATAATGCAAAAGGATTGCTTGCAATGCCATGTAGGTATTCACCTTCCTCTATTTCTGAGATTAAAGCTTTTCTAAAGTGCTCACATGACATAAGAGCAGAGGTCTTGCTGCATGCGGTGTGTTGGGATTTTGAGTATCTTCCTGTCTGCTGATCTAGACTCCAATTAGATAGCATCAGGTTTAGGTTTTAGTTGTGATCCAGTTACTCTACATAGAGCTGTACCCAGGCTAGAAGTAAGCGCAGATGCAGAAGGACTTTTATGTTGTGTTTGGATTCTTGGGGTCAGTTTCTCTGATGTGGTGATCCAACACCAGTCTTAGCTGGTCTAAGTGAAGGGTATATGAGTAAAAAGCTGTTTTCTTTTCTGCAGGGTGGATGTAGTGATCTGTCTGAGCACAACTGTGCGCAATGATACTTTGCAGGACGCCAAGGAGCACAGGGTCTCTCTGAAGTGCCGCAAACAGCTGCGTGTTGAGGAACTAGAGATGGTAAACATGCATGAAACTGTTGATCTGCCTGCTCTTCTAGTGAGGTCCTTCAATTAAAGCTTCCTGGTTTGTCCACCCTGGAAAAAAGGACGCTCGTTTTATATGATGTATCTAATTTATTTTTTCCACTCTTCTTATAACTTGAGGCTCAATTGCCCTTCACAGTGAAAGTAACGATTGTCTACTTTAAGGCTTTAAATATAGCCTCATGAAGGCTAAGGCAAGGTAAATGGTCATTGGTATTTCAGCTAGAAGTGATTGTTTAGTGTTAGATAGCAATGTGCTACACATGCTGATGTCCTTAAAGTCCTCTAGGAGAGAATAAAAGCTTCATTTTACAGACTGAGGAAACAAACACAGATGAAGCAACTTGACTCCAGCTGCTCTAAGTTGCTCAGTGGATAAATAGGAGTAGTATTTGTTCTGGTAGGCAAGGCTGCCTCTCAGCTTCCTGCTGGAGTGCTTGCAGCAATAAACTCTGAAGTTCTTTGTCCAGTAGATACGTTTGAGTGTTAAAGCTTCGCTTTAAGTAGGCCCATATCAGAAAAGGCAGCGCCCTTGCCTTTGTATGGAAGAATTCAAATGCTAGGCATCACTAAAAGCAGGAAGCTTGATTCACGTTCTCCAGATCACCAAATAGATGGGTGGCTATTAATATGTCCTTTAGCTTTCACATGAAAATATTTTAGTTGTCTTGGACATTTGCGTTGATGCCCATTTAGGAGCAGCAATGGAAACAACTTGCCAGCTCTAAAATTCGGTTTAAACCCTTCCTTCAGCGTAAAAAGCCACCTGATCCACTGCATGAATTTGCAAAGTTGATTTCCCATTAACACCGCTTCTCACACCCAAGACCCTTAAATTCAAAGAAACTGACCTGCCTGTTGTGAGAGTCGCTTGCTTTTTGTGAGTAGAGGGCTCTAGTTAATAGATTAAGAGTAATACAATGTTTAGAGTTTTACTTTTAGAAGTTCATGCTGTAATTTATCCTGCAGACTGAGGACATCAGACTTGAACCAGAACTGTATGAGGCTTGTAAAAGTGACATCAAGAATTACTGCCAAAACGTGCCCTATGGCAATGCTCAGGTAATGGATTTTATTAATAATTTACAATTTAATTTCTACTTTCATTTCGGAAAACCTTTGAAAAACACTTTTGCCCCTGTGAGTGCAGCTTTGGATTTTCATTTTGGTATCACCGAAATCTTTTGGCAGTATTTTTGAACGTTAAATTTTTTTTCACTGGTTTGCAAGCATTAATACTGGGTGAATGCAATGCTGTGAGCACTTCAGTCTTCAGTTAATGCTGGTTTTAAGCTATTAGCAACTGGTTACGGCAAATGTTGCTAAAGATTTCTTAGGCATAATGTCTGCAAGATGAGGTTTGCTGTTTTGGAGTATGTCCAGGTGACCCTCTTTCATTAAATCTTTGTGAGAAAAGATGAGCTTAAAGGAAGTCCTGGAAATAAGCATTGGTAATGACTTCTGATAAAATGTAGGCATTGGGAACTTAACTGCACAAACCAGGTGAAGATAGCCATTAGGGGAACACATAGCTGGGCGTTTTGAGCAACCGATGACAGAATCATACCAAGAATGTCCATTATGGTTGTAATACTGTGTTGTAGATTATTGAATGCCTGAAAGAAATCAAGAAGCAGTTGAGTACCCGGTGCCACCAGAAGGTGTTTAAACTGCAGGAGACAGAGATGATGGATCCAGAACTGGACTACACACTTATGAGAGTCTGCAAGCAGATGATCAAGGTAATGGAGTGTGCTCACTTAAGAGGGTGAGGTTGGGATGTAAGAGCTCTTTTGGTTCCTGTAAAGGCTCATTAGAAGATTGCTGTGTTGTTTCAGAAGCGTGCTTGCTTTTTTGCAAAGCGATGTTTCTTAACTCTGAATCAGGCAGAGGTTTCTTCAGGACTCTTTCAACTTTACTTCCTCCAAATATCTGATCAAAGCCTGTGCACTAATCAGTTCTGCTGGCAGTTGGGAAGATGAATTTAGGAGGCAATCTGTGCTGAGGCTTCTAACACAGTTTTCATCCAGTTGGTTTGGATTTGTATTGGCTTTTAGCAAAGATGAAGAAGTTGCGATCACAGAGAGGAGTAACATCTTCAGTTCACTGCTGACCTGGTGCACACAGACTTTCATCAAACTGATAAAGCAGGCAAAATCATGCAAAACTTAAAATTAGAAATGCTGGCTTAGTGGTACCATGTGGAAAGCAGCAGTGAATGTTAATACAAGCCACTCTTGCACAGTAGCTAGAATTGCAAGCCCTGAAACATTAGTATGTGTGGTCTGTATGCAGTACCCTGGCTCTATATTGTGGCCGAAGCAGAACATCTTGAGAATTTATTGTTCTCTAGTACAGACTCGTGCTTTTATAAAAAGCACCCGTAATCTCACCAAAACGGTGAATATTAGAAAATGTGACAGCCTTATCTTACACCCACAGAATTAGTTTCAAGCAAAAGAAATTATACCTTGGTCTGAATTTTGGGTAAGCTGGTTCACTTTTGACTACCTGATTCAGGGCGGGAATGGGCAAATTAGTATCAGTGAGCTGTTCTCTGCTTTCTTGTTCTGTACGGTCTTACTTTGTCCTGAGTGTTACTAAGAAAGTCTTTACCTGTCACTTTGTCCAGCCAGCATTTATGCAGAACAGCCGTATATGTATAGACTTAAGATTCTCTTTTTAGTTTCTAAAATAAAGGGGTGTGAAAGCAGTTGTGTATGAGACCTCATTTGGTGGGTGTTTCTTGCATGTAAGTGTGCTGTAACTTAAGAATAGAAAGTAAAGGCGAGTTGGTTTTGATACTGCCAACACAAGCTGGTGCCTAGAAGCCAGTCAAGACTGGAGGGCATAGTGCTTAGTCCATAAGCAGAGGTATTCGTGCCCATAGTCAATTTAGAGAGTAACACTGTTCTTTTTAATAGGAGGTGTTGGGGCTAGGGAGTGTGTCTGTATGCCTCTGGGCTGGGCAGGTGGTTATTCTCTTCCATTAATATACTTGGGGTTTTTTCCAAGTGCTTGGTGATGAAACTTGGGGTTTGGGTGTTTTTTTTTGTAGCGGTTTTGTCCAGAAGCAGACTCGAAAAACATGTTGCAGTGTTTGAAACAAAACAAGAACAGTGAAGTGATGGATCCTAAATGCAAGCAAATGATTACTAAGCGCCAGATTACACAGAACACAGGTATTGTCTTCTGAAAAAAAACTTAACTTGCCTGCCTGAGCTGTTGAGTGGTCTGCATGGCTGAAAGAATATTTGCTTTGTTTTATTCTTCTTCGTGGTTGTCAGTGCACACACTGACTTTATTCAGTCAAGTTCTTGAGGGTCAGCATACGTTATTGGATCCACTTTATTCCTGAAGCTCTTGCCTCACAAGTGGAAGTTCTCTTGGGAAAAAATACTGATTTTCCCAAAAATTAAATTCATTGGTGGTACAATGTCATCTAGGAAATTTCTATCAAATCTCTTTTGGAGTGTTATGTTCTGTAATCTGAAAAGAAGTGTACTCTAATGAAGTTCTGTCATCTTTCCTGGTTAGATTACCGCTTAAATCCAGTGCTCAGAAAGGCCTGCAAAGCAGACATACCAAAATTCTGTCAAAATATCCTGAATAGGGCCAAGGATGATACAGAGTTGGAAGGGCAAGTCATCTCGTGCCTGAAGTTAAAATATGCAGACCAGGTGAGTGGAGCTGGTGCGTGCAAATGAGAAACTGTGCTGAGCAACTGTCGTTGAGTAACAAATCAGAGTTGGGCTTGTGGTGTGTTCAGTGTATGGTAACAGGCTGTATGTAAATGAGTTTTTATGCTCCTATACAAGTATTACAGAATACACAGGTTAAAATTCAAGGTGATTGATTTATGAAAATAAAGGTCATTGAGTGGGTTAATGACTTTCTCCGCTTAATAGCGTCTCTCTCCAGACTGTGAGGACCAAATCCGAGTGATAATCCAGGAATCGGCTCTTGATTATCGGCTGGATCCCCAGCTTCAGATGCACTGTTCTGAAGAGGTAGGAGAAGTAGCTCCACAGCTACTTTTTCAGGATGAAAACTGCCTTCATGTTTCATGAAGTCCCTTCATGTAACAGATTTTTTTTTTTTCTTAAAACAAGAACTCTCCTGATAATTAAAACAAACAAACAAAAAAATCCCTTTGAACGGCTTCTGACTAGTCAGGTTCTCTGCTTGTGACTTCTGCCCAGTGTGCAAGAATTGTAGTTTCCTGTGCAGTGCTAATACAAAGTTCGTTTTTTTTCATCTGGGATCTTATCAATACTTGTGACTATGGAAAAATACTGCTTTCCACTTGTAAATAAAAAAAAAAAACCAAACCACAAAAAACAAACGTGTTAGTTCTCTGGTCTTGTCAGCCTTAACTGGAATACAGTCAGATTTCTGAGCTTTCACTTTTGATAGCTGAATCAGCCGTGCTCCATGTATTGCTTATTTTGTATCTTAATATTATTTCTGTGCTGTTTTCCTTCCTCCTCGGTACAGCAATACTGACTTCTTGCTCATGGGTTTCAAAGGGTATGCACATTGCATAAGCCTGACTGCATTTGGCTCTGGGGATTCTGGGGGGGAAAGTGTCTCATCATGTGTTCTCTAGCTGTGCCCTGTGATGAACTAATGTATTGAGATATAAATGTGCAAAAAGCAGAATGATTGTTGTGAGCCACTTACGTTAAAATACCTTTTTCAAAACAGATTTCCAGCTTGTGTGCAGAAGAAGCAGCAGCTCAGGAGCAGACTGGGCAGGTGGAAGAATGTCTGAAAGTGAATCTGCTGAAAATAAAAACTGAAATGTGCAAGAAGGTAAAGGAAATAAATTAAATGTGCTCTAAAAGGCATCCCATCCCTGCAGAAGTCTGTGATTTTTCCAGATCGCAGCCCAGGCCATGTTCTAGTTAGTATGAAGCCAGGGCTCGGCAAATTTCCTTACCCATCTCAGTTCTGGCCTGCAGCGATTCAATTCCATTTCAGTTTGCCAGTGAAAATTGTGCCGACAGTGCCTCCTTTGCAGTTCCAGGCTTGGATCCTTTCTTGGTTATGGTTGCCAAAGTTTCCTGTTACTTATCTGTTCTCTGTTGCTGTCTCCATTGCAGGCTTCCTGAGTGCTGGGCATGGCCTAGGCACTGGCTATGATCAAGGGCTGTATGAATGGCCCCATGGCTATGGCACGTTATTTCAGTTCTAACCAAAGTAACCCTGGCATATTGACTTTGTATTTTAGATTAATATGGGTATTTTAGTGAACATAACTATAGTAACCCTTATAAATCAAGACATTTAATGCAGCCTAAACCAGCATCCATAGCCTTATCCAGGGACAGTGGTGTTTTTTCTCATGATCCTGGATTTAAAAAGATGATGCACCTTTCGGAAACATTGAGCAGTATGAGTTTTGTTCTCTCTCCTTTTTTTGACATGTATTTGTAATTTGCCCCTCCCTAGGAAGTGCTCAACATGCTGAAGGAAAGCAAAGCAGATATATTTGTTGACCCAGTGCTCCACACAGCCTGTGCCCTAGACATCAAACACCACTGTGCTGCCATTCCACCAGGGAGAGGACGCCGTAAGTGCTCGTGCTTTGCTCGTACATTCAGTACAAGGTATTTCCACCAGCCCTTTGCAGGTAATAAGGTGGAACAGCTGCAGAGGTGGTAGATGCCACTAGAAGATGGGCATCATAAAGTCCTTCCTTGTGTCCAAGGTGGGACCTGTTCTTCAATCCTGATACAATATTCTTGCAACCTTATCTGCAAATGTAATGAGTATATTTTATGTCCCATCATTCATATGATTACTGACAATAGCGTGTGTTACCGGATCTGTAACCTTTCTATAAAATCCCTCCTCAGTTAAATCCCATTGAAAATGAGCTCTTAATACATGTGGCCTGAAGTACATGGACTCATTTTTCAATGAGGTTTATCTCCCACTCTGTATCAGCTTCACACAAGATAACAGCTCCCAAGTTTACTTATGACAATGTAATATCAGACTGTATGAAGAACTTCCCTAGAACTAAGCCACTTCTTACAGAAGCAGATCGATTTGGTTTTACAAGATTCATTCTTAGCTAATCCCCTTGGTCCTTCTTTCTTTGTGTCAGTCTTTGTCTGTGGTTGGCTTCTTTGTTTCAGTATTTTTGACAGATAGAATTAAACTGAAATCCTTTGATCTTTTTTTTTTTCTTCTCCGCTTAAACATACCCTTTTTTCTTTTCCACTATTACAGAGCGTAGGTAATCTTTACCACACTTTTTAAGTTCACATAGCAGCTAAAGGCTTTGAGACTTCATCAACTGTTCCAAGTCCTCCAAGACTGAGTTCAGCAGGTTCAGACCACTTGAAACATGATTTAAGTATTTCCTAACTCATTCTTTTCCTTTTTGAGGTCAAGCTCTTCTACTTTGTCAGTGCTGTTATGTTAGCTAGCTGTATAGTATGTATGGCTGTTTAAGTAAAGCTAGTGGGGAAAAAAGTTCTGAACTTTCCCATCTTTCTGAGTTTATCTACCATTAAAAGTAGCAGCCAAGTATTTTCCTGGTTAGTATCTTTTGTGCTGGATACTGAATGCCTTCCTGAAATTGTGGATGTCCCTTATTTATTCCTGTTTTGTCATAATATTTTTGATGTGTGTTCTGACGTGTTTGCACTGAAGGCATGCAGAAGTCTTAGCTTAGGGATCTGCCTCTGAGTGTTTGAACTGACAATTGTGTTTAAAAAGTCTGAAGTTACTTTAAAGTTTGCAGCCTGTTTGCTATGCACAAAATAACTCTTCACTGCAAAGCAGAAAGCATGCAATTAGGGATTATTCAAGTAAGGCAGCGTAAGTATGAAATACAAAACTTTATGTCACTGTCTCATATAAAGACATATAAAAGAGCGTATGGGTTAGCCAAGCCACTCTTTAGGCACCCAGAACATTGTGATCACATTTCCTTTTCGCAGGACTGTGTGAAATCTCAGGAAGTTAAACCTTTCCAAAACATTTTGTTTATCAAAAGAAACTCTGAACAAGGCTGAGGAGGTAACACTGTGTTTTTTCCTGAGCTGAATTTGATTTTAATTCTCTCTAAAGGGTAGCGGCACAGAATTTAGAGTACAGCTCATTGAAGGTACATATTTATAAGACTATAAAATGTCATGTAAATCACATGAATTACATCTTGGATACGTACTGTAATTTCTGTCTGGAAGTCAGAATGCCTTGTGCCTCAAATGCAGTGTTAGTCATGAATCTTGGTGTACTTGCTACCTTCAAGGGTACAATAGGGCTTTGTATATAGTCTGTCAGGCTGGCTGGTCTGTTTAGAAAGCTATGTAACCGTCAGCCTTTATGAGAATTGAAGTGTCCCTTTACAGCAGCCTTTCCATAGCGTGTTGTTGAAGCCACTGTTTCTATTTTGTAACACCATCTTCTGCGCATTACAGAAATGTCATGCTTAATGGAAGCTCTGGAAGATAAGCGTGTGAGGTTGCAGCCTGAATGTAAGAAACGCCTTAATGATCGTATTGAAATGTGGAGCTATGCTGCAAAGGTGAATATGCAAAAGATTTCCTCTTGTATGCGTTGGACCTTTCTGTTGCAATCTATATGAAAAACATGAGCTGTAATGAAATTCTTGTCTCTGAAGTTTGGCATTTTGAGTTTGGTCCAGAAAAATTGGAATCGGGTCTCCTTTTTTGAACTTGTGTATCTTAACTCTCTCAGTGTCTGGGATGCATCCTCAACAGTGCAGTATTAAACTGTCTTTGGTGCACACAGGGCTTGGTCTCCTGTAGAGAAGGTCTGGGGCAATGAAATAGGGTACAGCAGAACTTCCCGTTACAAAGCGGTCTCCTGAGCAGCAGTTTCTTCAGATGAAACATTGCAGGTCTGCCTGTTTGTGGTTCAGGCCAAGTCTGACTGACAGGAGGCAATAGCAGTACCAGAGACTAAACCTGATAAATTCCAAGGCTGAGGGTCACGTGGAAAGCGCAGCTTGGCTCATTTATTCCCTTCTCACCTCCAGGTTGCCCCAGCGGAAGGCTTTTCTGACCTTGCCATGCAAGTTATGACCTCTCCGTCCAAGAATTACATACTATCTGTGATCACAGTCGGCATCTGTGTACTCTTCCTCATCGGCCTGATGTGTGGACGCATCACCAAGCGGGTGACAAGAGAGCTCAAGGACAGGTAGAGCCTGGATTGCCTGCTGAAGAAATGCCTGCCCAGTGCCCAGTTTTGTACAGCGCTCCTCTGTATAGTCTACCCACCCCCTCTTGTGAGAGGAGAATATAAAAAAAAAAAAAAAAAATTAGAACAGCAGCAGGTGTTGGCTCAGTTTTCCCATCCTGGATCTCATCCACAGCATCTTCATCCTATGAAAGTTTGTGTGCAACATTGGCAACCCAGCCAGCAGCTTTTGTTACCCCTTTGTTAGCAGACTCTCGTTTACCTGCCTGTAGACAAGTCTTTATTGTACTGTTGGAACTGCCTTCACTCTCCAAATCAGACTGATATGACCTGCAGCTCAAGCAGTTTTTAAGTAAATTTTTAAAGAAAGACATATATCTGCATACCGACTATATGATTTAGGTAATGGTTCATACTGAAATCTAGTCATCCTCTGTGGCTGGGTGAAATTGAGGCAGGAAATTAAAGGGTAAATTGCATCTTACACCACAGTTGGCCTTGTTTTGGACATCTTGCTCGTCTTATGTAAAGCATCTTTAGAGCATAGTCTTGGACAACCCAAGGACACCAGTCACTGGTGTCATCTTCTAGTGAATATCCTGCTTTTGTGACTGTGGATTTTTTTGGCTGAAAAGATGTCCTCCCTTTCTTCCTCTGCCACTCGCAAGATAGAATAAAATACTGACCAGGATCAAATACTCATGTGAGCTGTACAACTTGTATTTCAGTAGATTAAAGACACGGTGTAGATGCGAGGTGTGTAGAGCTGTCAGTAGTGTACAGTGCTGCTGTCAGTGGGCATTAAGAGCCCTGATCAGTTACTCGGTCAACTTCTTTATTAGCAATGATGCAGTAAAATTCTAACACTCCTTTTATTTTACCCCACTGCTGCTACGCTACTACCCTTCTGAATTATCTACGGATGGTATTGACGTGCTTGGCAATACAGTGCTCTGTCAGTGACGCAGAAAGCGACTGAACACTCAGCATGCTGTATCTGTAAAACTGTTACTTGTGGGCTAGTGCAGTGGTTTGTAACTGGCCTGTCTGGGTCTTAATGGTTTCAGTGGTAGCACTGAAGAGTTTTTTTTGTTTCCACAACTACAGTTGATAGCAGCTGGTGTTTCCTGGGATGTAGGACACAGGTGCTGGTCCAGAAGGCCAAGCGGGAGTGGTTGGGAGGATGATAGTGTTGTACGAAAGGCAGAAACATCTGGATCTTTAAGGAAATTAGCTTTCAGACTGTTACCATCAATGCGTGCACTTGCACTATATATGGTTACACTTCCAGAACCTGATACTCACACCTGAGAGCCAAAAGAAGGTGTTTTAGAAAAGCTGCACCAGTAGTTGTGGCCTCTTCTTACCATCGTCGTTGTTCCTCAAGTACGAGGAGGTGTGGAGACCATAAGCCATGTGCTTTGGCTGAAACATTGATTGTGTTAGTGAAATCTAGAAGTGACTGCATGAGAGTCCACGTGTGCAGTAGGGATATCCTTTGTTTGCCTTTTAGATGCGCTTACCTGTGTGTGCTGCAGTAAAAATCATGTGCCTGAAGCTGTCCAAGTTAGGCTGATGCTTGAACCATAACTTTATTTTCCCACTTGGTGCACTGCTAGACAAGACCTGATGTTTCCAGTTCTCTGCTTTGTTCTCTAGAAGAACAGTCGAGGTGGTTTTGAGACACTTTGGACCAGCTGATTCTGATCATGCTGCGTGTACAGAATAGCGTATACAAAATACTGTGAGCTTTTGCTGCGACTGAAGCTTTTTGCAAATGTACCTTCATCCCACTCTGAGGATGGACAACAAAGTATTAGAGTTACGGTTTTAGACTTACTATGCTAGTGAGTCTTTCACAAACACTTCTGGTTTTATATCAAAGTATTATGAACACAAGGCAAGCAGTAGTGGAAGTCTGAGCAGTGAAGGTTCAGTGGAGAATTAGTGCATGGTAGGATTGAAGTTAAGTGGTTAGGTGGAACAGAAATTAAGCCTGAATTCTTTCTCTCGCCCCTCTTCCCTGGTGCTAACAGAGCTTAACTGGCCCTCTGTCAATGTGAAGCGGAGCAGAAGAGGAATGGTTGATTGCATCTCTTGAGGTAGCACAGGTGTATAACACCATGAATGTTAGTTTGGCAATTACAGGTGTGTATTGTTTTGCTTGACAGAGTGCTGAAGTGACTGCTGGAGAGATGGGTGTGTTTGCAGAGCTGCCGGCAAGGGAGGTGGGATCTCTGTGCAGCCTTGCTCGCTTGGCACAAGTCCTGCTTCTCAAAATGTCTATCGGGCATAATTAAATTGTTATCGGAGGGCTGTTCTTAAACTGTTGTGACATTTTGAAAAGGCATTTTGTAACCTGATTATCTTGAAAAGCCTAATTAGATGGTTTATTGTCTAGAAATAGCATCTTCCACTAAATTCCAAAAGACATTGCAGTGAAAATTGTAGATTTGTAGCCATAGTTCTGAATGTAAACCGTGTTCAGCTCTGAAGGTGACTTTCTTTACTTTCAGATATAAGGCTTTCTGGTTTTTTTGCTTTTTAATTTAGAGAAAGTTAAGGTAAGGGTGCCTGGAGTGCTGTGTTAGGAGTCTATGGTGTACGGTGGTGTTAGTCGATGGTCGGTGCTGTTTCTGAGTGTGTCAGCAGGCTCACCTGGGAATTTGGTTTCAGTGCGAATACTCTGGGATGGTGTTGTAGGCATGTGTCTGGAGGCCCTCTGAACAAAGGTAGGATACTAAAATTTCTGCGGGATTCCCCTAGATGCCCTTTGTCACTGCAAGGACACAGACCTGCCTTTAAAGGTGTGACACTGGCAAAGGGTCCAGACCATTTTATCATTGAGCATCGTTATCTCTTCACGTTTTAAAATGGGGCCTCCTGCCACTGCTAATGACCAAATTTGCTTTTTTCATGACTAGAAATCTACCAGTCCCAGTCTTGAAACATCCTCCTCCTTTTGACATATACCTAAAATACCTAGAGGTCTCGAAAGCACAGAAACCCACGCAAGTACCCTTCCAAAAATAACCTGCTCGTGCTGTTGCCAGCACAACATCTTGCCTGCAGGTAACCATTTTCCATTGTGGGGAAAGAAGGAAGTGGTTGTAAGAAACACTGCAGTTGCCTTGAACTTGAGGGAAGCCTTTTTAACTTCTGTGATCCAATTGAGAGTGCTAGAAATAGCTGCGATCAGCCAAGAGAAGAGTGTTGGTGTGGCAAAACCTGGGGTACCCCTTCCTCTTCATGACCCTTGCCTCTCGGTGGAGAAGGCTGCCTTCCACATAAGTGCGATCTGGGAGGTGGTTTCTTTTTTTTCCTCCTTGTCATCACAAAAGCTTCTCTTGAAGAGCTTATTCTAGATGCGGTGATGCTGATGCTTCTGCGGATGTGTGGAAGGACTAGATGACTGGACCTAGCAAGGCAGGCAGCTCTCCATTTCCCTCCTGCTGCTGCAAGGGTTAACAAGTTATGTTTTTCTAAATGATGGCACATGTTTAGATGACATGGGTAAGGGGGACTGTGCATGATGTGCACCTTGTTACTTCACTCCTGCTAGCCTGTTAGTGTTCATTCTTGTTGACCTTAATAAGCTTGCCTATTGTTTACCGATATGGGTCTGACCAAGTCCTTTTGCTGAGTTTCAACTTGGGATTCTCCTGCCTCGCCTCTGTCGTTCAGGCTGCTGGAGTAACTCGTGTGGGTGGAACAAAATTCCTGGCACTTCAAATACTGTCTAGCGGGTTGAGTACCTTTATGTCTGTGTCACTGCAGAGGGCTGGAAAAGCCCTAATGGAGTTCAAATAATTCTGTAACAAAATTTAAGCATTTCACCCAGAATCTGACACTTAAATCCATGCGAATATAATCAATCTTGCTCTGAAAGAATCAACAGTAAGTGCATTGTATGAAAAATAATGGAGAGGAGTGAACGTCTCTGAAACTAACTGCGGGTGGGCACTGAGGGAAGAAATATGACGAGCCAGAGGGATCACTCGAATCCCATAGTGTTGTAGAGGTATTGTGTTCAAGTTGGATGGCAACTTCTGTTAAAACACAACTTTATTATTTAGTTGAAAGAAGATTGTAGTATTATTTTTTTTATCAGTTCTGTTTAAAAAAAGGTAGTTTTGAGGTGTGTGTGAGTGCATGAGTGTGGTATGAAACCGGAACATTTCACCTAGCACTTCTGTCCCTATTTAAAATGTAGCTCTGTGGACTCAAAACAGCAGTAGTGTTGGTTTGTATAGAAGTACATTCTTAACTATGGGGTTCAAAATCTTGCAGGCAGCTCCCAGGTACTGATCTTTGTGCGGTCTCCCTGCTTGGAGGCCAAACCTGCTGGCTCACTTCCACTGATGAATTGTGGTTAGAGGGGACCCAAATCATGCGTATCCAGGAAGGAATTCGGCTGGCACCGCTGTTTCTGTCCCATACTGGTGGAATTCTGCATCGTACCCACTCTGTCGGATTCCTGAACGCTGCCTGTACGGGACAGGGAGGAGGAATAAGATATTGCTGCTTACTGGCCAAAGGCAGATTGCTGTTTCCTCCTTTCACCACACCCAAATTTCATTCCGTAGCTGACCGAAAGCAAAAGATCCCTTCCTGGGTGAATTGCTGCACCCCGAAATCCCACCCCACTGCCCTCCCTGTATTTACTGCATAGAAGTGCTTGCGTAGCCCTCGCCTTGGAAATACCAAACTAGGGGAACAGGGGAAGGTGTGATTTTTGCCCGTAGACACTTGTGCTGAACGGAGGTGATCAGAAGCTGTAACTGATGTTTGTGTTCAGCTGGGCAGCATACCAGAGAAACCAGAGCCGGGTTTTTTGGGGAGGTGAGGGGGCACCCCAGCACATCCGGCCCTTCCCCTCGGGATGGCACTGCAGGCCTCCCCCCACAGTGTACAAAACAGACCCAGCGGATTCCTGTTGTACAGCAGAAGCTGTTTGAACTTAGTCTTTTTATTTTAAGTGTGACATTAATGAGACTTCTTTTCTTGTAAATTGTTTTCCCCTTTCTGTGTATAAATCCTGGCCGGTCCTTTTTTGTTTTTTGTTTTTTTTTTTTTTTGGTTGGTTTGGTTTTTTTTACATGTCCATGCTGTGTAATTGAGATGTTACTGAGATTCTGAACATAATGTGCATTTTTTTTTTTCTGTACAGATGAAATGGGAGAATTTAATAAAAAGAGTCTGCAGGTTTTTACTTGTTGTAGTTTATTTCTTAGGGCTGGTCGCGCGCGCCTCCTGGGGGCGGGGCGAGGGGCGGGGCAGCGCTCGGCCACGCCCCCACAAGCGCCGGCCTGGGGATTGGACGGCGGGCAGGTGACGCCGCGGCGCAGCGTGCGCCGCTATCTGCTCGTCGT
>JAVKLA010000088.1:22542300-22577580 GCA_034782735.1 Sagittarius serpentarius | reverse complement strand
GCGACCCTCTCCTCCCGGCGGCCCCGCAGCGCTGGGCCCCGAGCCTGACCCGCTCCCCGGGGTCGGGGGCTCCGGAGGAGACAAGCAGGCCGAGGCGGCGGCGGCGGCGGCTCCCCGGCCTCCGGGGCTGCCAGCGGGGCTCCGCTGCTGCTGGTCCGCTTCCCGCCCTGACACCCTTCCTGTCAGGTTCGGAGCGGGGAGTGTGGCGGCCCGTCAGGCGCCGCGCTGCCTTCTCGATACGGATCTGTGGCGTGTGGCAGGCTGCGGGTAGGAAAAACCGCCAGCCTTACAGCAGTTACCTGCTTAGAGCCGGCATAGGGTTACATTCCAGCTCCGGTCACCGGGCTGAGTTGCTGTGTGGTGTTACCGCAGGCAGAAAGCCCTGGGCAACCTCTTGTAAAACTAACATTATCAGAGAGTGCGTTTCTAGTTCCTTGTTCTAGTCACTCTGGTCACAGACTTTGTTTCCTTCCTCAGGTAAAGGCCTGACAACAATAATAATCGAGCTGATTTGTGCCCTGTTGACCTCAGCCTTTATGAAAGATTTTCAGAGCCTGCTGGCTTTCTCTGACCTACCTGTTGTTGGTGTGGGAGTGTTCTTGCTGTTCTTTTCCAGCTTTCACCTGGTTCTTTGCTCATTGTCAAGTTACACTGCCGTCAAAAACAAAGGTGTAATGCTCTGTACCCACTGTATCATCTAAGTTTAAATCTTAATAGCAGGACTGTTGTTTCAGGACTGAATAACTGCTCTCCTGTGTGTTTACTCGTCAGCTTTCCCATGTCTGCTTACACCTGATGCGTCGTGTGATGTTTGCCGCTGCCAGCCTTGTATATAATAAGATAAGTGGTAACGTGATTCTCGTCTTTTCCTTCCTAGAAGGAGTGGTACTGAGTTAACATCTGAACACATCTAGGTGGTGCTTTAAGACAACTGACAAATAGCTGCCGGGATGTTTCTCCGTTTACTGTCAGATGTCCGGTGGCGGGCGGCTAACCCGAAATGGAGGAGAATGACCTGCTCCCGGCGCAGTACCTCAAGTACAGCAGAACCTCACCCGGTTTCCTTGCCAGCACAGGCACAGGTTGTCATCTGTGGTGGTGGAATCATGGGCACCTCCGTGGCATATCACCTTTCCAAGATGGGTTGGAAGGATATAGTCTTACTTGAGCAGGGCAGGTAAGGATTTCTGACAGCAGAACCAAAGAAATGGGACTTCCACGCGTAGCAGCATCTGCTGTAATGTGTTATTTCTACCTTTTCACCTGGACTTGGACCCATGGAATAAGCTTATACTGAACATTAGTATCGGCACTTGCTCCTTCTTCCCAAGCACAGGGCAGACCTGCAAGGTGAAGGGTATCCCTTTGTGTGATTGTGGTGGGTTAGCCTTGGTTAAGGGCCAAACTCCCACACAGCCACTCACTTTCCCTCCTCAGCAAGACAGGGAGAAAGTAGGCTGAGTAAGCTCATGGGTCAAGATAAAGACATGGAGGTTGCGTACTAGTTACTGCTGTGGGCAAAACAGACTTGCCTTAGGGAGAATTAATGTAAAATAATTAAAGAATTACTTCATTTCATGCCAGTTAAAATAGATTCAGGTAGTGCGAAATAAAAAAACCCAAATGTTAAAATACCACCTTTCCTTTCCCATGCTCAACTTCAGTCCTGCACTCCAGGGGGTCTTGTATACCCCCACCCCCCCAACTCAACCCCCAGAAGCGCAGGGGGTGAATGCGGGGGCTGTGATCAGTACTGGGCTCCAGTGTGGGTCCTTCACAGGCTGCAGTTCCCGTCAGGAGAGCTCTGCCCTGGTGTGGGTTTGCCGTGCACCACGGTTCCTTCGGGAGGTATCTATCTGCTCTGGTGTAATCGCAGGTAATCAAGTAAAATGCAATGCAGCTGGCAAAGATGGGCTCTTTTAAGAGAACTAAAAATCTGTGTAAGTCATCCAGCCCCTACTGACCATCTCTAGAAGTAGGATGAGATACGTGTATGAAGCATTACACCACTAGCAAAGCTCAAAAGAGACTGGGGGAGATGTGGAGGTTATAAGCAAACATCACTAAACCAGCACCCTGTAAGCTGGTTAAGGGCTTGGATTACCTAGTTTGTCTGTTGCAGGATTTAGCTGCTATCTGTAAAACAGCTAAGGCCGTTAGTTTGGCTGAATACAAGTCTTTGTGTGCTCCTCAGTGAGTTGGATCTGCAGTCTGTGGCAGAGTACGTAGATCCTGTTGAAAGCTGTCTGTGCAGCCTTTACCTGTTGTTTAGATTTGTTTTTCAGAGGTAGGCTCATGTTGTTTTCATTAAGCAATTTGGGGACCTTGGGTATGAGTGCTACGACTTCAGGGCTTTGAAGAGGTGTTTATTGCAGCAGCTTCTAACACCCTAAATAGGTGCCAGGCTGAGAATATTTACCATCTAGCTTAGAGCTTCCCACCTGATGCTGCCTTCAAGAATAATGAGCTGTGGTTCTTTGACTTTGCATGGCTGGGAAGCAGGTAGTATCAGGTTCTTTATTGTTGCAAAGTGAGGAAATTGGGTAGTCTCATCTGAGACCTTGTGAGCGGTGTCCTTCCAAGTGAAATTAGGTGCTAGGCTTCACTTGTGAGGGAATGTAATCCTTAGTTTGGGATGGAGTACGAATACCCCGTTACAGATCTTTGCTGAGTTAGATGCTGTACAAGCTCAGTCTGTGTGCATGCTCGAGTTAAAAAAAAGGACATTGGATTAGCAGAAACGTCTTATGGTAGGCACAGCATGGTGAAGCCATGCTTCAGCTCTTTTGGTTGTCATTGAGTAAGGATGTAGTAAAAAGAATACCTTACTTAGCTGATTCTTAGGTTGAATTTCTGAGAGAATACGGACACACTAGGCCAACAGCAGTCTTGTCGAAGGCTTGCATAGGCAAGTCGAAAAGTGCAGGATTGCTTTAGCAGCAGGAAAGATGACTTGGAAGTATTGTGGAAGCAGGCTGTGAGGGAGATGCTTAAAATCTAACTGTCTTGTCTTCCCCTGTCTGTGCTGCAGGGAGTTTTTAATAGGTTTCTATGTCTACAGCATCCCCTCACCAAATAGCTAGAGGGACACTGGCTTAAGGGCAATTTAAAAAGGGACAAGAAAGATGTGTACCTGTCTATGGCAGTCGCTGCACAGTAAGAGGGACTTGCATCCTTGCAGTTTGCAGTAATAACAAGACTCAAATCCAAGTTAATTTTCATTTGGGGGAATTCCCGCTTTGGAGAAGGAAAGAATCAGGTCATGTTTAGGACTAGTTAAAGAGAAGCGGTTTTGGAATACACTGCGTTCTCAAGAGTGAGCTAAAGGAAAAGCATTCTAGAGGTTGCATTATCCCTGCATCACTGAACTTACAGCTTTTGGTCCGATATGTCTGGGGGAGAGGTTGCTGTCTGGTTTGTGCTGTCAGCAGAACTGCTGGAGCAGCCTGATGAGGGGGTGCTCGCCTCTCGTCAGCCGGATGAGGCCTTCTTTGCAACTTCCTGCAGGTTGGCTGCTGGTACCACTCGCTTCTGTGCTGGCATCGTGAGCACAGCCAGGCACGTGTCCGTAGAGCTGAAGATGGCAGACTATTCTAACAAGCTCTACCAGCAGCTGGAACAAGAGACGGGAGTAAAAACAGGTACTGAAAGTGTAATCACGGAGTAATCTTTGGGAACCAATCAAAGTATTGACGCTGAAATACGAATGTAATTTACAGTGTCTTAAGAGTTGGTGGTTCCCGTTCAAAAACAGTGTGTTTGGACTGAATCAGATGCAAGGGGATGTTACTAATGTAATCAGAAGAATGGCAAGAAGGGTATCAGATGGGCAAACTGAAGGCAGACAACCAGCAGACTGTGACGATTTTTATGTTGTCTGTAACTTGGGCAAACGTAGGTGAGTTTTCACAGAGACACTAAAAAGGATATTGGAGTGACTGGAGCAAATGGCCCGTTTCTGCACTGATTCACTTCTCAAGAAGAGAAGGTGGTTAACAGAATCACACAGGCAAAGCAAGGTATCTTACTCTAGTCTCACCCTGGAAATAACAAGAAAACCTTGTGTTGAAATTCTCCCTCTCCCTCCAAAATGCTCAGGCATGTACCTGATAGGAAGGACTTGGTCACTGATAGTTTTCTGCTGATGAGGACTCGTGATGTATGTCGGACTCAACAGGGGTTAATAACTGTGCCTGTAATTAAGCTTAGTATTAATCTATTGCAGGTGGTGGAGTCACAAAATGTCTGCCTTTAGTTGCTGAGGTTTTATTCTGAGTAGTTATTAGATCACTTTTTTGCCAGTAACCTCTTTCTCTTTTAAGAGGTACCATGTGTGAAGTTTAGGGTTTTTTAATAAACGTGAATAAATGTAGTAGAAAGAATTAGAACACAAGTCAAAATTAAATTGCTTTTTTGAAAAGTTGACTAATGCAATTTTTAATTACTAGCTGATAAACGTTTAAAGTTACGTGGGGATCTGGGATTTCCAGGCTCCTGAGTGGTGGAAGCAACGGGTCTGCGATTATATTAAAGCAATGGGTCTGAGATTAAAAGGAATTCAAGATCCTGTCCAAATCTGACTTGACTTTGGTCATTATCATAGGGTACGTGAAGACAGGCTCTGTTTCACTGGCTCAGACTCAGGATCGACTAATCTCTCTGAAACGCATTGCTTCATCACTGAAGTACGTATAAGCAGGAAATGTAACTGATCTTAAGTTTGCATCAGCTCTCCTGCAAGACTAATGACTGCATTTTTCTTATATTCTGTGGCAGTGTAATGGGGATACCTTGTAAAATTATCACCCCAAAGCAAGTGGCACAGCTCCACCCACTGATCAACATCCATGACCTTGTGGGGGCCATGTATGTGCCAGAAGATGCACTCGTGTCATCTGCCAATGTGAGTCTGGCTCTGGCAACCGCTGCCTCACGGAATGGTATGAGGTTTTTTTTATCTATAGAGTGCTCTCCTGCATGATTGTTATCTTCTTTCCATAAAAGAAAATTGTGTTCTGCATCTCTTTTGGTATTCTAACTGAACACTGAAGACTGAAACTTGGTTATTTCTATAAGTTTCAGATTCTTTAGAATCTATTTTTTCTCAAAAAACAGGCTGAATTTTTTTTAACATACTGAATCTTTACAGATCTGCTGTGATAGGTCAAGCACCAGTTTGTTGTCCTTCCTGGTTATATACATCTCTGAATAAGCACACACTCTTTTATCATAAAAACAGTCCTTCGTAGGCCCTGACTCAAAATTACGCTTCAAAAGAGTTTTAATTACTTACAAATGAAAAGGTATGACTGAGTCCTTGTGGAATATTTCACTGGACACATACGCTTTGGAAATGGGTTTGGAAGTGCAGTAATAAATGCTGTTTGCCCAACACTGTGGCAAATTTGGAGTGGTCTAAAAGTGGAAGAAAGGTTAGATGTGATAAGAGGTGAAACTCATTAAGGATGAAAGTCCATCAGATTGGAAGAAGCTACTTAGGAAGATACCTCTCTTAGTTTCTTTTAGTCCAGCTTTTTTTGCGTACAGTTAATCGATTTTTCACAAAATGACTGATTTCCCGTAAAAGAGGCAGTCTTGTCACCTGAAACTACAGACTTTGTCGCATAAACAAATTGTAATGGAAAGAAATCCATAGCTGAGACTTTTTTTCATGTTGTTGATACTAGGGTATTTATCACCCAGATTGTCACATGGGGAAGAGTACTGTAACTCTTTGCTGTCTTGGCCTTTAAATTATGTACAAATTGTATGCATGATGTTTTAGAAATCACAGGGTTTCACTTAAGAATTACTGGGTCAAGAATAGAAATTTTGTCTTAAAGAGAAAATAAGCATTTAGGTTGAGTTTAAGGGTTTAATGTTAGCAGGCAGGCACATTAGAAAGAAGGCTTGTGGTATACTGACTTTCTTATGTCCTCCTCAGGTGTCCAGATTCATGAACGGACGAGTGTCAGCCATGTCTCGGTCCAGAAGGGTCATGTGACTGCAGTTGAGACCGACAGAGGACAGATTCAATGCCAGTACTTCGTCAACTGTGCTGGCCAGGTTGAATTATTAAAAATTTTCTTTCTTTTTCCCTTTGATTAAGAACACGTGCACTTTCCTCAGGGTTTTTTTTTCCTGTTTTCCTTCCCCCCACCCCCCCCTTCCCGGTTTGTGCTTTGGCTTGGTTTACTGGAGTAGATCAAAGTCGTGTTATTCAGCTGCTTAGACCAGCAGGGGTGTGAAGGATGAGAGCAGTGCTTGCTGTTTGCTTGGCACCAAAGGCTGGATGTTAACCTGCTGAGGAGCACCCTGCCCACGGTCTCTTTCCTGGGGGGTGCACCCTTCTGACAGGAAGAATTTTGCTTTGGCTCTTAGGGAGACAGTTAAGTCTCTCTGTACCCTTCTCTCTCTCTCATTCCTTTTCTCTGCCCTCCCCCTTAGTGTCATGCCTTCTCCACTGTGAAAAGACATCTGACAATTGCTGTTTCTCAACTAGCAGCTGGCTGTCTTGTTAGTATGGGGTCTTAGCAGTACAGGCACTTAAATCCTGACTATTCTGCTTCTAGAGGCGGAGCCTTGTGTTGACTTTGGTGTACAGATCTTAGTTTGCTTTTGTATTGTAAATCGATACTTCTTAGTCTCGAATCAGGGCCCCACTTTTCTAAATCTTACGTGCAGACCAGAAAAACAGTCTTTGTCCTAAACAGTTCAGATTCTAAGCAAAGAGAAAAAATGTGTGTCTGTTTAAGATTTAGGGGATTAAACCAAATCCTATTTGGCCTTTTATGAAAGCAGACCTACAGAAGAGGACCTGTGCTGTTTTTTATTGGAGTTAGTTTTCTTCTTTTGCATTCTGACATACGCTTTTTATTTCAGTGGGCCTATGAGTTGGGCCACTCTGGGGAGGAACCAGTCAATATCCCACTCCATGCCTGTGAACACTTCTACCTCCTGACACATCCTTTGAAGGAACCTCTGGCAAGCAACTTACCAAGTAAGGATTCTTCAGCTCTGCCTCACTTTTCTTGGTGAATTATATCTGCCTTTCCAAGGTGACGCATAGTTTATTGCAAAGGCCAACTAAGGGCTATCAGTTCTCAGCTCGTTTGGGATTGTGAAGTACGTTCTAGCTGAATTGCTCTGAATATCCTCCTTCAGTGGTAGAATCTCTTTCCTTACTCTTGGGGAAAGCTTTTGCTGCAGAAATTTTTGTCAGAGCTGGTCATCTTGGCAGGAGAATGACCTTGACTCTAGCTTGACTAGTAGGTGTGTCTGAGACTTTGATTGTTGCATTGGTGGGCTGGAGAGGGTGCTAGCCTTGGCACTATGTTTTCCTTGCAGGCTGCTGTCCCCAAATGGTCCATCTATTCCTTTCCTCCAACAGAAGCTAAGGCTTTACAATGGCATTTACATGTCTATGAGCTGTAGGGGCAACCAAACACTTGAGGTAATTGCTCCTCCCCCATGTTCTGGCTTTTGGATCTCTTAAAGAAAAGCCCTTGTGTTTGAAAAGTGTGGTTGGGAAGTAGAAAGCTTTGCTTATTTACTCTCAGTCGTTAGCAAGAGTTTCTGCTTCTAGAGAGTAATATATACTCTTCAGGAAATTCAGCTCTCTGACCAGAGTCCCTGAGTGCTTCACTTTCCCTTGACTAATTAAAAAAAAACCACTCTACATATCTGTATCTATATGTTCACACACACATACATATATATTCACAGCTTTTCTCTACATGGAAAAAAAGACTGTAGAACATGTCAGGTGGAGTATCATAAATGCTTCAAGTTGACACTACCGCTGGAAGAAGCAATCCAGACCTGACCGCTGGTCCTCACCCCAGCGCTGCCCGCCTTCTTTGTGCTAGTGGCCTGCAGTAAACTGGATCAGTGATGCATCCCCATTAAATAAGCTGTTCTTAATATAAGAAGAGAAAGAGGGGGAGGAGGGCAGGACATCTCTTGGTGGAGGGTCTGATCTTGGGTGCAGTTCCAGTGGAATTAAGCCAGTGTAATAGCTTATCGGTGCCACAAAGGATCTGACTCCCTCTTGTGTCCTCCCACTCCTGGTAACACTGTCCTGCTGGCTTGGGTGCTCTTTAGGTTCAATTCGGTTTACTGTGCTGCCCGAAAGTTAACGTGCATGGTTGTGGTGGGAGTTAATGCTGGTTTAGTAATCTAAACTGGCTCACCAGGGTGTCACCTGAGAACCAGAATGCTGTGAAAGTGTGGGGTTGGGGGACTGAGTCTGTCCCTTCTCATGTCAGGAGGTTGCTAGCTTGGCCCAAGCCTGTCACCAGACCCCATCGTTGGTGTTTGTGGAACAACAGCTTGAGACAGCTATCCCTTCTCTCAGTTCCCTTCCCACTTCTTTTCTTTCCTCTGCAGCTATTGTAGACCCAGATGGCAGGATCTACATACGCAACTGGCAAGGTGGCATCCTCTCGGGAGGCTTTGAGAAAAACCCCAAACCTCTCTTCACGGAGGGACGGAACCAGCTGGAGATTCACAACCTTCAAGAAGACTGGGATCATTTTGGTATGTTAGGGAGAAAAGATTTCCACAGCAATGAAACATGTGGCTTCAGCAGAAGGCAGAGTTAGCAACAACGCAGGCTGCTGTTGACCAGCTAGCATGTGTCTGCCTTTACCTGAAAGGTGTGGGAAAGATAAACATTCCCTCAAATTCATTCTTTTCTTCATTTGTCAGTAATTTGCGGAAAACCCCTTTACCAAGGTCTACATCGCTATCTGTGTAGTGTTTAAAAACACCCGCTAACCCTCAGCATATATTGATTTCCTCTAGTGCAGCGAGGTACTACAGAAACTTTCCAGCACTCTTCTTCCATTTCATTTGACTTTTGACTGTCAGTGCCACGTGCTGCTCCTCTTGTGATGCTGTGGGTCAGCACTGTTGACCTGCCATGTAGCCGTGGTATTTTGTTTCTGCAGCTCCCTTCAGCAGTGACTGCCAAGTGCATTTCCATCGGTGGCGGTTGCTTTGTGGACAGAACTTGGTATTGTTGCTTCCCAGACTTCATCCCACCCCTGACAGTGGTGGTATATTATATTCCAAATGTTCTTTCTCTTCCTGTTTTATTTGGTCC
Source organism: Sagittarius serpentarius (assembly GCA_034782735.1). Lineage (NCBI taxonomy): Eukaryota > Metazoa > Chordata > Aves > Accipitriformes > Sagittariidae > Sagittarius > Sagittarius serpentarius. The sequence continues at coordinate 22,568,474 of JAVKLA010000088.1, read as the reverse complement.
TGGTTTTATGTTCTGTATGTACTTTTAGATGGAGGGCTCTTTCTGTAGGAAAGAACATAGCATGGTCTACGAGTCCCTTCTCCCCCCCCCCCACCTCTTTTATGCCTGCTAAGTTTGTGTGTGCCCTCCCATCTTCAGATTTGCCTTTTTTTCAGGAACCCAGTTTTCTCTTGTGTTAGAGCTCTTTGCATCCCTTGTGAATCTGCGTGCCTCTGTGACTCTAGGCACGGATGGACTCTCACCGATTTCTTTCTGCAGTGGTAGTATGTTCTTCCAGTTACTCCCTAGGTCAAATTGATTAATTCTCCTTTCATTTCTGTGAGATACCGTATCAATACCATAAAAGTTTAAACTCCAGGGGGTGAAGCCAGGATGGGGTGTGGTTTTGTCCTGGCGTATGCTAAAGGTTTTTAGATCTATAGGTGCCTACAGACTTGCTTGAGGACAATAGCTTCATTAATGAGTTGCTTGAGCTCTGCATGCACTTTCTTTTTGGTTTTCTGGGTACTGCTGAAATGAAAAGGCACTGCTTGCTGGCACCCACAAATTGGCCAAGTTTCGGAAGCAACTGCGTGCTATGTTCCAGCATTACCCTTTTATCAGTTCAGACATACCAAACAGTTGAGCAGAGTCAGAGCTTACTCAGCCAATATTTGATCCTTTTCTAGAGCTGCAGTTCCTGTGGTTTGAGCTCTTGCATTACTGCTTTGATCTCTTCCGTTGGAACACCTTTTGATTTTAAAATAGCCTGTACAGTTGCTTAAATGTTGAGCTGGATATGAGAACAAATTTAACACTGATCCCTCATCGATGAGAAAAAAAGACTAACTACAGGCTCACACTCTGGAATTCTAATGTATGAGAGAGGGAGGGGAAAGAGCAGGTCAGAAATACTGTTTCTGTTTGTAACTTTTTAGTTAATGTGAAATCTGATTATTTTACTGCTTGTGTATAAAGCTGAGGAGTGTTACTAGTGCTGAATTTTGAGGGCTTTTTATCTGGAGTACTGTGCAGAGGCAACTTCTGGACAAGAAAAACAAAGTAGATAGCTTATCCCTTTATTAACGCTCTCAAATGTCAGACTGTGAAGAATTGCTGAAGGACCTTTCCAGCGTGACTGGGCAATGAAGTGGCAAGGAAATTCAACGAGGATAAATGTGAAGTGACGCAAGTGCAGGGAGGGTGTGGGGATGGTCTTAGTTTCGCCATAGAAAATCATAGGCTTTGAACTGACCTTGGGGTCGTATTAGTTCTGTGAAGACATCAGCTCAGTAGCAGTGAAAGCAAAAGACAAGTTAGGAATTATTAGGAAAGGAGCAGAAAACACAATCATGCAAGACTAAATCCTTGGTTTGCCCCATACTAGGTGTTGTTCCAGGCTTCCTCTCTCCAGAGGGTATCATATGACTGGAGAATGCCTGATGAAAGAGCAGCAAGAGGCTGATCAAAGCTTGGAACAGTTTCCAAGCAAGGAATGACTGAGTGGGCTGAGAAAAAGAGATGACAGAAGGGAAATAAACAGAGGTCTATGAAATCTTGAATGAGACGGACAGGATAGATGGGGATCTCCTGTTCACTGTCTCTTCTATTATGCCGACTGGGAGGCATCAAAAAAAGTTAAATGAGCGTGGACTTCAAAACAACAGGAAGTGATTCCTTGTAAAACGAATACTAAATATGTGGAACCTCCCTGTCAGCATCTGCAGGATGTTTTCATGAGTTTGGGGAAGACTAGTCAAGTACTTAGAAGAGAGATTGAGTTAGGGGTTACTGAATAGGGAAAAAATACCAGGTTTTTAGGAAATCCTCTGAGCTGATGGTAAGTGGAGGCTGGCAGAGTGCATGGGACAAGCGCGTCATACAGATCTGCCTGTTCTTGTTCCTCGCTAGGTATCTATTTGATGTCTGTTCCTATTGTTTTCCCTAACAAAACTGAACACGCTCTTGCATTGTTGAAAATAATACTGGGCTCTTGGTCCGGATCAGCATGGCTGCTTTTATGGTATGCTGTGTAATCTGTTTTGAGTAGTTTTATTCCAGCAGGTAAACGGTTTATCCTGCGACTGTATTGAAACATGGAAGCAGTTTCCATCTGTTCAGATAAGAGCATGCCTCTGTCATGCTGTCCAGTTCGAAGGTGAAGTAGCTGTAACACATCAAGACTGAAGGCTGTGACTTTTTGTCTTTTTTTTGTTTGCCTTGCATCCTAGAGCCACTTCTGAGCGCCCTTCTGCGAAGGATGCCGGACTTGGAGGCTCTGCAGATCATGCAGTTAGTGAATTGCCCAGAGTCCTTCACACCAGATATGCGATGCATCATGGGAGAGTCGCCCACCGTGCGGGGCTACTTTGTTTTGGCCGGCATGAACTCAGCTGGTATCTCATATGGTGGGGGAGCAGGCAAGTAAGTGGTTTACCACTGTTATGTGTGTAAGTAAGGTTTTAACCAAGAAAAGAGACTGCTCAGGTGATCCTTCTGTGTAGAATGTTCTGGTTGGTATTTCTCACCTCCTCTCTGACAAAGACTCCTCTTTCGTTTCCAACTTGTGTGAAGGAGAGGAGCAGTTGCCATGTTCTGATTATGTTCTCCGGTGTGTATTCCAAATCTGTTGGACTCTCCTCCTGTCCTGCACACCTCTCCTCAGGCATCACGCCTCAGTGATCAGCAGCCTGCTGGGGATCAAGTAAGCTTCCTTAGAGCTAACTGGTCTGATTATTTTTTTTTCATCTACCAGGAAGAGATAAAAGCTTAGCAAAGCATATATTCCCTCATGTTCTGTACTCCATGATCCCCTTTAATTTATTCTTTGATTGAAGTCCTTGGATCATTCAAGTTGACACAGCCCTTAATTTCTCTGAAAGCAGAGCGAATCTGATGCAGGTGAAGCACCGCATATGTGATGCCAGTGCTGCCATACTGTTAAAGACTCCTCTGCCAGTGAGCTAGGGGTGGAATCATTTCCCAGTAATATCCAGTACCTGTATTAACACGAATACTTTGACAGGCATGTAAGTGTGATCCCAGCAGCAAAGTTGCTTGCAGAATGGTCATCACTCCCTCTGGTTGCCATTTGATTTTGGCAGCCCAGCATCCCTTCTGCCATACAGCCTTCTTAACAAGCTGCTCATTTTTCATGGCAGGTGTTAGTATCTGTATTTGTCTCCACTAGTTTCTGTCCATTGTCTAATAATTAAACTTGCCAGGAAAGCAACCCAGGATTTTTTTTGTCATATAAAATACAGAGAATCTTTGCAGTGAGGTTCTCTTAAGAATCAAAATAATTTCTGAAGGTAAAAGCATTATTTGTCCATTTGTTGCTACAGCCTCAAGCAGCTTATCTTGCTAATGTAACTGCTAATGATCAGTCTCAAACCCCTTTGTTTTTCTGTTTACTGACTGTGAACAGATCCTTCTGCTCTGCTTTGGTCTGAGCTGCCTTTGTCCTTTAGCTCTGGAGCATGCCTTCCTCCACTGCTAGAAGTGTAGCTAAACATAACTTGGCTGGCACCTCGTGCTGAAATGAATGCTGTCACTGATGGTTTGTGGCTGAGCCTACACCAGGTACTGAAAAATGACAAAGCAGTCAGCCTCCTAACTCCAACCTAAACATACTCGGCACCTCCTTTTGTAGCGTAGCCCGAGGACTTGACGCAGTGTCAGCCAGGCTACCTGTCCAGGCTCTGGCTTCATTTACCACATGTCCTTAACTTCCTGCTGCCCTGTATGTTTCATCCTAATGGGAAATTAATAATTTGGATAGCTGGTGGATGGGTTTTATAAAGGGAGACCTTCCAGATTCTGCTAGTATTTAGAATACCATGTTCGTGGTCTTCTCTCTCTCCCTGCTGCAAGAAATTCTCATGTCCAAATTGGCTTGCTTCTGACTTCAAAGCTAGACTCTTTCCCTGAAGACACTGGCTGATATCTCAGTCTTCCTTTACTTTTTCCGTCAGGTACCTGGCAGAGTGGATGGTAAATGGCTATCCGTCAGAAAATGTCTGGCCTCTGGATTTGAAACGTTTTGGTGCCCTTCAAAGCAGTCGCACTTTCCTCCGTCACCGTGTGATGGAAGTAATGCGTAAGTGAGGTCTCTGCATTCGGTGCTGGCCGTGTTGTCGAAGATTTTCCTCTTTGCTGCACTGTCTCTCCTCTGTCATCTCTCTGAGAACCATTTTCCTTCTTCTTGGCCTCCTTTGTGGCAATACAGCCTCTTCCCAGGAGAAAGGGAAGATGTTTTTTTTTTTTTTGTATTAGTAGTGTTCTTACTGACTTTTTTTTAAAAAAACGCTGTTGGTACTGTGCTCTCTCTTATTTCTGTGCTTTGCCTGTGGTATAGGGAAATTCGTGCATATCTGTGTAGGACTCCAGCCTAATAAAACAATGCCAAGGTCTTAACTGGGAATATTACGCTGTCTCAAACATTGTTATTCTTTGCACATCATTACAGTGTGGAAATACCCTCACTTCCAGCTTATGAGTATGTGATCCAGTTATCTTACATCATTCAGGAAGTCTTTGCAGACATATGCTGCTTTCTCCTGTCAAAGTTTGCAATAAATACCTTGCAGAACAGATTTGAGATGTCATTGTTCCTGTCTAAAGCCATACTTAGTTTCCTCCTATTGTTTGATTATCTGTCCTGAGGTAATGTGTACAGCTTCTTTTCAGGTTTCAAATAGAAGTATGAAGTGCTCCACAAGTTGCAAACCAGGAACAATTATTTGAATACCAAGTCTAAACTAAAATCATGTGTTTGGGTGAAAGCAGAGAAGTTGGGTAAACATCTTAGCGCTGCTGTATCCAGGAAATAAAAACCTTATGCTTTGACCTTCCCCCCAGAAAAATCACTTTATACTCTCGGCATTATTCTGCAGTTGCTTTCCAATACAAATCTCAATTCTGATAGCTACAGAATCAATTTAGTTTTTACAATAGAAGTACTGTATTCAATTGCTGCAGTGTTATGTTCCCATTCTAATCTATTCTTCCCTCTACCCACTCTTTCAGGAGTACCAATACCAGATAATGCCAATAAAATCATAAAATAATTAGCTATGAGGCAAAAACAATAGAAGTATTCAGTAAGAAATACTTATTTTAAGCAGTTTATGACTTACTTAGAAACTTAACATTTATAAAGAAGCATGCAAGCATCCTTGGGTTATTACTCTCCACTGGTAACCAGGGAGGTTGCTAAACATTTGTTAGGGTACTTGTTTTCTAAATAAGAATATTCTGTATTGGCTGAAAAGGTATAGAAGCCATTTGGAAAAGCTCCAATAATTAGAAAAGGCTGAACTCCCAATATTTAAGAAGCTGAATTAGATGATCCTTGTAGCTGTGGGCTGCCTACTGCAGCATTAGTATTGTCAAAATGATAATAAGTGTGCTGTCAGGGAAGGATCATGCATAATTAATGGTACTCAACATGACTTCATGAAAAATAGAGAGGGTTTTTTTATCCTGACAGTATTGTTATGAGACCATAAGTATCTATAAATATAAATGTTGTGTGCAAATATTGTTACTCTGATTTTGAATAGCTATAAACAGATCAAAACAGATTTGTCGGTTTTCAAAAACAGAAAAGAAAGGTCAGAACTCATTTGGGGGAATTTTATTAATGGTTCAGATTTTAGTAAGTATTGATCATCTGGAAGATAAGTTTAGATAAAGATAATCACTTCGCCAAATAACAGATCTTTGTGACCGTTGCAGCCCTCATGTATGATCTGAAAGTTCCTCGTTGGGACTTCCAGACTGGCAGGCAGCTGCGTACTTCACCATTGTACGACCGTCTGGATGCACAGGGAGCTAGGTGGATGGAGAAGCATGGATTTGAGAGAGTCAAGTATTTTGTCCCACCTGGGAAAGGTGAGATCATATTTTCCTCTGCCTAGTGCATCCCTATTGGTCTATGTAAGATCTTAGTTCATCCAGTTCATGAATTGTCCCTTTGATTCTTCTTTACATTAGATCTGCTGGATTTGGATCAGAGCAAAACCTTTTATAAACCAGACTGGTTTGATATTGTGGGTTCCGAAGTCAAGTGCTGTAAGGAAGCGGTTTGCGTCATTGACATGTCCTCTTTTACCAAGTTTGAAATAAGCGTAAGTACCTAGGAAGTGACAAAGCATCAGCCTGGTAGAGGTGGCCTTTAGTTTATTACTGACTGCTTTTGCAAAATTCTATGTGCCCTGTTGAGGACAGATAGAGGAAGTCAAGCTGTAGGACCAGATTCAGGTTGTACCACAATATTTAGCGTAGATTACTTTTTACCTGCCAAAAGCCCAGTTTATAGAAATACCAACTTAGTCTATAAATAGAATTTGACCTCCGGCACCATGTCGCCATTGTATCCTATTACGCTGGAGACATCAGTGTCACTATCGTTACGAACTGAAAGAATTTGGGCCAGGACGTTGATACGATCTTAAACTGCCCCAGTGGATTTGTATTGCTCAGAGAGCTTGTCTGACTTTCTCTCCCTTTCAATTCATGTAGTCCACAGGAGACGAGGCCCTGGAGAGTCTGCAGTATCTCTTCTCAAATGACCTGGATGTGCCAGTTGGGCATGTTGTGCATACAGGCATGCTTAATGAGAAAGGAGGTTATGAGAATGACTGCAGCATAGCACGACTGAGCAAACGCAGGTAGGTATGCAGACAGCATCTTCATCCATCACCCTTTGGGTGTTAAGAGCCTTTAGGAACCTCTTAATGGAGATCATAAACTTTTTTCCCCTCTGTAAAGAAAAAAGAAGAGTCTTGATTCTCCACTTAGGTTCCTAATTCAGTAACCCAAGTGAGAGGGAGCTCCTGAATTTATCAGTATTGGGGAAAATATGCCTTTTTCTGGGGCTACAGATGAACATAGATTTCTACAAAATGTTAGGCCTTCAGATGTTTAATTTCTCAATTGAAAGACAGATTGTTTTCAGCTGTCATTACAGTTTATTAATTTAGGTAATCATTTAAAGTGCAAACCAAACAGTTCCTCGTTGGCTCCTGGCCAATCTCCTCATTGGAGTTGCATGCTTGAAAATACTACTTTGTGATTATTTCAACTTTCATTGCAGTGTGGGTACTCTAATTCTCAGCTCTGCAGCCTCTCATGATTCTTTTTTGTGCTCTCTGGTACAAACTGACATGATCACAAGATCTCATCTTTAGGCTCAACAGTTTGGGCTCTCTTTGGCATTTAATGAAAAAAAGGTTCTCATTTTTAAAAACTTCTTCGTGGGCATGTCCCTGCTGAATGTTGGTTTTATTTCTCCAGACCGTTTTCTATGCGTGCTTTCGTTATATTAGTGTGAAAGCATTCTTCTTTGCTGCTCTTTAATTAGAAACAGCTTTTCTTTCTCTTCCTCTTCTGTCTGCATTCATGTATTGCTTAAAAGTTATTGTCCTTCTCTGTGTGAAACCAGTAGCTTTCCTCCTTGCCTAGTCATTTCTGCAGATGTTATCTCTGTCAATAATGTACTTTAACTTGCAGTTTGTACGAAAGAGACTTACACAACAAGTAGCTCATTTTCACGTATCAAGTGGAGTTCTGTTTTTGGAAACTGTTAATAATAACCACCATTGTGTGTGAAAAGACTTTTGCTGAAACAAGAAATTGCTCTGTGAACCAAGCGCTCTTCTGACTGTCCGAGTAGACAGAATGACTGGTGGTGAAGAGCTGCAAACGCCTTCTGTAAAATGATTGTGACTTCTGAGATACTCTGTGAACTTTCTGTAGAACTGCCTGTGTTCCCCCTCTAGTCACTTCTTGTCACCAGACTGCTGCTAATGCTCGAAGGCTGAGGTTTCTTGTCATGACAGATGTGATGGCATTGATCCAGAGACTTTAGCTGTGGTTTTCGCAGACCAGCTTGTTTCGGTCTCCTGTTAAGTTGGAAGCTGCTGAATGGCTCCAGTAGTTTGTGGACAAAGAATGAACTGAATCATCTCGTGGCTGTCCATTCATTGTTTCTTGGTTTCAATTTGTCTGTTCCAGCTTCTTCATGATTTCCCCTACTGACCAACAAGTCCATTGCTGGGCATGGCTGAAGAACCGCTTGCCCCATGACAGCAACCTGACGATGGAAGACGTGACCTGGAAGTACACGGGTGAGAAATCTCTGGAAGTAGACCTCCTAATACAGCCTGAAATCACAAATGGTGTCTTGTGCTGCCTGCCGGTTAATTGTTTAAAGTGTCTCGAGTGGTGACTGGGTCTCCTTTCCAAACAGTTGGATGAAAACAGCAATTCAGAGACTTCCTTCTAGCAAGCCATGAGCTGGGAGACAGCTTTCCTTTCCTGCGGGCTGTCAGGAGAGAGAGTTTGACGACTCTTTCCTCCGTTCTTCTGTGTAAATGTACTTACTAGTTCAATAAGCGCTAAGACTTTAGAAATGGGGCGTGTGGATGTGCAAGTTAGATACTGGGCAAGACTTCTCCAGTCTCATCCTGATACTGTTATCTTCCTCTCTTTAGCTCTCAATCTGATCGGCCCCCGTGCTGTGGATGTCTTGTCAGAGTTGTCGTATGCCCCGATAACTCCAGAACACTTTCCCTCTCTCTTTTGCAAGGTGGGTGACTGTGCTTCCTTCCTCCTCACCGTGCTAGGTTTCTCAAAGCATGTGTGGAAGGAGGGGAAGGATTATGTTTTGGGTAGTTAGAAGGGGATTTTAGATTTACATATAGGTTTACTGCAGTTACTGAGCTAGGTTGGTAATGAGCTCACTAGGCTCACTTTAACTAATTGTCTCTGGGTTCTGCTTGCTAAATATATAGGTGAATATGCATTTGTTTTGAATATTCCACTCACTGTAGGCTTGGTGCCATTTGATACCTTGGCGTGTTTCATATAATCAGTTATGAAGCTGTCAGTCAGAGGGGCAGGTGGGATTGGTGACTCGGGATTTGTTGTCTCCTGTCACGTTAAAAGGCTAAGCAGGTAGCTGCTTTTCAACTTCTGTCTCGTCTCTAGAATACAAACCTGTGTCCTGACCTAGTTCCAGGGCTTACTGCCAAGTGTTACAAAGTGACTAAGTAGTCTGGATAATGTGAAGTCGCAAAGAATTTAAATTTAAAAATTCAAATAGTAAGTGGTCACTAGGGAGAGCTGTGGTTCAACAATCGAGAGGTTTCGAGGGGGTTTTGGCCTTTACCGGTGCGGGTGCACCTGCCACAGTATGTGCCGGTGGTGAACTGCAGTGAGGAAGGGGAGAGAGGGCTGGCCGGTGTGGTTTGCATTACGCATTGTGGTCCTTCTGGATCTCCGTGCTGTGTTCTGGATGATTTCACCCCCTCTGATTCTGCAGGAGATGAGCGTGGGCTATGCTAACGGCATCCGTGTGATGAGTATCACTCACACAGGAGAACCTGGATTCATGCTTTATATCCCCATAGAGGTAAGAGTAGATGGTAACCTTAGCTAATTAAAACAGTAGCTTGCATGCATAATCAGAAACATTTTCCAAGTTGACTCAGGGTAATGAAATGTCTGGTTTGTACCACAGGAAAGCTGCCTGCGGGCGCCAGAGCAGGGGTTCCCTGCTTTATGTTGCATTCCAGTCGGGCAGACCTCTTCTGCTCCAGCGGCGGAGCACAGTAACATCCATGGTGGTGTCAGATGCTGTTGCTTTCTCCTGGTGTTAGTCTGCAGCTCTGTGTTTCACCCTTCCTTTGCAGTACGCCCTCCACGTGTACAACGAGGTGATGAACATGGGCCAGAAGTACGGGATTCGGAACGCCGGTTACTACGCGCTCCGCAGCCTGCGCATTGAGAAGTTCTTCGCGTTCTGGGGCCAGGATCTGGATGCTTTTACCACTCCTATGGAGTGTGGACGTGAGTTCCAGGTCAAGCTGGAAAAGGTACACCACCTCCTGCACTGGGGTGGGTGGGAGAGCCGTACTGAACTGAAAAGGCTGCCATCTGAGCGGATGGATGTGTCATTTTTTTTGATGGAGCTGTGTGCAGTGCATAACTATAACCTATATTCTTGTACTTGAAAAAGGTGCTAGAAATATCAAAAATATTCTGTCTTCCTCCTTCCTGGGCAGCATTTCCAGTGATCTGTGTAGTGTCCTGTGTTGCTCGTGTGCAATGCTTGGTATGGTGGAGGGTGCTGTGTACCTTACAGATGCTGAGTTCATATTTCTCCCAGCTGTTTTCCCAGTCTGATGAAGCAAAAGCCAGCCTGTGCACCAAGTGGCATTTAATGAAGTCAAATATGAGGATAGGTGCCAAGAACAGATGTTCTCTATCTTTACTAAAGCAGGGGAGTTCTGTATTTTTATTAAAACACAGAACAGCGTAGAGTGGTACCCTGCTCGTTGTGGTGGCAGGTGCCATCCCTGTCACTTGCTTGTTGGCTTCTTTCTCGCATCTTTGCACGAGCCAAAAGAAATGCTTGTATCATATAATTCAGAGAAAGGAATGTAGTGATTAGGGACACAAATTTCATCTCTTGTTACAGTTCCACTCTGGTTTATAAAACATGGTAGTCTTCTGGAACCAGAAGAATCAGCAAAAACTAGAATGGTGACATGTTTTCACTACAGTGAAAATTGGAATGAATTTTTTAAAGGCCTGCTTCGCAAATATTTTTGTGTCTTTAAACATCTGGAACAAGAAACATGACAGGAAAGCTGCTGTCTGAGCTGCGCTTCTTGCCTATAGATAGCAGCCTGTCTTGACAGGGCATGAGGTCCAAGCGCAAATTCACCTTGTGTCAGTAAGTTTGTCTGCTGAAACTCAGCAGCTGCTACAGTTCGTGTTCCCTTCCTCAGCTGATGCTTCCTTTTCTCCACAGGGAATGCAGTTTGTTGGCCAGGAAGCGCTGTTGGAACAGAAGCAGAACGGTGTGTACAAGCGCTTTACCATGTTCATTCTTGAGGACCATGACACAGATATAGACCTCTGGCCCTGGTGGGGGGAGCCCATTTTCCGCAACGGCCGCTATGTGGGCAAGACCACTAGCAGTGCCTACAGCTACACTCTGGAACGCCACGTCTGCCTCGGCTTCGTGCAGCACTTCGACGAGAAGACAGGAGAAAAGCTGGTGGTGACAGCTGACTTCATTAACCAGGGCGAGTATGAGATCGACATTGCTGGGCAGCGCTTCCAGGCCAAAGCCAAGCTCTACCCCTTCAGCTCCCTCTTCACGCACCGTCGCCGCAAGGATGAGGAGGAATTGAGTGGGTACCAGAGGGAGTAGTGCTGACTAGACCTGACCTGCTCCTTTTCCCAAGCTGGAGTATTCTCCCACCATCTTCCAGTCCGTTCTTCTCACCCCATATATTTCTTTCTTTTCCTTTCTTGTCGTGCAACTTTTAAACTTTTTCCAGTGTGTTACATTTTGTATATTTTAAAACTTTACTTTCCAAGCTTTCCTGATCCTGTCTGTCTCCCTCCTTCCAACCTTTTGCTTGCCAGGCTCCCCCATGCCCCAGTGGATGAAGCACGGTGCTGAGCATGCATCCAGAAGTCCTTGGGAAGCCTGTTTGGAGTCAACCCCACCAGAGGCCCTCGCCTTATGGTGATGGGAAGGGTTCGGGTGAACCCCTGAGGACTACACCCTTCCTCTCTCCTCTCCAGCGTAAGGCATGGGACAGCAGGTATTTGCTGCCTGTAGTTCAGATGAACGCTGTGACTTCACCCTGCTCTCCGCATATCACGTTGTAGAGGGGTCGGTGCGTCGACGCACACAGCAATAGAAAGATCAGCTACCTCACTGGCACGAGACATAGCGTTGTGTGAGCAGCAGCCGAGAGACGGGTTTTGGTATAGTCCAGCCTGTCACTGTCCCCTTTGTCCACCTTTTTTTTTTTCTGAACAGGGAGTCAAGTAGATTTAATCATCAGATCGTTGAGATGACAGTAGCGCTGGTAAGTTTGTTGTTGTTGTTGTTGGGATTGGATTTTTTGCGTGGGGTCGCTGGAACTAAATGGCCGTCTATGAATATAATTGAAGATCAACATGTGTGTTTCACTTCTGTAAAGGAATGGGATTTGTTGGGGTTTTGTATTAGAAAACATACTGATTTCTAACACGGACAGATGTTAGTGTTTAATGTTAACAGCTGTGTTGAAACGCTGCTTCTGTTCCAGCTGCACAGTGTACAATCTCTTGGGGGATTTTCTTTCACTTTCCTTTGTTTATGTGACTTGGTCAAGCTCATCTGGCAAGGTTCATGTAAAACTTGTGTTGGTTTGGGGAACTTGAGCAGCAGGAGGGAACCGTATCTTGTGCTTTTAGCTGTCTGCGGTTATTTTGAAATGGGAGGAAAAGACCCAGCATTAGTCTCACCTGTGGTGCTGGCAGTAACGCAAGCTGGGTTTTCTTCTGGTGGTGAGAAAGCATCTCAGCAGCTCCTGCTGGACTCGGGTTGTCTTCCGTTTTTCTCCAAGTCCGTTGGCACTTCTTACTTGTCGCTCTTGGTAGGACCTCAGCTGAGGGGACTGAATAGAGGAAGTGAAGGGAGTGTGGCAGTGGGATTATAAATTGCTTTCCTTCAGCAAAGTCCTTTGCGTTATGCTCCTCATACAGATGCTTCAGACAGTGCAGCTGGGATTCACCCCTTCTTCAAGTGTCAGAGTGCGCTCATTCAAACACTGATGGTAAATGGTAAAGAAGTGGGGGGATGCTGAACTGTATGGCACACGTTTACATCTTCTTTTTCTTCTTCCCATTGTGAGCACAATCAAAAGCAAAGATTATTTACTTGAAAAAGATCTGTTAAACGTTTTCCCTGCCTCTGCCACCCGCATACTCATCATGGTCTTTCTGCTCCAGCATCTTTCTGTCTGGAGTTCAAACGCAACCTTGCACTGGTGTCTGCCCTGATGAACACTTTCTCTATGATTTGGAACCATTTTGGGGCACTTTATTTTCTAGCTAAATGGCGAGCATCAGTAGTGTAAATGTGAGCTCAAAACCTTGCCTGGTTCTTGTTTTAAGTTTGCTTTCTGCTGCTTGGGTTGCTTCAGGTCATGCCTTCGGTTGAGTCTTGGCTCTGCCAGTTCATGATCCAGGTGTTCTCAGCATGCAAAAGGTGTCAGATGTCCCTAAGGCAGGACAGGTGAAAGTCCGCAACCTTTACACCTTAGAAGAGGTTGTCAGAGCAAGCTCCCCCATTCAGGGTGATACGGAAGCTGTGAAACCTTGGACTGGAGAGTTGGGGAAGGGTGTAAGAGAATTAAGGATCTGAGCATGTGGTGTAGTAGGCTGAATGCAGATGCCACTTCTTCAAGTGTGCTTTCCTTTGTGAATCGTGAATTCCTTTTTAGCGTGTGACCTCTTGCAAGGATTTTGAACTGATTTGTGAATTAACATGCAAAAATTCCCCAGTCTTGAAATGTAGTGACCGTAGTAGGACAGCTTTTCGGGATCTCGCAGCTGAGATTATCCTGCATGGCTGTTGAAGGCCGAAATTGTAATTTATTCCAAATTCCGCTATTGCTGCTCTCTGAATTAAAATTTTGCCTGCTGTGTCAGGATTAGTTGCTTAAAGGAAAGCTTCATAAGGCATGTAATACCCGTTTAAAATCCAGTCGCTTCTTGCATGTCTTTCCCGTATGGAGGGATACCGCGACCCCACTATTCCCGTGCTGGGTGTGTGTACGAAGGAGGCCCTCTGCTCTACCAGCCTTTCACCTGGGAACAGTGCACCAGGTCACTCAAAAATATTTGTCCATCCTCTTGTCCCTCCATTGGTTTTGTGGGACGTTGCTGTGCCTTGCTTATCTAGGGAAACAGGCATTCGACCAAACAAAGCCTTTCTCTTTAGAGTTTATTGACCGTTTGTTGTCGCTGGTGAGGCACGGTACTTCTTCAGGAGAAAACAAAGCATGCAGCTGAGGCGAGCTAAAGTACTTAATGCAACTCCTAAAGAGAGATCTTGGCTCGAATCATTCAGTTTGTTCTCTGCAGAGATAGAATATTTAAGACCAAACTGGAAAGTTGGCAGCATGCTGTCCTCTACCAACCACTCATTCCTGAAGTATCATTTCAGTTACAGCCAGATTATGTTCCTCCTTGTGATTATTTTTTCTTTTCCCTAATTTATAGGTGCCTGTTAGAGTTCCTCAGACAACTTTTGATATGGGTGTCTCTTCTCACAGCCGTTCTGACAATAAAATTGCGTTTTTTGAGCTACTTTTGTCATTATGTCTGCTTAGGTTTATTTTATGTCTAGATCTATGGACTTTTCAATGGCAAAAATAGACAGTGAAAATAATTTTCCATCATGCCGATAGATACAGCTACACTTTCTGTAATGTTATGTTTGCTGTTGGAGACTCAGGGATAGGTGGTTTGATAATTCTCAGTCTTGCAGCTCATTAACGCCTACTCTGGCTTTCCCTGCTATGAATTCTGATTCTTGTTTTACATCGGAACCTGTAGTCTTCGTCTGCTGTTCAGGCTTAGTCGATTTCCTTTCTGGCAGCTTTTTTTAAACTTATAATGTTAAAGAATAGTTTGCCTTCACCAACTTGAATACCTGTCAAGGGGACAACTGGATAGCATCTTTTAAAATGGTGCTAGAAACTGAGACCGAGAAAGGTCCTTCTAGTGTAGGGTTTTCTCCCAGAGGTATTTAGTGGTGATGTAAGACTAATCGCTTTATCTGATGACTAAAAGTAGAGTGCCTAAAAATAGAACAGCAAAATCAGTTGAAGAGTTACCACCTTTAGTACACCTTCAAATTAGAAAATTAGAAATCAGATCTTGGAAGCTGCTAGTCTTTCAAGCTATGACACAGTCTTAGCTTTTAAGATGCTAAATAACATGGATGTAAAATTATACATCATGATTCTCATCCTGAAAACTGCCTTAAAATCCTTTCTGCTGAGAAAGGCGGTTTGTTTTCATTCTGCGTGGTAAGACTATGAACCTTGGATGGGAAGTACTAAACTAGCATCCCTCTCCTCTGCAGCGAAAGGGGTAATGGCCTCATTCTGTGCTGAAGCAGCAGCAGCAGCAGGTCTGCCCTATGCACCTCATATGTAGCGGTCGCAGGGTTGTTACCAGTTCTCTGAGTCTTGCTATGCAGAATGGGAACAGTCCTGTAGATCTTGTTCATAGAGGCGTCTTTGCAAGGGAAGCTAATTGGAGTTGAACATGAGAAAATAGTTTATCTTTTTGCCTAAGATGCTATAGGTTGAGCACGACCCGTTTTAGGATAAACTTATTACCCATCAGTGACAAGTTTTGGGGAAAGCGTGGCCTGTGGGAAGATACGCTGCTGTGGGTGGCGTGCACATGGCACGTGTAGGCTTGTTTTTTCTCACTCCAGAAGGCAACATCTGAGTGGGTTTGCTGGCGTGGCGGCGGTGAATCCATCCACACGTACAGCATTCCTGTACCGCTGGGAAGGGCTTGTTTGCCCAGGTGTCGCCTGTAGAGTAGTGTGGGGAACTTGCGTAAGAGGTGGTAGCGCTTACTGGGCAGCCTCTTCCATTAAATGATTTCTCCAAAGGTATTACGTTGTCTTACCCTTGTTGCATCCTTTCCCAAGTTCTCGTGTTTTGTTAGTCCTTGAGTGAGTACTGAAAGGCTTGAGTAAAAATGGTATTAGAGAAGAGGGAGTTTATCATTCATATTTAACGATCTAAGGATAAAATCAAAGCAGTCTACTTAGGAATGATGATTTCTGTTTCAGGAGAATGTGTTACAGTGATTTTTCCTATCTGTTTTTGCCAGACTTAGTTTCTTCTTGCCTTCTCTGTGCTGACTCCAGTGTCCAGATTTGATGTGCCTTGTTGGACAGTTTCTTCTTACTATTTTGTAGCAAGGAGGGGAGGTTATATGAAACTTCCACTCCATCTCCAAGTCTTGGTGTAAGCTTGGATTCCTCCTTTCTACTGTTGCATTCAAGCCGCCACCGATCATGTTGCTGTTCCTGCAACACCTCCGAACTCCATCCGATGCTGCTATAGGACCTCTCGTGCGCAAGGTTCTTCTCTTCGTTGTACCTGATGCTTCATCATCTGAGCCAGGCTGGTTGTAGATCTGTCTCTCTGCATCAATTTAAGCTTTTCAGCTTTTAGATGGTGCAGATACCAGCGTCCGAACTCCTTCGTGGCCGCTGTGTATTCCATCGTTTAACCCTCCTTCTCCTTGTGCCAGGGTTTTCCCACTCTCCTCAACACTTCTCTAACTAAGCGCCTTCCTCAGGCAGCGGAGCACATTAGTTCCCTTTGAACATCAGAGAGCGAGGCACGGCAAAATAAAAACAGGCAAGGGGATGGCAGAGTGGCTGAGCTGAGGTAGAAGGAGAGGCGTGATTGTGGTTTGATCCTTTGCCCCTTACTCAACCACTTAAGCCCAGCCTCGGAGAGATGATCAGCCCCAATTCCCAGCTCAGGGAGCATTTTCCTCTGCAGCCTTAGCGCTGGGCAAGCGCTGAGTGATAGCAATGGCTCCGGGCAGAATCGGGACAGCGTTCTCGAGGAAGCGAGAGCGGTGGTGGCACTCATTTTCCAACGTACATTTCCCTCTCTTGTTTCTTGTTGCGATGAAGGAAGCGGTGCCGCCCCAGGGGAGGTGGGGAGTGTGCGCGCTCGATTGCTCAAAACACTTGTCTCTCTCTGGCACATTCTTGCAAGTGGTGTCTAACTGTAAAGGTACAGCGCTGACATCGCTAACCTTGTCCTTCCAGCACACTTTAACCAAAATGGCTACGTTTTGGGAAGAAAGCCGTATAAACAAGGTAGTTTCCAGGTTTGCGGGGGGACGGGGACGGGGAAGTTGCTTGCAAGGACAGAGGTGGTTTGTATTAAAACAGAACACTTAGCTGCTGATAATGTCCAGCAGAACCTTCATAACCTTCAGATTTGTCTTCCCAAGTGATTTTATTACAATACTTGGTCAGGTTAATTTCTGCCCGTTTCAGGATGCTTCTCTGTTTTAATCTACCTTTTCCTTAACTGATTGTTGGATTTTTGTTTTAAAAAAAAAAGCATTCAGTCAGGCAACAGGACTTGGGGAAGGAGGCGTTAATGTCATCAGATGACTTCAAGCTGTCTTTAAAAAAAATTTGAAAAATTTCTTTGCACTTTAAACTTTCCTTAAGCATTGTGATTGTAGGGTGCTTTTATAGCCCTAGGCAAGAGCAGTCTTTGCCTTAGAGGGAGGGAAAAAAAATACCCTTTAAATATTTGTAAATGCCTTAAAGCTTTAGGTGAGGTATTTGGGCACTGATTGTGCCTGCCCTTCGAGTTTCTTCCTGGAAAGCTGCGTGCTGAGT
The DNA here is from genome assembly GCA_034782735.1 of Sagittarius serpentarius. Classification (NCBI taxonomy): domain Eukaryota; kingdom Metazoa; phylum Chordata; class Aves; order Accipitriformes; family Sagittariidae; genus Sagittarius; species Sagittarius serpentarius. The sequence goes on along the minus strand of JAVKLA010000088.1, from coordinate 22,551,235 downwards.
GTGCAGAGCAGACACAGACGTCGGCAGATGTTTTTGAGCAAGCACTGGGCCTGGTGGAAGCTGCTCTTGCGGTACGCTGCTGGTCCAAGGCTGGAATTTGTACTGAACTAAACTAAATGAGCTGGGAGCCCCTGTGCTTGTACAGCTGTCTGCGCTGACACCTTCCCTTTTTTCCCCCACCCAGAAATGGATTTATTCACTATATTGCTCATGCTGTAATGGGCTTTCTTCTTTAAAGAAAGAAGCCTGGGCTGGTGTAGAGTGCTCGGTGAGTGTCCCGTTGCATTAAAGGAAACAAAATTCTCTGCTTGAATGCTTCCCTGCTGTACCAGCTGACATTTGCAGGCAGGAGTCAGGAGAAGCAGGAGGCAGAGGGGATCTGCTGCTGCCCGTGACGTTTGTTAGATGGCTCTGAGACTTCTCATCTCCCATTTGTCTCAAAGCTCTGCTGGATTCCCGATGTCAGGCTGGCCTCTGCGTTACAGCACAAAACAAAGCGCCACTGTGCAGCTACGACACGCTATGCTGATTTACTTTGTTCAGAGATACCACCTGTTCGGAATAAGGTATCTCCGTAAAGAGGGGTGGCAAATGATAATGAAAGAGGCACCAGAGAAAGGTGTTCACATTGGCTTTTACTGATTTGTCCATGCTGGTGACAGCCAATCTTCCCGCGTGGATGCTTGATACCTGCTACAGGCGGAGTCGTCAGCTGTCCCGACTAGGGCGTGATCCATTTTGTGTGTGCGGAGAAAAGTCCTGCGCTGTCGTCTTTCACCGCGGCACCGCTGAGATTTCTTCCACGCCACAAATACTTTTCCCTACTTTCCCCGTAGTGGAACAGGTTTCATGTACACGCTTCTTCCAGTATAACTGGGCTAATGTCCCTGAAGTCCTTGATGGGTTCTCCTGCATCTCGTGGTCAGGCTTGCGGCAGGACACGTCCCTGCTCAGACGTGCTTCTGCCAGAGAAGCGACCCAAGCCGCGCGTGGGGTGGAAAAGAGCCCGCCTGCGCTGTGAGCGCGGTTGTTTCCAGACCGCCCGCCAGGCAGCTGGGTGATGGTTATGTTTCCTGCCTCTTCAGGAAGAGTTGGGAAAAACCCTTTTTGGCCCAGATCAACTCCTTCCTGCTGCGCCTGAGACGACGTGTTTTCTTTCTGTCGCTTTCTGCTCTCTTCCCAGCTGTGCGCGAGTGACGGCTCCCGCTGTCACCGGTTTTACCGGAGACCTGAGCTCTGTGGGAGAAGGGCTCCCCGCTTCTTGGGCAGGTACCCGGTGCAGTTCTCCCGAGCGGAGAATGCCGTCTTGTGAACTCCACCATTGTTTCTGGTTATCAGGTGCACCAATTTACTTGTCCAAAGCTCCCTTCACACTTCTGTCAGTCTCCTGAGACCGGATTTTAAAGGGCTGGGAGGACTTCTGAAGTGTGCTACTGCTGAAATTTTAAGAACAACTGAAGTGTGAACCTGTGAAAACATTTTTCTAGTGCCTTACACTTGTGAGTGTTGTGCAATGGATGTAGCTGAGGTGGGACAGAGCAAGGAGCAGCTTCAGTAGCGTGGTTCCCCGTCCGCTACAACCATCTCCCTCTCCCCTCGCAGGGTCACGGCGAACAGATGCCAACAGATCGTCTCTAGCAGCGCGGGGATGATGCGTTTTTTTTTTTTTAATTGCTTTGACCTCTGGGGTTGTAAGAAACGTTAAACTGTAAAACCTCGCGCCGGGTGCTCTGTCTTTGAGAGGAGCCGTGGTCTGGCCTCTGCTGGCTTTGGATTCAGAGGGGTTTAGGAGAGACAAAGCTGCTCTCTGATTGCTAGACCCCGTGGTGGAGGACATGGACAGTTGTTCCCAAGCGCACAAGTCAGGGTGAGTTTGCTGCTCTCCACTGAGGCCGTGTTGGTTATGTATGCTGTATTTATATCATGCTTTATTTCATTTAATACTTTGGTTGGCTTAAATGTTGCTAGGTTTGTATATTAATAAAGAGGCGTTTTAACTACTCCTGTATTTGGCGATTTGTTACGCAAGAGCCTTGCGTGTCTTTCGGGATCCAAACCCCCTGGTTGTCTGGATAGGATCCTGCAGGGACACTGGGCCTGTTGCAGAGTCCGGCCTTTCGCGGTGGGAGCTGGGAGCTGGAGCGAGCCCTGGCCCTGCTCGGTCACCCCAGGGAAAGTCGCCTCCCCTGCTGTGCCTGCACCCGCTTGCAAAATGACGTCCTTCAACAGTTTGTCCGTGTCCTTCCCTGCGCCCGTGCAGGGCCGCGGGGGCACGGGCCGTGTGGGACCGGAGCCTCTTCTTTTTTAGACTCCAAGGATGGTCAGGAGGGCTGTATCGGGCACGGGCGCAGGGTCTGGGTGAGCGGCGGCATCACCTAATGGCGGGCTCTGGCCGGAGGGGTTGTGTGGGGGCTCTGCCGCTGGGCACCCAGGCCAGCGTGGGGCCGGGCTCAGCTCCTGCTCCCGTGGACGAGTGCTCATCGCAGCCAGTGGCGGATGTTGGCCCAGCTGCAGCCCGAGAGGAGAGGAGAGCAGAGGAGAGGAGAGCATCCTCCCGGCCCCACCAACCCTCCCGCTCCCTTTCCCTCCTCTCCCAACCCCACCGACACCTGGGCTTGGGTGTGGGCGAAGGCATAGCAGGCAGGACCGCTGGAAGGAAAACACAGAGCGATTCCGATGCATGGTTTTTACTGACTTTTTAAAAAAAAAAAAAAAAAAAATTGTTTTAAGACAGTTGTGTGCAGAAGTATCCATGTACGCAGAGGCTACGGGCGAAGCCACCCGCCTGCTCCTAGCCCTAGGTCAGAGCACTGGTCTCTCCCTCTCCCGACGGAACGGGAGGCGACAGCTGCTCGATCAGGCACTGCCTGACGAAGACCACCTCTGCCAGGGGGGCAAGCCTGGGTGCCTCCCCCCTGCCCGCCCCCCTGCCCGTAGATTCTGCCTGTATCTCCTCTATGTACAGTACAGTGGTGCTCGTCGGCGACGCGCCCGCAGCCCCCTCCCCGCCGGGCGTGCAGCATGCTCCTCGTGCCTGTGGCCGGTGGCTGCTCTGCCGGAGAAACGGAAGGGGTTGCAAGTCCTAGCAGGACAGCTTAAATAAAAATTAATAATAATAATAAAAAAAAAAGGGGGGTAGGGGAAGGAAGTTAGCAAAAAAAAAAATACTGTCAGGGCAGCAAGGAAAAAAATACTGTCAGGGCAGCAAGAAGCCATGAGCGCACCCTTTGCCGGATGCTGGCACCGTGCTGCTGGTGGGTTTTGGTACCCGGTGCCTCCGCTCACCCCGTGATTGTCTGGCCTGACCCTGCTCAGCTGGGACGGGAGCTGGTCCAGCCTCATCACACTGGATTTGGCCTCTCCAGCCACTGGCATGGTGGCCTGGATGCATCCCTCTCTTTCCCCCAGCAGCACTTCCCAGCTAAGATCCAGCCCGGCACAAGGAGGGAAGCAGGTACAACTGCCAGATAAATCGGCCAAGCCGCTACCACCGGCACGGGAGCGGGCACAGCCCGGCGTAGCCGACAGGAGATGGTCAAGGCACTCATTGTTGCTCGTGGTTTTGTGGGTGGTTTTTTATTTTTCTTCCCCTAAAAAAAAAAAAAACCAGCCCAGGAAGGTGGAGACTGGGGCTTGCTGCAACCTGCCTCCACGTCCCGGGGTTCAGGGCTGGCCGTGGCGGTCGCAGGCAGGCTGCTCGCGCCGGGGCGGCACCGCTTCCACCAAAACCCGCCACGAAACTCAGGGTTTCAGAGCCCTGCGGACAGAAAAGATTAACTTCCCCAGCCCAGGGGATGCTCAGTGCCTGCTCCAGGTGACCCAAACCCTCATGTTTCACGATTGCAGTGAGAAACCTCAAAAAAAAAAAAAAAAAAAAATAAAAAAAAAAAAAAAGAGAAGAAACCCCTGAAAAACAACCAAACCGAAGCAGAGAAACAGGTAAGAGGCCGCTATGGAAAAGCCAGATAAAAAAGGGTGAAAAAAACCCTCCAAGCCCCAAAAAACCCCCTATGGTGATTGTTCCTCAAGTAACTATTGCAACCAGGTGTCGGTACGGGCAGGGTTTCCCCTGGCCAGGCTCCGGCCCCGCAGCCCCTGCCCCACTCTCGGCACCGTGGGGCTCGTGCCGTCGCCACGCCAGGCACCCATGGCTGGCGCCAGCTGCGTAGGCGGAGGGTCCCTCTCTGGGGGAACTTCACCGTGATTGCCTTTTTCTTGAGCTTTTCAGCATCTCCTAAAAAAACAAAAACAAAAAAACCCAAAACACCCACACCCCACCCCACCCGCCTGATTGACCCAAAGAAACTGGTTTTAATTACACCTCTGGGGAGGCAGTTCCCTTCTGCAGCTCCCCGTCCCGTGCCGCCGGGCAGCCTGTCCAGCCCGAAAAGCCCCGGGGATGCCGAGGGCACCGGCTGTGCCGGACTGGTGTAAACCAAGCCCCACCCTCACAAACGGAGCAAAGACTTTGGGATTTCAGCTTCTCACCAGAGCTGGCTGTCTGTAGCAACACAAAAGCACGGTTCATTCATCCACTAAAGCTATCTCTAATCTTGTTTCTCCCAGCCTGAAAGCGAAGGGAAATCTCGTCTCCTTCCCTCCGGCGGGGCCGGACCCGCCGCTGCATCCCGCATCCCTCGAGCATCCTGCAACTGGGACCGGGCTGCAGCTCCTGCGGGTTTCTTAGCTGCCTTTCGCACAGTCGCCCCTGAAATCCATCCTACCCCTCCTCAATCCTCAGGTAGAGAAGTGGGGGACGCCCAGCCCCGAAGCCGGGGTTCCTCTCCATCTCCCAGCCCGGCTGTGCCGGCAGCCGCCAGCCTGCAGCGGAGCATCGGCGACGGTCGGCTTCCCGTGGCTGCCGGCTCCCTGCCATGGGTCCATGCGCCTGCAGCCGCGCCGGGACCTGCTCGTGTGCCGGGAGCCTTCCCCAGGGAAGCAACGGTGGCGGCTGCCCCAGGTGGGTTAAAAAAAAATAAAATAAAAAAAAAATTATCAAAATAAAGAAAGAAAGAAGCAGCTGGTTCCACTGGGGGGGCTGCTCGGCCAAGACGGCCTCGGCCCGGACGCGAGGCTTGGACGCTCCCCAAAGTCGCCCGGCTTCGGGGGTGGTGGGTTTTTGTCTTGTTTTAAAAAGAGCAGCATTTGGTTTGACTGTAAAGAGATGCGAGGCAGATGCCCCCCGCCGCCCGGTCGGTCGCTGATTGTGTTTACAAATCCTTTCTCGGCTGGGTTTCTTAATAATAATAATAGTAATAATAATAATTAAAAAAAAGCAAAAAGTCTCCTTTATCTCTGAACCTGATTGGCTGCTGGAGGCACCAAATATCGCCGGGGGCGGCTCCGTCGGTGGTGCGGGGCCGCGCTGCCCACCCCGGCGCTCATCGCCCGAGGCCGCCGGGGAGACCCTCGCCCTCCGCCCCCGCGGGCAGCCGGGACCCGGCCGGCGCAGGGGAGCCGGAGGAGGTGCAGCCCTCAGTTCCCCCGGTAAACCTCGATCTTGCTGGTTTTGGCCAGCATGTCGATGATGTGCGCCTCGAAGTCGGCGTCGTGCACCCCCGTCTTCCTGAACTCCCCAGCGTAGCGGTTGTTCTCCCAGTAGTGGTGCCAGTTGCCCCGGCTGTCGGCGCCGAACCCAAAGACGTTCACCTGCGGCGGCAAGGAGCGGGGTGAGCCAGCCCTGACCCCCTCCCCCCACCCGTCGGGCTGGGGAACCCCTCGGCCGAGCGCCCACCGCGCTGCCGGGTGGGGGGCGGATTTTGCACCGTGCCGAAGGCGTACGTCCCTCTGCACAGCCTTCCCCGCCCTTCAAGGGTGCCCATCACCGTGGTGGTAGGCAACCGGAGCAAGTGAAACTACCACACGTGGACCCAAAGCAACCACCTCCCTCCTTAACCCTGCCAGGTTCAGGATCCCGGCAAACCCACCCCATGCCAGCTGGGACCCCACAGCCCATCCGGAGGAGGAGGACCCCGAGGGGCCATCACCCACCTCGTCGCAGACGTGGAGAGCGAAGAAGAGCACCAGCATGCCGGTGGAGGGGTAGCGCCCGTGGTGCTCCGTCCAGCGGTCGTGGATGTACTTGAAGAAGGCAGGGTTGTAGATCTGCACCTGGGAGGAGGGGCCGGGGTTAGCGCCGGAGCCCCGGCCACGCTCCCTTCGGCATCGGCACCCCGGCAAGGAGCAGCAAGACGTATGTGGGGACCCCGGGGGGAAGATGGGGTGACGGGGGCCGTGGCCAAACGGGCGCTCATCGCAGCAGTTGGGACAAGCCTTTCCCCCCCCCGCCCCCGTCCCCTTACCTTTTCTTTGTCCACCCGCAGAAAAGGCTTCACGGGCGCGTATGTGCTGGGAAAAAAGGGGACAGGCCGGTGAGCTCCTGGGGGTCCCCGCGCCCCCCAGCCTGAGCTGCCAAGGGACCAGTGCCGGGGGACGCTCTGGGAGGGAGGAACCGCCAGATCCCCACTGCTGCCGGGGGAGCTGCCCCTGCGGCAGGTGAGCGGCCAGCCCGGTGCTGCCGCTGCCCACCGGCTACTTACAACCTGATCTGGCCGGTGGAGAGGGCACTGGCGATCCAGAGTAGGTCCAGGGTTTTGAAGGGCACCAGCACGAAGCTGACGTTGGCGGGCAGGTTCTTGGCACTCTCGGGGTACATGAAGTGGTGTGTGGTCCGACCGCCCACGTCACCCTCGAAACCCACCGTGGGGGCCTGGTTCATCCTGGGGAGAGAGAGCGGGGAAGGTGGCACCCCCTTCCCAGCCACCCTGACCCTTGCAGATGACACCGGTGTCCCCTGCCAGCTGCTGAACGCTGCCGAGGAGCAGTGTCCCAACCTGCTGGTGTTCAGGGTGCTGGTGTGAGCTGAGGGTCATCCCCCCCACCAGCCAGCCCAGGGGAACTGGCAGGGCTGGACCCGCTCCCACCCATCCCAGCACCCGGCAGGACCCATGATGGGCTCCTTGACCGATCAACTGAGTCCGGGCCGTGGCCATGGCATATAGCACAGGGACAACCGCCCCCGCATCTCTTGACCCGCAGCAGATGGGTGAGACGCTGCTGTGGTGCACAGCGGGAGCTCAGCGCCCACCGGTGCTGCCAGCACCGCCCTGTGCCTCTGCGCTGCCCGCGGAGCTGAGCGGGCGGGCAGAGTCCCCGACAGCGCTCCCTTGCCCTCACCGCATGACGAAATCATGCCCGTCGATGTCCGGCCCGTAGCCGGAGCCGCGCAGGTTGCCCGAGTTGCCGACCACGGCACAGCGGCGGCAGCGGTGTGGGTCGCGGGAGCGGTAGGGATCCTCGCCCGGCACAATCTGGAAGAGCTTGCTCAGGACCTCGTGGGTGTTGTGGGACTTGAACTGGGGCTGCAGCATCTGCAGGGGGACAAGGAGGGTGGGGTTCATCAGCCAGCGGCCCCCTTCTTGCCGGCGGAGGGGAAAGCCGTGCCGCCTGCGCTGGAGCACGTCATGGGGTGCCCCGGGCGGGGCCCCCGCCCCTTGCTCACCATCCACCACCTCTGGACGTCGGGCGGCAGGTCCATGTTCTCCTTGGTCCACACCGGGGAGACGGTGCCGTCGTAGCGCCCGTCAAACCAGTCGGCAGCCCTGGCCTCCTCGGCCGGGCAGCGGCGGCAGGCGCAGCCCCGGGGGTACGGCCCCCCCTTGCTGAGCCGCTGCATGCCGGCGTAGCCGGGCACCAGCTTCACCCGGTGAATGCCGCCCAGCCCGCCGGGGTCCAGGTAGGCGATGCTGTGGTGGGAGTAGGTGAAGAGGAGGGACATGATGAAGACGAGCAGGAAGGCGGTCGAGAGGAAGCAGAAGCGCAACGAGCACTTCATGGTCGGCGGGCGGCTGAGCCGGGGAGGGCGCCCGCTCCGGCATAGGGCTCGGGCATAGGGCGCGGGATGGCGTCAGCCGGCCAGCGAGGCTCCCTGCGGGACGGAGAGCTTTAACTCACCGCGGCGGCGGTGGGGGCGCGGAGTTCCCCTCCTTGAGCCGCCGCGCCAGGCTCCTACCTGCCGGGCTGCAGCTTTCCATCCGCGTGGCCCGGCCGCGGCAAGGGCCCCCGGCGGCTCCACGGGCCGGGCAAAGAGCATCTGCTGCCGGCCGCGACGGCGCGGGAGTCTGGCACAGCTCGGCGCGCCGGCCTCAGCCGTGGCACCGCGCCTCGGCAGCTCCTCCAGGTCCCGGCCCCGGCTGGCTCTCAGCTGCGATGGTGCTCATCGTCCCTGGGCTTTGGCTGAGCCACTGGCACGCTGCTCGGGAACACGGCCACGATGATACCGGCCTGGAGCGGGAAGGAGGGGACGGCAGGTTAAGGGATGACGATGCACGTGGCAGAGCCGGGGGGGCTGCACTGAGCAGGAGAAGAGTGCTGGGCTGGGGGGGCCGAGGAGTTTGTTTATTCCCCATTGAGCTTTGCAGCGCGGGGCGGCGGGGGACGAGCCGTCCCCAAAGGGGACAAGCAGGCATGGGGTTGCGAAGAGAGCCGAGGTGCCGGCATCGCCTGTCTGTGCCGGCTTCTCACCAGCGGCACCGGGGGTGGGGCTCCCGGCAGCTCCCGGGCTGTGCCCTCCCCACCTCTGCCAGACAGAGGCTCAGCCATGAACTCGCCTCCAAAGAAGGGGCTCCTTTTTGTAGGCTCAGTCCTCCTTCTCTGTCAAGCCCTCCGCAACCCTCTTCACCGGCTGCCGCCACCACCAAAACAGCCGGGAAACAACCGTCCCACAGCCCGACGGGCGCCCTCGGTACCAGCGCCGGCGGCTGTCCACCACCCCCCCCCAACCCTGCGTGGCAGCGTCCCTCGAGGAAGGTCACCCGCTTGCTCGTGATCCCGGTGGGTAAAAATAGCTGGGGCAGAGGTGCCGGCGCCTGCGCCCAAGGAGGGACAGGAGGAGTGGCTGAGCCCCCCCCAAGCCAGACTTCCCCTGCCCCAGTCA
>JAVKLA010000088.1:22521170-22533945 GCA_034782735.1 Sagittarius serpentarius | reverse complement strand
GGCGGGGCGGGGGGTGCCAGCCCTCAGCGCTGCCGGCCTCTCTCTTGGCAGAGCTGGAGGCCCGCCGGCTGAGGGGAGGCCTGGGCCCGCGCCCCCCGCCGCTTCTCCTGGCCGGGGAGGACCCCTGGGCCCGCCTGGGCAGCGGCGGGGCCACCCTCAACGCCTTGCTGGTGGCGGCCGAGCACCTCAGCGCCCGGGCGGGATGCACGGTGAGGGGCCTTGCCCCGGCGGGGGGGGGAGCGGGGTGGCAGCCTCTGGTGGGCCGTGGGGGGTGGGTGGGTGGGTGTGGTGGCGGCGGCGGCTGTCCCGTCCCCGCTGAGTGTCCCCTGCTCTGCCCTCCCAGGTGGTGACTGCCGACGTCCTGAGGGAAGCCCGCATCCTCATTCTGCACATGGTGAGAGGCGACTGGCAGCCCGGCTTGGGAACCCTCCGTCGCGCCCCTCCCTGTGACGCCCTCCGTGTTCCCCGTCCCCCCAGGGCCGTGACTTCTCCTTCGATGACTGCGGCCGGGCCTTCACCTGCCTGCCCGTGGAGGAGCCCGGCGCCCCGGCCGAAGCTCTGGTCTGCAACCTGGACAGCCTGCTGGGGACCATGACGTACCGGGTCTGTGTGGCCTGTGGGATGGGGCCCTGGGCTTGTGCCGCGTGATGCTGGGCACCCTGGCATGGGTTCGGCAAACTGTGAAGCCTTCGGGGTGCCTTCAGCAGGCTCCCAGCGGGGCGGGAAGGGTGCCGGGTGTCCCACAAGGGCCAGGCCCCTTCTGTGCCGTCCCTGGGCATGTGGCCCTTCTCTCGGCAGCTCTGTGTGGGCTCCCCGCCCGGCGTGTGGGTCTGCAGCACTGACATGCTCCTCACCGTGCCCTCGGCACCAGGTGAGTGGGTGCCAGCCTTGTCTCCAGCACCCGCTTTGGCTCGGGACAGGGGTCGGAGCTTGCAGTGCCACAGCCGGTTCAGCCTGCGCCATGCTCCCGTGAGGGTGTGGATGCTTGGGCATTGCTGACCCGCGTGCGGTTGGGAGCATCCGTTGTGCCCCCAGCAAGGGGGCCGAGGCTGGACGCTGCTGTCGCCACCTCTGCTGTGGGCCCAGTTTTCAGGTAGTCGTGGCCAGTGCGGGTACGTTCGCTGCCCCAGCGGGCACTGGTCTCTACTCCTCTTCTCAGGGATCGACTGGGACGGTTTCCAGGGTGTCAAAGTGATCGCAGTGCCTGGGAGCCAGGTGTATGCCAGGAACCATGGGGTCTACCTCACCGATGAGCAGGTGGGTAGCAGCTCTCCCTTCAAGGGGCATCCCTTGGAGGCGCAGGCGTCCTCATCCCTTCGGTCCCTTGGGTGCTGAGGTCCCAGCCCTGCCGCGGCTGCTTGGCTTGGGGCTTCCCGAAGAGCTCGTTGGGGTGGTCTCGCTCCCAGGGGCTGGTGCACGACATCATCTACAAAGGCACGGAGGCCCAGATCCAGCAGTGTGCAGGGCCTGACGGCACCGTCCCACTGGTAAGGAACGACTTGGGCATCGGGTGGCCCTGCCAGCCCCGTCCCTTGTGTCACCACAGCTGCAGCCTCAGCCCCACTGTTCTCTGGCAGGTCTGCGGGGTGGTTTTCTTCTCCTCGGATGCTGCTGAGCAGCTTCTGGCCACGCACGTCATCCCTCCTCTGGACGCCTGCACCTACATGGGACTGGACTCAGGGGCACCCCCCATCCAGGTGACAGCCCCTCTGTGGGGGCCGGGACACCTCGCCCCCTGGGTGCTGCTGCTGGGCATCTCTGTAGGGCCTCTTTGCCCCAACACTGCCAGATTTGGGTGGGGGAGGTGGCGGGAGGGGAGCACCCAGCAGCAAGGCGGGAGTCAGGGTGGCTGCACCGGCCAGCCTGGCTACACCCAACAGGTCCCTTCTCTCCCCAGCTCTCCCTCTTCTTCGACGTTGTGCTGTGCATGGCAGGGGGGATGACGGAGGAGGATTTCGTGAAGGGTGGCGGTGACGCCCGCGTCAGGAGCGCCCGCTCCGTGCTGTGGACAGCTCTCCGCGCCTTCCCTCTTAGCATGGGTGAGTGATGCTGCGGTGGGTGCACGCGACACGACCCATCCCTGAGCCCTCTTTGCCTGCGGGGGGAGAGATGGTGGGGTGGTCAGGGCTTGGCACCCCGCTGTTTCTCCCTACAGCTGCGGGTCCCCACGTCTTCTCTGCCCACCCTCCGCCTGGGGATGTTCAGCCTGGCTGCCGTTGGCTCACGCGGGTGTTGGGCACACCCACATTTGCTGTCAGTATGCTGACAGCTCTCCTGTCCACCCCGCAGCCTGCATCCCCGACGCGTCCTATGACTACATGACCCCCTCTGCGAGCGACCACATCCGCAGCCTGACACTCCTGCCTGGCTCTGCCAGCCACCTCCGCTTCTGCAAAACAGCTCATTCCCACGTGGATGTATGTCCTTTCATCCCCAGCCTTGCTCATGCACGTTTTTTGGGGGTTGCTCCAGGCTGTGGGGGCAGACCCCGGTCCCACGTGCCTCTGTGCCCCCGGCAGCAGCCCTGTCTCTTGGAGGACGGTTCTTCAGTCACCAACTGCCTGCTGGAAGGAGCCGTGCAGCTGGCGGCTGGTAGTGTCATCCAGCATTGTCACCTCCAGGTACGTGGCTGGGGTGGGGGTGACCCCAAGTTCTCAGTGCACTGAATGGGCAGCAGGGTGAGGTGGCCCTGGCTGGGGTGGGGGACCCGCGGCTGTGAGATTCGGAGTGCCCGTCCTCTTTGGGGCTGCCTTTCGGCTGTTGCTGGGGTCCCTCCCCAGGCAAGGGGAGGAGGCTGTCACCAGGGCAGACCCTCTCCTTAGGGGCTCTGTCATGGCTGTGAGCCCTGGAGGCTGTCGCCTGGCCTGAAATGCTGCAGTCCATGTCCCTGCAGCCCTGTGAGAAAGCAAAGCGTGCTCCTCTGGCACCTGACTCCTGCTGGCCCCAGCTCATCTCCCGGGGTGGTTGTCCCCTTCTGAGGCTGGGATCTGGCTCTGGTTTGGGGGCTGCTCTGGAGCCAGCCACGCCACTCGGGGCCCTGCTGCCTCTTCCGCAGGGTCCCCTAGAGATCGGTCCCGGCTGCCTCCTCTCGGGCCTCGCTGCAGGCTCCTCGGCAGCCCTGCGGGGCTGTCCCCTGCGCAACATTGTCCTGCAGGGCCACCATGTCCGGCTGCGCGACCTGCCCTGCCGCGTGTTCACTCTCACCGGCCGCCTCGACGACTGGCAGGTACGGGGGCGGCGAGGTGGTGCCAGGCTCCCGTGAAGCCGGGGTGTAACCGGCTCCTCCGGCCCCCTGCAGAGCCCTGCCGAAGAGGCCACCTACCTGAACCTGCCCTGGGCTGAGTTTTTCGATCGGACGGGCATACGGTAGGTGCCACGTGCCGGGATGGGACGGGAGACTCGGCTCCCCTGGGGATAGCTGCAGTGGGAGGTGTCACGGCCGCCCCAGCCCGTCCTGCATTCCGGCTCCCCTCCTGGAAGGTGTCCTCGAGCCCCAGGGCAGTGCTGACGGGCCCTCTCTCCATCAGGGAAGGGGACCTTTGGGATGCCGAGACGCCACGGAGGAGCCGCTGCCTGCTCAGCGCCCGGCTCTTCCCGGTGCTGCACGCCTGCGAGGCGCTGGGGCTGGAGGACGTGCTGTGGCTGCTGGCCCCGGCGGCGGCGGCCGGCGAGCGGCTGGCGCGCTGGCGGACGGCCTGGCGCATGTCCTGGCAGGAGCTGCTGCCCTGCCTGGACAAGGCGGCCGAGCTGGGCGCCCGCCGGGCCCTCTTCTTCCTGCAGGGCCAGCGCAAGGTGCAGCGGGTGCTGCTGGGGCGCTGGGACAGCAGCCTCCTGCCGCTCGCCCGCAGCGCCGTCCACGAGGGCTACCACGAGGCCGTGCTGGGCACGCTGGACGAGGGTAAGCTAGATTTACGTGATTCTCTGGGAATCAGGGCTGTTCGGTGCTCCCCACCCCCTCCAATGAGATTCCCTCCCCCGCCATTGCAAAAACCCATGGGGGTTGCACCCCAGGACCTCCGACAAGCCAGGGTGGGCACAAGCCATGCAAGTCCCTCTCCCCTGGAGCCGGCTTATTGCAGAAGTGGGCTGGTTTGGGGTGACCTGCAGCCCGGCTGTGGCTTTGCAGCCTCCTTTTATTTTCTAGTCGCCTCTACGGCCGGCGACGCTGGCATTGCAGCACGGGCCCTCGCCTGCATCGCCGAGGTCCTGGGCTGCATGGCACAAGGGGAAGGGGGCTTGCGGAGCGGGCCTGCTGCCAACAGGGAGTGGGCCTCGGCTTTTGGGCGCCTGGAGAGCGGGGACATTGCTGGCGGTGTCCAGGAGCTGGCCGCCGAGCGGCAGAAGTGGATGAGTGGGTAAGGCTGGGGCTGGTGAGCGGCAGCTGGCCCGTCCCAGGCATCGGCGCCGTCAAGGAGCCGCCGCGGCAGGCTCAGCACTCCTCTCTTCCCAGGCCGGCTCTGCTGGTGAGAGCAGCTCGGCATTACGAGGGGGCCGAGCAAATCCTCGTCCGGCAGGCGGTGATGTCCTCCTGCCAGTTTGTCACCGTCGGGCAGGCGGAGCTGCCACCTTTGGGGCACTGGGTGCAGGTGGCCTGTCCGGCCCGCCTGGACCTCTCTGGTGAGTGCATCCCCCCAGCTAGGTGATCCCTGTCTCACCCCTGTGATGTTGGGGAGCTGATGGTGAGCCTCGGTAGGCGGCTGGAGCGACACCCCCCCCATCACGTACGAGCACGGCGGGGCTGTGGTGGACGTGGCGGTGCTGGTGGACGGGTGCCGGCCCATCGGCGCCCGGGTGCGACGCATCAGCGAGCCGGAGCTGCGCCTTGTCAGCCTTGGCAGGACGCCACGGAGCGAGGCGGTGGCAGAGCTGGTGTGCCGGGAGCTGGAGCACTTGCAGGATTACTGCCAGCCGCACGCGCCAGGTGAGGTGTCACCAGACGCAGGGCCTGGCTCCGTACCTGTGATGTCCCCTTAGTGTCCTGACCCCGTGGTGCCAGAGTGGCCCTTTTTGGGGACGATGGGGTGAGGGACCAGGTAGCGCAGCAGGCATCAGCTTTCCTTTTTGTTTTCAGGAGCCTTGCTCAAAGCTGCCTTCATCTGCACCTGCGTCGTGCAGTTCCCCTCGCAGAAACCCCTGCAGGCCCAGCTGATGGAGAGCTTCGGGGGTGGGTTTGAGGTGCACACCTGGTCCAAGCTGCCCCACGGGTCTGGCCTCGGTAAGACTGCAGGGAAAGGGCTGGGGAGTCCCTCCTGCTGCCAGGGAGTCCCTCCTGCTGCCGGCACTGGGACGGGGCATCCCCCTCGCTGCCCCACAGCCAGGAGCCCGGCCCCGGCTCTCACAGGCACGTACGGTGCCTCGCTGCCCTGGCCCCGCCTGTGCTCCCTGCAGGTACCAGCAGCATCCTGGCGGGAGCGGTGATGGCATCGCTGTACCGGGCAGCCGGGAAGGCTGCCAGCACAGAGTCCCTCATCCATGCCGTGCTGCACCTGGAGCAGAGGCTCACAACAGGTAGCAGCCGAGGGGAGCAGCCAGCCCACAGGGTGGGGTGGCCCGACGGTGGCTGAGGACCCTCTGCCCCGCAGGCGGTGGTTGGCAGGACCAGGTGGGTGGGCTTGTGCCCGGCATCAAAATCGGGAGGTCGAAGGCCCAGCTGCCACTCAGAGTGGAGGTGGAGAAGATCCCGGTGCCCGACGATTTTACCCAGACCCTCAACGATCACTTGCTGCTGGTGTACACGGGGAAGACTCGCCTGGCCCGCAACCTCCTCCAGGTAATGCCTGGGTGCCCCTGGGTGCTGCAGAGCTTTGCCACCGCAACGGGAGCTGGCACCACAGGCTGCGGCTGCAGCGCTACCTCCCCGGGTGCTGCTGGAGCCAGGAGGATGGTGACAGGGACGTTCTGGCCTCTTTCAGGACGTGGTGAGGAACTGGTACGCCAGGCTGCCCTCCACCGTGCAAAATGCCGACGCGCTGGTGAGCAACGCCGAGGAGTGTGCCCAGGCCCTGAGGCAAGGTGTGAGCCCCCTTTCCTGGGCCAGGCTAGCCCTTTTAACGGCTGAAGAAATACAGGCTTCCGCGGGGAGACTGTGCAGTCCTGGGGAGGGGGCAGAGGCTGGGGTGGGGGACGGTTTGCAGGCTCTTACAGCTGCAGAAGCCTCAAATCTTCCCACTGGCATGTTATGAGCAATGCTCCGAAATTCAGGCTTGAGTGAAGACTTGAGGAAGGGGAGGGGTCAGGCACGCCAAGTGTAGTTGATTTTCTGCGAGCCATCCGTGATGGGGCTGGGGGCCGTGCCTCGCCTCTGCGGCAGATTCATTTGGCCTTTGGGTGCTGGGATGCTGCGGAGGGGAAGCCAGAGCATTAAAGCAAGCAAATTCCCCCCCTGTGGAGGATTAAAAATAAACAGCAACACGACAGGACTGGGTTTGCTCGCTTGGCAGGCAGAGCTGGGAGGGACTGGGTAGATGAGAAGGCAGAATGGAGGGCTTGGGCTGAGCAGGAGAGGCAGGGACAGGTTTCTGCTCCTTGGGTGAGAAATGGAGGCAAACAGTCTGCAATATCCTCTCCCCTGCAGGTAACCTGCCGCTTGTCGGCAAGTGTCTGGACCGCTACTGGCAGCAGAAGAAATGCATGGCCCCTGGGTGCGAGCCGCTGGCCGTCGGGCGCATGATGGATGCTCTCCGGCCCTACATCTATGGGCAGTGCTTGGCTGGGGCTGGCGGTGGAGGCTTCCTTTATGTCTTAACCAAAGCCCCTCAGCAGAAAGAGGCTTTGCACCAAATTCTAGCAAAAACCGAGGTGAGATGCGAGCTCCCAGGTGCTTCGCTGTCACAGGCGGCTTCCAGGTGCTTGCTTTATGTAGCGCAAGCACGAGGAGCATCTCACCCTGCTACGAGTGGGATGAGATTGCTTGTCCCCTTAGCCCTCCCTGGGACCTCGGAGGTGAGAACAGGTCCCTTGCTGGCTCCTGCCCCAACCCATAACTTTTTTTTTTTTTTTTTTTTTTTTTTTTTTTAATTCCCTGGGGACTGGGCAACTTCAGCATCCACAGCGTCGCAGTGGACATGGACGGTTTCTCCGTGGAGGTTGCGGGATGCGATCTGAAGGACGGTGCTCACCCCGGAGAGGACATGGCTGTGTGAAGACCTTCAGCCCAGACCCACTCCCGGCACAGATGCAGGGCAGGGAAGGGAGCAGCCAGCTGCCTTCCAAAGCAGGGAAATCCCCGCTGCTTTAGAGGCAGCTCCACCAGGTGCCTTAGGTCTCGATGTGACCTTTTTGTGCTGCTACATGCCCCAAAAGCCACAGAGGCTGAAGAAGCTGTGACGAGCTGGGCAGGCAAAACCACCTGGAAGGTGGCCTTGCTGGACAGACAGTTTGCTAGGGCCTCCAGGCTGATTTGGAGGGGGGTTTCACTCTGGTTTTCATGGTTCTCCAAAGGGAAAGGAATAGCATTTGTGATGCTGCCTCTAGCAGGAACCTCCCTGCTCTTCCAGCAGCAGGGGCCTGCGCTGCCTGTTTGGCATGCAATGCTCTTGCACCAAGGATGCACCTGGATGTGGCATCAAGTCCTTCTCCTGTGCTGAGAGACTACTTCTGCAGTGAGTTACTAGTCCCTGCAGTCTCTTTGAATTAAAAAAAAAAAAAAAAAAAAGCTTGTTCCCAGCCTGTGTTTATGCCCCTCTGTCCCTAGCAGGGCTCCTCCTCCCTCCCCACGGGATAGCAAGGGCCCAGCAATGGCAGGGGCAGAGCTTTTCCAAGGGTGGGTATGGCAGAACCCACGCGCCGGGGCTGGTCATCGCCCTCCGCAGCCCCGGCTGACGGGGGACAGCACGGGAGCGCGGCTGCAGGAGGCAGCCAAGCGGCAGGCTGGCACCGAGTACCAGCTCAGGGTGTCTGTACGTGCAATAGGCCAGTGCCAGCTGAGGGGCGGCGGGGGTGGGGGGGTTGTGGGAGGAAGATCCTCTTGATGCCAGGGCCCGGGGTAGAAGAGGAAATATGGTGCACAGCTCTTGTCCCGCATCTCTCCAGCTCCCTCCGGGCCCACAGACACCCATGCCACCCGAGGCTGCTGCTGCTCAGCCAGGCGAGGTTTATTTACAGAGTAGCTGTACAGGGCACAGCGAGCCAGCAGGGACGCAGCCCTGCTTCCTGCAGTGGCTTTCTAGGGATTTTCTAAGCACCCTCCCCACAAGGAAATTATTCCTTTTCCCTTCAACAGAATGGTCCCCATTGCCACCAGGAGAGAGCCAGGGCTCAGGATCTGTAGGACTCCAGTAGCCGACCCTTAAACTGGTGGCATGGAAGGAACGCAACTGCAGCCAGCAGCACAGGCAGAGCGCTCTCTGCAGATCCATCTTTGAACCACACCACAACAGCCCCCAAATTTCCTGACCTGGGGCCTGTCGCAGGGCAGCAGAGTGGAGGGATTCAGGAGCTAGCACAAGCTTGTCCCTCAGATAAGCATGCGTTTTCAGAAACTGTCACGCTGCTCTCAACGTGAGAGATTCCTCTGCTGCCTTGTTTCCCCTCCCGCAAAAGGATGGCGGCTCTTCTTCCCGGGCCCAGGAAAGCCCTTTGCTCCGAGGAACATGAGCAGAAGGGCAGACATCACCCCATCCCCACCCTGTCTAACAGGCAGCCAGCCCCAGGGCAGGACCTGGGCAGGCTCCAGGACTGCAGCCTTCCTGCTGTTACCTCCAGCACACTGCTGACCCAAGCACTGACCAAACTACAGGCGCAGCCGCTTGATATCCTCGCTGCGGAAGTCGATTCGGAGAGCCAGCACCTGCCGGACCTCGGCCGGAGTAAGGCGCCAGGTGAGCGGGCCCGAGTTTGGGCCCCAGTAATCCAGGATCTCCGTCACCTGGAGAAAGAGGAGAGCTGCAGGAGACAACTCGGCACCGACCGCCCTCACAAGTGAGTTCGAACTCCGGCTCATGGTATCCCCTGCCACTAGGTCCCTGCAGGCAAACACCCATCAGGCACGGAGCAACTTTTCCAGCTTCTCCATACCCCCCCAGATGTGACAGTGTCTGGATAAGCCCAGTAAATCCATGTGGAGTCCAGCTGGGGCTCCTGCAGTCCCCCAATAAAAGCAAAAGTGCAGCTCACCCTTTCCAGATTGAGGATGGTGGCCATCTGGGAAAGACGGGCAAACTTGTCGCGGATAGTCCAGGTGGTGACTGTGGTGAGATAGGCTATGAGAGACCTCAGCTCTTTGTCAAACTGCAGACCGCCTAGCTGCGGGGACCGAGGGAGCTCTGTTAAATCTCCAAGCGGGCCAGGAGTTGTGCCAAACACACAATTAACTAAAGCTACATGGCGGGCAGGGGGAGGTCTCTGAGCAGGAGGGTTCCAGTTAGACCATTTATTGCAGGTTAAACTGGCTTATGTTTAGACCCACCTTAAAAGCCAGCCCCCTTATTGATGCAAGCTTTTCGCATCACAAAATATACCTTCTCCCTGTGCGTGCATGCTAATGCATCGTCTCCCCGAGCTGGCCACCAGTGGTGGGCAGAGCTTCTCAGAGGGTAACATTTGCCTCTGCCCTGCCCCGTCCTCTACTGAAGGGTTTTCTGGTGGAGGGTCTGCAGTCAAGCCAGGCTACAGGGCAGAGGACAGTGTTTTTGCTTACCCTGCTGAATGTGGATTTGAGCAGCACTTTCTCCAGTTCGATGGCTATGAGACTGGTCATAAGACCAGTGAGGGTATCGTAAATCACTGGAGACAGTCCAGCCTGGAAGCAGAAACCTGTGTCATTCTTGTCAGGAACAACTGAGCCGAGCTCCACAAAAGCCAAGCCTACGAGAGCTTTCAAGTAAAGACCCCTCATCACTTGCAGTCTCAGGCAGTGGGGAGCACCACAGAAGCGATCCCAGTATGTGGGGCTTGCAAGCAGGCTTCGAGAATTGCAGGAGAAGGGGGTGACTGGGTCTCTAAGAGCCCTGCAAGGCACCGGAGGACACCTCTGTCCGCCGTTCCCCTGAGTAGGGGAAGAGTTGGGAGATGCCACGTGGAGGTCTGGCCAAAGCCTCGTCCCCCTCTCTCTCTCACCTTGAACTCTGTCATCTGCTGTTCCAGATTGACGATGAACTGCTGGACCCAGGGGTCATTAGCTTCGTAGTCGCTGAACTCCTCCTGACATTGAAATAGAAAAAGTCTTGTTTATGCAGCAGCCAAACGGCCCAGAGGGCAGGAAGGGAGGTCCCTCCTGGAGCAGCACTGCACCCCTTCCATTTTCTCAAGCTCCTCTCTAGCCAAACGTCCCTTTCCAGGCTCAGATGCAGAGCAAGTTCTGGGTATTTTACCGGTGCTCTGTGCCAAGAAAACAGCAGAGAACTGAGGGGAATGAGACCGCGGTTGCTCTGACTGTGCAGAGCAGAGGACGGAGAGTGCAGAAGCACGGCTGGAAACAGAGAACGCTGAGCCTTACCTCCTCGATGTTGTGGGAGACGGAGAGGAACAGGTTGATCCAGGGCTTGACCTGGGGTTTGATAGCTGTGCTGTTCAGCTCGTTGAGACCTTCCTGAGGGGGACAGGAAGAAGAGAGGAGAGTGACTGAGCACAGCTAATGTCCAACGGCACACAATCTTTACAGCCAGGCTGTCTCGATGCTGCCTCCCATCCTCACTGCAAGCTGGGGAAAGGGACCCACAGACTTGCACAGGAAACTGAACCCAGAAGCCCCAGATCCCACAGTCTTCTGGTGCTGGAGGGCTCTGAGGACACCACGACGACAGCAAGAGGAAGGACGTTGGCCCAGAAGCTGCTGTTGTGCTGACTTGCAGCCAGGTCTGAAGGGCTCGTGCTTCCCCCATCCCTGCCCACACAGCTACAGAGGTTTCGTGCCAGGAGAGAGGCGTCCGGTTCACATCCCACCAGAGCTGGAAAGGACACAAACACCAGCCTTTCCACTCAGCACCAGGCAGGAGGACACTGTGATTGAACTCAGCTGATGTCTCCCTCCTCCAGCGCAGCTTAGCTTAGCAGGAGAAGCTAAGAGGAGGATAAAAGCTGTAACCGCAGTTAGTTCCCTGAATTAATCATAACCCCAGCACACGCCATCTCCCCTGAGCAGCAGGTTGTCAGCAAAGGCTGTTCTGTCCGCTTCGATGCTAGAGAGCTCTCTGAAAGCCCTCTCCTGCCAACCACCCCCATTTGGCTCAGCGAGATGTCAAGAAAGCTCACCCAGCATGAAACTATTCAGGTACTGATACTGCCTGGCATTTGATGGAAGTTTTTAACTGAAATTGGCATTTCTGAGCAGGCCCTGCTGGCAATTATCCTATTCCGAGGCAAATTCAATGTGCGTGTGACTCGGGCAGTACAGGAGCTTGCTGCTCAGCCTCTTGATTGCTTTGCAGCCAGTTTTAACACTGCACTACAGCGAGACTGCAGAGTTTTACTCCTTACTGATGAGCTCTTTGGTTTCGATACTGACCACAAGCCTCAAGAGGGTTCGCTGGCAATACCGATCTGAAGTCATCTGGCTGCAGTGAACTGCAAAGCCAAACAAAAAATAGCCTGGCCTGCCTGTGAAGTACAAAGCTGATAGCAAACGTGGTTCAAAATACTCTCTTTTGCTTGGTTTCTTTCCACATGAGGTATTAGGTCTCCCTGCCAGAGACCACTGTGAAATTTTAGGGCAACAGGCCCAAGCATGTCACACAAGATTCATCCAGAGAGCCTCCTGCCCTGTGCCGGGGAGTATTTCCATTTGGGAAAGGAGGAGAAACCTGAGAGAAGAGCAGCTCTTCTCTACCAACAGCCCATCTTCAGCATTACCTAGTGAGGCTCTGGACAACTTGACAACATGCTGTGCCACGAGGGAGAGTGGAGGAGCTGGAAATGCTATTAATATTTCTTCTCCTGAAAATGCTGAACCAACCACAACTCTATGCTGAGTGAAGGAATGTTGCTCCATTTGTCTTCTGGCTCTGCAGCTGCTTCCAGTGCTTTTTTACGCAGCTGCCAGCTGGTGCGGCTGTGCAAACGGGCTGGATCTGTTTCCATGCCTCAGAGCTGACTGATGTACTCCCTTCTGCACCCCTGCCCAGCGCTCCTGGAGTCAGACGTGGCCCAGGCCTTGGGGAGCTCAGATTTCTGCCTGAGCTCTCCCTGAAGACACCGGCCGGCCAGTGTTGGAGGCCAGGAGTAACTCAGCAAGATGCTCACCTGCAGGAGGTCACGGAATTTGTTGGAGACGGCAGCCATGTCAGAGAGGCAGCTGTCAATCTTGGCCTGTGCTTGCTCACCCCCGAAGCCCTGGCTAAGCAGTTTGCTGCAGTCACTCTGCAGGGAAGAGATCCACGAGCAAGTTGCAAATGAATAACCTGGGCAATTTCTATCCCTTCAAGTTGCTGAGCTCTGGCTGCCCACCGGCATGCTTGCAGGCTACGACAGGCGCCACACTCTTGCCCCTGTGAAGGCAGAGGCTGCTGCCTCCAGCTGGGGAGAGAATAGCAAGAAAGGAAGCCGGGGGCTATCTAGCCCAGCACCAGAGAACCACGACCTCTCAATGATGCACATTATTCCCCTGGCTCCCAGCCTGTGCCAGGTCGGTCAAGGTGAAGGACCTGGTATTTCCAGCTGCTATTATCAGCCGGAGATTGCTCTGCCAGCTCAAAATTGCTTTCCTACGGCTGGAGGGCAAAGACCTCAGGAATTTGGGTACAGCGAAGTCCAGATAGTTTACTTGACGGGGGGGGGGGGGGGGGGGGGGGGGGGGGGGGGGGGGGGGGGGGGGGGGGGGGGGGGGGGGGGGGGGGGGGGG